>CAWUFW010001967.1:0-1200000 GCA_963921515.1 Calotriton arnoldi | reverse complement strand
AGTCATTGAAGAAATAAATCGAATGGTAGAACAAAACATACTAAAAGAAGTAATGAGTAGCCCATGTAATTCACCAATAATGGGATTAAAGAAACCTAGTGGAAAATATAGGATTGTTCAGGACCTGAGGAAAATAAATAAGATTGTAGAACCATGTTGTCCCATAGTACCAAATCCTGCAGTAATTCTATACCAGATTCCGTGGAGTGCAGGATGGTTCACAGTAATTGATTTGTGTCAAGCGTTCTTTTCAATACCATTACATCCAGACAGCCAGTATCTTTTCTCATTTAAATTTGAGAACAAAGTTTATGTGTGGAATCGTGTTCCTCAGGGGTACACAGAAAGTCCTGCTATTTTCAACCAGATACTGAAAAAGTGCCTTGAAAATTAGTGATGCCAGGAAGCTCAGTTTTAGTCCAATATATCGACGACTTATTGGTGGCATCGAACACCAGAGAGGACTGTGTGGTTGATTCCATAGCATTATTAAATCTTTTGGCAGAAGAAGGGCATAAGGTCTCACCTGAAAAATTGCAATTCTGTACAACAGCTGTTAAGTATCTGGGACACCAAATTGAGAGAGGAAAAAGAAGAGTAACAGCTGAAAAAGTAGCTTTAATAAAGAAAATGCAAATGCCTGTAACACAAAGACAAGTGAGAATGTTCCTAGGAATAGTAGGTTACTGTCGACAATGGATACCAAGATTTTCCATGTTGGCTAAGCCCTTAATTAACATGACAAAAAAGAAAGCAAAGGACCCTGTTGAGTGGGAGGACGAAAGTGTAGAAGCCTTTGTAAAATTAAGAAATGCCCTATGTTCAGCACCTGCCTTAGGCATGCCTGATTATAAGAGAGAATTTGCATTGTTCTGTCATGAGAGAGAAATTGTGCACTTTCTGTCCTAACTGAAAGACATGGACTAGAAAGACGTCCTATAGCATATTTTTCTGCTACGTTGGACCCAGTAGCAGCCGCATTGCCAGGATGCCTAAAAGCAGTGGCGGCTACTTGTTTGAGCATTGAACAAAGTGAGTCAATTGTGATGGGACACCCTGTAAAAGTGTATGTTCCACATGCAGTTGTCATTCTGTTGACAAGAACCCGAACTCAGCATCTTACTCCTAGTCGGCTGACTAAATATGAAAGAATAATAATGGGTGCTGAAAATGTGAACATGGTAAGGTGTACTATAATAAATCCAGCAACCTTACTACCAGACCCATATCATGAGAAAATTAAAGATGATGAAGACGATGAACATGATTGTATACAAATTACAGAATTATGCACAAAACCACGCCCAGATATAGAGGAACAGCCTCTTAAAAAGCCAGACAGGGAGCTATTTGTTGATGGTTCATGTCAAAGACATGAAGATGGTAAACTAACTGCTGCCTATGCGGTATGTAAATTAACTGGAATAGTTGAAGCATCTTATTTACCAGGAGTCAAATCTGCACAAGTAGCTGAATTGATTGCGTTGATAAAAGCATGCAAAATTGGGAGGAATCAGAGAGTGACCATATTTACAGATAGCCAATATGGTTACGGGGTTGTGCACGATTTTGGCCAACTATGGATGCAGAGGGATTTCATGACTTCTTCAGGATCCCCAATTAAAAATGGACAATTTGTAAGGGAATTGCTAGAAGCAATACAATCACCAAAAGAATTGGCTGTGGTGAAATGTGCCGCACACCAGTCAGGAGATGACTGGGTGGTAGTCGGCAACAGATATGCAGATCTGGTGGCTCAACATTGTGCCAAAACCAGAATGTCAGTCAATAAGAGGGTGGAAAGAATGGGAATCAGCTGCCAACTTATGCTGTATATGCCACCTGAAACTTGGAATGAGGTGAAGAAATTGCAAGATGAGGTTGATGAAAGTGAGAAGAATTTGTGGATCAAAGTGGGTTGTTCCCAAAGAGGAGATGATGAAGTATGGATCAGTGCTGATGGCAGACCAGTCATGCCAGACTGTTTACTCTCACAAATGGCTAGAATGCATCATGGAGACACACACATAGGGAGAGATGCAATGATTAGGCTGTTCAGACAAAATTGGTACAATCCCAAATTTAGGGCTGTTGCAGAGAGTCTTTGCCAGAGATGTCTAACTTGCCAGATGCATAATCCAGGGAGGAAGACAGTAATTGGATTTGGGAAAATTGGAAAGGCAGAGGGTCCATTTATGAGACTTCAGTTTGATTTCATACAGTTACCACCATGTAGAGGGTTGAAATATGTACTAGTCATAGTGTGTCTGTTTTCAAAGTGGGTGGAGGCTTACCCTACTAGGAGAAATGACAGCATTACAGTTGCAAAACTGTTGCTACGAGAGCTCATTCCTAGGTTTGGTTTTCCAGTAACTTTGGAATCAGATAGAGGAAAACATTTTAACAGCGTAGTGATTCAAATAATCTGTGAAGCATTTCAAATAAAACAGAAACTGCACTGTGCATATCGTCCAGAAGCTTCTGGAGTGGTTGAACAATTGAATGGCACTATAAAGTCAAGATTGGGAAAAATGTGTGCATCAACATCATTAGAGTGGCCTGATGCATTGCCACTTGTTCTAATGGGACTCAGAAGTATACCTGACAGAAACACAGGATTGAGCCCCCACAAAATAATGATGGGAAGAGCAATGAGACAAACGCATGTTCCCACAAACAAACTGGTGAATATATCTGATGATATGGTTCTGGACTATTGCAAAGGATTGGCTGACCTAGTGCGTTCTGTCTCTCATCAGGTTGGAGAAGACGCAGTTTCCAGGCAGCCCGAGCAAGAACATGATCTGAATCCTGGTGAATGGGTGGTAGTGAAGAATCACACCAGAGAAACATGTCTATCACCTAGATGGGGCAGACCGTGTTAAGTCATACTGACAACGAATACAGCAGTGAAGTGTGCCGGATTTCCTAATTGGATTCATGTAAGTCACACCAAGAGAGTACCGGATCCCGAGGAAGAGAATCCTCAGACAACGCCAATCACTGAAGAGGCTGAAGGTTGCCCAGCTGTAGGATCTCAAGTTCGAGATTCCGGGGAAGCTGAAGAAGAACAACCGAGCACAAGTCAGGATTGGATAGCAGTGGTAGAAGTTCCTGAAGTATTCCACAGAACAAGAAGTCAAGCGAAATTGGAGGAAATTGAAGAAGATCAGATAGGTGAAGAAGAAGCAGTTCAGGAACAAGAAGAAAAGACATTAAGAAATCCTGAACAAGGTCAGATAGGGAAAGAAAACTGGACTCAAAACAGTGAAGACCTAATAGACTTTGATCAGGGACAGACAGGTCTAGAAGAATCCGGTCAGGCTGCAGAAGTTCACAGTGCAATAAGCCCTGATCAGAACAAGTTAGATCAAGAAGAGTACACAGAAGAAGAAAACCTTGAAAAACATGAACTTGAAGAAATAAATAAAGAACAAGGTCAGTTATTGAAAACTCACAGCGGAGCTGTTACAGAGAAACCAATTAGACCTGAAAAGGAGCAAACAAGAAACACAGTAATTGAAGAACACGAAACAGTGCTAAGCAGTGAAATTAACGAGATCTCTAAAGACGAAAACAAAGAAACAGTGCCAACAAAGAAAACAAGAAAAGGAGATCATTGGCCAAGTGTCATTAAAAGAGTAAAGTACCACATAACAACCAGAAGTGAAGATCCAGATCAAGTACCTGAAGTATCAAGTCAAACTGAACAAGAAAATAAAACTGTGAAAAGAAGAAGCAAAAGACTGAAACTTGTGAATAACAAATTCAAGGGTCCTGACTGGACTTTTATCATTCTTGAAGATTTTGAAAGCTCAGAGTCAAGTGACAGTGGTGGCGAAGGAACAAGTGCAGAATTGACGTACGAAGAAGAAACAAGACCACCCTGACTAAGCAAAAGAATAAGCTAAAGAAAAGAAGAAAAGATAAGAAGAGCAATCTTCCTTGTCGAAAAATGCCAGACGATAGAGTTACTGGGAGACCAAAACAGAAATGTTGTAGAAGATGCTGTGCAATATGCATATGTAGTCTAGTAATGGTGCTTATAGTATGGTTAGTCCTGATTGTAGCAATTCCTTACCTGATGATAATAGATAAAAAGATTAATAATGAAACTAAGGAGAGGACAGCAAACATAAAGGGCAATAGAGTAGAACTAATGGCAGAAGATGAGGCAGAAATTCATCATGAAGTAGCTGACAACGACACTAGTTTAAACGTTTTCACAAAGTTATTGTTTCAATATGTAGACACCATGGAAGTTAGTAATTGTTATGTCTGTATGAAGTTACCCGAATCAGTAGCAGAAGGATTAACATACCATCACTTGCCACTGACATATGGCATATCATGTAGTGTTTTGTCTAGTTTATTTTATAGAACAGGGAAACTTCTGTATTATTATTCAAACTTAGATGTGATATTTTCTGAGGTTCCGATTCGCAAGAGTATGAACCCAGTACTTAGTAGTCAAGACGCACAGTTTATGGGAGAATTTTTCTTAACAATGAAATCAATAGACATAACACATGCACATAGACACAATCTAACATGTTCTTTACTTGAAGAAGAAAAGATATTTTTGAATTTAGTGGAAGATAGAAGACAAGATTTTCAAAAGAAAGCTTCTGAGCATAAAGCTCATTTGCCATCTTGGGCGGAGAAAGAAGGGAGTTACACACCTGGCAAGGCTCAAGCCGCTATGGCTCTGGATTTCGTAAAGACAGGAAAAATTTGTCTTCATAGGTTAAAGACTGATTATAACAATGTTTTCATCGGTACCAGTGAATGTAAACACAATTTTTAATTCTTGGAGGTTGGGGACTCAAAGGAGGAACAGATTCAGTTTTTCCTGGAATCTATTATGTGTGTGGGAATAAGGCTTACTTTAGGCTTCCTGCACGGTGGTATGGAAGTTGTTATTTTGGAATAGTATTTCCAAAGATATACCACGTAAAAAGAAACACTGATAGCAATGAAAACAATAGCGAATTAATACGTAGTAAAAGAGCTAGTTTTTCAGAAATTGTAGGTGATATATTTGGTGCATTGATACCTTCAGTGGGAATAATTCTGAACTCAAGGAAAATATGTAAATTGTCTACAGTAGTTGATCGTTTATCAACGGATACTGCTGGAGGATTTCTAATGATTAATGCAGAAATGGTTGCGATTAGATCTATGGTGATGCAAAATCGACTTGCTCTTGATATTATATTGGCAAAAGAGGGCGGAGTCTGTAAATTATTGAAGACGAAACATTGTTGCACTTATATTCCTGATAAGAGTGCAGAAATTGGAACGTACATACAGAATATAACTAAACTTGAGAAAGAACTTAAACCACTGGAAGTTGATAGTGTATGGGAAAGATTGACAAATAGTATATCGTCAATTGGAACCTGGTTTGCTAATGTAGGAAAAGGACTTATAGGTCAAATATTAGTACCCTTAGCAGGGATAGCAATAATAATATTGGTAGTAACAATATGGTGCAAACGCTGTAAAAAGAATGGAACATATAAGGTGACAGGAAGAGGAAAGAAACGAAAGGTAGATGAAATTGAACTTGAAGAATGGAGAAGTGAATTATACAAGAAATTAAAAGGAGATTGTAAAAATAGAAAGAGTAAAGATGAGAATGAAGTAATTTGCTAGAAGTTGGCATCTGATTGAGGGTAATGTTTTTGATGGCTCAGAAACGCCATCAGAGAGGGGATTGATGGAGCAAGGTTTCATAAATGAAACTTGCTTGTATTCAATCCTCCTCACAGTATTAATTTATTAAACTTGTATTGTTAATACTAACCTTTGCATTCACGACACAAAGAAAAAGATGCTTGCCTATGTGTTTTACTAATGAATAACGCTTGTCTGTAATCCAAAATGGCCGCTATGCGCGGGAAAACTCAATGCGCATGTCGCAACCATATCACATGGTGTGACGTCTTTCTTTGCTTGGTGGGAAACTTCTGCTTCTGCACAGTGTGCATTAAAATGGCTGCTTGATGTTTTCACATGCTTCAGCTTGCTCTCATGTCATTACTAAATTGTCGTTTCCTAACGCTACTAACGCGGGTTAGAATATATAATTAAATGGGAATAGAATAGAAAAAGTGGGTATACAGTGAAACATTTTATTTGTGATTCTAATATTTTTTTCTTGCACTTTTATTAGTTCGTAAACTTGGGCCTGGGTTGGTGACCTGAAACTCGAGAGGCAAATGGTTCTGCGCATGTGTCTTGTGTGCCTGCCAAATGAAGTCAACCTGGACGAAGTCCAAGGCCGTAACCTGATGGCCGAAGATGTTGTACTAGTGCTTTCCTGTCACACATCGATACAATGTTTATGAAAATTGGTTTACATTTGTCATGAGACGGGTGGGAAATAAAGCGAATGTATTAATTTGAAGGGGTGGGAACGTAAAGACAATAGGCTTTACAATTTAGGCCAAATCAACATGGTGCGAGAATCCACCCCCTGTCCCTGTCCAATCAGAAGTAGTGGTCCCATATTTTAGCAACATTAAGGGGAGGTACATGGGCATAGAAGGGTATAATAGAATAAAGCATTAGTTAATTAGAGAGCAAGATTCCATGGGAAGAGCATGCGTTCATGAAGAACAGGCGTCCATGCTGCCAGAGCGCTCTTAGCTCCAGACCGCCAAGCTGACCGATTGCAGACCGAGTCCCTGTCCAGAAGAGGTCCTGAGGAGGGGCGGCAGAGTCCATTAGAAGGAAGGCACGGGAGAATCGAGGAGAAGTCGAGTATCAGAGAGGGGAACGACGCAGGCGTCGTGGTAGAGAGGTCACCGGTCCTGTCCTGATCCTGGAGGAAGTCTTTGCTCTTCATCCTTCCTGGGTCCTATTCTTTCCAACTCCGTGGCTAAGGGGTTTGGTTCTCGCACTTAGGTCATTATAATGCAACCTTTAGTTGCGCTGCTGTCTCTATCTTCTCCTTTTCTTTAAAACACCGTCATTGATTAGCAATAATCATTTCTATGCTTAATCTTGGGTATTGCGATTAAGTACCATGTGGCTCTGTATTTTACTCTGCTAAATCTTTAGATAAACATTTTAAAACTTCCTGACTCAGTGGTTATTTCAGGATTATGTACTATAATGAATGTCACTCATTTTAAATTTCCCAATTAGCAAAGGATTCATTGGTAAGTCATTACTCTTCAATCAGAAGGTAATTGGTAGCAGGGATTTTGATAGAGAGTAACAACTGATAAAACCCAGCGTAAGTATTAGCGTAGTATGAATGTATGGGCCCAAGTGAGTATATAGTGTATGAATGCTGTTTGCTAATATCGCGCTGGATCACAGGTACTGCAACAAAGGTGCCTTGGGGCCTTTTCTTCCTAAAATGTTTGTATCTAAGTAATAAATAATGCAACTGATGTTAGGTGCAGCGTCCAAGGACGGGGTGAGAGTAGTGCAGTGGACGTTATCAGTGTAAAGTGCAGGTGCCACAGGTTCAATGAATTTAGTGCTTTCTCCGGCCACATGTGCCTTCCTACAGATGCTGACTAATGAGCAAGGGTTAAGAGCAGTGTCCAAGGGCAGCAGCCCACTGGAGCAGAAAATTAAGTGCCCTGGGCTATTTCTGCCAATCATGCTTTTGTGCCAATATAAGGAGGTATAAGGTACAGCCACCGTGGTAAGCAAGCAGTGGCATTAAGGATTATGTCATCAGCCTAATTGGTCACTGGGCCCCCTGGACTTGGGAGGTGTGGGGTTTATTTTAAATCTACATTTTCTATTAGGTTAATTTCTAATCCTGTGTTGTGAGTGTGCATGCATGTCTATATGCATGTTCGAATTTATATAGTCCAATTATAGAACTGCGAGGCACTATAATGCCTTGATATTGTAGCTAGTTTAAAATAGCTATTATGGCGTGTTTAGCTTTTGTCTTCAGAAGACATAAGCTTGCACTTGGGGCTCAGTCCTTAAGGCAATGAAGTGGAACTGTATTTTTTATCCCAGCCCGGTTTATTTCTGTAAGGGCTGGAGCCTATTTTAAAAGCCCACTTGTATTAAATAATTTTCTCCTGAGCTCTTCAGGTACTAAGGAGGAAAAAATGGCAATATTATTAACCCTTCACTTTGAGGTGTATCCTTTTATAAAGACTGGTGGCCAGTGAACTTCTGCATACAATCATCACAAAATGTCACAAATATCAGATAAATGCAGCCAGAATTTTGCCTTGATTTTGCGTGGCATGCCCACTACAATCTGTATAAGGTTTAGATAAATTTACCACCAGATGTTCTTTCAAGATTCTAGTGAAATGCTATTTTTGCTGCACGGACCTGAAGCGCTATTTGTGGATTGATTGCATACACATGTATTGTATGTATTGCATGTGTGCACATTTTGTGCGGGTCTGGTAGGCACTAGTCCTATAAAAGTCATTTGATGACATATTGTCTAAGTCGCCTATAGACTGATATTACTTACTTCCGTATGTGTATTACTTGTAGAAGTGTAAAAATGTGTAAGTCAGCACATGGTCTAAACCCATGCCAACATGTGTCAGGTGACTGTCATTATTTAGCAAACCCTATTAACATTCTGTGAGTAACCACTAAAGCAGGTCTGGTGTACTTGATGTCTCAAACAGACTTTTAGGTCTCAGTAAGGTACCTAATTAACCCCTTCGCTGCTTCTGTCGGCCAACGGCCGTCGCGAGCACTACCTCCGTTGGCCGACGCGGCCCCGCCCACTTAATTAAACCGCCGCACCGCGGCGGAATTCGCGCCGCGGTTAAGCGGTTAACTACAAACGGTGTAGGTCTGTAAGTTTAAAAGCTCCCAGTGTTGGAAACTAAATCATCAAACTCCAAAACTCCACCCATAAGTGAAAGTATTTGCAAGAGAAATGCTGTGAATGCATTTACAAATATTTCAAAGAGGTATGCAGCATGTGCATTCACCCTCTCTTCCTGTTAGGAACACATCTAGCTAAGAGATATGTGTGAGTGCCCTGAAATAAATCCTATCGCAATAGAAGCTACTTGTGCCATCTTAGCATACAGATTCAATAAACATAAGCTTCAAACTCTGAAGTCAAATAGGAAATAAACTTTTATCAGTCAAGCACTTAACAAACCTATGTTAAATATGGTGATCCCGATTTAACAAGTAGGAGGTAATATTACGCTGGATAGTCTGGACATCCATTTTTAAGCATAAAATTGGTCTTTTGAGTGTGCAATCAGAAACTACTAAAAAGTCCAGAAAATCTGAATGCTGAAGTGCCAAATGTTGTGTAAACTGAGTCTCTGGCTCTGCTCTACAAGGTTTGTTTTCACACACATGGGTGACACAAGTGAACTTAGTCCAATGCACCAGTGCTGAATGTGAGAGACAGGTTATTGTAGCCCCGCAGAATCCCACCCAATATATAAATGAGGTGGTGTCAATGCTTTTGAGTCACTAACAGGGAACAGTGGTCATCCAAATAATCGTACATTAATGATTTACACACTCAAGATCACTAGAAAAGGAATATATATTTCAACATATTTATTTTAAAATAGTTATTTTAAAATGCTGGGATGTAGTGCACATAATACCGGTAACATCACAGAAGATAATAAAAAGCAGCTAAGCTTTTCAATAACAGCGAAAGCAGGTACAAATTGTAACATCACAATTAATAGCCCTTACACCCTAACTGTGTTATATTGAAGCAGTTTGCTAGTTTTAGCAGATGAATAAATAATAAGCCTACGTTTCCGAGGTGGTGCGCCTACCTGGACAACAGGATTTGTTGTCTGTTTGGAATAGCTTGTCAGCTACTTCGAGCACAAGGCAAAGAGCTATGAGACTGTGTTTACGAGGGAACAAAATCCTGGCACCAGTTCATGAAGACAGAATGGAATGCTTTGCAGAGCTCTGGGGAGTCTTGCTTGAGGATCTTTCAGTCAGGATGGAATCTGGTGTCATGCTCATCTGCGACCTGGGTGAAGTTTCTCTCCTAAGTGGTCGTGACAGTCCTTTTATACTGAATCTTATCAGAGATTGGAATTTCTGACATAAGTTGTGGAATGCCTGACACAGATTATGTGTGTCACAGACATTTCCTTATGGGCATATAAGGTGAGAGGACATCAATTCAGACTCCGCTGTTTTAGCTATAGATGTTATATGACCTTGAAAAAGGCACCTGTCCTAGACTGATGTCACACTGGGGGTTTTGTTGATGTTTATATCTGAATGACTTGACACTTTCACAGTTCTTAGAAAAATAGGCACAGACGATGTCTGCGTCAATGGCATACATGATTCTGCATAATTTGAGGAAATATGGCTGCTTCCATTGTCAAAGATTGCTGCCTCCATTACCTAAGATGGATTTGTGGCCAAAGGTAAACAAGATGGAAAGGCTAACTAAAATAGAACTATAACTTATAGGGAACCTGTCCAGTATGTGTTTCAGAACATAAAACTAAAAAAAGAAGCCTAAAAGCAAGTGATTAAAATAATGGAAACAGTCACAAGATTTATGTTATTGCTGGAATAATTTTTAAATTAATAGTTTCTAAATTGTCACTGAATGTATTTTTGATTGATCTTGCTTATGAGAGATATTCATTATACATTTATGGAATAAAAGCACATGCCTGAAACATGCATTTGACAAGATAGCAGTTCATCACTTGTTACATGTTCAATAACACGTCTTCAAACTGAAATAAAAAAGGGTTCTCTGCGCTGGAAGACATGATCCTTACAACAGATTCATCAACTCAAAGGCACTGCAGGCCTTTGAGTCATGAGCTGACCCCGGGCACCACAAGCAAACATTTTGCTTGCAACAGTACCTGCAAGGTTTAAACCCTGTTGTCTTCAGTGGTGCCATTTCCTTTGCACACCGCATTTAGAATTGAGGTAAACAGATCTTGAAAAGATAGGAGAGGCAGCTCTGGATCTACGTCTGGTGGTGCGGAAAGAAAGAAACTGAAGTCAACATACAGAAGTGGCGCCTATATTGCCTCCATATGTCATTTCTGGAACAGAACAGCGTCGGTGTGGAGCTGCACAGCAGCACCTGGCAGCACGCAGAAGTACTGCAAAAAAGTTCACATATCCAGTCTGATACCTGGGGAAGCATTGAAAAGGTGAGGAATATGCGGTTAGAAGTCTTTATCAGAATTAAAGTGTCTGTGCAAAGTGGTACCTTTTCCATAGCCCAGAAGCCATGGCATTGGAAAAGGTTAAGAGTTGGAGACCATGCTACATACCCAGGCAGTACTTGAACATAGCTATATTGGCTTTGTTGAAAGAAGGACTGTAGTGTTTATCTGATCAGTGCCCATTTCAGCTTTGGATATGACTCTGATGTTTTATGAAATATACACTGCGTGTTAGCACAGATAAGTGGACCCTGAATGGAAGATGCAAATATAAGGTATGCAGCTCTGGAACTAGTACGAGGTCCTTTATTCAACTGCTACACTGCCTACCCAAAGTGAAGGTTTCATTTTATGCATCTCATTATATTGTATAATATTTATGCACCTTTGAAGGCAGACATAGCATTAAAAGGAAACCAAAATCCAAAAGGCTTGCAAATGATTCGTAATCCCTGAATGTTAGTGCTTAGCTCCTAGATTTTGCAACGAACAAACACAGGCCATGAATGATGTTTGTACCAATCTGGCGGCAGTGAATTAAATCCAACAGAGGTCACGATGCTGCTGGTCATGCTCATGTACAAAGTTCACACTGCATAAACATGCCAACAGGTGAATTGACGCTTGGGTGCAGAGTGTAGACTCTTAATATGGCCTCTCCTAGAGTAACTGAGTGGTGCATGTAGAACATTCAAGGTAAATAGTCCACTTTTTTTCTTTTAAACACAGAAGCGCCATTCCACTTTGTAATATGTTTGTCTATGAAACACATATCACCCAACAGCTGTAAATCTGGCAGAGCTTTTTCGAGCTTGTAAATGTCACAAACCGTATGTGTGAATATGTCACTTATTCCATTGTAAACATGATTTTTTTTTTTAAATACTTTTTATTTGGTTTTTGCATTTTAAATAACAACCATATATGACGTATTACAGAACACGATAATCAATGCAGGATGACAGAAGCATGTCGGTACATTTAGGCAAAAGCGTTAAGTACTGGGTTGTGAGGAGGAGAGCTCCTAGGGGTACTGAACTGACCCGTGTTTGGGTGCTCAGTGCCCATGTCCTGCCTTTGATGGTGGATACGATTCGTAACTTGGAAGGAACTATGGAGGACTGTGGGGAATGGGTGGAGGGCGGGTGTATCTTGTTGCAATGGTGGCAGTAGTGTGAGTGGCTCCAGGTGGGGAAGAACGTGAAATGTCGCCCCAACACATTATACACTAATGGGAGTGATTAAGCGTTCAAGAGTGGCAGGCATCGTGGTGGGAGATGGTCGCCTCACAAGTGGTGAACCTATCCGGGTGCAGAGGGGCCTATGCATCTAAGGGTGCGGTCATCATTGACGGTTGCTTGGAGGAAATGCGTGAATAAGGTATCCCACTGTGGTGATATGGGTTGAAGGCGTATCCTATGAACCTCCTCATATCGGAAAGCTTCCTCCTCTGCAGCACCCCATTTGCGTACTGCCCCTCTCCATGCCTCCACTGGGTGACCCACTGGTGCGCACAAATAAATGGTGATTGTGTGTTTAGCATGGAGCAGGGCCAAAGCTGCGAAGCACGTTCACACCTTATGTTGTTTCCTGTGTTTGAAAATGCCAAGGGAGCTTGCCTCCCACATGTAGATGTCCGGGAGTACTGTGAGCTCTCGCAGTGTGGCGTGGATAATTTGCCAGTATGCATGGAGGGCTGGGCAAGAACACAGCATGTGTATAAGTGCTGTGTCTGTAGTCTGACAGCGAGGGCAAGCAAATTGTGTCTCTGGGAAGTAACGGTGAAGCTGTGCAGGGGTTAGGTAGGCCCTGTGTAGGATGAAGAACTGTATGTTTTTGAACTGTGTGTTGCTGGAGACCTTTTATAGGAATTTGAGTGCCCGTTCCAATTCTTTGTCTTGGAGTACTCTCCCAAACTTATCCTCAAATTTTTAGCGAAGTGTGGGGAGTGGGGGCGTCAATTCTTGTATGGCTTTCTACAACCAGGTGATAAGGTGGCGGCCAAGTCTTATGGTCAACACGGTCTTGAATACTGGGTGTGTCGCATGTTTCCCCCCCGGAGAGGTCCCAGAGGGTTTGGCAAGTGTGTGTAAGTTGTCTGTGAAGGGGAAACTGTCCCGGAGGGAGGTCACTCTCTTCGGCCAGCAGGTCAAAGGGAAGGAGGTAGCACTCTGAGAAAAGGGTACCCACCTCCAGGAGCGAATGACTAGTCGAGACCCTTAATTCCCCAGCGAGGGGTAGATTGGGAGCATAGAGGGAGTCTTCCAGGAGAGGCGATGTGTTCTGACCATACAGGTCCTCGCAACTGACATCTGTAGGGGACAGGGGGATGTGGGTTGTGCCCCTGGTAGCAGCAAGCGTTGGAGTGCATGTAGTGGCACGGGTCCAGGATCCAAGCAGGTTTCGCTGAGATAACACACAGCCGTTCAGCGGGACAGCCATTGAAGCTGTACCACCAGGAAGTAGGCCTCGAAGGATGGGGCCCCAAGACCTCCTCGGCCAACTGGCAATTGTAATTTAGCCAGGGCGACTCGCCGACGTCCAGCTCTCAATATGAGTGTGCAGAGGAGTGTATCTAATTCTTTGAAGAAGGAATGGAGGTGGTTCAACCGGGAAGTTCGCAAAGTAATATAGTAGGCGGGGCAGGTTGACCATTTTTGCCAGTGTGATCTTGCCAATTGGGGCCAAGGGAAAAGTCTGCCAGATGTACACTTGGGATCTTATGCCTGCCAATGCCCTGCGGTGGTTCCCCTCATAGAGGTCAAGGTGGTGTGGGGTACAGGCGGACGTAACGTGGTGCTTGCACGTGCCAGTTGAGACGGAAGTTGCCAATGTATATGTCCCGAGGCAGTAAGTCTGGGCTGAGTGGGTAGACGGATGACTTTGTCCAGTTAACTCGAAGTACAGTGCAAAGGCAAAATCTGCAACTATGTCCTGGAGGGGTGTGAGATCGGCTGTTATGTCCTGCACGTAGAGAATTAGGTCGTCTGTGTACAGGGACACAGCATGCATCCTGCCCGCCAGAGGGATGCCCCACTCCCGGACCCCTCACACAGTCGCACAGCCAGGGGTTCCATGGCGAGCGCTATTAATAACGGGGAGAGCGGGCACCCTTGTCACCATGAAAACTGTGGTGGTGAAGAAACTAGTAATATGCTGCGGCACCGCCAGCATACTGTGGGCCTCAGACCGCTGCAAGACCGCCTGGGATCGTGGATACCTGGCGGTAGCAGCGCTCCTATGGCGGACCGACTGCCCATCTCGTAATAGGGCGTTGTGGCTACTGCGGTCCATCGGACTGCCGTAGTAATAATCAGGCCCCAAGTCTTTGTATATATCTTGATCCGCAAACAGCGCCATTAAGGCATCAGCATAATTGGGTGCTCTGGAGAAAAAACACATCTAGGCCCCACTAATTTGTAGGAAAAATGGATCTTGCCATCTGAAATAACAGTGAAATAATGAAATGTGGAAAAATTGAATGAGAATTTATTTTTGGGCTTGTATCTCTTCCATTTGAAGAAATAACCATTCAACTTCCTCCATTCCCTGATTGTGTGGAATACATGTGTACATCAATAGTACATAATGTCAGATCCACATTAACTGGAATTTTAAGGTCGTTCAGTTTATTAAAAAAATCTGTTGTATCTTTCATATAAGACGACATCTTCTAAATAAGCGGTTGCAAAAATTCAGCTTTGTATTTACCTATGGGTTCATGTAATGAACTGCATCCAGTTACAATAGGTCAGTACAGTGGATCCTCATGGTCTTTGTGCACTTTAGGCAACATGTAAAGGTGTGGTCTGCAAAGAAATGAAGTTGTCAAAAAAACATTTGTACGGTTACTAATCCATTCCATCTTTTGCATAACCAAAAAGGGATTGGGAAGTTCTATGGAAATGTGCAGAAGGGTCTCTATCCAAGTCCACGTAAGTCTGTTTATCATCCACATGTTCATTTACTTTTTATATACAATAATCCATATCCATGATGACCACACCTCTGTTGTCTGCTTTTTGAATCATGATGTTTCTCTTATTAGCTAAAGCACAGATGGTGCCTCTATCTTTGACTGTAAGGTTGGATTTCTGCTTCTATGAAAACTGCAAATTTTAGAGATTAGCATTTATCAGAATTTCAAAGTTGTCTAACATTTTGTGGGAAATGGGTGATACAGATGAACTTTTTGGTTTGAATTAGTTGTATTCTTCCAATGGTTTTTCCAAAATGGGTGTAGATGAATAAAAACTTTTATAACCCAGCAGTCACATGAACTTAAACAAGGAGATTTCACATTCTAATTGATTAGTGTGATACATAGGAAAAAAAGATGAGGCCTTAGATAATACCGTCATGTGATGCTTCTTGAGTGTACAAGATGATAAGAATTTCAATTGACTCCTCAAGTTCCGCTGTGTCATTTCTGTATTTTTTCTCTTTCCTCTTATGATTTTTCAATGTGGTTTTGAGGGTGGTTGCTGACTGCAGGGTTGACCCCTGAAAGGATACATCCCTAGTCTTTTCTGGACGATTCCTTACAGGTCATGGGTTTTGTGCAGCGGTTCAGGGCATACGTGAAGGTTTGATATGCCAACCCCTGTGCCCGTGTGAGCATTAACGGCACCTTGTCACATTGATTTCCTATTAGACGTGGCACTCGAAAGGGTTGCTCTCTGTCCCCGCTCCTCTTTGCCCTCATTATGGAGCCCTTGGCCACATGAGTAAGATGTGATGCGCAGGTATGGGGGTTGGATTGGGGCCTTGGCACGGATGACCGCATCGCTTTGTACATTGATGACATCCTGCTTTTTATGGCCCGGCTGGCAGAAACTGGACCCAGGGTTCTTCATATCCTACGACTTTTTGGTGAAGCGTCCGGGCAGTGTGTCAATTGGCCCAAGTCCCTGTTGGTCCCTTTGCAGGGCAACCACGGTACTGAGTCGTGGCAATCTCATATTCCGATCACTAGGGTCAGTTTTCCGTACCTCGGTGTGTACATTTCCACAGAACTGGACCTCACGCAATGCCTCAATCTGGATCCCCTGACACACAGGCTCTGTGAGGATCTGAAGAAGTGGCATAATTTTCCTCTCAATGTCATGGGTCGCATTGCCCTTTTTAAAATGTTGGTTCGCCTGAAACTACTGTACGTCCTGCAGAATTATCCTTTGCTCCTGCCTCGGACATGGTTTGATGCAATCAGGGCCATGGGACACCTATTCATTTGGGCAGGTGGCCCTTCCCGAGTGGCTAGGGGGTAATGTACCCGGACAGCTTACGACAGGGGACTGGCCATGGCTGACGTTTAGCTCTATTACTGGGCTACTCAGCTTCTCCCACTGAAAAATTGGTTGCATGGGGGGGTGGAACGACCCTACATACCAAGGTGAGCTGGCCCTGCTGGGGCTCGACAGAATAATGGGTATCCTATATGGCGCCCCTATCCCCTCACAGTTGCTTGAAATCACCCGGGTAGTGTTTCATGCATGGAGGGCTGCACTCCGCTGGACTGGGTGCAGGGCCAGACTGGGAACCGAAACCGGCCCTGGCAAACTGCTCGGCCAGCCCCCCCTGGTGGGGAGGGGGGTGCGGCTGAGCTGTATACTAGGGCCGGTTTCGGCCGATTTTGTTACAGGGGGCCGAATTGCCGGCCCCTGGTAACAAAACCGGCCCCCACCCTGGTGGCCCACGGGGGAACGCCCGGTGCCCGCTACGGCCATTCCAGCCCTGACTGGGTGGGACCGCAGGCTCTCTCTGGAAACTCTACTGTGAGAGGGCACCATGCTCGCACAAGTGGCTTCTCTTAAGGGATCCAGAGGATGGGATAACATAGGGATTTCCAGACTTGGAGACATTTGGAAAGGTGGAATGCTGAAGACCTTTCAGGAGTTGGTGTTAGAATTTAATATGCCATCATCCCAATTCTTTCGCTATCTTCAGCTCCGCCAATCCCTTTTCCAGTATCAGGATGCTGTGACTGATGTCCCTGAATGGAGCCCCCTGGGGTGTAAGCTTCTTATGGGCCACTTAGGCAAGGGAGGGGTGTCACAAATTTATAGATCCCTAGTAATACATTCTCCCATGACACTAGATACCTTAAGAACCAAATGGGAGAGCTGAGTTGGAGAACTGGACGAGGCTGATTGGCACAACACGTGCCTGGCTCCTTGGACCCTGGCGATCTCGGTTAGGCTTCGGCTGATACAATTTAAATACTTACACCAAGCATACATGACACCTTTGCGGATGTGGAGACCTGGCCTCCATGATTCCCCCACATGCCTTCGATGCCAATACCCCCCTGGGGATTTCTTCCATGTAATCTGGGCATGCCCAGTCATTCAATCTTATTGGGAGACTCTCTTTTCTATCCTTTCTGCTGTGATCAGGGGTTCACATTGAGCCGCAGCCCCGGATAGCTATTTTAGGTATTCTGGAAGATATAGGTGGACCTAGAGGGGACAGAACGCTTGTGGGCCTCGGCACTGTGATAGCCAAGAGAGACATTGCCCGTCACTGGACTGCCACGTTGGCACGCCTGTCGAGGCATGGAGCAAGGGCATCGATTGGTGCTGCAAACTTGAGGAAATGATATATGTGGCAAGGGTATGTCCTAGGAATTTCATGAAAGTGTGGCAGGAATTGTGGGATTATTACGGTCTATCAGGATAATTTCTGTCCAGCTGCCAGTGTTGTAGGCTGTCGAGGTACTTCTAGTTTGGGGGTGTACCTGGGTTTATTCCATCGAGTATTGGAGGCTGTCGCGGTACTACTAGTTTGGGGGTGTACCTGGGTTTATTCCATTTTCTATCGGCTATGACAATGTGTGATGTGAGGCACCTTTATGTTATGTATTGCGGTTCTCATTTAAATAAATGAAATGTATTATAAAAAACAAAGAAAGAAAGATACACCCAGTGATGTATTCGATGCTATGTTTTCCACCACTTGAGTTTCCTTCATTGATGCCGCTTGAGACTAAGGGGTCGATTCCGATTCGGGCCGGAAAAAGCACCGACCGACTCGGAGCCGGAATTAATTCCGACCGACACGTACCTGTGGCGCCCGACACGCCAAGTACGATGCAAAGCGTGCAAAATCCGACCGACACGTACTGAACCCAAGCCGAACGACCGAGCCGCACGGAAAACAGCAATCCGGCTGGAAAAACACGCGAATCGAACCGACCGACACGCACCCGGAACAAATCCGACCGAAACGTACCCGCGAACTCCAAACCGCAAAGTACGATGCAAGGCGCGAAAACCACGACCGAGTCGTACGGAGGACAAGCTGTACGACCGACACGCATACAAAACTGCGAGCCGAAGTAACACAAAACACCGCGACCGACGCGTACGCAGCATAGAAAATAGCACAAACACAGCGTGAACGAAACGGAGAAGACCGTACGAGACAACTGCAGGGTCCGACTCGGTCACAAGAACGTTTCCAACATGCACAGAAAGTACTAAGGAAAAATACACAAAAAAGGCCAAACAAGCAATTACAAAGCCAATAAATACTGGGGGGGTGGGGACAGAGAACAAAGACACACCCACAACTCCACCCATATAAAGGACACAAATCCCAACCATGATCCTTTGCAAATGCTATTCACCTGCCAGCACTCAACAGACAGCAACCTCACACCCACAGCTCATCCCTCACACAAGCCACACACCATCAGCACACCAACAAATAGCTACCTCACATACACCCAGCAAAACACACACTCACACACCTTCACCTGCACACCAACACACACATTACTCACCATCACCACCCATCACCATGCCCCCAAAGAAGAATCACAAGTTCCTAGATTGTGAATTGGAAGTCCTGGTAGACGAGATCCTCAGGGTAGAGCCACAGCTGTTTGGCGCACTGGTCCAACAGACACCCATCTCCCAGAAAACAAAGATGTGGGAGAGGATCATCAACAGGGTGAACGCACAATCACCATGTCTGCGCACAAAGACTGACATCCAGAACAGGTGGTATGACGTGCGCAGGAGGGTACGGGAGCTGCTGAAGAAGGACTACCTCCTGAGCCAATACACCGGCAGTGGCCCTCCTGCCAAGCCAGTATACCTCAGGCCCTGGGAGGAGAAGGTGCGGGCCATCCTTCCGCCAGTGAGCGTCTATGGACTAGAAAACATCCCAGAGCCTGGTGAGTACACAACAAATGTACACAATATTCTGCCACAATACACACACACATCACTGTCAAGGGAGAGTCAAACCATGCACTCTTAGCAATTACACAGCAACCAGAACAGAATCATCCCAAAATGTGTATGTCAGTCAGATAAACACAACACATGCCATCTCAAAGTTACATTTAACCGTGTCATCACATGTACAAACACAACTACAACTACAGCTAGGCAGTGGCACAAATATAACTAACAAAC
Organism: Calotriton arnoldi; assembly: GCA_963921515.1. Taxonomy (NCBI): domain Eukaryota; kingdom Metazoa; phylum Chordata; class Amphibia; order Caudata; family Salamandridae; genus Calotriton; species Calotriton arnoldi. Next base: position 1,180,427 of record CAWUFW010001967.1, on the reverse strand, counting down.
ACATCCAGACATGTAGCCACCACTACAACACCAACACACAGTGAAGACCACTGAAAGAAAGGAATTCTGTGTATGCTGGGCAAGTCAGTGTAGCCAATAGCATCATGGGAGTCGTAGTCACAGATATTGCTCACCCCCACAACTGTCCCATCAACACCACCATGAACCATGCGCACATCACAGGGAGTGGAAAAGGACTCACAAGATGGCTGACACTGGCTACTGCTGTGGGGAGCACAAGGCCCTGCTGGCAACTGTGCAACAACCAACAGCAGGACACCACTGACTGACTTCCTGAAAGACAACTTCCACTCCCTGCAATGCAAGCACGTTCCATGGTGGGATATCTGGCTGGGTGGGAAGGAGGACTTGCAGCACTGACCATAGTCACAAGCACCTCCCCTCACACACCCCCTCAACACAAACTCCACATAACCCACCTGGGAGAATGCAATGCCCCACATCCTAACTCAAGATCCCACAAAGAACCACCACCCTGGGTTATGTTGTGTGAAGCACAGGGACACTCTTGGGACTTTTAGGCAAACAACTGCCAGGACAACACTCCCAGCCATCCTGTCAGCACAGGCAGCCCACCCCACAGGGAAGCAGAGTCAAAAGGAAGGAAGGATGGGCATGCTGGGAAGGGGGGTGGAGGCAATAGCATGATGGGAGTCGTAGTCACAGCTCAACATCTCCCACCACATGGCCCAGCAAGCTCACACTCACGCATGCACATCCCACAGAGAGTGGAAAGGCCCATCAAAGATGTCTGACACTGGTGCTGTGTCGTGGGGAGCACAAGGGCATGCTGGGAACTGCACACCAACCAACAGCAGGACACCACTGTCAGCCATCTTGCCATTGCTCTCACACCCACACACACTGAACTCCCCACAAAAGCAAGTAAGTATGGGAATGCTGGGAAGTGGGGTGGAGGCAATTTCATGATGGGAGTCATAGTCACAGACATAGCTCACCCCCACAACTGTCCCATCAACACCACCCTGAACCATGCTCACATCACAGGGAGTGGAAAACAACTGACAAGATGGCTGACACTGGCAACTGCTGTGGGGAGCACAAGGCCCCGCTGGCAACTGTGCAACAACCAACAGCAGGACACCACTGACTGACATCCTGAAAGACAACTTCCACTCCCTGCAATGCAAGCACGTTCCATGGTGGGATATCTGGCTGGGTGGGAAGGAGGACTCACAGCACTGACCATAGTTATAAGCAGCTCACCTCACACACACCCTCAACACAAACTCCACATAACCCACCTGTGAGAATGCAATGCCTCACATACCAAATGAAGATCCCACAAAGAACCACCACCCTGGGTTATGTTGTGTGAAGCACAGGGACACTCTTGGGACTTTTAGCCACACAACTGCCAGGACAACACTCCCAGCCATCCTGTCAGCACAGGCAGCCCACCCCACAGGGAAGCAGAGTCAAAAGGAAGGAAGGATGGGCATGCTGGGAAGGGGGGTGGAGGCAATAGCATGATGGGAGTAGTAGGCACAGATATTGCTCAGCCTCACAACTGGCCCATCAACACCACCCACAACCATGCTCACATCACAGGGAGTGGAAAAGGACTCACAAGATGGCTGACACTGGCTACTGCTGTGGGGAGCACAAGGCCCTGCTGGCAACTGTGCAACAACCAACAGCAGGACACCACTGACTGACATCCTGAAAGACAGCTTGCACTCTCTGCAATGAAAGCACGTTGCATGGTGGGATATCTGGCTAGCTGGGAAGGAGGACTCACAGCACTGACCATAGTTATAAGCAGCTCACCTCACACACACCCTCAACACAAACTCCACATAACCCACCTGGGAGAATGCAATGCCTCACATACCAAATGAAGATCCCACAAAGAACCACCACCCTGGGTAATGCTGTGTGAAGCACAGGGACACACCTGGGACTTGTAGCCAAACAAACGCAAGGACAACACTGTCAGCCTTCCTGTCAGCACAGGCACACTACCCCACAGGGAAGCAGAGTCCAAAGGAAGGAAGTACGGGCATGCTGGGAAGGGGGGTGGAGGCAATAGCATGATGGGAGTCGTAGTCACAGCTCAACATCCCCCACCACATGGCCCAGCAAGCTCACACTCACGCATGCACATCCCACAGAGAGTGGAAAGGGCCATCAAAGATGTCTGACACTGTTGCTGTGTCGTGGGGAGCACAAGGGCATGCTGGGAACTGCACACCAACCAACAGCAGGACACCACTGTCAGCCATCTTGCCATTGCTCTCACACCCACACACACTGAACTCCCCACAAAAGCAAGTAAGTATGGGAATGCTGGGAAGTGGGGTGGAGGCAATAGCATGATGGGAGTCATAGTCACAGACATAGCTCACCCCCACAACTGTCCCATCAACACCACCCTGAACCATGCTCACATCACAGGGAGTGGAAAACAACTGACAAGATGGCTGACACTGGCAACTGCTGGGGGAGCACAAGGCCCCGCTGGCAACTGTGCAACAACCAACAGCAGGACACCACTGACTGACATCCTGAAAGACAACTTCCACTCCCTGCAATGCAAGCACGTTCCATGGTGGGATATCTGGCTCGGTGGGAAGGAGGACTTGCAGCACTGACCATAGTCACAAGCACCTCCCCTCACACACCCCCTCAACACAAACTCCACATAACCCACCTGGGAGAATGCAATGCCTCACATCCTAACTCAAGATCCCACAAAGAACCACCACCCTGGGTTATGTTGTGTGAAGCACAGGGACACTCTTGGGACTTTTAGCCAAACAACTGCCAGGACAACACTCCCAGCCATCCTGTCAGTACAGGCAGCCCACCCCACAGGGAAGCAGAGTCAAAAGGAAGGAAGGATGAGCATGCTGGGAAGGGGGTGGAGGCAATAGCATGATGGGAGTAGTAGGCACAGATATTGCTCAGCCTCACAACTGGCCCATCAACACCACCCACAACCATGCTCACATCACAGGGAGTGGAAAAGGACTCACAAGATGGCTGACACTGGCTACTGCTGTGGGGAGCACAAGGCCCTGCTGGCAACTGTGCAACAACCAACAGCAGGACACCACTGACTGACATCCTGAAAGACAACTTCCACTCCCTGCAATGCAAGCACGTTCCATGGTGGGATATCTGGCTCGGTGGGAAGGAGGACTTGCAGCACTGACCATAGTCACAAGCACCTCCCCTCACACACCCCCTCCACACAAACTCCACATAACCCACCTGGGAGAATGCAATGCCTCACATCCTAACTCAAGATCCCACAAAGAACCACCACCCTGGGTTATGTTGTGTGAAGCACAGGGACACTCTTGGGACTTTTAGCCAAACAACTGCCAGGACAACACTCCCAGCCATCCTGTCAGTACAGGCAGCCCACCCCACAGGGAAGCAGAGTCAAAAGGAAGGAAGGATGGGCATGCTGGGAAGGGGGTGGAGGCAATAGCATGATGGGAGTAGTAGGCACAGATATTGCTCAGCCTCACAACTGGCCCATCAACACCACCCACAACCATGCTCACATCACAGGGAGTGGAAAAGGACTCACAAGATGGCTGACACTGGCTACTGCGGTGGGGAGCACAAGGCCCTGCTGGCAACTGTGCAACAAGCAACAGCAGGACACCACTGACTGACATCCTGAAAGACAACTTTCACTCCCTGCAATGCAAGCACAGTCCATGGTGGGATAACTGACTGGCTGGGTGGGAAGGAGGGCCGGCTGTCAACCAAATACAACCAATGCAGACCATGTTCACACCCCAACAAATACATAGAAATGCCCAAATAATGCAGGACAATGTGCTACACCAATATCAACCCCTGACTGTGACAACTTAGGACAATGCAATGTACAGGCCCGCACCCAGAGGCACAGTCACAACTGTCAGGTGTGTCTACCATTGATGCCTGCAGAAACATAACATACATTGTGTGTGTCTCCCAAAAACAGGTGATGATGGGGTCACAGCAGCAGACGCTGAGGAGTCCCAGTCCCAGGCTCAAGAGGATACGGAGCTCACTGGTGTCGAACAGCCTCTGCCCTCCTCGGATGAAGAAGACCAACCTGGCACCTCCGGTGCAAGTCAACATGCAGCACCAGCAGGACCACCAGCTGCAGCACCAGCAGGACCACCAGCTGCACCCCCTGCACCCACCCCTCCAACGACTGTCACCACAAATACCATCCCTGCCGACATGGACAGAACAAGGAGCACCACCAGCACAGCGACCCTGGACCAACGTGGGGCCATGGACACCACCACCACCACCAACCCCCAAGGGGGACCAGGGTCATCTGTGCGTGCCACTGCACGCACTGCACATGTCGGCAGGGGTGGTGGGAGGGGTGGGAGACAGAGGTCGCTGCTTGCAGAGGTGTCTGGTGTGCATGATGACCCACAACTGGCACGCATAGCCAATGCGTACCAGTCCAGCACCGGAGATCTCAGCCAGGTAGTGAGGCTCCTCAGAGACATGAAACAGCAGCAGGCTGCCCATCATGCCCGCTTGGACTCACACATGTCCCGCGTGGAGTCCAAGTGGGACACACTGCAAGAGATGACGGCGGTGCATAGGGACATATTACAATGCCTCCGCCAGATGAACAGCAACCAGTCTACACCTCTCTGTGTGCCAACAACATCTGGTGCTGAAACTACTGCAACTGCCACAGGGAGGGAGGATGACTCTGGCGGAGAGTCCCCTGCACCGCAGCAGCCTGTACTTGAGGGGCCCCCCCCCAAAGAAGAGGGGTCGTCCGAGGAGGGGCAAGTGAGAGGCCGAGGCCAAGTGCAACCCCCAGGAAGCCTGAACCTGTTCTGGATGTTCACCTTTGTGCACAAACTGTTCACCCTGTTGACGGCAACACAACTCCCACACATGACATGGGGAGTACAAGTTGGACCAATGTCTCAGACAACTGTGGCCCCGATACTGGGGATTTTGTCTACCAGGACTTTCAATTCAACTAGGAACTTCTGATTGCAATATAAATGTACAGCACTAACCATCCTATGCACTATTCACACAAATGTATCACAATAAACACACTAATACACCATACTTGCCTCTGTTGTGATTCCAACGTGGGTGCTGTCATGGGGATGATGAACTGCAAAATTACACTGTGTATGCGAACTGCAACAGCAAGTACAACACAGGCATGTGAGTAATGGCAACGTGACACATATGAAGGAGACACACCACCAGGGCTACACAACACATACACACCTAGGCCATCTGACTCATTGCCTACACTGATGTTGCCAGGAAAGACGGTGCAATGCACAGACACCACACCTATTCCCAGTTGTAGTCAAGTAGCCCACAGGTGCAGTAAGCAAATGGCAGTCAAATGTGTGACCACAAACAACGCACATCACAAAGTGAAGCACAGGTTTATTACACAGTTGCAACATGTCGTAACCACTACAGATGCAAGGTAATCCCACCTGGCAGCGGGCACACAGTCAACAACTGTAGAAGGAAGGAAGTCCATGGGTGTGGCGCACATCACCTGTAGGGACACAACAGCTACCACCCTGGAAGTACAATCACGTCGTCGGTGGACACAGTTGACCAAATGAATCTGAAAGTACCCTGTGAAGGACAGAAATGACACACAGTCAAAAGCAATGGAGAACAGGACAGAACAGCAAAACTCATGCACAATACATGTTACAAGATACCCACCCAGAACCAAGTTAGCATGTCAACACTGTTGGGGAGTACAGACCACCTGTAAGCACACATCGCTACACACATCCAGTCAAGTAGCCCATGGACACACTCCAACAGCACCAGAGCACCACCTACACATATCATGCCAACTCACATCATTGACATGACACCTCAGGATACTCACATTCAGCTAAAGAAGTTGGTGATGAGCTGTGTGCGGACATCACCATCATCATCATCATCACTGGCATCGTGGTCCAGGCCAGGATCCTCCACAGGTGGCGGATGTTGGTCATTGTCATCCTGGATGAGAGGCAACTCCTTCCGCACTGCCAGGTTGTGGAGCATGCAGCAGACGATGATAATCTTGCACACCTTTGCTGGGGCATATGGGAGGGACCCTCCTGTCTTGTCGAGGCAGCGGAAGCGGCTCTTCAGGAGACCAAATGTCCGCTCAATCACTCTCCTGGTCCGACCATGTGCCTCATTGTAGCGCATCTGGGCTGGTGTCACAGGGTTCCTGAGGGGTGTCAGCAACCACGGCATGTTGGGGTATCCCGAGTCACCTACGGACAGACAAGTGCACATTAGCTGACTTGGAAAAGTGGGCGGAATACTACAGATCAGATCACACACAATGGCACAAAGTCAGTACACACCGACAAGCCAGGCACGCTGGTTCTGCATCTGTGCCATCATCCTGGGGATGCGACTACTCCTCATCACAAAGGCATTGTGTGCTGAACCAGGGAAACGGGCACACACGTGTGAGATGGTCATATCTGCAAGACACACCACCAGTGCATTGACCGAGTGGTAGTGCTTGCGGTTACGGTAGGCCTGCTCCTGGGCCTGTGGTGGTACCAAAGCCACATGTGTCCCATCAATGGAGCCAATGACATGCAGCATCCTCCCCAGGGCATAGAAGTCACTCTTCACGTCAGTGAGTCGTTGCAGTCTAGGGAAATAGATGTACCGGTTCAGGTATAGCAACATTGCCTCCAAAACATCGCGGAGCACACGGCTGAACATGGTCTGTGACATCCCACCAGCAGTCGCCATAGAATGTTGAAAGGTACCGGTGGCAAAGAAGTGTAGGGCTGCCATCACCTTCACCTTGGGGGTCAGCGCTGTAGGATACGGCCGGCCAGGCTGCAAATGTGGAGCCAACTGCACTGCCAAATCCTCAATCAGCTGCCTGGTGAAGCGGTACCGTCGGATGCTGTCCCGTTCCACCATCGTTGCCAGGTCTTGGAATGGTCTATGGACAGCAGGAGCCCTGCAGTGCAGAGGAGAAGAAAGCAAGATTGTCAGTCACCCCACATATGCGGCATTGAACACACTCAATATCACATCATACATCATTATGAGGCACAACTACATGAAGTGTGCAGTTCCGTAAGGACATGTATGGTACATACATGGCCAACATCTGTCATCACGGTTCAACAAGTGGCATCAATAAGTCCCAGGTTGGCCCATTGGATATCATGAGGCCGTGTCACAGTTCCCATCTCCTGCTGCCATGTCACAATCACCCCCACAGTGACATGTGAGGACAGATGTGCCCCAGGCATCACAGCTCAACGACAGGTACATTCCCAGGGACCCTGTATTGCCACATGGACACTGGCATTACATGGAGTATCATGTATACACCACAGCAAAACAACCATGACCCCCACAGGTAGTGGTTCCACTTGCCTCTGCAGGACAGACATGGACGTCTGTGACACACAGACGCACAACATCAAAGTCCATGCACACACAACGTGGATGTGGAGACTGTCTCCCATTGTGCACATGAAATCAGAGACATTGTAAACACTACATGCACACAGACTGTGGAGGACCATCACTATTGTGCCACTGGGACACCCTGGCTCAAACATACCATCCCACATGGGACTCACGGGGTATGTGACATGACATACACATACACCACCGTGAAATGTGACCATGGCACATGCACAGATATGAACAGTTGCACATCACAGTGGTCATGTACACGTAACACCCAGGATCCTGTCCCTATGAACACGTGCACAGCCTGGGGGTGGCTGCCCCCAGGTGACACCCACAGGACAACATGTACACCAACATACACACAATAGGAAATGCAGCCTTACATGCCTTATGATACAGTTTGGACAGGCTGTGGTGTTGTAGGTGTGCCCCTCACTCCCTGGGAGCTATCTGTGGCTGGCATATGTTCATCTGAGACAGGCATGGTGACATATGCCAGTCACTTGTACAGGGATGCGTTGAACAGCAATGGACCGATCGGTGCACCCGGCCGGCCCATTGCATTCAATGTGTGCGGGTACGCGTTGTACCCCTGTACGCTTTGAACAGCAATGGACCGATCGGTGCACCCGGCCGGCCCATTGCATTCAATGTGTGCGGGTACGCGTTGTACCCCTGTACGCGTTGTACCGCAATGGACCGATCGGTGCGCACCCATTGTCAATGGCCTAGCCTGGCAACGGACGCGTTTTCGAAATTCGAACGAGTCGGTTGCTGGAAATTCAGTTGGTTACCCACAACAATGTTGCAAAATCATGTATGTCATGAAGTTGAAGATTTGAAGGATGCTGTGGGCGTGTATTGGTGCTGCTATTCCATGGATTGGCCAGATTCAGAAGATGCAAACGACTTGGACCTATCACTTTGGACACATGGGACAGTATCTGCCTCTGCAGCACATATATATTGCTGGCTGTTCCCCTTAGAGCTCACTTGCCTGCACTACATGCTCCAGGACGACATCTGCCACTGCACTGCTGCTGTCTCTGCCCCCTCTGGACCCTGCAATGGCACGTACTGTGGAGAGAGCCCCAGCCTTCAGCCTTGAGGAGAACCAGGCCCTGCTGGACAGCCTACTTCCACAGTACAGCAAGCTGTATGGGACACCAGGGGAGCAGGTGAGTGTTCTGTGCACTGCCTTTCTGAATGTGCATTTTGTCTGACTAGCAAGGCTGAAAGTCTGCACGCCACTGGCTAGCAGGCTCACTGAGTAGTTGTCACCCCCATAGTGTGTAGTGACATGCACTGGACAGGTATGGTGCAGTGACAGTGCATTTGAACAAGGTTTTACTTCCCATGCAATGATACCATGTAGTGACTTCTGGCAAACTGTCCATGGGCAGCGTTGCACTGCCTGTGTACATCATGTGCCCCTGTGATTGAGACATGTATATACAACTGTGTCATGCACGGATATGTTGCATGTGTAGTAATGGCCTTTTCACTTTGTCATCCTCACAGGTTAATGCCCATCGGAAGCAGGAGATCTGGAAGGACATCGTCCGGGCTGTCCGGTCCGTGGGGGTCTACAAGCGCCGGATCCGCAACTGCGAGAAGAGGTGGCAGGACCTTCGGGGCTGGACCCGGAGGATTGCACGGGTCCAGCTGAAGCTGTCGCCTCCTCGCAGGAGGGGCGGAACACGGACCCTGACCCCCCACATGCTCCAGATCCTGGCGATGGTGTTTCCAGACACTTGTTGGGCAGCTGAAGGCCAGACAGCAGCAAGGAGGGGGTTATGTTATGTTATGTTATTTAAATTTATATCAGGCGCAACAGCTACCCAAAAGGGTTTCCCGGCGCCAGCCAGAGAAGGAACAAGAAAAGAAACTACTGATTGAACAACCAGGTTTTGAGCGTTTTACGAAAGCGCGTATAAATGGTTTCACTCCGGAGTGATAAAGGAAGAGCATTCCACAAAGAGGGGCCTAGGTAGGCAAAGGAGCGACCGCCCATACGGGACAGTCTAATCCTTGGCACCGTAAATTTCGCCTGAGTGGTGGAGCGAAGAGTGCGTGCGGGCAGATAGGGTTTAACTAGTTTTTACAGATACTGAGGAGCCGTACCCTGCTTGACCCTGAACATATAGCTCAGCGCTTTAAACTTGATCCGACTCTCGACTTTGAGCCAGTGGAGGTCTCTCAAGGAACCCGAGATGGAGGTCGCTCTAGGAACTTGGCAAAGCAATCTTGCCGCAGAATTCTGCACCAGCTGCAGCTTGCGTGTCACATCCTTATTGGCTCCTAAATAGAGAATATTACCGTAGTCCAGTCTAGATGTTACCAGTGCCTGGACTACGGTTCTCTGGGTGGAGCTGGGCAGCATCCATACAATTTTCTTCAGCCATTTCAGGATGGTGAAGCAAGTTGCAGCCACCTTCACGGCTTGTTGACGCATAGATAAAGAGTCGTCAATAATAAAGCCAAGGTTGCGGACATGATGCGAGGGGCGAGGCAAAGCACCCATTTCTGCAGGCCAATGGTGAGGTCCCCAAAGATCTTTGTTTTTTCCCAAGATAAGGACCTCAGTTTTATCACCATTAAGTTTAAGAAAATTGGCCTGCATCCAGGATGCAATTTTGCTCAGCCCAGCCCGCAGAACCGATGGTTCCGACTCATTCCCCACAGAGAAAGAGAAAATAATCTGGGTGTCATCAGCGTAAGAAAATAAGGACAACCCAGCGTCCTCTGCAATCATTGCCAGGGGTTTGACATAGATGTTAAATAATAGGGGACTAAGAATAGACCCCTGAGGAACCCCATAGGGAGAGGAGTGGACACTGGAGGTGGCTACAGAAGAGAAGACCTGAAACGTGCGGTTGGTAAGAAAAGAAATTAGCCATCCGAGTGCCACATCTGCAATCCCCAGAGACTGTAGGGCCCTTATTAGCACGGCGTGAGACACCGTGTCAAAGGCCGCGCTAAGATCGAGTAAAATAAGGGCCACTGTGTCTCCGGCGTCCAAGCGAAGGCGTAATGTTTCAGTGACGCCGAGAAGAGTGGTTTCAGTTGAGAAGCCTACTCTAAAACCAGATTGTGATGGATGGAGGTATTTTTGAGTTTCGAAGAAGTTAGATAGCTGCCCATTAATGTGCTTTTCTAGGACCTTAGAAAGTACTGGAAGCAAGGAGATAGGCCGAAAATTCGAGGAAAGAGTGGGATCGGCATTAGCCTTCTTCAATAAAGGGAGGACCATTGCATGCTTCCAATCAGAAGGAACGATGGCCTCCTTTAGGGAGGAATTAAGAAGCTCCATCATTATTGTGAGAGAAGGTAGTTCAAGCTGCCGTAGAACTGATATAGGAAGGAGATCGCAGGGGGAGCCTGATTTAATGCTACCTAGGTACTGTCTAAAGGCCATAATATCTAATGGTAACCAAGAATCCAGCTTATTAGCTGGTTCTGTATGGCAGGTGTCTTTACATTGAAACGTACCAACTTCTTGAAAGTTGTTAGATGGCAATAAGATTGAATTGGCTACTCCATTGCCATTCAGTGTTGAGTATATTATTTCCACTTTGTTATTAAAAAATTGCGCAAGATCCTCACATTGCCCTTCATTCAGGCTGGGAGGAACGGGCTGAGTTCCAGAGCCTGATAGTTCCTTCACCATTTTAAACAATGTTTTAGAGCATTTCTGTGCGCCAATGATGGTGGAGGAGACATAGTCAGCACGGGCTGCCCTGCAGAGGGAGTGATAATCTCTCTTAGCTCGTACGTAGGCAAGTTTGGAATCCGGTGCATAGTCCCTCCTCCAACGTCTTTCCATATTTTTACATTTTGTTTTCTGTTTTTAATTTATCAGTGAACCAAGGGGCAGGGGGAAGATGCGTCTTCACTCTCTTAATGTAGGGTGGAAGGCTAACATCAACGGTTTTCCGAATCCACTCCTGAATGGCCACTGAGTCGGACATAAACACTTGATTAAGGGTGGGGACATTAATGGATAAAAGCTTGTTAAAGGCTTCAATGTCCAACTTTCCCCAGTTCCTAATGGGTTTTTGAATGGCGGGAGTGGGAACTGGCAAGTTAACTAATAGCTCTAGCCTGAAGCCGACCGAAAAGTGGTCAGACCAACAGAGTGGAGTTGTAGTGGTGCAAACAATATTCCGTAAAGTGGAAAAAATAGGGTCCAATAGATGGCCAGCAGTGTGAGTGGGACCTGAGTTACAAAGCAGCATATTCATTGCTGCCAAATCGGAAATAAAGGTATTACTAATTGCACAAGAGGGATCATCCAAATGTGGTTAAGATCCCCCAATATGGAAAAATTGGCAGAACTAAGAAGGAAGGGAGATACTAGGTCTGGAAAAACTGAAGCCCATTGCCCAGATGACCCTGGTGGGCGATAGACCAGTATCCCCGAAAAGGTAAAATGGGGGGTAAGGGTCAGTTTAAATAAAGCAGCTGTGAACTCTGTATTACATGCTATGTGCCCTCCTCTGGCCTGGTTAAACTGCCACAGTACAGCAGTCATGTTGTCCAGGAGCCATGTCCCTCTATTGTGCACTGCCCACTCCTCATCTGATACCCAGGTGTGGCCCTTACATTCAGGGAATTGTGTCACTTGGGACTGTGTCCTTGCAGTTTGCTTCACTCAAGGTGGGGGACAGCATCTGTTTCCCTAACTCTGTTGTGGGCATCATGGGTGGGTCCATTGTTCACACAATGCCTGTGTTCGGACATGTAATCTGCGTGTTGCTTTGATATGCGGTCCACTTGCTGAGCTGAGCCACCACATGTGCCTGGGGTATCTGGCACACACCCATGCAGCGGGTGGGAACAATGTTTGGGTCCCAGGAGTGTGCAGATTACGTGTGTCACACATACATAGCCAGCTATCCACTGTCCAGGGCTCATCCCTCATTCATGTGGGGCAGGACAGTCATGCCTACTCCAGCCCATCCAATACACCTGTACTCCCACTCCCGTGTATCAGCTGACACGTTGTGCGCAGTGATTTGACCCCTCAGGTGTCTGCCTCTGTGTCAGTGTGCTGTGGATTTGTTGCCAGGACTGCTGGGGTGTTTCTCGGTAGGGGCTCAGCATGCCACTGGAGATGTGACCATAGGAGACGATACTTGTGTGTCACATAGGTGTTTGATCAGCTGCCCGTGCAGACTGGGGTATGCGAATGTGAAGTTCAGGCAGCTGTTTCCCATTCACAGCAGATTGTGAGGGGCTCAGGTTCAGAGGGTAGTGTCACAGGTCTCCCATATGTCCAATCGGTATGACCTGGACAGATGAGGGTTAAGATGATGTGTTGTGTGGGGGATGTACATGTGCACTTGTGCAGCTCCAGGACTTGCATTCCCCATGACCTACTATTGTGACACAGTGCAGAGTGTTGTTGTCTGGCTGCCAAGTCATACATCACTGAGACAGTGATGCATGACTTAGCAGTCATGCCTCCGCCATGGCATGTGTCTACTTATTGGTGATCCTGCAGGGGAGTGACATGTGCTACATGCACACCATTGTGGCGATGGCTATCAGGACATGGGTGCATCATGGTGTCTGTCGCTGGTATGCATCACATGCATTTCCTATTTGACTCTGGGCATCCCTTTCATCCGGAAACCTGTACTGACTCAGTGGCAAGAGTTGTGATGTGTGCATGTCCACATGCTACACCGTGTCCTCTGCACTGTCCAACTACTTTGTAGGTGGTGCATGTGTCCACACTGGGGTGTTGCTATCCAACAGACACCAGACAGATGGGTGCAAGGCCATGTGGGATGTGAATGCCATGGTTGGCATCAGACTGACAATTGGCTTCTCCTGTTCAGTTAGGGCACTTTTAGCAATGTTCAACTAATGATGCCAGGGCTTGCTCTGTAATGTGCTGTGCTCACAGTGGTGTGTGCGTTTGGTGCAGGTGACTGATGTCTGTCTGTTTCCCCATTGTTTGCAGATACATCCACGGCCACGGAAGGGGACAGCTCCATGGACCAGGAGGAGCCGGAGAGCCAGACTGGGTCAGCAGCCGAGGAGTGGTCGGAGGGACCCAGTGGCACGGAGGGCGAGGGAGCCACACCGAGGAGTCCTCAGCAGCATCCACCTCAGCTGAGGACCACAGCGGCTCGGAGGATGACTCCCTTATGGAGGCGGGTGTCAGCAGCCACCACACCCCAGCTAGTGTTGCTGTCCCCGCCACCACCAGCACCACCACCGCCCTCCCATCGGCTCCCATTCCCCAGGTCCGTGGAGGCTCCCATGTTCGGGAGCGTGTCTCCTTTGGGCCAGGCACCGCACCCCCTGCCCCTGTGTCCCCTGCTGCCCTGAGTGAGGAGTCTGTGTACCTCCTTCGCCAGCTCCATGTAGGGCAGACAGCCATGCTGAGTGTCCTCCATGCGCACACCGCTCTGTTGACTCAGCTGGTGTCGTTCATGGAGGGCATCTCATCGGGCATGTCTGACCTACAGAGGGGCAATAGGTCCATGGACTCCTCCCTGACGGCAGCAGTGTCCCTCCTCAGACAGTCCCTCACCCCTCCTGCCTCTGCTCCATCCACACTCCCCAGCACCTTACCCGTCCCAAGCACACACACACCTGCACAGGCACACACCAGCACACACACGTCCAGCAGACAGACACACACGCCACAAACAAAATGCACACGCACGCACATTCAGGGGACTGAAACCAGACTCACAGGGGATGGGGCCCTGGAACACACACACGCATCCACGAGCACTGCGCAGTCCTCAGTTGCCTCTCCCTCCAAAGCACCCTCCCTTGCCTCACCTGCAACCCCAAAGACCCAGCGGCTCTTCCTCAGTGACCTCGGCCTCTTCCCCTCCGATCCAGCTGATACAGCATTCAGGGGAAGAGGAAGCCCACCCACACGGAGCAGAGTGCCCCTCGCCCCGGACACCCTCCCCCAGGCGCAGACAGACTGAGGCCCCCACCCGCAAGTCCCCCGGAGTCGTAAGAGCAAGACCCCGCCGCCGCCCTGCAGCTCAGGCACCAGGTCTCCTTCCTCCATCCCTCAGGCCCTCACTCCACAGGTGCCCCCACCACACCCTGCCCCAGGTTCCCCCACCCACAGATATACCATCCTCAAGAGGATCCGGCCTTCTCCCCCTGCCACTTGCTCTCCCTGCACCACACCCCCCGCTGCGCTTGTCTGTGCCACTGATGTGGTGAGGGTGTCCTCCCCCTCTGTCCAGCCCACCTTGCCTGTTCCCCATTCTCCTCCCCTGGAGGTAGGCACTGCAGTGGAGTCCACTACCACCCTGTCTGACTTGGGCACTGCAGTGGCGTTCAGTCCACTCCATCTGCAGGGTCCACTGCAGTCGTGCCGGCACCCACAACATCTGAGTCATGCCCCCCAGTTGTGCCGGCACACACCATGTCAGACACCTCCACTGCAGTTGTCAGTGGCTCTCCAGCACCCACCACCCCTTCCCTGCCTCCTCCTGGTGAGCCCTGATCCTGTCCCTGCGGTGCCTGGCCTGCCCCCCCGGTTGCCCCTCCTGGTGGATTGTCCCTGGTTTTGTGCTGTGCAGGCATGCGTAGGGTGACATCTGCCACTGTCACCCTGTATTGACTTACTTGATGGACTGGCCATTGGCCTTTGTTGGAGCATTACTGTTCTCTGAGTTTTTGGACACACATATGCTGAATAAAGCAACTTTCTGTTCTCTAGTGCTTATGCTTCTGATGTACATGTTGTTGATGATGCTAACCATGCCCTTGCTGCAGTGATGGTGATATTTGGTCTCATGATAATGAAGTGTTACTGTGCAGGAACACATGTGGTCCAGGGGAATGTGTCCTATCCTGTGGTGTATCCATGTCATCCTTAGCAGCATCTGAGGGTGTCATGTGTTCAGTATTTGGCAATGGGATTTCCTACTTACATTAGCAATTCCACATCTGTGGCTTCCACCCCTGCACATCTGTTGTGCCTGCCATTGTTCAATTCGTCTACTTCCCTGACCGTGTGGCCATCTCCACTGGACATGCAGGTTTGGGCATCAATGGGGAAGGACTCATCTGTGTTGTCAGTGCAACATTGCTATACAAGTGTGTTGGATCTGTGCTGATGATTTCGTTGGCACTCCCATGACCAGGCTGATGTGACGGGAGCCTTCATTTGGTGCTAATTGTTGATTGTGTGACCAAGTGCTCAGCTGACATGATGGGGCCCTACTGAGGCAACATATGGCACAGCTTTCCTCACACAGGAGTGGAGTCCCCTCATGGCAGTGTGTACTACTGTGACATTGCCTGCGCCCAAGGTGTGTGTTGTATGAGCATGTCTGTGTGTTCACTTCCGTTTTGCTGTGCATGCTGTGATCCCTAGTGTTGTACCTGTTTGTGATGCTTGCTGAGTTGACCTATGTTCCCCCAAAGTCTTCTCCCTGGGTTCTCTGTGATGTGGGTGCATGGCACATTACTGGTCATCAGGGTGTCACCCATAGGTGTGTTTGCTGTCAGGGCTGAGTTTGTGTGCAGACGCAGATGGGTCACAGTCAGGTTTCCCCTTGGCACTTGTTGTTTACACCTGTCATGTGATTTCCAGTTTGTGTTATCTTTCAGTGATTGTGACACGTTGTGTGTGTGACTGCTGGCACTCCTCAGGGTCCGGGCTGCAATGTTGGTTGTTGTCTATGTGTGTTCTTTGTGGGTGACCTTGGCTTCTTCATTGGTGTGTGACTGTGGCTGGGATCCCATTGGTTGGTGTGGTATTGCCGTCATGTCCATGTACAGCGTAGTGTGCAGTGTGTCAGACATTCAGGAGTCTTGTTGAGTGGCCATGTGTGATGTGTTTCTGCACCTTGGTTCCCACCCACCACCCTGGGATTGTCATGGGTGCATGTGCAATGTCACCAGTGCATGTGTGCTTCACTGCTGCACATTGTTGGAGGTCGAGGTGTGTGGTGTTGAGTGTGTGCAGATGAGAGTTGTTGCCCGGCTAGACCCCTGCCTCCATGTTGGCCTTGGCTTACTGGCCGTGCTGATTGATTTGTGCTTGTGTAGGTGTGATGGTAGTTTGTTGCTCAGGACACATGACTGTGGTTCACAGTGTGAACGACATTTAGCTTTGTCATCACAGTGGGATTGTAATGCAGCCCAGGGTCACCACATTGTGGGGGCCCTGGGGGTAGTGCTGTGGTGTGTCTGTGTCTTGCTGTGTCAGTTGCTGTTCCTACGTGCTTGTGTGACATGTGTGATTAGTGCTCCCTCTCATCTGACAATGCCTGATTGCCCACATAGGGGATTTGGATCCATGAGTTACCTTTGTGTGGCACTGTATGCACATCTGTGTAATTGGTATTCAGGCCTCCTCATGTGTTGTGTGGTTGCCTGGGGACACTGGCACCCCCCCTCACCTGTTGTGTTTGATGTGCAGTGTGGGT
Organism: Calotriton arnoldi; assembly: GCA_963921515.1. Lineage (NCBI taxonomy): Eukaryota > Metazoa > Chordata > Amphibia > Caudata > Salamandridae > Calotriton > Calotriton arnoldi. Next base: position 1,163,538 of record CAWUFW010001967.1, on the reverse strand, counting down.
CTGCCTGTTTGTGTTTGTGCATCTGCACCACTGCATTGGCATTTCTTAGGTGTGCCATTGGCTGTATGTTGTTTGGTGGGTTTCCCCTGCTGTCCCTGGGACTCCTAGGTCATCGGTCAGCACAATGATCATGGTTTGTGTGTCCCATTGCTGCCATGGTATGGTATCTGTTCACCTCACATCTACAGTCTCCACAGGGTATCTGCATTTGTGTGCCCATTGGTGCAAATATGTGGGTCTGCATTCTGATGGTCACTTCTGTCATTGTGTCATTGATGAATGTTGACTGTGTCAGCCCCCATGGGTGTTGTTTGTCTGCACATGGCCAAAGGTATGTCTTATTTGCACTGCAGTATTTGCCTCCCCCAATCTATGTTGCAATGGGACACATGCACTACTTTGCCACTGATGTGTTTTATGTTCTGTGACCAGGAATCATCCATGCAGTTTGGCAGTTGCAGCTTTTTCTTTGTCAACACTTACATTTTGGTCACTGTGATGATGGGGGTTTGGACCCCATTGCCACAATGTTCAAAATGTGCTTCAGCTATGGACCCCACACTTACCTTTTGGTCACTGTGATGATGGGGGTTTGGACCCCATTGCCACAATGTTCAAAATGTGCTTCAGCTATGGACCCCACACTTACCTTTTGGTCACTGTGATGATGGGGGTTGGACCCCATTGCCACAATGTTCAAAATGTGCTTCAGCTATGGACCCCACACTTACCTTTTGGTCACTGTGATGATGGGGGTTTGGACCCCATTGCCACAATGTTCAAAATGTGCTTCAGCTATGGACCCCACACTTACCTTTTGGTCACTGTGATGATGGGGTTTGGACCCCATTGCCACAATGGTCATGGCCTGCTTGCATTGTGGGGGCCACACACATATATGTGTGGCACATGTGATAGGGGGTCACATTGTATGTTCAAAGTCATGTTCAGTGTTGTAGGCATTTGACACAGTCTACGCACGCTTGTCATGGTGTTGGGGGATGTCTTTTTCTTGCATTCCCTAGGTTGTGGTGTGCTGGTTGTGTCATGCATTGTCCATCCTATGAGTGGGGGTGGTGTTGGTGGTAGGCATCCAGCCCCCATGGGTAGAGGTGGTAGTAGTGACAGGCATCCAGCCCCCCATGGGTAGAGGTGGTAGTAGTGGTAGGCATCCAGCCCCCCGGATAAGGGTGGTAGTAGTGGTAGGCATCTGGCACCCCCATGGCTAAGGGTGGTAGTAGTGGTAGGCATCCAGCCCCCCCTGGCTAAGGGTGGTAGTAGTGGTAGGCATCCAGCTCCCCTGGGTAAGGGTGGTAGTGGTGGTGGGCATCTGGCACCCCCTGGCTAAGGGTGGTAGTAGTGGTAGGCATCCAGCCCCCTGGCTTAGGGTGGTAGTAGTGGTAGGCATCCAGCCCCCCGGGTAAGGGTGGTAGTTGTGGTGGGCATCTGGCACCCCCTGGCTAAGGGTGGTAGTAGTGGTAGGCATCCAGCCCCCTGGCTTAGGGTGGTAGTAGTGGTAGGCATCCAGCCCCCTGGGTAAGGGTGGTAGTGGTGGTGGGCATCTGGCACCCCCTGGCTAAGGGTGGTAGTAGTGGTAGGCATCCAGCCCCCTGGCTTAGGGTGGTAGTGGTGGTAGGCATCCAGCCCCCTGGGTAAGGGTGGTAGTGGTGGTGGGCATCTGGCACCCCCTGGCTAAGGGTGGTAGTAGTGGTAGGCATCTGGCACCCCCATGGCTAAGGGTGGTAGTAGTGGTAGGCATCCAGCCCCTGGCTAAGGGTGGTAGTAGTGGTAGGCATCCAGCCCCCTGGGTAAGGGTGGTAGTTGTGGTAGGCATCCAGCCCCCTGGGTAAGGGTGGTAGTAGTGGTAGGCATCCAGCCCCCTGGCTAAGGGTGGTAGTAGTGGTAGGCATCTGGCACCCCCATGGCTGAGGGTGGTAGTAGTGGTAGGCATCCAGCCCCCTGGCTTAGGGTGGTAGTAGTGGTAGGCATCCAGCCCCCTGGGTAAGGGTGGTAGTGGTGGTGGGCATCTGGCACCCCCTGGCTAAGGGTGGTAGTAGTGGTAGGCATCCAGCCCCCTGGCTTAGGGTGGTAGTGGTGGTAGGCATCCAGCCCCCCTGGGTAAGGGTGGTAGTGGTGGTGGGCATCTGGCACCCCCCTGGCTAAGGGTGGTAGTAGTGGTAGGCATCTGGCACCCCCATGGCTAAGGGTGGTAGTAGTGGTAGGCATCCAGCCCCCTGGCTAAGGGTGGTAGTAGTGGTAGGCATCCAGCCCCCTGGGTAAGGGTGGTAGTTGTGGTAGGCATCCAGCCCCCTGGGTAAGGGTGGTAGTAGTGGTAGGCATCCAGCCCCCTGGCTAAGGGTGGTAGTAGTGGTAGGCATCTGGCACCCCCATGGCTGAGGGTGGTAGTAGTGGTAGGCATCCAGCCCCCTGGCTTAGGGTGGTAGTAGTGGTAGGCATCCAGCCCCCTGGGTAAGGGTGGTAGTGGTGGTGGGCATCTGGCACCCCCTGGCTAAGGGTGGTAGTAGTGGTAGGCATCCAGCCCCCTGGCTTAGGGTGGTAGTAGTGGTAGGCATCCAGCCCCCTGGGTAAGGGTGGTAGTGGTGGTGGGCATCTGGCACCCCCTGGCTTAGGGTGGTAGTAGTGGTAGGCATCCAGCCCCCTGGCTAAGGGTGGTAGTAGTGGTAGGCATCTGGCACCCCCATGGCTAAGGGTGGTAGTAGTGGTAGGCATCCAGCCCCTGGCTAAGGGTGGTAGTAGTGGTAGGCATCCAGCCCCCTGGGTAAGGGTGGTAGTTGTGGTAGGCATCCAGCCCCCTGGGTAAGGGTGGTAGTAGTGGTAGGCATCCAGCCCCCTGGCTAAGGGTGGTAGTAGTGGTAGGCATCTGGCACCCCCATGGCTGAGGGTGGTAGTAGTGGTAGGCATCCAGCCCCCTGGCTTAGGGTGGTAGTAGTGGTAGGCATCCAGCCCCCTGGGTAAGGGTGGTAGTGGTGGTGGGCATCTGGCACCCCCTGGCTAAGGGTGGTAGTAGTGGTAGGCATCCAGCCCCCTGGCTTAGGGTGGTAGTAGTGGTAGGCATCCAGCCCCCTGGGTAAGGGTGGTAGTGGTGGTGGGCATCTGGCACCCCCTGGCTAAGGGTGGTAGTAGTGGTAGGCATCCAGCCCCCTGGCTTAGGGTGGTAGTAGTGGTAGGCATCCAGCCCCCTGGCTAAGGGTGGTAGTAGTGGTAGGCATCTGGCACCCCCATGGCTAAGGGTGGTAGTAGTGGTAGGCATCCAGCCCCCTGGGTAAGGGTGGTAGTTGTGGTAGGCATCCAGCCCCCTGGGTAAGGGTGGTAGTAGTGGTAGGCATCCAGCCCCCTGGCTAAGGGTGGTAGTAGTGGTAGGCATCCAGCCCCCTGGGTAAGGGTGGTAGTAGTGGTGGGCATCCAGCCCCCTGGCTAAGGGTGGTAGTAGTGGTAGGCATCTGGCACCCCCTGGCTAAGGGTGGTAGTAGTGGTAGGCATCCAGCCCCCCTGGGTAGGGGTGGTAGTGGTGGTGCGCATCCAGGCCCCTGTGTGCATATGTGGCATTGGTGATGGGCATCCCGCCCCTATGGTGCTGCTGTTGCTGGTGTAAGTAAATTCTGCATCCCTCTGTGTGTGTGTGATGTGTCGTGTACGTGTTGTATGTTTTTGTGGTTGGTGTCTGACTTACCTTCTGCGCCGTACGCGTCCGTGCCTGTTCCGGTAGTAAATGTAGAATATTGGTAGGATCGGAACGAAGGGATTCATGGTTGGATCGTCTCGTTCGTCTTTCTCGTTGCTTCGCGTCGTCCTCGTCGCTGGCGTGTTCGCCTCGTAGCCGTGGATCGTGTTGTGGCGCGAATCGGAGCTTATGTGCGCCTCTCCCGGAAGCTTTGACGTGCCGGACGTAGCGACGGGTTCGGCGCGTACGGAAAGCGCATCGTACTTGTTCGGCCGGACGGGGCTGCATTTTCCCTTCCGTGCGACTCGATTCTGCGTTTCCGGATTCGCCTCGGTCGGAGAACAGGACCTGGATTGGGTGAGTACGACTCGGCCGGATTCTATGCTGTTGTGCGCATCGTACTTACTCGTTCGGAATGATGTACGGATCGGTCGGGAAACAGGCATTCGCATGGCTTTTTTCCCGACCGAATGGTATTGGGTGCGCCTCCGACCGAGATCGGAATCGGCCCCTGAGTGTGTGGACTTGCTGACATTCTATCATCTTCCAAAGCACTACATTCTTCTGACGTGACTTCTGTTGGTTTCCTGTAACGCCTCCTTGTTGCATACTTCTCAGCTAGAGTTATTACTGTTTTGTTTTTGGGAAAGCCAGGTTACTGGTGCATGATCTGTGGAGAATATAAATTCTCTACCTTCTAAGTAGTATCTTAAACTCTCTATACTCGACTTGATTGCCAAACACTCTTTTTCTATAGTTGAGTATTTTATTTTCTGGGAAACAGTTTCCTGTTCATATAGAAAACAGGTTTTTCTTCTCCATCTGAATCGTTCTGCCATAAAACTGCTCATACCCCTTCTCCTGAAGCATCTGCCTGTAGCAAGAAGAGTCTGTAGACTTTAGGCATATGTGAGCACAAATTAGCACTTTTGAAACATAATTGTGCTGTTTTTTCTGGATTTTTCTGATTTTTGTTTAAACTTTCTTTTTTAGTAAGACCGTTGAGGGTGCAGCTATATGCAGGAAATTTGGAATAAAAATCTTGTAACATGCTATAAGTCCTGAAAGAGCTCTTACACTCTTTATTTAGTTTTGGGAAAAGGTATTTCTTTTATAACTGCTACTTTCTCTTCTTCTGGTTTTATGTATCCCTGTAGCAACAAATATCCAATATATCTAACTTGGTTAGCAGCTAGTTAACATTTTTTGGATTGATATGTAAACTGGCTTCTTTTAAGGCAGGGACTATAACCTTTTAGTCTTTTTGATGTTTATCTCTGGTTTTACTATATATTATAATATCTTCTAAATAAGCTGAAGCGTAGCTTTGATTAGGTTGTGATAAAGAGTTCATTAGCCTTTGAAATGTAGCCTGATTGCTGTGTAGACCGAAAGGCAAAACTCTGAATTGGTAAAATTCATAAGGGGGGGGGGGGGGGTAAAGCGGTTTTGTCTTTATTCTCTAGGTTTAATGGAATCTGCCAGAAAGCCATTGATGAGATTCAGAGTAGTGGCATACTGGGTTTCACCTAATTATTCTACCATTTTATCTATTCAAGGTAATGGATACGAGTGAAATTTAGAAATTTGACTTACTTTTCTAAAGTCTATGCAAAAATGGATAGACCAGTCAGGTTTAGGAACTAAAACAATAAGGGAATTCCAACTGTTTTATAATGGTTCTGTCACCCAAGTACTAGCATTTTTTCTAGCTCTTCTTTTTTCATAGCTAATCTTCTGTCTTCAGATTCTTGATGGTCTTTTTCTAACAATCTTTCCAGGTTTTGTATTGATATGATGTTTTATCAAATCTCTTCTTTGAGGTAACAGTAAATAGCCCTGGAAAAGTTGCCACAGAATTGTTTAACTTTTCTTTTTAGGAGTCTTTTTAGATTAGAACCCATCTATATCTCGTCTATTTTAGTAGAGCGGTCCTCAATTTAGTGGAAAGCCTGGTATGGTACAGGACCTTCTTATTTTTTAGTAACTTACTATGGACCATTTGAGATGCCTTTTTTCTCGAACAATTCTGTTTCGTATGTGATGTCTCCACATTTGTTTTCGGGACCTTATAAAGGACATTGTCATTTGATTAATATTTTGTTTTCAGTTGATGGTAATAACAATAAAACCCAATCACCTGACTGGAACTCCCTTACTTTTCTACCTTGATTATAATATTGTTGATGTTGAGTTTTTAAAAACTTTTTTATAACCATTTCTCTTATTTTGCATATATGTCTGTTAAATTAGTAACATAATCGAACAGAGGTTTAGCCTTATTTGGTTGTTCTTCCCATAGTCCTCTGCTAATTTCAAATCGTGCATGGGATTTCCTACAAAATAGTAATACAAAGGGTGAAAACTCAGCTTGGTACCTATTGGCAAAAAGGGCTGTACCACACATTTTTTTCCTTTCATATCAACTGTTTTTTTCAGGGTCAGTTTTAAAGTAGTATTGTATCTTTCAACAAAATAGTCAGTTTGTGGGTGATAAGCATAGGTTCAGAGCTGTGTAATACACTGTTGTGTACAAATTTGAGACATTAATTTAGAAACAAAAAAGGTCCTTGGTCAGTGAAGATTTTTTAGGAAATCCAGTTCAGGAGAAGACTTCTATCTTCGCTTAGTTATCAGAGGGATTCCAATTTGTCTAAGGGGTATACCTTCTGGGTCACGAGTGGCATAGTCCAAAATTAATAATATATATTTACATCCCTTACTAGACAGCAGCAAGTCCTACTCAATCCATATATAGGGCACACCAGTTGGGGTGCAGGAGAGTGGCCAAGAGGCTAAGAACACAATGAGAAAAATTAAGTGTGTAACTGGAGCTCAGCTTTTCTCCTACTTTCTGGAGTAACAGATCTCGGTCACAATAGTTTAGTACCTCACTAAAAGTGGGTTTGGGGTGCTCCTTGAGATTATTTTGCAGACACCCTATGGGTGCTTTCCAGGAGGAAAAATGTTTATAATCCTTCTGAGTCTACTGTATTCAGCAGCCTTCAATCTTCTCTGGAAAACCAGCTACAATTATTCCTTCTTGTGCACCCTTCTGTGCCCTCTGCACAATGTTCCAGGTAGTGGACACTCTCTGTGAGGTCTGTGACATGAGTAGATCTTCCATCGTAGGCTTCAGGTCAGTCAGCTCGGCTTCTGCTTTGCCTATTTACTTCAATATCTTCTACTGATCATCTCTCAGGAGATCAAGATCCACCACCATTGTGTTTATCGTGCTCCTGCATACACTTGGTAGCTGCTATGGTCGCAAGAATGGCGTATTGTCTGTCCATTTTGCCTGTTTTGTATCATTGCTGAGATCGATTTAAGGTAACATTTAATAGAAAGGTGACACTAGAAAGTAAAATGCGTTTCAATAAAGGTAGAATGCATTCCTTTTATTAAATATTCTTCAAGTTATGCTCAAGGCCAAAGTATAGCGTGCTACCCTGGAATGCGCTCCGTCCATGCGCGTTGATCAAACAATCATACTGCTGCAGCCTCGTAGGGTTGCCCAACCAAGGATGCACAGCAAAAAGTGCATGAAACCATCCAATAACATTCAGACAGTATTTGATCTTTTTTCATCCATTGTTTATTCCAAATGTGATCCCAAGTAATCCAAAGTATATTCCTCCAATATTCACTTAAGTTCAACGAGTGCCGCTATGGCTTTACTCATAGACACACAGAGGTACATATATCTTCATAGTTTAACGTGGAGATGACATTCCCAATGCATTTCGGGCACTGAACTGCCCTTCCTCAGGGGAACTACAATAGACATGAATCAACGAGTAAGCATCACGTGTTGTCAGCGTAAACTTAAATAAACCAAAACGTATCATATAGTGACCACCTTGGCGCCCCAAACGTAAAAAAATGTGCTCTCTGCTATGCCATCGTGCTCTCCCCAGGGCCTCACAGGCTAAAATCTCAGAGCACATTATTTGAATGGCATGCATAACTTGGGTATGATATTTTAATCATTTGACCCTGTTTATGAGGGTGACAAGTTTCAGACATAAGTCAATTGCCCTTTATTAGGTCAAAAGGCTTCCTTCATGTCATCTCTGTGTTGTTGCCATCACCTAATTGTGATCCCTAATCAAGCTTTTGTAAATTTCTGCAATTATGAATAAAGTTAAAATACTAGGTCAGGTACATCCAGGGTTGGGTCCACTTTTCACCAGCCCGACGGAACCCTACCTATGATTAGTGTTGTTCCCAACACAGGGGTCATGAAACTGCCATGGTTTCTACGTTGCGATTGACAGTGGAACTATTCATCATGATTACAGAGATGAAGAACATGCCATGCCAGTGGTGAGCCGGAGATTGGCAGATGAAGTGATATGACTAGTGGCGGCTGCTACCTTTTGAAAGTGGCAGGGCACATAAAAGGTTAGCTCAAACCCTTTCAATATATACTTACCTTGCTTGATGTTCATCTGCAGCATATGTTCAGCTGCACACACACCTGAAGTTCCTCCAGCCTTGCACTAGTTGTTAGACAATAGCACCAGAGCCAATCTAAGCACTACTCTCATGTTGCTTACAATGCTAAACAGCATAAGAGCAGTGAAAGGATCGACTGGAGCAAGCAAACATCGCTCTATCGGACACCTACCAAAGTAGTGGACACTGACATTCCTATACCAGGACTATTGCTAATTTGTTCGTGGATACGAGGCCATGGCCTTACATTCCAGGAGTGTGGTTGTTGGGGAATCGTTTGAAGAGTTAACCTTAGGTGGGTCTCCAGTTGCTACATGAGTTACTGACAGGGATCATCAGGTATATGGTCACACGGGGCATTGGCAGTGACAGAGGGCACTATGGAACCTACATGACATATCAAGGGTGTACATCTCTGACACGCGGCATGTTAAGTAGATGAACTACATAGCTAAAAGATACAAGATTTACAAGTAACTTAAATGAAGTGGGGATGCACACTGTCTATTTACAGGAGACACACATGACACAGAAGGTTGGGTTGGCAATGCAGGGAACAATTATATTTCACAACTTTCTTGGCCCACATCTAAAGTTGGCTGATATGGGTCCAACTCAGGGTACTGTTTCAAGTTATTAACTTATGGGTAAATATAAAAGGGAACAACATTATACTTAGAGGCAGGCTATATGAGAAAGATGCTGCTTTAGTTGACATATGCTCCAAACATCGGACAAACCGCATTTCTTCACATGTTATGAACTTAGGGGGTCATTCTGATGGCGGAAGGACCGCCTGCCGTGCGGTGGCGATCCGTCCGCCATCGAACGACGATTCACCGCCTGCCAGATTAGGATGGCAGGCGGATCCAGACCGCGACCGTGGCGGGCGCAAAGACCGCCCGCCACAGGCAAACGTCACGATTGCCTGGCGGAGCGGTCTGCATCCGTAAAATGGTGGCGGTGCCTAGCAGGCACCGTCAGCCAAATTACAATGCTGGCTACAGCCAGCCTATCCATGGCGGCGAAACCACCATGGAAAGGCTGGCGGGGATTGGCATCGGGGGCCCGTTGCGGGCCCCCCTTGTGTTGGGGGTAGGTGTTTGTGCACTGGGTGCCTGCCACGTAGTGCAGTGAACTGCACAACATGCATTTTTGACATCGCGGCGGGTGCTGCAGTCAGCAGCACCCGCCGCAATGTTAAATTGCAAAATACGACCGCCATGGTGGCGGTCGCATCCTAATTTGGTGTGCGGGACCGCCGCATGCATGGCGGGCGGTCCTACTCCCCGACACGATGGCGGATGGACTGAATTTCGGCCGCCATCGTAATGACCCCCTTAGTTAGAGGAGCTGACCCATCATAGGTGGGGAATTCAACTGTGTGACGAATTTAGAAATGGATAGGTCTCACTCACCACTGTCCACCTCCCTGCCACCAAAAATTCCTCAAGCACTCCGAAATTGGCTAAGACACTGGGAACTGATGGATTCCTGGAGGAAGCGCCATACAACTGAGTATTATTACATTCCCATACATGACCTGTAAGTCAGGACTGATAAAAAATATAGTGAATCCAAATGCAAAAAGTATGTACTTTACGAATATTCAACTGGAAGCGGGAGATGGCACAGGAGCAGATTGAGATCTATAAGGAGTTTGTGGATTACTACTCTGCATTTGCCACATTCAATGGGTCAGAGAACACTGTAGGGAAATGTTAACTTTAAATGTCTACATGTCTCACTTTTAAATACCATGCACCCTACCTTATGGCCTACAAAGCTCACATATAGGTGACTTACTAATATTTAAAAGTGGGTTTCTAAACTGTCCACACGCGAAACTTTCAGATATTTGCAAATACGGCATGCCTTGCAGGAGGTAACCAAAGAACTGGACGAGGTCCCGGAGTCCACCCCACTTGAAGATAGACTACTTGCTGACCCCATTGAAAGTAAAGTAATTTCGCTAACTTTTAGGAAAATAATTAATAATTCACCAGACCCGCTGAAAAGCCTATATACGTGCTGGCAGATCGATCTGGGGGAATTAGAGGAAGAGGATTGGCGTGATGCGCTATCCTCCTCGCATGAGGTGGCCATATCATCACGACTACGACTGGTCCAACTTAAAATTTTGCACCGTACATACATCACATGCACAACTCTGATCCAGCGCTAACAAAAAAAATTATTCTCCTATATACTTCGGTCATCCAGGTGCAATTATTCCTTCAACACACACACTATATCCATATGTCGGTGGGGCCCATAACACCGCATATACATTCACTTACTCATTTATTCCCTGGATTTCCTTCATCAACAACCTAGGAGAAAAACGATTCGCTGGAAGGAGACGGGATACCTCTTTTAACATGACATAATATTTCTCATTTGCTTTAAGGTATTCCGCTCATTGGTCGATGGACCAATTAGTAGGAATCAGTTGATGGTGATTAAGACCAGCTCAATCACAATAAACACTTCATCAATTTACTTTAATCATTGAGCTATAGAATCACTGAGTCATTTGTTTAAAGAATAATAAAGTTTATATAAAGTTTGATGCAAGAAATGAGGATAAGCTTATTATTCAGATCATTACATTTATAATCAATATAAGAATAAAATGAAATTGCAATGCATATCTATTAGATGGAAAAATAAGGTTATCATAGTAAGAACTCTAAAGATCAATCTATCTGTCTTGGGAAAATCTAATAGTTCTAAAATAAAAATCTATCAGGAAAAATTCTCCTAAACCAACATCTTATACTCAACTGGAAAAATAAAATAGCAGCAGCAGCATCAGCTCGTCAGCATCAGCAACCGCAACTTCACCCATCTACAGCATCTAACTTCTCCAGCATCTAACCAGCATCCCAGCAACTCCCACAGCATCTACCGCAGCAACTCCCCCTCCCACACAGAGTAGGTCTTCTTATACCCTAATTCTAGCTTACAGAATAAAATGTTTCATCTTCATGGCGTGATTCTTTCTCATTGGTCCCCTCAGGCCCATATACATTTTTAATCAAACTTCCTGGTCTTAACCAGTTCCTTGTGGAATGTCCATGCTTGCATCGTTTCCCACAGTTCAGAATATTGCTCATCCGCTTCGATCAGTCCAATTTGTATCTTTTTCTGCTACATTTTGGGTTTAACAGTTCCGTCCATTGATTCAGTTGGACTTCTCACGCTTCTTGCTGATCATCTTGGCACACATCTGCTCAGAAAGGTCACAATAGCCTTGACCATACTTCCATCTTAGCCTCTCAACACCAGCACGTGATCATCCTTTTTCCACAGCCTCTCTCCTCTATCACATGGTTCCCCGCTCATGCGTACTCTATCAAACGGCGGCCATTTTATATCGCTGCTCGACAGGCCTAAGCGCACTATTTTCAAAGATAAACAAAATATTGTTAAAACAAAGAAATATAAACCCTTTCGTTTCCCTCCCGTCTTTCTACGTACCCCAATTAGGTATTACCTAGGAAAAAGCAACATATAAAGCTGTCCCTTACTTACCATCGCTTTATTTTGCAACCACACGTTTTATTTAAAAGCACAGATCATGCGTTTATTATTTAATTAGTACGCAAATATTATGTTATGTTAGACACGTAAACAATTATAAGTTGATTATTTTGCACACGGAATAGCGTGTTACCTTTAACCCTTAACATGTAACATACATTGTTGGTTATTTACTTAAACGAACATGTTTATTGATTATTTTACGAAAATTATTAGGAGGTTAAAAAAAAAATCATTTACCCTGCTCCATCAACTCTGGTCAAGATGGGTCGAAGTAGTAGTGCAGAATGTCGACAGGGGTGGGGGGGGACGGGCATGTTTCACCATGCACTCTGGGAATGTCCACTTATCCAGACATTTTGGGTCAATAGGGCGGTAGGTGAAGTGTGTGGGATTGCCCAAACTTTGTCCCCCAAGACATGCTTGCTCAATATTTGGGACGCCACAGACTTAGATCGCATGGATCAAATATGGGCGGCCACGGGCTATATATTAGCGAAGCTTAATATCGCCCATAGATGGGGTGTTACTGAGTCACCAACAATACTAGAATGGGAGCGAGATGTTGATTGGTGTATGCTAGCTGAACGGGCGGTTTACACAAACAGAGGATGCCCCAAAAAATGGGACAAGGTATGGGGGAAATGGAATACGTATAGAGGGAACATCTGCACCTCCCCCTCGGCACAAGGCAATGGACCGGTAGAGTTACTGAGTGGCATAACTCCTGTAGCGGGCGGGGGAGGGGGGAGTGATACATAGGATGTCTAGTGACTGAAGATAATTACCTGTCAAGATCCGATGTGTATAAACATGTTTGAACCATAACATGATGTGCCAATAACGTGCAAATAAAGAGTTTAAAAAATAAAAAAAAGTGGGTTTCTACCTGCCAAAGGGGTTTATTTAGGCCTGAAGCCATGTTTGCACGGCTACTATAGTGGCTGGCACAAAAGATGCTGCAGCCCACTAGTGGTATTTAACTTCCAGGCTCTGGGTACATTTTGTACCATATGCTAGGGACTTATAGGCGAGTGAAATATACTAATTAGGAGTATGCCAATTCACCCATTTTTAACCGGAGAGCCCAGGCACTGTACTTCTGGTTAGCGGGGGTTACATGCACAGAGGGTTCGGAAAAAGGTGAAAAATCCAGGGTGAACATGCAGAAAAGGCAGATTTTCTACAAGCCCCATCTAAAATGATTGCCTTGCATTGATTACTGATCCCACCCATACAAATTTAAAAAACAATGTTTTCAGAGCTTGACGAAATATTGTTAGACTTGTGGTGGAGCTCAGGTAGGTGCAGAGAGATGTTGGCTAAACTACAGCTACACACGTTCAAGGGAAGGCTCGCCACCACGAACTTTAAGTTAAAACTATTTAGCTGTGTATCTGCATTGAGTGGCGGAGTGGGTGTAAGAGTAAAGAGGGGATAACCTGGGAAGAAATACTAACCGCCCAAGATGGAAGAATTAGCAGGCCTGCTTCTTAGACCTACATTCAGGGTTGAAATGATGCCATAGTTACTGGGGTTTTTTAGCTAATGCTGGGCACGCGGACTGTGATGGACTTATAAACCAGAAAGGTATGCACCGAGGATGCCCGTAATTAAGTTCCTCGGCAACCGGAGCAGTGAGAATAAGATTTGAGTGCTGGTGTGGAGGGAGAAGGGTCTTAGGGTGGTGGGCGACTTGTATGAGGGCAATAAACTTAAAAGACTATCAAGCCCTACAAAAATAACATGGGGTCCCCCTAGGACATCTTCTGTTCTATGAATCAGAGGGGCGTGATAAAAACACTGGAAGAGGGGTCTTGAAATGACCCATACTCAAGGTGTTGCACGTGGTATATACCTTGGGCAACAGGACCAGAGCAGTAAAGGTGCCATATTGGGTATTCCATAAACAATCTAAATGCTCACTAGAAGGACTTTAGAATAAATGGGCACTAGCGCTAGACAAACCCTTAGGAGGGTGGATCGGGTGGGTACTGATATCAACCCCAGGCCTTTGTAGGAACACCCATTTCAAGTTCATTTTGTTTCACTTTTTGTAGGTGACGTATATTGCACCCAAATAAATTAACAAATTCTATCCTGTGATGGCAGCGTAATGGCTCAGATCGAACGGAGTTGATGCAGATGTTTTCCACATGTTTTTGGTTTGCCCTGGAACTAACATTGTATTGGAGGGATGTGGCCCAGCTCACGAACAACACCACAGACAGACAATTATACTGCACCATTGCGGGGTCCTGCTGTTTACTGGGCCCTTTCTCTCACCCGAGACACAAGAGGATTTTGAGTGAATTCACTGGCCTGATGTTTCTGCTAGCAAAAAGACAAGCGGAAAATGGCGAGTGGACCAAGTATATGTGGAATTCAGGTATTGAAGTGGGTTAACTGAGGCGGCGTTCTTGAATATGGAGGTGAAAAGAGGACCAAGAAAGGCTGAATAAGGCTAGACTTGTGAAGCTTTACCGACTACATTCTCAGGAGAGTGTGATGATAGTGATTCACCAGACTGCTGAACAGGGGAGAAGGATCTAAGACAGACCGTGCTGGTTTGGGGCAGGTCTGATAATGTGCAAGCACTGGGCTAAGATGACTACACTTGCACACTTATTGATGTGACCTGCACATCAACACACACTCACAATTACGAGACACCAGTAGCAACTGGAGACCGGGGATGTTAAATTTTGAAGGTCTTTGTTAACCCGATAATTGCTCTACAAATTATATAGACAAGACAAAACACACAGGTGGATGCTCCCTTAAGCTGTTGTAACGAGTATGCACACATTAGAACTGGAATGTGTACATCGAAGTTGCTATTGCAATAAAATGTGTTTTTTAAATCCCCAGATGGCTACTTCAGAGAAGCTATTGTTACCCCTTCAAGGGGTGGGGGTAATATTTATCTGAGGAAAGCCCATTTTACCTTTCTAGGGTCCTTCCTATTGCAGAAGGCTAAAACCGAACAGATGCAAGTTTCTCTTTTCAAAACTTTGCATGCACAGAAACATTGCATTTCAGGTGCACCACCTTAGTCTAGAACACGCTGTAGCTGAGATGAGAACTTTACCCTCACTGCTGAAGGTCAGGAAATATCTACAAACTTGCTTCTTCCTCCTCCACCTTAGCTAATACATACCTTTCTCCAATTATATTATTTACTAAGGATGACCAACTGGAGGCTGTGTTCCATGCCATATTTGTATGGCACCTCTACCTATTGTTACTATCCTTACACTGAAAGTTTTCCTCTGTGTTTCTCGCATATGTTAAAATATAATGTCTTTTTCTAGTTCTATGCAAAACACCTTAATACCCCTGTGGATGCACATGTGCTCTATAAAACTCATATAAATATAAACATAAACATACAGCTCTGCATGTAAGATGAGTTCGGTTTTCAAGAAACAAAGAATGCTAATGTGTAATATTTGTAGAATCACTGAAACATTAACATTACTGGATTCCAATTTTTGTTCATGTAAACAAGTTATTCCCAAACATTTTAGAATCACAACCCACTTTTTATGTTATAATCTGTTTTATTGATTTTGATGGTAAAAGAGAACAATACAGAACATCTCACTCACCTATATCCACCGGCCAGAGAGGAACACGAGCAGGTGAGTGAGAAGATAAGTACAAAGGCAACAGTAGATAGAATAAGGGGGTACATTAGGGAAGAGGGGGGAGAGCAGGTAACCTATCAGGTCGTGATAGCATCCTCCAGTAAGTGGGCCTATGACGTTGCCTAAATCGTAGTGTAGGGGAGTGGGCGGTATCTGCTCTAGAAGTGCTCATTCTGTGGTGTGTTCTGCAGGCGTGGGATGAAGTATGTGCAGGTACGCAGGGCAGTTCAATTCCATGAATTCCTTTGAAAGGAACTGTAAGCAGGGACCCCAAATCTTCTCAAATTGGAGCAGTCTTTGGTCGGCGATGGCTGTCAATTTTTCCATGCCAAGGAGATCCCAAATTTTATAAAGCCAGTCTAAGTGGGTGGGTATTTTGGCTGTGCACCAGTGTGCTAATAAGGCTTGTTTGCCAGCATATAGGGTCAGAGTGATAGCTTCCCCCATGTAGATTTCAGGGGGTAGGTCAGGGCATTCAGGAGACCCAATAGAATATAGCTCGGGAACCTGGGGAGATCAGTGTCATATATTTGGTCAATAGTGGCTAGTACTTCACTCCAATATTGGTGGAGCTTGGGGCACTGCCAAAAAAGATTGGTCAGGGTCCTCACCTGTCTGCAGCTTCTCCAACAATGCGTATCCCTATCCAGTTTCCATTGAGCTGTGCGTGCTGGGGTGTAGTACCAATAATGCACCAATTTGAGGATTGTCTCTGTCGGAAGCTATGTGAGCTGAGGTGTTGGCTCGTTTCTGGATGTCCGACCATTCCTTAGGGGTGAAGGGACGTTCACATTCCTTTTCCCAACACAGCCGTGCCGCCGACTTGCTGGGGGCTTGTGGTGCATTGAGAAAAGCATAGATGCCACAGGGCAAGCGCTTGCCTGTATGCCGAGTATGAAGCCACTTCTCAAATGGCAATAATGGTCGGCTAGCGTGGGGGCAGATGGAAGGCCGTGCGACCCAGTGGCGGATCGTAATATATTGTCAATGTGCTGTTGAGGGTATTGTTAGACTTGGCATCTTTTGGCGTGTTTCCCCTGAGTTTTTGCTTTCTGACCTCCTGGTTTTAACTCTGTTTTTGCTGGCGTAGTGTTCCTGCGCACTTTTCTCACTGCTGATCAGTGGTAAAGTGCAAGTGCTCCTGTGGTAAATTGTGTTATGGATTGGTGTTTCCATGATTGGCCTGTTTGATTTATGTGTCAGTCCCTAGTAAAGTGCACTGCGTGTGCCAGGGCCTGTAAATCAAATGCTGTTGGTGGGCTGCAGCACTGGATTGTGCCACCCATACAAACAGCCCGTAAAAGGTAACTCTGGCCTGCCATTGCAGAGCCTGTGTGCAGTCTGGTACTGCCATGTCGACTTGGCAAGTGCACCCACTTGCCAGGCCCTAACCATCCCTTTTCTTACATGTCAGTCACCCCTCAGGTAGGCCCAAGGTACCCCTGTGGGCAGGGTGCAGTGTATGTGAAAGGTAGGACATGCCCTGGTGTGTGTGGCATGTCCTGATAGTGAATTACTGCCCATTTCGTTTTTCACTATTGCAAGGCTACCTGTTCCCCATAGGACAGAATGGGGAGTTTGTTTATAACATCTTATAAACATAACTGGCCTGGGGAATTAGGTTGGAAAATAGAGTTTAGTATGTCTGAACTCAGAATCTAAAGATGCATCTTTTAATGAAGGTGATTTTTACATTCTGTGTTTGAAAATACCACTTTTAGAAAGTAGATATTTTCTTGCTCAGTCATCCCGTGTGCCTCGGCTGGAATGTGGATTGCCTGTCTGGGTTTTGGATGACAGAAGGCTGGGGAGCAGGAGTGGCTCCAGATAGTCTAGGTGGGTCAGGAGAGGGCTGAATAGACCTGGGCTGCAATTGGGGAAGGGGGAGGAGATTTCCTTGCACCTCAAAGGGCCTGGTCTGCCTCTGACCATGCCGTCTCCACCTCCTGCCAGGAAGTCACACCAGAGAGGGCAGAACTGGTTCTGGCTGGGCACAGACACTCTCTGCCTAAGAGATCAAAGGATTTTGGGATATAAATATTGGGGCCCAGACCCCTGACTTTTAGAACTCTTTTGGACCAAGAAGACTGCCAAGAAGAAGAGCTGGAGAAGCTGTGAGGAGGAACTACCACTTTGCTGTGTGCTTTGCTGTGTTGGCCTGCAGTGGCTGCTTCTCTCTTGGGCAGTGAAAGGACTGGACTGGACTTTCTGCAATCTACTTTTGTGAGTTACTCCAAGGGCTTGAGGTAAAGCTTGCCCCCTGTTCAAGAAGTCTCAGAAACAGCAAAGACTTCAAGTTCTTCTGCCCTCAGCACTGGGGACTGTGTGTTTTGTGCTGCAACAGAAGAAAAAGCAACCCAACACCGTCTACGACGCTGCTGCCGACACCGTGTCCTGAAGGCACCGCAGAGGGCACAGCCGCAACGCGACCCTGGTCTAACCGACGACGCCTGCTGACGCCGCCACCGAGCCGCTGCTCGTACCGCGACCTGTGGGCACCGCACCGCCTCGCTTCACGACGACGCCTTGGTATCCCTGATGCCGCCGCTCCACGCCGAAATCTACGCCGCTGCTTGCACCGTGGTTCGAGGGCACCGCTCGTAAAGTTACACGACGCACCGCCCTCATCCCGCACCGCAGCCTTGGCCTACCGACGCCGGCGCCATCGACTCCCGTTCGTCAGCCGACGACAGTGCTTCAGCAACGACGACGCCGCTGCTTGCACCGCGACCTGCCAGCACTGCGACGAGCACCGCATTCACTTCGCACCGTGAACCTGGTCTCACCGACGACGCCATCTGACGTCCCCACCGAGCCGCTGCTCGCACCGCGACCTGATGGCACCGCATGCTGCACCGCTGCACTTCGCACCGCAGCACCCGACGCCTGCCGACGCCAGCGCTCCTGACTTCAACAGAGAGGAGTTCGATCTGCAACGCATGTGACTTCGAGGGCCCCGACGACTCCTGCACCGACCTCCGGAACCGACACCTGTGGACGCCGTGCTTTCGGAAGCTCAACGAGAGGTCGCCGACGCCCTGCATTTCTAAAAGGTACTGTTTGCGGGTCTTCCCGACACCGTAGCTGGCCCGTGACGCCGCGGTCAGCCAGAACTGTTTGGATTTGTTTGTTCACGACGCCGTGATAGCCCCGGACGGAGCTAATGACATCAAGGAACTGTTTTTCAAGCACATTTTGATATCTGAAGATTTTTAAGTACTATATTGTGGATTTTTATCGTTTTTAGTCTTGTCTTAAGTATATAAAAATATTGGATATTTTTCTAAACTGGTGTGGTGTCCTTTTGTAGTGCTTACACTGTATTACTGTTGGTTATGTGCAAATGCTTTACACACTGCCTCTAAGATAAGCCTGACTGCTCGTGCCAAGCTACCAAGGGGCTGAGCAGGGGTTATTTTAGGAGTGTAACTCCCTTATCCTGACTAGAGTGGTGGTTTCTGCCTGGCTTTGGCACATGCCCTAGCCTACCAAAAATCCCATTTCTAACATTGGTTGTCAGCGGTGAGGATAGGACTTGCGTTTGCACTTGACTTACAGTGATTGGTGTGCACTACTACCATATCGCAGACCATTACGTGCCACATACTGGTTCTTTTTCTTTTGGCCTATTTTTGATCTTGCCAGTTTGAACTTGCTACTTCATCATGCCTGAATCAAGAGCATCATCTGTTGCATCCCTGGAAATTGCCTTTGAGGAGGATAGGTTGGAATCCTACAATGTTAGGGAATTGAAATCAATTTGCAAAAACCTAAAAGTCCAAGTCAGAGGCCTCACGAGGAAGGAGGAGCTACAAAAGGCGCTGAGGGAATGGGTAGCAGCCAGACATGCCAGCGAGCAGTCTGGTGATCTCAGTGGAGAGGCGGAGGAGCCTATTCCTAGGGTGGATGTGCTTTTGGGAGGGGGGGGAACCCTCCAGGCCAGGCAGCAGTGGCCTGTCCCCAGGAGAGCTGGAGGACAGGCGGGAAGCAAGGAGAGTGGCAGTAGAACTGGAGAAGCTTAAGTTAGCCATGGAGGAGAAAAGGATGATGTTAGAGCATGAGTTCAGGATATAGGAGCTGGATCAGAGGAGTAGAGCCAGCTCAGATGGTGGCAGCAACCCGTCAAGACAGGCAAACAGGATTGTGCACATCCCTAAGAATGTAGGCAAAGAATTCAAGAAGGGGGATGACATACAAAGGTGGTTTCAGGGTTACGAGGCAGCAATACACATGAATGTGGTCCCTGAGGAGAATTGGGGAGCAGGATTGTGGCCTCTCTTCCCAGAAGAAGCAAGGGATACTTTAATAGCTTTGGGTAAGGGGTATCACCTCACCTATCCAGACATGAAGGACGCCCTTCTCACTAAGTATGGTCTCACTCCTGAAAAGTACAGGGATCAGTTCAGGTCCAGTAAGAAGTCCGATGCCAACACTTGGTTGGAATGTGTAGATATGTTTTGCAGGTCACTGGAGGGCTGGGTGAAGGGCAGTAATGTGACGGATTTTCAGGGGCTCTACAATTTGATTGCATGGGAGCACTTGTCTAGTCTATGTTTTGCAGATCTGCGCCAGCACCTAGTTGATAGTAAGCTGACTGACCCCAGGAAGCTTGCTATGGAGGCGGACCGCTGGGCGAGTACCAGGGTCCACTGGACAGCGTATGGGGGAGACTCAGCCAAAGGTGGGCAGGGTCCCCAGCAGAAAAGTGGGGGGGGGACAAGGGTAAAACACAGGAGTTCTCTAAAGGGCCCCAAACTAACACCCAGGGTAAAGGTTCCCATTCCCCAGGAGATAAGAAACAAGGGGTCCCGTCAGGAAAGCCTGCTGAGACCGGGCCCCGCAAGTGTTTTGCATGTGACCAGGTGGGTCACATGAAGGGGGACCCCAAGTGCCCTAAGGGGGCACAGCCACCCACCGGTGGGCAGTCCAAGGTGTTGGCTAGTGTAGCGCTTGGAGAAGGAGTACCCACAGGAGGGTGGGGACCCCGCAGAAATGACCCTCTTCTCACTAGGGGACAGTGAGATGGTCCCAGGAAACCCGGTGCCCCCTAACACAAAGAAATACAGCACCTGGGTGACCATCAATGGAAAAAGGGTAGAGGCTCTCAGAGATACTGGAGCCAGTGTGACCTCAGTCCGGTGTCACCTGGTCTCTGAGAAGCAGGTAGTCCCAGGGGCATTCCACCAAGTCATTGAGGTGGACAATTCAGAGCGCCAGTGTCTGGTGGCGCAGGTTTCCTTCGAGTGGGGGGGTCCCAGGTCCCTTGAGGGTGGTTGTGAGCCCTTCCATGCCTGTAGATTGTCTGCTAGGTAACGACCTGGAGCAGTCCTTATGGAAGGATGTTGAGCTCAGGTCTCACTTGGAGATGCTTGGGTTGCCAGAGTGGGCCTGCGTGTCCACTCGGTCAATGGCGGCCAGAGAGGGTGATCAAGAGGACTTAAAGCCTGAAACAGTGGCCCAAGTCCCTGCCAAGAGAAAGGGCAAGGGGCACAAGAAACCGGCCCCTGAAGTTCCCACGGACCGGGAGGAGGCGGACCTTGAGGGGGACGCCCCGGTGCCTACAGGAGAGCAGGTAGCTGAACTGGGGGACATCTCTGAGCTGACCCATTGGCAGCAAGAAGGGGGTTCCACCAGGGAGGAATTCTGCAAGGAGCAGAAGGAGTGCCCTTCTCTGGAGGGTCTGCGGCGGCAGGCTGCAGACCAGGCAGCTGGTGATCAGTCCGGATCACATTGGATCTACTGGGAGAATGATCTCCTGTACAGTGAGCCTAAGGTCGCTGAGCCTGGGTCAGCCTGTGTGCTGGTGGTACCCCAGCGCTTCAGGACCTTCCTACTGGGTCTGGCTCATGACGTGCCTTTGGCAGGACATTTGGGACAGGACAAGACCTTTGACAGGCTTGTCACCCACTTCTTCTGGCCCCAAATGCGAAGGCAGTCAGATGGACATTGCAGGTCTTGCCAAACTTGCCAGGCAAGTGGTAAGAGTGGGAGGAAGGTCAAAGCTCCTCTCCAACCTTTTCCAGTGGTTGGAACACCCTTCGAAAGGGTAGGGATGGACATTGTGGGGCCACTGGATCCCAAGACAGCCATGGGCAACAGGTACATCCTGGTCTTGGTGGACCATGCCACCCGGTACCCGGAGGCAATCCCTCTCAGGACAACGACGGCGCCAGTGGTGGGCCGGGCGTTAATGGGGATCTTTTCCCGAGTGGGGTTCCCCAGAGAGGTGGTTTCTGACAGGGGGACCAATTTCATATCCAAGTATATGACATCCCTGTGGAAGGAGTGTGGTGTAACCTACACGTTCACCACCCCTTACCACCCACAAGGTAACGGTCTGGTGGAGAGATTCAACCAGACCTTGAAGGGCATGATTAAGGGTCTAACAGAACCCATGAGGAGTAAGTGGGACGTCCTCTTGGCGTGCCTTCTCTTTGCATACAGGGAGGTTCCACAGAAGTCTCTTGGGTTCAGTCCCTTTGAGCTTCTGTATGGTCACCCTGTGAGAGGACCTCTGAGTTTGGTGAAGGAAGGCTGGGAGGCAGCTCCCAGGAAAGCTCCCCAGGATGTGTTTAGTTACATGCTGGCCTTCAGAAACCAAACTACCCGCTTCAGAAAACTCGCGCAGGCGAACCTAGAAGCCAGCCAGGAAGAAATGAGGAAGTGGTATGACCAGAATGCCACTCTGGTCGAATTTCAACCTGGGCAAAAAGTGTGGGTCATGGCCCCAGTGGAACCTTGTGCCTTGCAGGACAAGTGGACTGGGCCATTTGAGGTGATGGAGCGCAAAAGTGATGCCACCTACCTGGTGGATTTGCGGGCTCCAAGGAACCCTTTGAGGGTCCTCCACGTGAACCGCCTCAAGCCCCACTTCGAGAGGTCCGAAGTGAGCATGCTCTTGGCGACAGATGATGGGGTGGAAGAGGAGAGTGAACCTCTCCCTGACCTCCTGTCTACCAAGGAGCGCGATGGGTCAGTGGAAGGTGTGATCCTCTCCCCTACACTGACTCCAGAGCAGCAGAGCGACTGTCACCAGTTGTTGGGACAGTTTGCCCCACTGTTCTCCCTGACCCCAGGTGTTACTCACTGGTGTACCCATGATGTGGACACCGGTGACAGCCCTCCTGTGAAGCACAAGATTTACAGGTTGACTGACCAGGTCAAGGCCAGCATTAAAGAGAAGGTCTCTAAGATGTTGGCGTTAGGGGTGATCGAGCCTTCCAACAGTCCTTGGGCCAGCCCAGTGGTCTTGGTCCCAAAGGCTGCTGCACCCGGTGCCACTCTAGAACTGCGGTTTTGTGTGGACTACCGTGGGCTCAATGCCGTCACCAGGACTGACGCACACCCCATCCCCAGAGCTGATGAGCTCATTGATCGGTTGGGAGCTGCCAAGTTCCTCAGCACGTTTGATTTAACGTCTGGGTACTGGCAGATTGCCTTAACCGATGGGGCCAATGAGAGGTCAGCATTTTCAACCCCAGAAGGACATTACCAGTTCCGGGTGATGCCCTTTGGGTTGAAGAATGCCCCTGCCACCTTTCAGAGGTTGGTCAACCAGGTGTTGGCTGGGCTGGAGGATTTCAGTGCCGCCTACCTGGATGACATCGCAGTGTTCAGTTCCAGCTGGGAAGAACACTTGCAGCACCTCGGTGAAGTGTTGAAGGCGCTGCAGAGGGCAGGCCTCACGATCAAGGCCAGTAAGTGCCAGATCGGGCAGGGTTCGGTGGTGTACTTGGGACACCAGGTAGGAAGCGGCCAGGTGGCGCCCCTACAACCCAAGATTGGCACCATTCTGGCTTGGGAGCCCCCCAAGACCCAGACAGAGGTGAGGGCCTTCTTAGGAGACACCGGGTACTACAGGAGGTTTGTTAAGGGGTATGGCACCATTGTTGCCCCCTTAACAGAGCTGACTTCCAGGAAGCAGCCCAAGAAGGTGATCTGGACTGAGTCCTGCCAGAAGGCTTTTGATGCCCTGAAGGCCACCATGTGCACGGCACCCGTGCTCAAGGCCCCCGACTTCTCCAAGGAATTTGTCGTGCAGACTGACGCTTCAGAGCATGGAGTGGGAGCGGCGCTTTCACAACTGAACGAAGAGGGCCTAGACCAGCCTGTAGTCTTTCTTAGCCAGAGACTACTCCCCAGGGAACAGAGGTGGAGTGCCATAGAAAGGGAAGCTTTCGCTGTGGTCTGGGCACTGAAGAAGCTGAGACCATACCTGTTTGGAACTCACTTCCGGGTTCAGACAGACCACAGGCCCCTCAGATGGTTGATGCAAATGAGGGGTGAGAATCCAAAACTGCTGAGGTGGTCCATCTCCCTACAGGTAATGGACTTTACGGTGGAACACCGTCCTGGCACAGAACACGCCAATGCAGATGGTCTGTCCAGGTTCTTCCGCCTTAGTGAAGAGAACTCCCATGAGGGTGGGTAGTTCTCCCTACTTTCAGCTGGAGGGGACATGTGTTAGACTTGGCATCTTTTGGCGTGTTTCCCCTGAGTTTTTGCTTTCTGACCTCCCGGTTTTGACTGTTTTTGCTGGCGTAGTGTTCCTGCGCACTTTTCTCACTGCTGATCAGTGGTAAAGTGCAAGTGCTCCTGTGGTAAATTGTGTTATGGATTGGTGTTTCCATGATTGGCCTGTTTGATTTATGTGTCAGTCCCTAGTAAAGTGCACTGCGTGTGCCAGGGCCTGTAAATCAAATGCTGTTGGTGGGCTGCAGCACTGGATTGTGCCACCTATACAAACAGCCCGTAAAAGGTAACTCTGGCCTGCCATTGCAGAGCCTGTGTGCAGTCTGGTACTGCCATGTCGACTTGGCAAGTGCACCCACTTGCCAGGCCCTAACCTTCCCTTTTCTTACATGTCAGTCACCCCTCAGGTAGGCCCAAGGTACCCCTGTGGGCAGGGTGCAGTGTATGTGAAAGGTAGGACATGCCTTGGTGTGTGTGGCATGTCCTGAAAGTGAATTACTGCCCATTTCGTTTTTCACTATTGCAAGGCTACCTGTTCCCCATAGGACAGACTGGGGAGTTTGTTTATAACATCTTATAAACATAACTGGCCCGGGGAATTAGGTAGGAAAAAAAGTTTAGTATGCCTGAACTCAGAATCTAAAGATGCATCTTTTAGTGAAGGTGATTTTTACATTCTGTGTTTGAAAATACCACTTTTAGAAAGTAGGTATTTTCTTGCTCAGTCATCCCGTGTACCTCGGCTGGAATGTGGATTGCCTGTCTGGGTTTTGGATGACAATAGGCTGGGGAGCAGGAGTGGCTCCAGATAGTCTAGGTGGGTCAGGAAAGGGCTGAATAGACCTGGGCTGCAATTGGGGAAGGGGGAGCAGATTTCCTTGCACCTCAAAGGGCCTCGTCTGCCTCTGACCATGCCGTCTCCACCTCCTGCCAGGAAGTCACACCAGAGAGGGCAGAACTGGTTCTGGCTGGGCACAGACACTCTCTGCCTAAGAGATCAAAGGATTTTGGGATATAAATATTGGGGCCCAGAACCCTGACTTTTAGAACTCTTTTGGACCAAGAAGACTGCCAAGAAGAAGAGCTGGAGAAGCTGTGAGGAGGAACTACCACTTTGCTGTGTTGGCCTGCAGGGGCTGCTTCTGTCTTGGGCAGTGAAAGGACTGGACTGGACTTTCTGCAATCTACTTTTGTGAGTTTCTCCAAGGGCTTGAGGTAGAGCTTGCCCCCTGTTCAAGAAGTCTCAGGAACAGCAAAGACTTCAAGTTCTACTGCCCTCAGCACTGGGGACTGTGTGTTTTGTGCTGCAACAGAAGAAAAAGCAACCCGACGCCGTCTACAACGCCGCTGCCGACTCCGTGTCCTGAAGGCACCGCAGAGGGCACCGCCGCATCTGGACCCTGGTCTCACCAACGACGCCTGTTGACACTGCCACCGAGCCGCTGCTCGCACCACAACCTGTGGGCACCGCACTCCGCACCGCCTCGCTTCACGACGACGCCTTGGTATCCCCGAGGATGCCGCTCCACGCCGAAATCTACGCCGCTGCTTGCACCGTGGTTCGAGGGCACCGCTCGTAAAGTTACACGGCGCACCGCCCTCATCCCGCACCGCAGCCTTGGCCTGCCGGCACCATCGACTCCCGTTCGTCAGCCGACGACAGCGCTTCAGCAACGACGACACCGCTGCTTGCACCGCGACCTGCCAGCACCGCGACGAGCACCACATTCACTTCGCACCGCGACCCTGGTCTCACCGACGACGCCATCTGACGCCGCCACCGAGCTGCTGCTCGCAGCGCGACCTGAAGGCACCGCACGCCGCACCGCTGCACTTCGCACCGCAGCACCCGACGCCTACCGACGCCAGCGCTCCTGACTTCAACAGAGAGGAGTTCGATCTGCAACGTATGTGACTTCGAGGGCCCCGACAACTCCTGCACCGACCTCCGGAACCGACACCTGCGGACGCCGTGCTTTCGGAAGCTCAACGAGAGGTCGCAGACGCCCTGCATTTCTAAAAGGTACTGTTTGCGGGTCTTCCCGACACCGTAGCTGACCCGCAATGCCGCGGTCAGCCAGAACTGTTTGGATTTGTTTGTTCACGACGCCGTGATAGCCCCGGACGGAGCTATCGACATCAAGGAACTGTTTTTCAAGCACATTTTGATAACTGAAGATTTTTAAGTACTGTATTGTGGATTTTTATCGTTTTTGGTCTTGTCTTAAGTATATAAAAATATTGGATATTTTTCTAAACTGGTGTGGTTTCCTTTTGTAGTGCTTACACTGTATTACTGTTGGTTATGTGCAAATGCTTTACACACTGCCTCTAAGATAAGCCTGACTGCTCGTGCCAAGCTACCAAGGGGGTGAGCAGGGGTTATTTTAGGAGTGTAACTCCCTTATCCTGACTAGAGTGGTGGTTTCTGCCTGGCTTTGGCACATGCCCTAGCCTACCAAAAATCCCATTTCTAACAGGTATGCAATAATTATGCTGGATCTGGGGAAAGCCCATTAGCCCTGTGTGATCAAAAAAATCTCCTATTATTTTGCAGTTAGCTTGCTGCCATTGTATATAGTCGGAGCCCTGATAAGCTGGGGGAAAGTCGGGGTTCCCAATAATTGGGATTCGGGGGGAGTTGGGAGGGACATCTTTCTCTGTAACTGCATCCTATCCCAAGTACCTATAGTGGCCATAAGAACAGGGGAAATGTACACCCCAGGTGGTTTGTGACGTATGTGCAGCCTGGGCACCTTCCAGATGCGAATGCCAGTAATCGCCTGATCGTTGAAACACCAGTGTTTTTCTGTGGAGGGTCTGGACCATTCTACCAGGTATCGAAGTTGTGCAGCCTGATAGTAATGTGTGAGGTGGGGAACCCCAAGGCCACCCACCACTGGTGACAAACATACCTGCCTTTTGGCTATACAGGCTTTCTTGCCCACCCAAATGTAATCCTCTATAAGGTGCTGCAATTTGCTCAGCACTTGCGGCAGGGTCTGTAAAGGTAGTGTTTGCTTAATGCATAGCATTTTAGGCAGGAGAGTCTTTTTGATTGCAGCAAGGTGCCCCAGCGAGGAAAAGGTGTAGTTTTTCAGGACTGTAATTCAGAACGCGATTTCGAAACAAAGATGCCATAGTTGCTCTCAGCAGTCTGCGCCGGTGTAGAGTAGATATGTGGGCCCAGATACACCTCTCCCTATGTAGACCATTGGAAGGGAAAGAGGCGCTGGAGGATAATTTGGTAGGCCCTCGGACCTGTAAGGTTGAGTATCTGTGATTTCTGGAGGTTGACTTTGAACCCTTAGGCTTTTTCGAAGGCCTCCAGTTCATTCACAAGTGCAGGCAGGGAGTTGAGCGGATGTGTCAAAGTCACCATAACATGGTCCGTGAAAAGAGCTAGTTTGTGGTCCCTCCCGCCCATGGTGATACACGTTATTAAGGGGTTTCTGCGGATGCGTTCAGCAAAGGGCTACATATGGAGGGCAAAAAGGAGTGGTGACAAGGGGCTACCTGGCCGAGTGCCACGTACAATATCGAAGGGCGAGGATGTCAGGCCATTAACCCGAACAGTCATACGGGGACCTGTGTGATACCAGGGCCGGACTGGGAACAGCAACCAGCCGCAGCCTGGCAGATTGCTGCTCGACCGGCCGCGTGGGGGACAGTAGCGGGGGGGATAGTGCGATGCACCGCTCCCGCTTTTGTTACAGGGGGTCGATATTGCAGCACTGCTGTAATATCGGCTACCAGTAACAAAACTGGCCCCCCACAGGTACAAAACCAGCCCCCACCCCTCCGGCCCACCGGGGAAACGCCCAGTGCCTGCTACGGCCAGTCCGGCCCTGTCAGATACACCATATCCAGCGTCTGAACCGGTGGCCTAGGCCCATGTTTTGGAGTACCATTTGCAGGTAGGGCCAATAGTCCCCGTCAAATGCCTTCTCGGCATCAACCAACAACAGAAGTGCAGGTACTCTGGAGCGTTGCGTTTTATCCAAGAGGTGACAAAGGCATTTTGTGTTGTCGCTACAACTCCTCTCGGGTATAAACCCTACCTGGTCTGGGTCCACCAGGTTCTGCATATAAGGCACAAGCCGAGCCGCTAATACGGTAGTAAAGATCTTGACGTCAACATTAAATGACAAAATCAGCCGATATGATGAGCAGTGCACAGGGTTCTTACCAGGTTTGGGCAGAACTGTAATAGTAGCCGCTTTCATGGTATCCGTAAGAGAGCCAGTGATGCTAAACGAATTATACAGGCGGGTAAGGGTGGGAGCCAGTCAAGTTGCAAAAGGTTTGTAAAAGTCGGGGGTAGCCATATTGCCCTGGGGCTTTCCTTGACTGTAGGTGAGAAATTGCAGCCATTGCCTTATCCGTCTGGATGTCACGGTCTATGTGTAAGGCATCTTGAGATGCTAGGCGATCTAATGGGGCCTGCACTAGATAAGAGGTGGCATCCTCATACTACAACGCCTCAGCTGAATAAAGAGCAGCAAATAAACACTCAAAGGCTTGAGGGATATATTCATCCTGGAACAGCCTGGTGCTGTGGTCCCTCAATTTCAGTCACTTGTTGTTTAATGGCCTGGGCCCGTGGGGGATGTGCCAGAAATCGACCTGCCTTGTGCCCCCTGCACAGTATTTCTGCTTGGTACATAGAAGGGCATATTCTGCCCTATCCATATCTAAGGCTTTAAGCTGTTTGCGTGCTGTGGTGAGCTGACGGCATACTCTGTGGGAGCCCAATTGTTTGTGTGCCTCTTCCAGCTCCTTCACCTGCTCCTCTAGGCTAATCCGCTTATCCCGTCTGTCCCGATTGAGGCATGCAGCTATAGCTATTAACCGGCCCCGAATCACTGTTTTTAGGGTATCCCATAACAGCGCTCTGGACGTGTCTGGTGTCTTTAGTCTCCAAAAAGACGTTAATTGCGTCCTTTATCTCAGGAACGGTCGCTAGGTTAAGGTGAGGCCCGGCAAGTGTATAGTGACGCTGATTGGGGAGTGATCTGAAAGTGCAGTCACCCCTATATCGGCGGCTGTAGTGGATGCTAATAAACGTGGGGTCGTAAGGAAGAAGTAAGTCCTTGCGTATGTCTGGTGAGCTGCTGAAAAGAAGGAGTAAACTCTCTCCGTGAGATGGCGCTTGCATCACACGTCAGTTAGGCTATAGTCGTCTAGTTGTTGATGACCCTGGAGAGTAAGTACACCCGTTTGTCCCACTCTCTGCAGTGACCTGTCCAGGCTGGCATCAAGGACCAAATTATAGTCCCCTCCAATCAGTACATCCGTATCAGTTGTGGCCATAACCCGTCCCAGAGCGTAGAGGATAAAGGCCTCTTGGTGCTCATTAGAGGTGTATAGATCAGTAGCGGCTACTGCCAATTACACTTGGTGGGGCAGGGGGGATGGGTAGGAATAATAAAAAAAAACATAAAAGAACTTACCTGCTGCTGGACGCCGCCTCAGTGCTCCTCTGCTCCTGCTGCCTCAATGCTTCTCTGCTCCCATCCCCACCCAATCACAACACTGTTCTCACATGAGAGCAGTGTCGTGATTGGCCTGAGTGGGCTGAAATGCTGCTCAGTAAGGGCCTGGGAGCCTGCGCTGGTTCTCCACCCGCTGTGCAACACAACCAGGTGGAGAAATGCCTAAGACGGCCGGCCAAACAGACATGCACACTTAAAGTGCGCCTACCACTCCTCCTACCAAGCGGATGATGCTGGGATAGAGCAGATGGCCTCACCCCGCGCTCGACTAGGCGGACTGGGAGAAAGCTAAAAATAAAATGATAATAAAATAGTTTTATTATCATTTTATTTTTAATCTGCTGCCTTTCGGCAGTGGGGCGGTGCTCCCCCGACATAGCGGAAGAGCCGCCACTGGTATAGATTGGCAAGTGTAAACGTGTATGTCTTTATGGTGACGCAAAGAGATAGAAGCCTACCCGGAATTTCAGCTTACATCTGGACCCCCCTGCTGGAGAAGTGTGAAGCTAGCAAAATCTCCAACCCTGCTCTCTCCCTGTGCCGGATGAAAAGTACTGTCTATCAAACCAGTGGGACTGGAAGAGCCTCCAATCTGCCTTAAGAAGGTGAGTCTCTTGATTCAAACAAATGTCACATTTTGATTCCCTTAACGTGGACAGAAGTGCTAAGCGCTTCAATGGTGCATTGAGGCCCCTGACATTATAACTGATTATTCTAACCCTCCGTCATACTTGGGGAGGGCATGCTTAGAGGGGGCCCACATTAGGTACATTGGCTATAACTCTGAGGATGGTGCAAATGTGTGGAGGTGCCTCTGTGCGCATAGCTGTGGGGAGAGGAGTTGGCCTTACGCCCTAACGGCTAGGGCGGTCGACCTCAAATCTGGGGAACCGGGTTCGAGTCTCGGCAATGACGCTTAACATCCTGTGATTCTGGGGAAATCACTTAATCTCCCCGTGCCTAACAAAAAATGAATGTGTCCTCATGTAACGCAATTGGTGCTATGTAAAGCGCTCTGATACCCGATACCTTCGGGTCAAGTTCGCGCTATATAAAACTCCGTAAAATAAAAATAAATAAAATAGCGCTGGATAGGTAAGGGAAAGAGAAGGGAGGAAAGGAATGGCATTAAAACAACAATGAACAGTAGAACTACAGCGGTCCCCTCTGTGGTCCGCATTTAATAGTTGAGATAGGGTTCATGTCGCGACTCCCTGGTTTGGTCTTGCATCAATCCACGGTGTCAGGGAGCCCAGCCATCGGAATCAAGACGACCCAGAATGAGTGAGCGGGTTCCCGAATAAGTCGCACACTGCAACAGGAGAGCATCCAGACTTTTATGTGATTTGGAGGGGGTACATGACAGCGGTCCTGCAAGGGTGTCACCCTTCAATTGTTTCCAGGGTCTGAGGCAGTCTCCTGACGCTGAAGTTGGTGGAGGAGGGCTGCTCTCTCCTTGCGGCTCTTAACCACTACTGTAGGTTTGACTGATCTTTTCTGCTCTGGTCGCGTGAAGCGTCTCAAGCCTGTGGAAGAGTGTCAGGGGCTTCGCGGGGGTGGAGGTACAGAAAACTTTGGCACCTTGTTGCTTGTCAATGTCAATGTCCAATGTTTTTTGGCTTCCTCTAAGGTGTGCACACTCCGTGTCTCATTATCCCGAATGAATGTGAGGCGAAATGGGTGTCCCCATCGATAGTGCATCCCCCTCTTCTGCAGAAATTCTGTGATAGGGCTCAACAGATGAAGACGCTGCAAGGTGATGGGAGAGAGGTCTTGGTAGAGCCAGATTACCTCCTTCTGTTTGTAGTAGTGCAGGCTGGTCAGGATGTCTTGAGGCATGCCAGGGGATTTAGCAGGTCAGCCTGCCCTCTGCGTGCAGTCCAATAGAATGTCTTGTGGAGAGAGATCAGGCGCCACAAGGTGAAAAAGCCTGCGGGCATAGTACTCCAAATTCCCTGCTGCTGCTTGGAGAGGAACTCCTTTAATTCTTATGTCAGCCCGTCGAGATTTATTTTCAACATCTTCCAACTGGTAGCGCAGTTCAGCATTTCTCTCCTGTAGCTCCAGCAGTTTACGGCAATGAGTAGCGAGTTCTTCTTCGCTGGAGTTGCCATTTTGTTCAAGTGCGCTGACCCTTTGGCCCAGCTCACCCACCTCCCTCTTGAGGCCCCAGATGTCTGTCGCCATCTCCTGCTTCAGGGTCACAATATCTGCTCGTGGGGTGCCAAAAAGAGTCTCCAGGAAGGCCTGAGTAATCGGTGCGTCTTCACCCACATGGTTGGGGTTGGTGCCTTCCGCCATGGACGACGCTGATGGCGATGCCTCTCTGTGATGTTGTGACTTTTTGCCTGTGGGCTTAGTGAGTATGTCTTTGATGGAGTTGTCCTTCTTGCTATTACTTGGGGCAGCCATAAGTGCTCCATCGAGCTGTGAAGGGGCCAAACAAGTAACACTGAGCTGAAGGGGTCTCGACAATGAGTGCCAGAGCAGTCACCAGGCTACACACAGCAGCAGATCTACCACGAGCAAAGGGGACACCCAGCACACAAAATAAGGTGGGGGAGCGCTAAGGGTCAGGAGGCCCAGGTGGCATAACGGGAGGCGCTTCTCTGCTAGTCACAAGCTAAGGCGGCTGGGACTTTGTCCCCCCCCCAGGCAGCAGTGGGTCTGGACCACAGATGCCCAACGAAGGTAGGCTGCGGGCGCCAAGTGATGCTGTAGAACATATCAGGGGGGGGGGAGGGGT
The DNA here is from genome assembly GCA_963921515.1 of Calotriton arnoldi. Lineage (NCBI taxonomy): Eukaryota > Metazoa > Chordata > Amphibia > Caudata > Salamandridae > Calotriton > Calotriton arnoldi. Next base: position 1,131,489 of record CAWUFW010001967.1, on the reverse strand, counting down.
AAGGCATTGAGCAGTAGGCTGATGGGCGAGCAGGGCAAGTAGTCCAAGTAGAGAGCTCTAGCAGTTTATTAGAGTGTCTCTGAGAGGGGGTAAAAAAAAGGAGACTCCCAGCTCACCTGCAGTCCTTGGCCTATGTGTTAATTTGCCGTACCGCTGGGCTAGGATGCATCTGGGACCAGGCAGGTGTACAGGCCCACTGACGCGGATCGGCCCGGGACCCAGAGCCGTTCCAAGGCATTACTCTGTGTAAAGCACACAGGCGCAGCAGGGCTCAACACTTGCGGGCGGCCTGCGCCCTCCGTGCCACCCACGCCAGGCACCAGCCGACGATGAAGCTCTGCGCGGGTCCACTCATCAGGGAACGCTCACTGGTCCCGCTGGAGACTGCAGCCCTGCGCCACTGCATTGGTCGCCCTGCCTGCTCCCTGTGTGCACGCAGCGAGAATCATGGTGACTCAGGCCGGGTCCCCCCCAACAGTCCCGCTCCGGTTGCGCTCATAGGCACAGCTGGTGTCAGGAGTCAGTATTGCGTTGCACCTCCGATCACGCCCCCCCACCACGCACTGACAAGCAGCTCAATCTGCTGTAGCGTGGGCCTGATCTCGTTGCTGCTCACGCCCGGACGGTCGCCATCTTGGAGGCCTGCAGATCAGGTCCCGAGGCAGCCAAGCTTCCACAAATGCTGAGGAGTCGGTGTAGGCTTGTCCGCTATACAGCCCTCACAGTCTCGAGGGTCTCCTATGGGCTTGTGGAGGCTAAAGAAAGCTCAGGGCACCCTGCTTCTGTCGTTGTAAATGAGGGAGGTGGTGGAGCTACGTGATTTTACTACCACACGGGCGCCATCTTGGACACGCCCCCACAACCTACTTTTTAGAATAAACTTTTGCTACCCATCTAGCTTTAATTGATATGAGGCAGCCGATTTTTTAATGTAACTAAAGCATTATGTCATAGCGGTTCACTGACACAACATCGATATGGATGTAAAAAATATCGATGAAAAAATATAAACTACAAAAATATCAACTATCTATACTTAAACAGGTAAGTACAAAAATATCGGCTAAAAAATATCGATGTAAAAATATAGTTGTACAAAATATCGATTTATATATAAAAATCCAATAATAAATACTAAATATATTAAATAAGAAAATTAATTTTAAGAAAATAAATGTAATATACATTTTAACAAAATATAACAAATAAACTTAATAAAAAAGTTAAACACAATCATAATGTATACATACATATATATATTTACTTTAAAACAATTAATAAACTATTAATTTTTATTTATTTTATAAATTTATTATATAAAAATTTACAAATATATATATATATATCAATAGTTTAAAATATAATTAAAAAAACATTCTATTATAAATTAAAACATTAAACTATTTAAAAATATTTAAACTTACAATTTCCAATACAGTTAGTGCAACAGTAGGGAAAGTGTTGGATAGCGGAGGGGTAAGCATTATTATTCCCACTTCAAGGAGTGCAACAGTAGGGAAAGTGTTGGATAGCGAAAGAGTAAAATGTACTATTCCAACTCCAATGAGTGCAACAGTAGGGTAAGTGTTGGATAGCGGAGGGATTAAATTTACTATTCCAACTTCAGCCAGTGCAACAGTAGGGAAAGTGTTTGATAGTGGAGGGGTAAAAAATACTATTCCCACTACAGTAAGTGCAACAGTAGAGAAAGTGTTGGATAGCGGAGGGGTAAAAATTACTATTCCCACTCCAGTGAGTGCAACAGTAGGGAAAGTGTTGGATAGCGGAGGGGTAAAAATTACTATTCCCACTCCAATAAGTACAACAGTAGGGAAAGTGTTGGATAGTGGAGGGGTAAAAATAACTATTCCCACTCCAGTGAGTGCAACAGTAGGGAAAGTGCTGGATAGCGGAGGGATAACATTTACTATTCACACTCCAGTTAGTTCAAAATAAAAATAAAAAAATATTTAAAAAATAAGTTAATAAATAAATATATAAATATGTTAAAAATAAAAATACAAATATATTTAATATTAAAAATACTAAAACAAAACCATTATATTGTTAATTGCATAAGACAAATACCTTCAAATATTATATAAAATACAAAATAAACGTCAAACAAATAAAAACATTTAACTAGAAAATATTTACAAACAAAAACATTAATTACATAAATTTATTTATTTTATTTCCTACCCTATAACACCACACAAATCACAATACACTTCTAAGTTTAAAAAAATGTACTTCCATAAATAACATAATTAATTACCAATTAAAGAAATATTATTAATTTTAAAAAAAGTAAAACTAGTAAAAATTAATTAACTTCCCACACTTTAACCCAATAATCCCCACAACACACACCTAAATTAAACTGTAAAATAATTAATTACACAATTAAAATTTATATTCAAATAAAAAACTATTACTATTAGACAATTATTAAAGTAAGTAAAATTTAATACCCGCCCTTTACCCCTTTAAAAGTAAACATCACACAAAAAATAAACAATTACCCAAAGTAAATACAATTAATTAATTAATATTAATTAACAACTATTTATTAATTCATTGAACACAAATTTTTTCCCAATCTTTGCAACTATAAACCCCACAACAAACACCTAAATGTAATTACACAATTTCCATATTTAATTTACAATTAATTAATATTAACATCTATTAATTAAACATAAATTACTTTCCACCCTTTACCTTTATAAACCCCACAACACGCACCTAAAATTAATTACACAATTGCCATATTTATTATTAAAAAAATTAATATCAATTAACAAATAATTAAAACAAAAGTACTTCCCACCCTTTACCCCTATAAATCCCACAACCTGCACCTAAAACTAATTACAAAATATCCACAATTAATTTTCAATAAATTAATCATCAATTATCAACTAATTATCAATTACTCAAAAATAAATTACTTCCCACCCTTTACCCCTATAAACACCAAAACGCGCACCTAAAATTACACAATTACCATAATTAATTACCAATTAATTAATTAATATTAATTAACAATAAATTATTAATTAATTAATAAATTACTTTACACAATTAACACTATAACATCTCAATTAAATAAATATTAATAAATTAAAAAAATAATCATTAATTTAATAGAATTAGATTACTTCCCACCTTATTCCCCCTATAAACCCACAACCCGCTACAGAACTAAAAAACGCAAAATTCAATTAAAATAATATTAATAACCACTAAAAATGTAACACATATTAAAAAATATAAACAATTATACAAAAAAATACATCACATACATTTAAAATGTATACTAAAAAACATAACACTAATTAAACACTTGGGGGCCGATTCTGATGCGGGTTGGAAAAGCTTCCCGACCGAATCGGTTGGGAAATGGTGTCCGACCCACTCGGATCGGGAAAGTCCGACCGGCGGAGTAGGATGCATCCGGATGCTTCCAGATACGATTTGGTTGAACTCCCATTGACTTCAATGGGAACATTTGTTCCTAACCGCATCAGAATTGGGCCCTCGGTCGGGAAGACACGTTCCCGATCCGATTTGGAAGGAGCAAATGCCGTTAGGAGGCCTTCCTAACCGCATCAGAATCAGGCCCTCGGTCGGGAAGCTTTTCCAACCCGCATCAGAATCGGGCCTTTGATATTTTAAACAACTATATTTTTGCAAACGATATTAAACACTTCGATATTTTTAAAATTGATATTTCTTACCTTAAATCAATATTCTTGACCACAATATTCTTGCTGTCGATATTTCTCATTCATGATATTTAGGACTCGATATTTCTGTCAGTCGATATTAAAAACTCGATATTTTGTCTGCACACCGTCATAGCGCAGACAGGACATTTTCAACTAAATTTGCACAGACATACAGTTTTTTACTGATAAAACTATATTGCACACAAATGATAATGTGTGGAAATCGGGTTTCAGTGAATATTTATCATTTGTGTATCTTGATTTGTTTTGATCCTATTAAAATCTTTATTTCTATAACACTTCAGAAGTGAGGTATCATTTTACTCAGGAGACTGAGGGGAACGCTGTGGGGTAGGACATTTGTGCCGGCACGGTGATTCCATGCAAAAATATGTGGAAAATGTGTTTTTTCCAGCTAAATTTGAGGTTTGCAGGGGATTTTAGGTAGGAAAACGTTGGGGGATCCACGCAAGCCATACCTCGCTGGACTCCCCCGGGTGTCTAGTTTTCAGAAATGTGTGGGTTTGGGAGGTTTCCCAAGATGGCCAACGAGCCCGGGGCCAAAAACCCAGGTGACTCCCCTTGCAAAACCAGGTTGTTTTGTGATAGGTCATTTTGATGTCTCCTCAATACGTTTTGGGCCCTTGCCTGTCGCGGGTACTTGACCCACCGACGCGAGTGAGGTACCATTTTTATCGGGACACCTGGGGGAACGCTGGGCAGTAGGAAATTTGTGGATCCATGCAGATTCCTGAACTTTCCCACACAGAAATTTGAGATAAATGTGAGTTTTTCATCAAAATATGAGGTTTGCAGGGGATTCTGGGTGGGGAAACGCTGGGGGATCCACGCAAGCCATACCTCCCTGGATTCCCCTGGGTCTCTAGTTTTCAGAAATGTGTGGTTTTGGTAGGTTTCCCTAGATGGCTGCCGACCCCAGGACCAAAAACGCAGATGCCCCCTATGTATCCGAAAATGACCTGGTTTTGCAAGGGGGGTCACATGAGTTTTGGTCCCGGGCTTGGCGGCCATCTAGGGAAACCTACCAAACCCACACATTTATGAAAACTAGACACCCGGGGGAGTCCAGGAAGGTATGGCTTGCATGGATCCCCCGTTTCTCTACCCAGAATCCCCTGCAAACCTCAAATTTAGCTGAAAAAATCACTTACCCACACAAGTGAGGTTTGGAGACTTTGGGGAATGCGGGGTGGGTGGAATTTTGTGGATCCACGCAGATTCCAGAACTTTTCACCACAGAAATGTGAGGAAAATGTTTTTTTTTGTTGTTTTTTTAGACAAATTTTATTTGGTTATTCCAAGTGAGATTTGGGCAAAGCCCTACAAATACCTGTAAGAAAGCAAATTGGACAGGAATACCATCATTTCAAAACAGTGGCAATACCTTCGAACATGCAGGGAAACGCAACAAAAACCATATGCAGGGAATTCCAGACTCACGTATTCATATCCAAGATACGTTCACAGAATGACAAACAAGTATATAGTGTGGAGTAAATAGGTCTAGAGGAATATACCTATGTGGTGATTTCGGTTAGGGGTCCGGGGATGGTAGAGGAGGGAGCTCGATCCCACGATACGTTGACCAGCGGGTCCAAATCTTCCGGTGCTTATGGGGGCAACCATGTGCCAAAAACACCGCAATCTCTGCACCCAAACATTTATCTAGCTCTGCTTTCCACTTGCCCAAAGTCAGGGGGGGAAGTCCCTTTCCATATATATGCAATGTCGCGTTTGGCGATAGAAAGGGCTAAAAAGAGTAAATGCTGTTTATATTTATTGCCCCCTATCTCATCCGTACTATGCAAAAGGAAGAGTCGTGGGTCATATGGGAGTTCCCATGATAGTACATTACTGAGGCAAGAGGATACCCTGCGCCAGAAGGGTTGCAACGCGGAGCAGCCCCAGACTGCATGAAAAAATGTCCCTTCTTCTCTGTCGCACCGTAAGCATGTAGGGGATGGGATGGCGCCCATCTTCCAGAGTCTGGTTCGGGTATAATATGCGCAATGTAGATACTTGAATTGTGTGAGACGGTACCGTGCGGAAACTGCCGCACCGCGAGGGCTGGCAATGGCCTCTGCCCAGTCGTCGGTCAAATCGGGAATGTCCTCCTGCCACGCGTATCTGGTCTTGTCGAGGGTGGTCTGGGTGTGAGTAGTCAGTGTTTGATAGGTTTGTCTGATTTTGTGTAGGCCCAAATCACCCATTAAGAGGCGCCCTTCAAGAGGATGGAATTCCGGTAAGGACTCCAGGGTCTGGATCAGGGGGGGTTAAAGCATGGCGGAGTTGGAGGTTTTTATAGAACTGGGTCTTATGTAGTTGAAAATCTACTTGGAGTTGCTGGAATGATTTCAATGTAGTACCCCGCATCACATCCCCCAGGGTCGAGATCCCCACCAAGTCCCACCCACGGAAACCCCGCAAGGCTGCCACCGGACGGAGGTATGTACCGTTCCACAGGGGAGTTGTTTGAGTTAGTGTCCCGCGCCACCCCATCCGTCTGACCGTATCCCGCCAGAGCTGTATGACCACTTTACTGGCCGAGGGTAACGGCTCCAGGGAGTTGGAACTATAGAGGAGCTGGAGAAGGGGAGTCTGTCTCATTGCAGCGTGCTCAAGTGCGAAAGCCGGATCAGTTGGGGAGTTGTACCACCATTCATTTATTATCAAGACATGAGAGGCTACATAGTAAGCATAGACGTCTGCCGCTGCGATTCCCCCACAATATGTGGACTGTGTGCATGTATGTAGCGCTACCCTGATCGCACCACCGTTCCAGAGAATTTTATTAAGAATAGCATTCACTTCTGCAAACCGGGAGCGCGGGATCTTGTAAGGGAAGTTTTGCAGTCTATAGAGAATTCTGGGTAAAGAGACCATCCTGAAGATGGCAGACCGACCATATAGTGATAGTGGAAGGGAGGACCATAATGTTGTTTCATTAGTTAGACTCGCTAGTAGTGAGCTGATATTATTGGCCCATGAGATCTTAGGGCTTGGTGATATGAAGATGCCCAAATATTTGAAACCATCTGTCGTGTGGGACAGCAGTGTCGCCCAAGTGCCCCGTCCCTGGTTGCTGCATACTGGGAAGAGCACAGATTTAGCAGGGTTGGTGTGTAGACCAGTAGTTTGCCCAAACACTCTAAGGATTTGTAGGATGCGAGGTCCAGAGAACCACGGGTCTGTCATAAAGAAGAGGACATCATCCGCATATAGTGCGATGCGGTCTGAGTGTGATTGGGACCATTCAAACCCACGGAGCACCGGGTCACCACGAACCCAAGCCGCCAAGGGTTCCACCGCTAGGGCAAACAGCAGCGGGGATAGAGGACAGCCCTGCCGTGTACCTCTGCGGATGGGGAAGGGACCAGAATGGTGTCCTGCTATACGAACAGAAGCAGTTAAGCTAGTGTAGAGTAACCGGACATATGCTATAAAGCGAGGGCCGAAGTTTACCGCCTCGAGTAATTGGAACAAATAAACCCAACTGAGTGAGTCGAAAGCTTTATCTATGTCCGCTAATAAAAGGGCTGCTGGACGCCCCAATGTAGGGGCCAACGCTATGGCGTTATGTACTCGCCGTATGTTATGGCGGGTGGCCCTATGGGGCATGAAGCCCGATTGGTCCGGGTGAATTAGGTCTGTCACACACGTCCGGAGACGATCAGCTAGGACCTTCCCTAATAATTTAGGCTCGAAATTAATGAGGGAATTGGGGCGGTACAATGGTGGGTCCTCCGGGGGGCGCCCAGGTTTGAGGAATAAAACTATCTCCGCATGTCTCCAATCCCGGGGTAGGATACCCTGTTCGTGTGCATCTTGTATGGCAGCCAGTAGGTGGGGGCCTAGTATATTCATATTTGGTCGTAAGAACTCCATAGGGAATCCATTGGGTCCCGGGGCCCGCCCTGGACGGAGAGCGTGTAAGGCCCCGGTCAGCTCATCGAGCGTGATAGGTGCTTCTAGGTGGTCTCGCACGCGGTTGGCGAGTCTGCGTGGTGGTATGTCTGTAAGAAATTCCGCTATTTGGGCATCTGAAAGCTGCTCGCGACGGTCATATAGTGAGGAAAAGTGCCAGGCGAACTCCCGAGTCACCTGGTCTGGCGAAGAGCATAGGCCCCCTTCGGCATCTCGTATGGTTGGGACCACTGCGGGGGATTTGTCGGCTTGGCATAACCTGTGGAGCATTTTACTCGACTTATCACCCCACTGGTATAGCCTATGTTGTGATGCCACCCAGATCTCTTTGGCTTCCCCCATTAGATGTTGTTGTATTTCTAGTTGCGTGTGTAGCAAATTGCGCCGAAGAGATGGGCTGGGGGCCAGGTTGAGTTGTGTCGCCAGTGACGCCTGGCGCACCTCAAGGTCTGCTAAGTGTTCTTGCTTCGCACGTTTCTCTTTGGTACGATAGCTGATTTCAACGTCACGAAGAGTGGGTTTCAGGGCCTCCCAAAGGATGCATTGAGAGGGAGCGGAAGCGACGTTTGTGTCTAGATACTCTTCTATTGCCGTATGTAGCATGTCTTGATAGTCTGGGTTTCGGAGGTGCCATGGGGACATTCGCCACCTAAAGGGGGGTTTACAAGAGTTGGTATGTAATTTTAGCGATATTGGGGAGTGATCGGAGACCCCTTTGGGAAGATGTGTGACCGGTGAAACCCTATGTAAAAATAGATTGGGGGGTAAAGAAATGATCAAGGCAAGACTGGGAACCGTCCACTGCCATCAAGAATGTGTAGCCGAGCTCTGTGGGGTGGTATGCCCGCCACACATCAGCCCAGCCAAGGGTGGATGCCAGAATATTCAGTTTAGAGGGACCCACTGGTGAGGGACGGTCCATGCTCCGCTGCCTGTCAGCGGGACCCATGGTGTCATTCCAGTCGCCGCCCAGGAGGGTGAAGCCCCCCCCGGCAAATCCCCCCAAAGTCTGGAGACCCTGTCGACAAAGGTTGCCCCTAATGGAGGGGGCATAAAAACTGCCTAAGGTGATGTGTTCCCGTGGAGTGTGCCCGTGACCAGGACGAACCTGCCCCCAGCATCTACCCAGGTGCGCGTGTGCTGGAAGGGGACTCTGCGGTGAATGAGGATGGCTGTGCCTCGTGACCCTCTGGCGAATCCTGCGTGGTACACCTGGTGGAACCCGAATCTAGCCAGACAGGGGGTTTTCGTACCTAGGAGATGAGTCTCCTGCAGGAGTAGAATGTCGGCCCCAAAGCGTTTGGCTTGGCGTAGGACCGCACCTCTTTTAATCTTATTAAGAAGACCTCTGACATTCCATGAAATCACCGTGAGGTCCCCGAAAGGGGGACTATCAGACTGTGCCGTCATCCCACATCTCTGAAGGCATTGTAAGAATACTGTCTGGATCTAGATAAAAAGTCTGCATATCCAACAACATTACAACTTGATTCCCCAAGATACCCCCCTTCCCCCACCCGACACTTCCGAAAACTAGGAGGATCTGTTGCGCTGTAGGGTGCACCGGGCCCCCAACAGGGGGACACCAGACCCCCACGCCAACAATACCCAACCCACCCACAAAACATTAACAATGGGGGATAGGAGAGTCTGGGGCGCAGCCACTCAATGGCTGGGTGCCCACGCCCATTCAGAGGACATTAAACACATGTATATTCTCAATGAGAAGAGGCTTATGACTAGCAGGTTTTGCCGTCATGGCACAACTTGACGGCTCAGGTAATATGTTCGGGGCTTGAGGATCGCCTGTCGGAGCCGGATCTGTGGCGCCTTTTAGATTTGGTCCTGCGAGATCTGTTGCACTGTGAGCTCTGGGAAAAGTCCGATTCTCGTGGCGGAGGCGTATGTGGTCGGAGATGTGATTGTTCATCAGTCCATGAAAAGACTGCCTCCGGTGAGTCGAAGAAGAATGACTTGGAGTTAAATATGACTCGCATCCTGGCAGGGTACAGAAGCATATATTGCAGGTTAAGGTCTCGTAACCTACGCTTTGCGGCCACAAAAGACTGGCGTTGCTGTTGCACCAGGAGCGAGTAGTCCAGAAAAATCATTATAGGCTTCGAGTCGTATTGGAACTTTTCTTTATGGGACCTAGCGAACTGCAGGACAGCGGAAAATGAGTTTTTTTGACAAATTTTGAGGTTTGCAGGTGATTCTGGATAACAGAACCTGGTGAGAGCCAGACAAGTCATCCCATCCTGGATTCCCCTGGGTGTCTAGTTTTAAAAAATGTATAGGTTTGCTAGGTTTCCCTAGGTGCCGGCAGAACTAGGGTTCAAAATCTACAGCTAGGCACTTTGCAAAAAAAGGGGTCCGTTTTCACTGTGAAAATGTGGTGTGTCCACGTTGCGTTTTGGGCTGTTTCCTGTCGCGGGCACTAGGCCTACCCACACAAGTGAGGTACCATTTTTCTCAAAAGACTTTGGGGAATGCGGGGTGCGTGGAATTTTGTCGATCCACACAGATTCCAGAACTTTCCACCGCAGAAATGTGAGGAAAATGTGGTTTTTTTGACAAAGTTTGAGGTTTGCAAGGGATTCTGGGTAACAGAACCTGGTGAGAGCCAGACAAGTCACCCCATCCTGGATTCCCCTGGGTGTCTAGTTTTCAAATATGTATAGGTTTGCTAGGTTTCCCTAGGTGCCGGCAGAGCTAGGGTTCAAAATCTACAGCTAGGCACTTTGCAAAAAAAAAAAGGGTCCGTTTTCACTGTGAAAATGTGGTGTGTCCACGTTGCGTTTTGGGCCGTTTCCTGTCGTGGCCACTACATCTACCCACACTAGTGAGGCATCATTTTTATCGGGAGACTTAGGGGAACACAAAATTGTGGAGCAACTGTTATTACCTATTGACTTTCAATGCATTTCTGCCTTCCAAATGTAAGACAATGTGTAAAAAAGAAGTCACTTTGAAAAATGACCTATAATTCACATGCTGGTATGGGTACCCACAATTTTGGAGATGTGCAAATAGCTACTGTTTCTAAACTCTATATTTTGTTCCCATTTCAGAAATACATAGGTGACTTTCATACCGATTTTTCCCTGTTTATATTTTTTCAAATGAATTGCTATATACCCGGTACACAATAAAAACCATTGCAAGATGCTGCTCAGTTATTGGCTCTGGGTTCCTCAGGTTCTTGGTGAACCAATAAGTCCTATATATCCCCACAACCAGAAGGGTCCAGCGGATGTAACGGTATATTGCTTTCAAACATCTGTCATACTTAGTAGAAGTTACAGGTGAAAACGTTGGCACAAATGGCTGGTTTTTTTAACTCATTTTTAAATTTTTCTATTTTCAACTGTTAGTTTCTATACGAAAACCTTGAAGGATCTACACAAGTGACCCCTTGCTGAATTCAAAATTTTGTCTACTTTTCATAAATGTATAGCTATCCAAGATCCATCATTGCTTTCATACCCATTTTACCATTAACTGGAAGGAGGTTGAAAGCACACAAAAATAGCAAAAATAGGCTATGTCCCAGAAAAATGCCAAAACTGTGTAAAACATTTTGGTTTTCTGACAAAAGTCTGCTTGTCCCTGAAAGCTGGGAAGATGGTGATTTCAGCACCGCAACCCCTTTGTTGATACCATTTGCAGGGAAAAAACCAGACGCTTTCATCTGTAGCCCTTTGTTCCCATTTTTCACAAAAAAAACAACAACATTTAGCTGTATTTTGGCTAATTTCTTGGTCCCCTCCAGGGGAATCCACAAACCCTGGGTACCTTTAGAATCCATGTGATGTTGGAAGAAAAGGACGCAAATTTGGCGTGGATACCTTATGTGGTCAAAAAGTTACAGGGGCCTAAGCGCAAACTACCCCAAATAGCCAAAAAAAGGCTTAGCACAGGGGGGGGAAAAGGCCTAGCAGCGAAGGGGTTAATAAAACATAAGCAGCAGAAGATATAGCCCGACATTTGACCTCTGTCTTTGAAGGACAGCACATGTGACAAGATAAATATAGAATTTAGTGCCAGATGTACAGAGCATTTTACCTGGTCGCAAACGGCCAATCAGACCGTTTCCGACCGGTAAATTGCATTTTGTCATGTACAGAAGGCAAATTGCGACTCGGTAACTTGTTACCAAATCGCAATTTGCTTTTGCAGTTCGGTATTAGGAAGGGGTGTGTTTAGGGCGTCCCTTCCTAATACCGAATAGCACTGGTATGTATGAATGTTTTGCAACCGGGAATGCGGTCGCAAAACATTTGCAGTTACCACCAACTTCAATGGTAACCCCTTTGTGAATGTGGGCGCCAACATTTTTTAAGAGCAGGCAGTGGTCCAATGGACCACTGCCTGCTTTTAAAAAATAAAAAGGTAGCTTTTCATTTTTATTTTTTAAATGCATCCCGTTTTCCTTTAAAGAAAATGGGCTTCATTACAAAAAAGAATTTGCTTTATTTAAAAAGAAATCACAGACATGGTGGTCTGCTGACCCCAGCAGGCCACCATCCCCGTGACTGTAGCCATTCACAGTGGGTCACAAATTGCGACCTGCCTCATGAATACTGATGAGGCAGGTCCATTTGCAACGCACTACAAATCGCTAACAGTATCAAACACATTATTGTACATCGCAGTTTGTGATTTCCTAATAGCAAATTGCTAAAATTCCCTGGCCCTTAAAGGCAACTTTATTTATTGCTTGGACTTTCACAACCCACCAAAAATCAACTTGTGACCCACTTTGGGAAGCAATGATGTGAACCCATATTTACAAGACATGATTTTCAGATCCAAAACATTTCTGTCATTATTTTGCGCAAGTATTTATAAACCATATCATGTTGCTAGATGCATTCCGCTATCAACTTGGATATTTATTGCAAGAAGTGCAATAGTGCTTAATGCCAAAATGTTTTGTTTTACACACATGATTAACATAGTCCTAGTAACAGTAAGCAAGAAGAAGACCCACATTTAAAATGTAGGGAATAAACCGGTTAATAAAAGAAACAGTTATCTTAATAATTAAATATCATTTCATCCTAAAGCTGCATCCAGCACCTAAAAATAGTAATCAGTACCCATGTGTATCTTGAAAAATAGCAACAGCTAGGGAGTGCAAGTATTTCAAACACAGTTATGAGAATTTCAAACGGGAGCTTTGCCAGGCATCCAAGATGGCAGATGTAAACTACCTCGGTTCCTCGCCCATGCCACGGTAATCCAACATCATCCATAAATACGAGGCCCATTGAATGCTTGCAGGCTCATGGCTGCTGATGTTGCCCTCCCTAGATGGTGGCTGGGTGAAACTGGAAGAGGGAGGCCATTGCTGGGACCGTGGCTGGACCTGAAGGAGGAGCACGAGGTGGGGGCCGAGTGCCGTGCTGGGTCTGACCGGGCGAGCAGGGATGTCGGTCCGCAGGCCTTGAGCCCTCAATCATCTGGCCTGCTGAGAGAGGGACTAAGTCTCATCCTATACAAACGCTTGTGGTGACCGGTCCTGGCTGCCCTGCGGACTGCACTCTGCTGTTGGGCCTAAATCTGTGGAGTGAGATTGGCGATGGAGCCGTCCCTGGGATTAACCGCTAACCCCACCTCCCCCTTTGCAGGCGGCAGACAACGGGCATGGTAGCAGCAGGGCGTGCTAAGGAAGGGTCAGCGAGTGACCAAATAAGTTTGGGTTCAAAGGGTCCAATCAGGAAAGAGGGGCATGGATACAAGTACGGCGTAAAAGGTGACCCGGACAAGTAGTGCCCAGCATTGTCGCCGGAAGAATTGATCCCACCCACCCACACCAGAGAACGCGGGCGTCGTAGGCGCAGTGTGACGAGGGGGCGGGGAATCACGAGGTTTAACAATAAATATTGTCATTAAGGACTTAAAAGGGCAATTGCCCTAACAAGGCCCTTGGGTTGCCTCACGGCAGGGGAACTTGAGGGCAGACAAAATGGTAAGAAATGGTCAGCACTGGGCAGACACAGCACTTGCAGCCCTGGCATGGCCACGAATGCCAGACATTCGGTAGCAAGTCTAAGCCTCGAAGCTGCGAGCCGCTGTACCAAGTAAGTGACAGAAGTAGAGCTGTCACAGCAGTTGAAAAGTGATTTATGACAGCCTTGAAGATACATTATAACTATAAGGATGATGCATTGCATGATTAAGCAAGTTATAGCTATTAATATGCAATAAAGAATAAGATGTATACTGTATGACCTGTTATGATAAAGCCTTACGTTGTAGTTCAAGATAAGCAAGAAATGAGCATGTTAATGACCAATGCCATCATGACAAATGTGTACCAACTTATGATGTGAATAAACTGCAGCCGTACTAACACCACAAAAGGTCTTGGTGTACATTATTGATGGGAAAGAAGGAACGGTGGGAGGGCCCGTGAGATGCTTGCACCGAGCAGGGGGTTATTTGCCAGGCCTGTAGGGGCGCTGCACTTGGTGGGCCTGGCTTTGTGCGGTGGTCAGGCTGGAGGGCTGGGCTTTTGAGCCACAGGCAATTACTGGACTGGGCTTTCAAGCCACAGGCAATCACTTATCTGTTCTCTTGGCCAGTTGAACTCAGGCAGGAGGCTGTCGCTCTTTTGGCCATCTGCTGTGTCCATCTCAGATTGCCTAATGGACTTGCCCTCCGTTGCCGACCCAATTTGGACAACAATAGAGGGATTGGTCCACTCTTAGGCAGGGGTAAAGAGAGTGGATTGACATCTGTTACAGCAACCAGTGTAGATCCATAAGGTGGGTGCCTTCGCAGCCCCTTCTAGTATCAGAAACATGGAAGCAAATTTGTGACAGCCTGTAAAAGCAGGGGAATTGGGATGGTCTGTTTGAGTCTACAGTTGCATCCTCAAGTGATTAAACTTGAGGACAGTGTGCACAATATAATATATAACAACCTTAAGCACATTCCAACAATATAATCTCTAAAGATTCTCATTTTTTTCTTATTTCAATTCATAAACATAATTCAATGTACTTGATAGTAATACAATATTAGATTCACATTCATCTATGTGTGTTCAAAGTAAAAAACAACAATCAGAATTGTCAAGTCCAATGCATTTCGGGACTTGGTCCCTTCTTCAGGGGCAATTCTGGAAAACAAAATAGAACGTAAATCAATGTACAAGGGTTGATCTCCATCTCAACTGTTACCATCAAATGACTTTAACTGTGTACTTCATTCTGATTGTATGTAAAACAACTCCTCATGAGTGCTCATTTTCCTTATTAGTTGCTCTGTCGCCCATGCCATGCTGCTAGTGAAAGGAGCAGTCCAAAACCTACTGGGCTCTGCGTGTTTCTTATTAACTGTAGTGCTCAAGATAATAAACATCGTGCTGTTATGATCACGTCATCAGTGCATCTATCATCATCACCTCTGTGTTTAATTACCATGCAGTCGTGTTTGTGAGAATTCATAGATAACGATATCGGTCCCTATGTAAAGCACTGTCTCAAAGTGACATTAGTGGTTGTTATTTCCTAGTCATCTACTTACTTCCTTGTCGCTGTGTGAGAACATGCTTCAGCAGCACAAATACCTCCTGGTCTACTGAAACACAAAAACCACAATATCTTCAAAACTGCTAATCATGCAATCTTGTGCACGTTTAATAAAACCGATGAATGCCCACTGCATCTTACTTGAGTGATCCTGTTTACACTCTTGACAATATTCTCACACTGAATTATCTTCTCATCTCCTAACTGCTGCCTGTAATCCACACAACGATAATATGCTAAACCGATATGTCAAAACCAAAACCACCCGATAACTCCCACCGCAGTAACTACAGCGTACCTTGTATTTTCTCACTCACTCTAATCCGACATTCACGACCTCGTTGATCCACTTCAGGTTAGATGCGGAACCTTAAATCAAGAGCGCTAAAAAGCAACAATGGACTTCTGCTTAATGTTCTGAATTATGGATGCAACGTCTGCCATATTGAAATGTTTAATCCCGTGTTCCGAAGTGCTTATAAACTGTGGTGCAATGGTGATTAAACCACCGAAACATACCTCTCCTCATAATACATCAACTATTATTGTATGGAGTTTTAACTGTAACTCAATGTCTGTTTCATATATGTCCTATCACCACCGGCGTTCCATTGTCGCGACGTGAAGCTATTCCCGCGAACCTAAGCCAGTCATCCTCACAAGAGTCCCTATCAAGGTGCGACCTCCATCACAGTGTACCACTGCTGTGAAACCAATGAATCTTAACATTCTTAACCATGTCTAATCAGTTAGGGATCACATAACTGCTCCTACATATCTTTAACATTTGTTGAAATGATCTAATATATGATTCTTCGTCATACTGCAACTGATGTGGACTGGCATCCACTATACTGCCTCTGCGTGGTCATCTATTCTCAAATGCTACCCTTCTCAGATGTGCGTAATGAACCACCACCTTGCAATCTGATGAGAAGTAAAATTGAATTATCGTCAGTGAAATCAGCAAACAATGAGAGGTCCTTCCTATGTTCAAACACTCTGCTATTGGTTCTAATTTAGCGGTGTTGCTCTACTTAATGTCACAAACTTTCACTGGTCTTTTTAAAGCAGGATGATGATCCTGTGTATCAAATATCTCATTCCGTTATGAAATGATACAGTATGAACTATGTTCATATTGAAAAATATGCACTATCTACGGTTTTCTTCTCTCTATTATAAAAAGCAAATCATGTCTATTTTATCATTAAGGCCTTTGGGTGATAGACCGTCCAAGCGTTTGATCCAATAGATTTATCGTTGTAGTAGGGATCTGGTCATATCTCTACCTGGTTTGTTTTTAATTGTTTCTATTATTTGAAAAAGGAGTTGTGAAATAGAATGTCGAGCTTCTTGCCAATGTACTGCCAGGCTTGAAGTTTTATTTTGTGTCGTATTGTACTCTTGTGCTCTGTGATGCATGTCTTTATTTTCCTCTCTGTTTTGCCTACATAATCAAACCACAGGGACAATGTAATGCTGTAAATCACGTTTGAATTACACTCAGTCTTGTTTGCTAGTTTTATGATTTCACCCGTGTTTGGGTGAGTTAGGTTTGGCCCTGTAATCACGTTATTACAGTGCATGCAGTTTAAGCATTTTTGTGTTCCCTCAAACCGTATGTCCTTTTTATCCTCAGGTTTGACTAGTAATTCTTTGAGGTTTTTTGATCTAGTGTAGGCATGTAAAGGCCTCTCCTTGAAAATGTAGTTGAAATCTGGTTCGTTTTGTAGCAGTTCCCACCTGTTGTTAATGATCTTTTTGATTGCTGGAGAGCTAGTTGAATATCGAGACACAAAAATGTGTTGGTTATCTTTGGGTTTAATTTGTTTTTTTAATAAATTAGATCGGTCCAATTTGCTGGCTCGTATTTTTGTTTCTGTAGTTTTAAGTATTGTGCACAAGTGTTTGGTTTTGAACAGATGCTTTTGATTCTTAAAGGTTGGGAAAATGGTAAATTGCGTATTAAGCTCCTAGGATGGAAACTTGTGTACAGTAATGCGTTATTCCAATCGGTGGGTTTGTTGTACATCTGCGTCTGTAATCCTGAGTTTGTTTTGGTTACTAGTACGTCCCAAAAAATATAGTTTGGTCATCTATGGTGTGAGTGAACTTGATCCTTGGGTTGTATGCGTTCAATAAACCGATCATATTTTCCAACACTTTCTTCGTGTCTGTCCAAATCAAGAATATATCGTCTATGAATCTGCAGTACAGTACTAATTTGGAATTCCATTCTTGATCCTTGAAAATGTAACCATCTTCAAACTTTGCCATGAATATATTGCCATATGTCGGGGCACCAGAAAAGCCCATAGATGTGCCAGTTAGTTGCAAATAAAACTTCTCTTGCCATTCAAAATAACTATGGTGCAAGCAAAAATGTAGCAATTCCAATAAAAATACCTTGTCTGCTCTGATGTTTGACGATTGAAGCAGTACCCATTCCACCACCTCCATCCCTTCTTGATGGGGAATCGAAGTGTAAAGAGCTGTCACGTCAATAGTGCAAAGTAACCATTGTTCTTGGACTGATGTTCCGAAGGTTTGAAGTTTCAATAAGAAATCCGTAGTGTCCTTTGTGTATGAACTCTATGTTTGTACAAACGATTATAGGAAATAATCCAAATATTTCCCCAAGGGTTCAAAAAGTGTACCACAGCCTGACACCATTGGTCTGAATGGAGGATCCTGTAGGTTTTTGTTTATTTTTGGTATCATGTACAACCGAGGTCTTCGCGGGTTGATGGCTGTCAGAAACGTTCTGGTTGTCGTATTGATCCAGCCCATTTGTTCTGCTCTTTCCAGTATCTTATTCAATGTAATGATCAGTTGCGACGTTGGATCTCTTTCCAATAACATGTATGTTGACTCATCTGACACATGTTGATTGACTTTAGTCTGATAGTAGTTTGTGTCCATAACTACTAATGCACCCCCTTTATCAGCGGCTTGAAAAGTGATGTTTGTGTTGTTCGCTAGTGATCTTATTATTTTTCTCTCATATATTGTCAAATTCTGTCCTCTCCGTTTATGGAAATTTAATTTCCTGATGTCATTTTTTACCATGATTTCAAATGTGTCCAATGTTTTATGGGAGACTGGAGCTTGAAATGTACTCCGAGCTTTAAATTTCTCCGCTTCCTGATTTTCTGGTTCTGTTCTGACTGATAATACGTTGGAGAAAAAGTGTCTTAAACGTAAGATCCTCATGAATTTGAACATGGCTATTCCACATTCCAATTCGTTGGTATCATATGTTGGTACAAAGGACATTCCTTTATTCAAAATTTGTGTTTGTTGTGCTGTAAGATATGTGGACGATATATTGACTATCAAACTTTGTTCTGGCTCCTCAAATTTTTGCGTTCCTTTTCTCTTTCCTCTCCTTGTTTTACGATTGGAACGTGTCCCTTGGCACCTGTTTGTTGTGGAGGTTGTCCTTGGTCCGGTATTTAGGATAAAAAGGACACTGAAGTTGTAGGGTAAGCTGTTTCTATTGATTCTGTTGTTGAACTCGGTCGCTCCGAACTTGTTGTTATTAATTTAACGGGAGCCCTGGTGGCGTTGATGTCTCTATCAGACACAACACTTTCTTCTGAGGATGTAGCTGTTCTTTTGGTGTTAAATCGTCTTTGGGCATACATCTCTGCCCACGTGTATACCTCATTGAGCTTACAGTCTATTGTGTCTCTGTTGAACTTCTGCAGTTTCCTTTCCTGTAGCTCTCTGCTGTATGTTTCCAGCTTTTGATTGGGTCCCTCTAGAGTTATTTGCCACGTGTCTGTTTCTACCCTTGTTTCCAAGTCCCTTTTAATAGTGTGCATTTCCTCTTCTAATTCACGTATGGTTTTGGATAATTCTTCAATCAATAACAGAATCAAATCGAGAGAACATTTATTGAGAATGGTGTACCATTTATCCATAAATTCGCTGTTTAGATGGAACCTGAAAAGCATTGGTTTTATGAGAGTCTTAATCCTTGCGGATTCTCTTTGCTTTGTGGTACTGTACTAATGTAGATGCATGTAATTTTTGGCTAAGTGCGCGTCTGGTTAAGTACTCCAATTGTTTGAGTTGTTGGGATATGGATCCTCCTTGTACATCCGAAAGTTAGTAGGCCACTAGGTCTACAATCCTGAAGGACAATAGTTTGCAGGTGACCCACCTGCCCCATGCAATCAACTGGAAGGCGGCTGAGCCCAAATGATGACTGGACCCTCAGAGTCATCTGTCAGGAATAGAAATTGTGGAGCCCTTAAATTTGACTATATGTGCAGCAAACACGTCTTTGTAATGTAACCCTTGAGGGATGGCTTGTGCTACAGGGGGGCATACTGGCTGCTCTTGCCTGCACTATGATGTACCTGAGTTAAGCTTGAGAGTGAGTGTAGAGGGTGTAAGGCAGTTTGGGGACGGAATCAACAAGGACAGACATTGGTTCTAACATTGATGTGTGTGGGGACCAGAATCGACTATACGCAAAGTCATTAATGTGATTAATAACCCTGTGATAAGATTTTCTTTAACGACCTATACAGTGCAAACAATCCTGGGGTGCATAGTCTTGGAAAGTAAACAGAGCTGCCCCTTGACGTAAGGCACTAACTTGTATATAAATCTTGATTGATAGCACTCTTTAGTGGCAAGTACACCCGCTACCTGGGTAGCTTCAGAGATTGCAGAAAAACTTTCTAGATTGACAATGTGAAGCAGGACACTGAGGTTGATCCCAGAGAGGTCTTCCCTGGTGCAGAGAGGTCCATCAAGACTCTGGTGGGAGTTTTCCTGATAAACGTGATAAGATCCTAGATGCCATTGGGGACACCAGGTCTGCGCTGGAAGTAAAGATAGTTGCTGAGGCCCTACAACTTGGCCTTTTGAGGGAAGACCAGCAGAAGCTTAAGGAGAGAGTACAGCACAATGAAAGAGCATTGCAATATCTCTTTCTTCAATCCACATTATTAAATAGACAAGTCCTGGAACTCACAGGGAGAGTAAGAGTCCTTGAGAGGCATGCTAAGATGTAGAGGGCCACACAAGGTAGAATAACCTACAAATGGTTGGTTGACCAGAGAACACAGAAGGATCCAATGCTACACAATACATTGAACCCTAGCTGTAAAAAGAAATAGCCGCTAAGAGATTATCCCCCTTCTTTATGGGGGAGAGTGCCCGCAGAGTTCTGGTGAGACACCCTCCGCTGGGAGCCCCATCGAAGACTGTGGTGAAGGTTTTGACTTTTCGAGATGCTATATAGCACACAGCCAGGGCTAAAGACTACTATAAGATTGAGGCCTCAAAAGTAACGGTCTTCCCAGCCTACACTCCAGTGGTACAGCATCTCATACCCTCCCTTATGAACATTAAAAAGGCTGAGAGAGTTTAGGTCTGAGATATGCACTTATCTTTCCAGCAAAGCTGAATTTCATTGCAAATCATTGCACTCACTTCTACACTGAGCCACAAAATGCCTAGCAATGGATAGACCAGTATGATGCCATTGCAAAGCACCCCATCAACAACACAAGTCCTTACTGAACATTTAAGGGAGGGTTAAGCAGCACAAGTCTAATCAACAGTAGTGAATGGATAGTTTCAGGTGAGGGAGGAACGGAAAGCAGTGATGATACTGATGAAGATGAATCAGATGGAGACTCCACAGCTCTCATGACCAGTAGTGACATGTTTAAACATCGGGTGGTAATTTCACAAATGGCTGAGGACATAATAAAACCAGGGCCACTGAAATTCTGCAGCTGTGCCGTTTTTCACAAAATTATGGATTTAAAGCATTTGCCACATAACCCATCATCTGCTGCACAATTGCAGATTTTAACCAAAATAAAATTGTTTCTAGCTCAAACGGATCAAAAGTTACTAAAAATGTGGCAACACGTGTTGCTGTGTAGCAGAATGTGCTGCAGCAACAAATGATGGATGGAATGCTGAATGAATCGAACATTCACCCCCAGTCAAAAGAGCTGGGTTAAATCCATCGTTCTTTTGCTCACTACACCACCCCAGTTTGGACATTGTTCAACATTCTGTCCATCATTTGTTCTTTTTTGCATTTGTCACCCGGAGTGTGACGGGTATGCCTAGACGTGGGTCCTGTGCTCTCCATGCCACTGGAGTCAAGCTAGCCTGGCTGATGAGGGGTGGAACCCCGAAACCGGTTCCAGGATGCTTGTTTCCGGTCCAGGGAGGACCTGGCCTGGCAGTTCGGGCTAGACTGTTCCCATCGGGAACAGGGTCAAGACTGATTTGCATATGCCTGGGTTCAAACTGGAATGGCATGGGGAGCAAAAAAACGATGGATTTAGGCCCAGATCTCTGTACTGGGGTGAATGTTTGACATTGTTCAACATTCTTTCCATCAATTGTTCTTTTTGCTGTGTAGCAGAAGGTACTTTGCAAAGCTTGACTATTCACCTTTCAGTTGCATATTGCTGTATTTGGGCATTACACTAGGGCTAATAACGTGAAACTTTTGTCCAGTGTTCATATGTGTACAAATGACAAAAATAATGAACTGATACCATCACAAAATGTGAATTATGCCATCTAATTTGCATTTTCTCGCCGCGTAATTCAGTAAAACCTGCCACATGATTTGGTCCTATCTTGTCGTAGAATTCCAGTGGCCCTCAATATAACTTATGTTGCTAACTGTTGAGTCTATAGAGGTCTTCTATATTGACTGCTAAGTGGTAATGTCATTACATATTATTGATTACTTGAATGATAAGTGCGGTACCAATCGATACAGTTGGGGCATGGCGAGATCTTGTTTCTCACTCATTGCAAGCGAGACCCCACTGTTCCCAAGAAGGTACAAGGCTGTTACCTGCCACACCGCCAGTAAGCGAAATATTTCAGCCATGGGTAGAGCCCCAGCTTGTATAGGATTGCTCATTCTTTTTAAAGGTGTTGCCAAAAATATGTATATTAGCCATATCAGGCGACCGGTATGGAGCCAACTGAAGGACGACAACTGTGCCACCGCTCCCCCGATACTGACAAGGTTTACTAACCCTGGTGATGTCTCTGATTTTCACTAAAAGCAACATGATTTTGTTAATTGGCAAGATGTTGTTCTTTGATCTGCCCAGGAGTTGAGTAGTATAGGTGGGTTTACACTGAATGGGGCTGAGGGAACGAGTTTGTACACTCTGTCTTGGGTTGCAGGAAGGCTGGCATTGTGAGGTTCACATACGCTATCCGCCTAAACCAAAAGAGACCTTGAGATCCTACATTATAGCACAGAATAGGAACGCAGGATAAATATGGAGTTGTGACCTGGATAATCCAGCGAATGGGAACGGCAAATAAAATATATAAAATTCCTTCAGTGCTCAAAAGAAGGCAGGCCTATATCGTGTTCCTGCAAGAGATCCACCTGACCAGCTTAGAAAGTCCCAGGTTGCAGCGAAGATGGAGGGGCCAGGTATTCTATACCACTTGTTTTGCTTACAACAGGGGCACTTTATTATGGGTCCGATCAGGAGTTCTATATGTGACTGACTCCATACAGCTGACTCCAATGGGAGGTTTGCAATAGTGAAATGTAGATTGTATGTGCTTCATGTGGTAATGGATAGCATATAAGCCCCTAATACTGAGCAACAATCCTCTCTAAACATGCTCTCTAGTAAGCTGGCGGAATGGACAGGTCTACTGTGAACTTTAAAGGGAGATTTTAACACTCTGGGAGATAGAAC
Organism: Calotriton arnoldi; assembly: GCA_963921515.1. Classification (NCBI taxonomy): domain Eukaryota; kingdom Metazoa; phylum Chordata; class Amphibia; order Caudata; family Salamandridae; genus Calotriton; species Calotriton arnoldi. Next base: position 1,108,542 of record CAWUFW010001967.1, on the reverse strand, counting down.
ACTTGACAGAGATCACTCACCTTTACGGCAATCAACTGTCATTCATAGAGCCGGGACTTTAGAGCAATGGTTGCGACAGTGACACTGGTCTTTTCCAGATGTATGAAGCAGCATGACGCCATGAGTAGTCAGGTCCTAATAGTTTACATGTTAGATTAGATTGTATTCTATGCTCAGCCACCATACATCATGTGTGCCATATCGTTTTCAAAGATAAGTAATGTGATCATAAGGCTTTGGAATGAGGCATCAGCTGGGGCAAAATACCTCCAACCTGGAGACTACAACCAGCCATGCTAGATAATGCAATCTTCAGAAAAATGTTGTGGAAAACCACTGATCAATTCTTCATGGGAAATTAAGGTACTGCCTCTTCTCCCCTTGTTGAAATGGAGGTTTTTAAAGTGGTGGTTACAGGTGTTTATATACAAGCAACTGAAGCAGTCCAGAAGGTGATAGAAAACAATCTCAGCAGGGTAGAGAAATCCTTTATTAAATTATAACCGATAGCTGCAGCCAAGAGGCATCCCCACTACAGATTAAATAAAAGCCTGCTGTGATGACAGATGGGCTTAGATGTTTAGACTATAACCAAATCAGGAAGACTCTTGTTTCAGCTCAATAAACCACTACAATCCGTCACCCCAATCACAGCAATTAATAATAGCTCTGGTACCTCTCATCGTACACAAGGGAGATTAACACAGCCTTTGATGACTAACACAAAAATGCTTATGCAACTGCTGAAACGCCAGCTGATGTATATTTTGACCTGTTCCTGAAAAGTTTAATACAGTACCAGCTGTCACTTTCACATTTGTAGGAGGTGGCCTCTTGTTTCTGAGCAGATCATAAGTGCCTTACTTGAACGGGCCAGGGTGAAAACTCCAGGTACTGATGAGCTTGCAGCAGAGTTTTATTACACCCATACTGCCCAGTTGGTTCCTAGACTGGCAAAGCATTTTGAAGTGTTGACCTGTTTATTTAAATAAAATGCTATATCTTAAAAGTCTATATCTCACTCGCTCAGTTCGACAATACACACCAGCTAGTCATCTAAAAGGATTCTCAACACTAGCGGGTAGTCTAGATGCAATCAATTTGACACATTGGAAAGTGGTGAGACTCACATTACTGGGTGACTTATTCAAAGACGGTGCATTGGTGAGCTTGAAAGACGCTGTGGGAGGAAAATGGCTTACCTAGTGGGGAATTCTTATTACACAGAGAATTGTGAATGCACTTGGGAAACACTAGAAAGATACAAGAGAAGAGCCACAGATGCATGCTGTTATTCAGGCTCTTCACATACTGGGTTATAGTCGACGACTAGGTAGATGGCTCTACGGAGCCTTTCTGGAGCACACAGAACACCTCTACAGGCACTGATGGACCAGTGGGAAACTGTGCTTGGCCAGGAATGTAATTATAGGGAATGGCAGTAAATGTTGGGATACGCAGTTAACGCTTCCCACAATTCTCGCTTCAAGCTTATGCAATTCCATATACTACATGGGCTTACATCACACTCTATAAGATTAGTAGTTTTTTTTCCAGGAGCAACAGCCGCATGTTCCCGATTTCATTAAGAACCAGCTGACCTCAAACACATGCTGTGGAAATGCCCGAGGTTTGGGGTTTTTGGAAAGTTGTCACCACTGCCCACATTGCGGAAATCACAGGCAGGAAGATTATACAACTGCTCCACAATTCTGAATCACTAACACTGTGACCAAAGGGAATGTGCATAAGTTACTAAAAAGAACAGTATCTTGCGGACCAAAGAACATTATTGTGATGTAAATGCTTTAAATGTTGCCTTAATTATAGTTATTGTATAGTATCAATAAATCTAAGTATTCCTTGCATTGGTAGCATGCTTTTTATTTGCATATGCTTTCTGTCACTTATATCGGTGTACCTATAGGGGTGTACAAAAAAATAGTTATGTTTCACTTATTCCTATTTGCATCTTGTTTTACAAGTACAACAGGTCCCACAAGGCTCAGGCCTCCTTGCTACTGCCAGGAGGCGGAGACTCAAGCACTATTTACCGCAACACCTTTTCCTGCAGCGCAGGACGCCAGGAAAGACTTGGGGAGAGGGCCACCAGGACCACAAGGTCTAGAGTTCCTTGCTGCTGTCAGGTGTGGACTTGAGGGATATTTATCGTGACCCCTTTTCCTGAAGCACGGGACGTGCCCTGGAACAGACCGGGCGCTTCATCGCCCAGAAGAGGTCGGACCACCCCTTTTTGGCTTTTGAGGCGTTAACCATCCCACCAGGCACCATTGGACAGAAGGTACCAACAGTTGTGGTTTCATGCGGTGGTGATGTAAAAATATTCTCATCTATATTGACATCATCAGCAGTCTCTTGGCTGCTTATCTGGGCCCGCTTGGATAGTAATGGGGAAGAGAAAACTTGCAAACGCAATACCCCCAATTAACCTATTAATGCCACCGTAGATTTTTTTCTGGTCAGAGTCGGTAGGGTCATTACGAAGGAGATTGACCTGGCCGAAAAACGCCTGCCGATGGAATCAGGCGAGTGACTTTCTACAAATGCAAATTGTAACAGTTCAAACGCCACTGTGCCAAGTGAACATTTCAAGGAGGTAATTAGCTCCATTAATAAATCAACCAATAGCGACTGTGGCCTTTCGGTGAAAAGGAAGAAGAGGTTGAATCGCCAGATTGGACAAAACAGCTATGTTAACAGGAGCCTACAGAGGCACATAGGAAGAGTCAGCCAATGTCTTAACTCAGTGTTCAGAAATTGACTCCATCAATCATATCTGCGACATGATGGCGGGGAAATTTAAGGAGGGTGTGAAGTCTGTTTTAGCCTCTTTGGTGGAGAAGTTACAGGGGTTAGAAATGGCAACTGAAAAAAATCACAAACAAGTATCTTTGGCTCAAATCGCTAAACAGGACCATCATGCCGGGGCTGACTGGCATCAAATCACCAGCTACATGCTTGCAGCCCATACCCGAAACAGCCCCAAACATATTACAGAACCTACCCTATTACTCAGTAATGCACCTCAGAGGGCTGTTAACAGTCTTAATACCAACTGTTATCAAGGGGAACAGCCAGCCCAGCTCTTAGCAGAAACGGGCAATCCTGGTAAACTTATGAAAAGATTCAGATTTGCGGGGTAGAAGCAATTTACATCCATGCCATCAATTCAATCTGTCAGAATGCCCCCTATTTGCCATGTGTGGTTGTTATGGCAAGTCCCCCCGCCATCAACTGTGGGAGAATCTACAGCCCAACAAAAAAAAAAGTTTGCAATTGGTTAGCCAAGAATTCAGACTTTCATCCTAGGGATTACAGTACCAAACTCTTTGTTCAAAGAGAGGATTGGATTGTCCCTAGCACCGAACAAATCACGGGGGGACTGTGTGGTTATTACCTGTAAACATCCATATTTGGCACATCGGCTTCCCTTGAATAACCCAGACAACATTAATATTCTTACTAACATTAACTTGCTTCCGTTGGCCTTTTTATAAGCTTCTTTCATCTGTCACAAATCCTTTAGCCCTTTTATAGTGCAAAGGCCCGCCTCGGTATATTCTACACATATTATGGTCTCTTTTTTTTTTTTTAAACAGACTTTATTGATGACTTTACTACTATGTACAATGCAAGGAGTATTCTACAGAGGCAGTCTTTTGTATTTGTAGTAGTTACAGCATATATGTTACATACAGATTCCGCGTATTTCACTCTGTGTGATATATAAAAACCAAGGACAATGATCTCCAATGACATCGTTGGTACTAAAACGTTAGAGTTTCAATATAGAAATTGTCAGTATAAAGCCTTCATATTTTCAATTAACAAAACAAACCTGTTCAATCGCGTCCCCCTCCCTCCCTAGCCCGCCCACCCCGACTCCTGGTCAGTCTTATTTCAGCTTCCGTGGTATTCAAGATAGGTCATTATAGGTGTAACACTCGAAGGACTGTATTGTCCTTGGGTTATAATGTGTGGGTCTAGGTCTCGGAACCTACAGATGAGCGACATTGTGTGTTATGGGGTTGGGGTATCCTGTGGGGGTAATAAGTCGAGTGATTCTAGTTCAATCAGCATAGCCTCCCAGTCCATCGAAATGGGTTGCTTTCTCAGCCCCCTCTCTTCTTCTCTACGAAGAGCCGCACCCTCTGCTCTCCCCCACTGAAGCATGTCCGCCTGCCAAGTGGATACCGCGGGACATCTGGGGGACTTCCACCTCATGGTGAGGGCTCTTACTGCTAAAATGAGGGCCAAGTCTAAAAACTTTAACCGCACCTTCTGCACCCCTGAGCGCCTGCGGAGGCCTATGAGGCAATTCAGGGCGTCGTCCGGAACCGGGAGTTGTGTGACTACGTTCAGAGAGTCCCGAAGGCAGGGGCAAGACCATAGCATATGAAGGAAGTCCGCCTCATCTCCCTTGCAGCGGGGGTGATAACGCCGATTCTTATCTAATTATCTATAAGAACCTTCTGGTCGCCAAGATCTTTTTACCTGTTGAATAGTGTAAAGGAGAGAATCTCATCTGGTTATATATCAGCATTCATTTTTGTCTGAAAGGACCACTGACTCCGAATTCAAGTTTGAGAATTTATTATCGCCAAAAATAACTGAACGTGCAAGCACCTCAACACGAGGTTAAAGAAATAGATGGGCACTAATACAAATAATAATCTACGCAGAAATCTCATCCGACTCAGGATAAGGAGAATAGAAAGTTCTAGAAGGATCAACCAGACTATGATTGCTCCTATTTCTAAGTTGCTCTTCATTGGCCTAAAGAAGCTTAAAATCAATTGCTGTCCCTACACTAACGCTAAGTGACATCCCTGCATAACGATTTTCCCAGGCAAGAGTGAATAAAGGTGTCAGTTGTGAAGACTTCCTAAGAAGTGCAATCACATAGTACCTAAGCTCAGCTCTGTCCTTCTCTCAGGTCTCCCCTACCTCTTCTCTGTCCTCCTCCCTCAGGGCACTATCCCTAATACAAAACCACAATACAATTGTACACGCCTTTGTCACGCCTCCTTGGCCAGGTCTTCTTTCTTGTGCTTTTCCATCGAAACGGTTACTTCATCCTGGACGGTTGCGATGACCTTGAGTCCCAGGCACCTTCTCTGCCGAAAGTATCATCCCTACATTCCTTTTCACTCCCCGTACCATGCCTCCCCTCTCTCTAGCTTTCGAAAACAAAGAGTTAGTCTTGCTAACGAGACATGTGTCCTTGCACCTGCAACAAAAGATACTTTCAACAGAAACCTTCTACTGTGCAAATTAAATCTACCGTTTGTGCCCAGAGAGCCTTACCAAGAGAAACTTTTCTCTACCTACAATATAAGCTAACATAAGAATATACCAGGCCTTCCCTAAGCATATATGTAGTCAGGCCTTTACATATAACTTTTAAACACACATCTTACTTTTCCCTATGAACATTTTCATTATGATTCATATGCAAACACTGAATTACATGTGCAACTTTAATATAGTGCACGTTTAAACTACTGCAATTACATTACACATACGAACTAATTTCCCTATGCATTAGGTTCACACAATTCAATAAGCATTACATTACATCAATATCCTAACACCATTATGCTGCTGATTCGCTTTGTCTCAGCGAACTATTCATTCTTTACTAAACATACATGAATATGAAACTGAATATACGAATATATGTCTGAATACATGTGGGTGCGGCCTCTCAGTGATTATGATGCACCCCTACAATTCTCAAGAACATTTCGCTCTATCAGTTCCCCCCTTTGATGACTCCTGTCATCACATTTCACTCTACTCCCTTGGAGAAAGAACCGACCTAAACAGAACTTGTTGCCATCTTCCCTGATCTAAATTTCTCCATGCTCTTGAGCCTTTGATACTGATTGTCCTGCAGTCTTGCCAACTTCATGTCATTTTCCCTCAAAGCTCTCTTGACTCGGCCTGCTCGAAACCACTTGTAGGCCTTGATCACAATCCACAAGCCAGCCACACAAACCACCAAAATAAGGAGTGGTCTCAGGAAGTACCCAAGGAAACCCTTTCCTAGGTTCGCAAACCAACCTCCCACTTGACCAAAACCCTTTCCGACCTTTTCCCAGGCCCCTTCTTCGGTCAAATCCGCTATCTTTGTGTGGATCATAGTGATGTTACTTATATATTTCTCCAGATCCTTGCTACGGTCTGGTATATAAGTGCAGCACTCTTGAACCTTCAACATTTTACAGACTCCGCCCTCTTTTGCCAATAGGACATCCAAAGCAAGGCGATTCTGCAAAACCATTCCCCTTATCGACAACATCTCTCCTTCCACCAACACCAACGACTTTGCTGTGTTCATCGAAAATTCATCCACCACAGTCGCTAACCTCCGGATCTTCACGTCATTCAAGACTACCCCTAGACTAGGTATCATGGCTCCAAAGATATCCCCCACAACGATCCCTGCACTTGCAGCTCTTCTCGTTCTTGAATGCTCTCCACCCTCTAGAAGATTTAAATCCTCTGTATGGTAAATCTTTGGAAATATTATTGACAAATAACATGTTCCATACCAATTTGCAGGCAACCTCACATAAGCATTCTTCCCACATACGTAATACACCGTTGGTATCACTTGTACAGGACCTTGGAGAAAATCTTTTGCCACATCTGCCATGGTGAAAACGTGATCACAAGTACTTTGTCCCACTGGAACCTTTTCGTAGTAAATCTGATAACGCCTTATACACAACTTACCCCTCTGCTCCTTATCTAACGCTATAGGACCATAGCTTCCCCTGGTCTTATGCAACCGTTCTTCCTCTGTCCAATCTGTCCTGTGATGCCCGTAATCTCGGGATTCAGTCAGCTTTCTATACCTATCTTCAACTTGATCTACGAACTTTCTCTCTACATCCGACATCAAACAAGTCAGATTGTTTCTGTGTGCGAATGCTGTATCCAATTCCAAACTCGGTATGAAGTACTTCCTCAGTCTGTCCTCGGTCTTATAATAGTCATACTTATTCAAATGCTTGTAAGCTGGGACTTCAGGAAGCACTGCGTCGAAATTGGAAAAGAAATACTCGAACTGATCTCTCTCATAAAACAAACTAAGCAAAAGACTACATAAAATACCATAAGTCAGTGGAAGATGGTGATTCCTAATACCCTCATCCACTGAAGTAGGCAACTGCATACACACATAACAATCTTTCGCATCCATCACGTCAACATACTCATACAACAACTTAGCATATGCATTCAACTTAAAATCCCCTTTAGATAAATCTACATGTAATCTACGACTTTCTTCTAATAACAAAACTCTATCAGCTGCCCTGTCTACCCCCTTCTGACTAGGTGTGATAGGTGTAGGTGTCCCTGTCACCTCCTCTACTTCTTGCTCATGCGAACCAGTGTATGAGACTATAACTACTATGATTATAGAGATTATTACACTACTTATAAGGATGCCTACAATCCACTTTGATCTACGATTGGGATCTCCCGGCTCCATGGTTTCGAAAGTTCTCAAAAAGTCTTGGTTATCGCAAAGAACTCTGAAAAAGTCTCTGTCCTTTATTAGTGACTTGCTTAACCAGCTCGAGCAACCATGAAATCTCCGGACTTTCCCTTTCCGATCACAAACTTATTTACACAGTCCAGAAAAAGACTTCCCTAGTTTTCGTTCCTCTTCTGTGGAAAGTCCCTAAGTTTATTCTTCTTCCACTCGGACCTAGGTTATCTTCTTCTTTTAGACTTTTATTTACAGTTCATAACTGATCCACAATGAGATCCTCATTGAGCAAGACCAGAACGTGATACAAAAGTTCAAGACGCAAAATCAGCACTTCATGTGAAAACGGCTCAACTCCAAAAGGCGGAAATTCGAGTCGATGCAAAAGCAAGTTTCGGACTTCACTCAGAAGCGGGGGATTCGGAACCGTGAGTGTCAGTGTTCCTTCTATCTCGAGCCCTGGCATCCGCAGCACCACCTTCACCACCACATTCGGGCTCCGACAGACCACTTGCACTGACCTCAGCCTTCCCGTACTCACCACCCCCTGCATCAAACACAGTGTAAGTCCACTCAGGGGTAGAGTATCTGCGACAAGGCACTCTTGTTCTCTTTGACCTTCGCCGACTATCTTGTGCTTGGTCCTCGTCACTTGCTTCCGTTTCAGATACTTCAGACACTGGAGCAAGGTCTCTTTCCGGTGCTAACCTCAGGTTCAGTCGCCTCTGTCTTTCAGGCCAACTTTCAGCACTTCTGTTCGTTCGTCTGCCTTCCCCTTCTATACCCAGTGCACTACTTCCTCTTTCTGCTGAATCTGACTCTTCTCCGCCCACTGCACCGTTTCTGTCCTCGGTGTCTGAGTCAGGGTTCGAACTGTGGAAACCCCCTTCAGCTTGCTCTAGTGCACCACCAGCTGTGTCAGCGACCCTTACAGCTTGACTTGTCCTCCCATGTGGCCTTGCCACATCAGCTGGATTTTCATTTACGAGAGGAGCTGTTTCTTCCAAAGGTGCTGAAACTCTGCGGGTATGGGAAGCATGCACCCAGTTCGGCAATCCTCCACACTTCACTGCTGTGTTTGTGATAAGTATCACCTGATACAGGCCACGCCAACGGGCATCCAAGCAACTCTTCCTCACGTGCTTTCGGACGAGTACCCAGTCACCGGGACACCAGTCGTGGCATAGATCACTCGAGGCTGGGACCACTGCTGCTTGCACCTGCTGGGATACAGAACGGACCACATCAGAGAGTCCTTTACAATAATCAAGAATCAAATCATCAGTGATGTTTATCAAGGCTGTAGCTGGTACTGCTGGCAGTCTCATTGCCCTCCCCATTAATATTTCATGGGGAGACAACCCGGTCTTTCTGTCTGGGACACTTCGCATGCTCATTAGCACCAAAGGCAAGGCGTCGGGCCATTGCAGGGATGTCGAAGAACACATTTTTGCCATCCGGGCTTTCAAAGTTCCATTAACTTGTTCCACCATCCCAGAAGCTTCTGGTCTGTAACTACAATGAAGTCTCTGGTCTATGTTCAATGCAGCACAAAGCAACTTCATGATTTCGCTATGGAAGTGCCCTCCTCTATCTGATTCCAAAGAGGTCGGGATCCCGAATCTAGGGATGAGCTCCCTCAACAGTAATTTAGCCACTGTGAGAGTGTCACACCTGCGTGTGGGGTAAGCCTCTACCCACCGTGAGAATACACATACTAGCACTAAAATGTACCTCAATCCATTGCACCTAGGCATCTCCACGAAGTCCAACTGTATTCGATTGAAGGGCCCTCCCGATCTTCCAATGTGACTCAATGTAACTACCGTTTTCTTTCCAGCATTCATCTGTTGACACGTAACACACCTCTGGCATACCATCTCAGCCATTGCTCGGAACCGTGGGTTATACCACGTCTGTCTAAACACTCTCACCATTGCGTCTCTACCAAGGTGTGCCTGTCCATGTATCAGTCTTGCCATCGGACTCAGCAATTCCTCAGGCAACACGGCTCTCCCATCGTTGGATACCCACACATCCACATCTCCTCTCTCGCACCCAGCTTTGATCCATCCCTCTCTCTCCTGGACTGAAACGTCATCCTGCAATCTCTTAAGCTCTTCCCAAGTGTCTGCCATGGCCAACATTATGCTGAGATCGGTTCCTTCTTGGCTCTCTTCTATCTCTCTGCCTGTGAATATGCATCCTTGTTCTGCACAGAGCGGGCTACTTCATCCGCATAGTTATTACCCAAGGATACAAAGTCCTCCCCCTTCCCATGGGCTGAGCATTTTACCACAGCAATTTCTTTCGGATGCTGTAATGCATCTAACAATTGTCTTACATATTCTCCATTACGAATGGGTGAGCCAGATGATGTCAAAAATCCCCTCTTAGACCATAACTGCCCGAAGTCATGCACCACGCCAAAGCCATTTTGGCTGTCTGTGTAAATCGTGATTCGAATTCGATCAGCGGCCAAACAGGCACGGGTCAAGGCAATGATCTCAGCTACCTGCGCGGAGCGTACTCCTTCTAGGCAAGCAGCCTCAACCACTCCTGAAATGGTACATACAGCAAATGCTGCTTTCAATTGCCCCACACTGTCTCTTAAGCATGAACCATCGACAAAGAAAATTTCATCTGGGTCAGTCAGTGGTTCATCGACAATGTCAGGTCTCGGTTTGGTGCAAAGTTCGGTCACATCGAGACAATCATGGTCCTCACAATCTTCATCATCTGTGTTCGGTATAGGCATTAATGTCGCAGGGTTCAAGACGGAGCACCTTTTCAGAGTCACATTCTCTGCGGCAAGTATGACTTGCTCGTACCTCGTTAACCTATTGTTCGTTAGGTGCTGGGTCTTGGTCCTGGTCATCAATAACTCAACCGAATGTGGCACATGTACAGTCAATGGATGTCCCATTACAATGCTTTCACATCTTTCAATGCTGACACCTGTTGCAGCAACGGATCTTAGACATCCGGGCAACGCAGAAGCTACTGGATCTAAAGTAGCTGAAAAGTAGGCAACTGGTCTACGGACACCTCCATGGTTCTGAGCTAACACTGCTAATGCACATCCTTCTCTCTCGTAACAAAACAATGAAAAGGCCTTGTTGTAATCAGGCATCCCCAGTGCGGGAGCCCTGCACAAATCATCTCTCAGCTTCCGGAATGATATCAAGCACTCCTCGTCCCATGGTACCGGATCACTCACATCCTTGTGCGTAAGCCTCTGCAGAGGCTTTGCTCTCAAGGAGAAACTAGGAATCCACTGTCGACAATAGCCAACCATTCCCAGAAACATCCTAACTTCTCTCTGTGTGGTGGGTTCTGCCATGCTCATTATTGCCTCTATTCGATCTGGTGACACCTTCCTCTTGCCTTTCTCCAATCTGTGTCCCAAGTACTGTACCTCATTCAGACAGTACTGCAACTTGTTCGGGGACACTTTATGTCCGTTCTCTGCTAAGTGGTTCAACAAGGCTACTGTGTCAATTCTGCAAGCATCTTCTGTTTCTGAGGCAATGAGCAAGTCATCTATGTACTGCACGAGAACTGAGTTCTGCGGCAACACAAGACTCTCAAGGTTCTTCTTCAGGATCTGGTTAAAGATCGATGGACTTTCCGTATACCCTTGAGGGATACGACACCATGTTAACACGCGATTTTCTAGCCTGAACGCAAAAAGAAATTGGCTTTCCTCGTGGAGCGGTATCGAAAAGAAGGCTTGACACAAATCGATAACCGTAAACCACTCGGCTTCACATGGGATCTGGAACAGTATTACTGAAGGATTCGGTACCACTGGACAACAAGGGACAACTATCGTGTTGACCTTTCGCAGGTCTTGCACGATCCTGTACTTCCCGCTCGGTTTCTGTAGTCCCATAATGGGTGAATTACAGGGGCTACCTCTAATCTCTTTCAGAATGCCTTTCTCAATAAAGGTCTTGATCACAGGTCTTATCCCTGCAATCGTTTCTGGCGACAGGTTGTATTGAGGTGTCCTGGGGAAATCAACATTCTGTTTCACCTCTATCCGCACTGGTTCAACCCCTCTGATTAAACCTATTTCATCGCCTGCGAAATCCCACACCACAGGCGACACTGCGTCTCTCAGATCATGTGGAAGTTCTTCCACAGTCACCATTGGGTACAGATCTATACATAGATGCTGATTGGTAATTTTAAAGTCAGCATCGTCATCTCTCGTCTGGACCTCTACTCCATTGGGCGTACAATAAATCGTGCAGTTCAACTTGCACAACAGATCTCTTCCCAAAAGACAAACTGGACTCGTATCACACACTACAAACTGATGTCTAGTTTGGAAAGTACCTATCTTTACTAAGATCGGTTCTGTCAATGGGCTGCTTATTTTCTTGTTCGCTACTCCAACAACCTGGATTGATTGTCCCGAGAGGGGTAGGTTAGGGACTACTGCTGATCTTACAGTAGACCGGGTAGCACCAGTATCAACCAAAAGTGTTGCAGGATTGCCCTCAATCTCTGCCTCCACAAAAGGTCCTCTCTGGTCTACCTCCAAGACCGCTCCAAGTGTGCAGTCTTCCTCCCCCTCAGGCACCGTCAGGATAAAGGGTCTAAGCTATCCTCATCGTAACCTTCGAACAGGGGCATCTGTTGGTACGTTCGTGTTCCTTGTGAAATCCTTGGAGCTTGGGGAACCTGGGCGTGAGAATTGTAAACCCCCCTTTCATCGTTCTAGGCCTCGTTATTGTGTTAACTACCTCTTGCGCGGGTGCCTGAGCCCCCTCTTCCTCTTCCTGCAACTGATTAGCTGGGTTCAAAGGACACTCGCGTTTCCAATGTCCGACCTGGCGACAAAGATGACACGCAGTGGTCTTCTTCAATGTGGCCACGTCCACTCCTGTCTTGGGGTCTACTGGTTTTCCTTTCCCTGTACCTGCCCATTCTGGTTTCCCTGGAAATTTCCTTGCTTTCTTCCTAAGGTCCCTCCACTAGGCTGACTCTGTGCTGTCTGCATCTGGACAAGCATCAATTTGTCTTTTAGCTTTCGATGTTTCGATTCCACCTCATCACTACAGTATCTCGCATACCGCAAAATTTCATCTAGTGGCTTGTTCTGCCAGCAGATCAAATGGTGCTGTATCATGAGGCTGATTTCCACTCTCAGACCCAGTACAAACTTTGAGACAAACTGTCCCATATCCTTGGGGTCCAAGATATCCAACCCACTATACTGTTTAAAAGCTTGCAAAAGTCTTTCATAATATTCATGCACCGTTTCCTTGGGTTCCTGTACAGTCCGATCTATCTTAACCCAATCTATATCCTGAGGTGAAATCTTCAATTTCAACCATGTAATCACCTGCTCATACTTTTTCATGACTAGCGGTGATGGACCGTTTGTAACCGCCTCTCTATCCGGTTCCGAAGTCGGCCACTCAATAGCGACTTTACAAGCTGTCCACAAATCTCCCGGTACCACTATGTCAAACAAAGTGTTCAAATCAATCCACAATACTTTTGAAATTTTCACAAACCGCTCAACCTGTTTGTACCACTCCACCGGTTTTTCCCTCAGCCGAGGAAAATCATTTGTAAATGCAGCCAAATCACCTCTATTCCACGGCACATGCACGTACCCTCCATTCTGTACTTCCCGTAAAGGAAAATTTCCAACACCCGTCGCCCCCCTCCTGGCGGCGGCGTTTCCCCTTCTGCTCTCTTTACTGGTTTCTTTTTGGACCACCTTTCTTCCCATTTGTCCAACAAAATCCATATTCTCATTCCTATAATCAGGTCTCTGGTGTGTGTTCTTAATCCTGTTATTCTTTTCTCCTCCAGCTCCTGATCACTGTACTGCAATCTATGTGGTCCCTGTAACGCTTTAGTTTTGTTCAGGTCCACTTCATATCTTTTGGCCAATTCCTTCAATCTATCATGTGCCATTCTAGCTTTTCGAGTCACATCTTTTGCTACAAACAGCAGCTCATCTGATCCATAAATTTCTATCCTTTCCAAAGGCAGACCCCCACTGATCATTTCGTCTACCTCTGCTTTCAACCTCACTACGTCTAGCAACCTTGCCTGTACTGCACTCCTCAGTACTTCTCGACAACCCGAGCCATCTCGCTCATTACAGTCACTATTCTGTCCTTGTGACCTATTCCCTTCCGTCATATTCCTGGAACTTGGTCTGTCTTCCGAGACGTTCTGTGCCCTATCCCCTTGCATCCTATCCTCTTGGTTCGTTACTGTTGGTGTCCACTCCCTCAAAGCTGACTTAGATTCCCGCAAAGACCTCGGTCTTTCTGGTCTCTCCTCTTCTCTCCTGAAGGAAGAGTCCGCACTATCCGGTAACGGCGTACTTGTCTCCATTGGTCTTGGGAAATGAACCACCCTCACTCCAAACCCATTCCCACTCTCATTGTTTCCTTCCTCCCTTCTCGTCGGTACGGAACTCCCTTCTCTCACTCGGTCTGGGTCGTATACCGGTACTATAGGGCCAATGGTAACCGGTACTGTCAAGGAGTCCGGTAATCTTGTGTTCCCCGCAGGAGGCTGTGTTATCCTAGACGCCGTTGCCCCCTCCGTTCCTGTGGAAATCCTTCCCACTACTCTCATGCTAGTCTGGTTCTGGCTCTCATCAACTATTGCCACTGCTGGGGTCGTCTTTCCCTCTTCTGAATCTGGATTAAATGGTGGTGGCCTCTCTGCCAACATCCTATCCAACAAGCTGTCATCTAGATCACTGTCGTCCTCATCGATTCTTATTATTTTTCCATTTTGTACTAACAATGGGTACAACTTATCTCCTTCGATCGTTTCCACTCTCCACCTTTTCTCCAATGCATCCCACCTTGCATCTTGAAATGCCCTGACCGATTTCTTCACCCTTTCTTGACATCTGTCCTTCTTCCTATCATACGCTGCTCTTATCCACGCATGTAGTGCCTCAAACTGTGTTGGTCTAGGTAGTGGTCGTAATGAAGCCATTACACTTTTTAGCTGGTACAGCACTTCTAACCTGAAAGTACCATATCGAGGGAACGACAATTCTCCTTCTGCTTCTGTCATTTTATGCCAATTCTCAAGCCAAATTATAGTATGCAATCCTACATTCTTTGCCATATAATGTGCTGGTGTATCCTCGGGAGGAGCTTCCTCTCCTTCCCGAACCACCACATGTCTATCACCTCTACAAAGTTCCCGTAAAGCTTTAAAACATTTCATGATGAATCAACTTTTTGTTTACACTCAAAATGTCCGCTTTTACTTCCCGATTTCAATCCACCAATACCAGCGCGGCTCACACCAACCGGCCTATCGCAGCGCGGCACTTGTCTGACGTCACTTTTCCTCCGCTCGCAGCAGTTCCCCTCCTTTCTAATTCACTTGTTCTCACTCGCATCTGTCCCAATCATACTCTGAAATAATGTCCGTCCTACCGAACAATTACCTCTCTGACCGTCAGTCTTACCAATGACCGATCAGCCTCTTGAGCTTGTTGACCTCAATCTGGCAATCGTCTGTCCGCGAAACGACCGGACAATCGCCTTTAGCACACTCGATAGGATTCAATCACTCGATGTTCTGCACACAATAACCTACGACCTGCGTTGGTTATTCACGCACTCACTCATGTGTTCCCTATCTTCAGTGGGTCTGTCAATGACGTCTCGTGACCCCCACACCTCTGGTCAACGTTCTCAAATCTGGGTGTATTCTACACCACAATAAATCTCCCGGTCCCGCGCGCGCTCACGGTCCGTTTCTCAATCACACAACTTTCGTTCCAACTCCGCAAGACATCACACAACAATAAAACACCGCAATCTACCAAACATCACTCTTTTCATACTCACTCTACTACGAACTGCTACTTCCGCCGCACCGTCACTCTCCGTCAGTTTTCCACGACCTCCGACATCCTTCTCCCGCGGTCCTCTGGATCTGCGTCACTCGGGCTCTATGGGGCAACTTAATCTCCTATCTTGCTCTAGATCTCCCCTTACCATCAAAGGTAACCATCCTACTCTGCTACCAACTGATAACGCCGATTCTTATCTAATTATCTATAAGAACCTTCTGGTCGCCAAGATCTTTTTACCTGTTGAATAGTGTAAAGGAGAGAATCTCATCTGGTTATATATCAGCATTCATTTTTGTCTGAAAGGACCACTGACTCCGAATTCAAGTTTGAGAATTTATTATCGCCAAAAATAACTGAACGTGCAAGCACCTCAACACGAGGTTAAAGAAATAGATGGGCACTAATACAAATAATAATCTACGCAGAAATCTCATCCGACTCAGGATAAGGAGAATAGAAAGTTCTAGAAGGATCAACCAGACTATGATTGCTCCTATTTCTAAGTTGCTCTTCATTGGCCTAAACAAGCTTAAAATCAATTGCTGTCCCTACACTAACGCTAAGTGACATCCCTGCATAACGATTTTCCCAGGCAAGAGTGAATAAAGGTGTCAGTTGTGAAGACTTCCTAAGAAGTGCAATCACATAGTACCTAAGCTCAGCTCTGTCCTTCTCTCAGGTCTCCCCTACCTCTTCTCTGTCCTCCTCCCTCAGGGCACTATCCCTAATACAAAACCACAATACAATTGTACACGCCTTTGTCACGCCTCCTTGGCCAGGTCTTCTTTCTTGTGCTTTTCCATCGAAACGGTTACTTCATCCTGGACGGTTGCGATGACCTTGAGTCCCAGGCACCTTCTCCGCCGAAAGTATCATCCCTACATTCCTTTTCACTCCCCGTACCATGCCTCCCCTCTCTCTAGCTTTCGAAAACAAAGAGTTAGTCTTGCTAACGAGACATGTGTCCTTGCACCTGCAACAAAAGATACTTTCAACAGAAACCTTCTACTGTGCAAATTAAATCTACCGTTTGTGCCCAGAGAGCCTTACCAAGAGAAACTTTTCTCTACCTACAATATAAGCTAACATAAGAATATACCAGGCCTTCCCTAAGCATATATGTAGTCAGGCCTTTACATATAACTTTTAAACACACATCTTACTTTTCCCTATGAACATTTTCATTATGATTCATATGCAAACACTGAATTACATGTGCAACTTTAATATAGTGCACGTTTAAACTACTGCAATTACATTACACATACGAACTAATTTCCCTATGCATTAGGTTCACACAATTCAATAAGCATTACATTACATCAATATCCTAACACCATTATGCTGCTGATTCGCTTTGTCTCAGCGAACTATTCATTCTTTACTAAACATACATGAATATGTCACTGAATATACGAATATATGTCTGAATACATGTGGGTGCGGCCTCTCAGTGATTATGATGCACCCCTACAATTCTCAAGAACATTTCGCTCTATCAGGGGCAGCAATGGGAGGAGTCTGGGAACATGCGATGAATCCTCTTAGGGGTAAGGTATGATCTATGAAGGACCATCGTCTGGATAAACTTCAGTTTCGCGTTACGCGATACTCTTTTTGGGTGTTCTACCATACCTTTCCAGGCCTTGTCAGTAATTTCAACTCTAGAGTCCTCGGACCAGTGCGCTCTAAGGGACGTGAGTGCGATTGCTGCATGTGTCCGGATGCCTGTGTATAGCCAACGTACCAGGTGTCCCCCAGTTCCCATGTAGTATAAGAGGTGTACCAGGTTATGTTGTGGGGGTTCACTCCGCTGTGGGGCCCAGGCGCTCCTAATATAATGTGACACTGTAGCGTGTAGTAAGTATAAGCGTGGTGATGCGCCCGTGGCCTGCAGAAAAGAGTCATGATCGAGTATGGTACCATCCCCGAAGAATGCACCGATGTCCTCAACCCCTGCGTCTACCCAGTCCTGTATCCTGGTTTTTGTGAGTCTGCCTTGTGGTGTGGGAATACCCAGGAGGGGGATGTTCATGGCGTAAGGGGTCGCTGGGGAGGTGTATGATAGTGCCTTCCTCCAGCATTGTAGGGCAGTCTTCATTAGGGGAGGGCTATCTGTAGGAATCTTGGCTCTAGGCAATAGTAATGAGTGTAACTCGCCTCGGTCTAGCCTATGTGTTGTAAACCCAATCTCCTGCAGATTCCTTCCCGCAGTCCAGTACGATAGCCACTGGAGCTGACTGGCGTAGTAGTAGGCCCTGAAATCAGGAACCCCCAGGCCGCCACTTCGGGTCTCCAATTGGAGCTTCCGCAGGCTTATTCGTCTGCGGCCTGTGCCCCAGATGAGATTTATCAGTATAGCATTCAGTGTGTTAAAAATGGACTGTGGAATAACCACGGGCAAGTTTACGAAATAATATAATAGACGAGGCAGCATCACCATCTTCGAGATGGCGACTCTCCCCATCACTGATAACGGCAGAGATGACCAGAAGACCACACTGGCACGAAGGGCCGTTATAGCTCGCACTATGTTGCCCTCAATTTGATCCGCCTGCGTTCTATAGACTTGAATGCCTAAATATTTAAAGGTGGTGGGGGCCACCGGTAGGGTGTAGTCGCCAAACTGCAGGTTAATTGGGTATGGCGTTTCCTGAAAGAAGTAGGCTGCAGATTTCCCTGGGTTTATAGCCAGACCCGACAGGCGCTCAAAATTGGCAAATACATCGGGAAGAGGGGTATTGTAAGCTTTCAGATCCCGTAAATACAAGAGTATATCATCTGCATAGATGGATATTAGGTGATCTACACCATCAAGGGGGATGCCGAGCTGGTCCGCCGAGCTGGTCCGCCGAACCTCTAAGTGCTATAGCCAGGGGCTCCAGCGCAAGCACAAACAACAGGGGGGATAGAGGGCATCCCTGCCTTGTACCCCTATGAATAGTATATTGATCTGAGATGTAACGGCCTGTGCGTGCTCTGGCTGTGAGGGATGTATATAATAAGCGAACCCATTTGAGATATGTGTCCGGGAACCCAAAACGTTGCAGAGTCGCGAACATGAAGTCCCAAGAGAGGGAATCAAAGGCCTGCCTAAGGTCTAGTGCTATGCATCCCGCAGACTGGTAAACATGTGGAGTGGCCTTCATTACATAGTGTAACCATCTGGTGTTAAGGGATGTGCTGCGGTTCGGTAGGAACCCGCATTGGTCACTGTGTATGAGTGTATTAAGATATGGCTGTATACGATTAGCAAGGGCCTTACTTAGAATTTTATATTCAGTGGCTAGCAGGGAAAGGGGTCTATAATTAGACAGCTCTAAGCCATCACATCCCGGTTTGGGTATCGATGTGACCAGTGCTTGCATGGTGGAATGTGGTAGGTGACCAGTCTCAAAGGCAACTTTGTATACTGATTCCAGTGTGGGTACCATGGTCTCTAAGTAGGAATGGTAAAATTCAACTGGTAGTCCATCAATCCCAGGCGCTTTGTTACGATTCAGACCCTTAATTGCAGCTCGAATTTCTTGTTGAGTTATGGGGCCATCTATGTCTTTTCGTACATCTTCGGGAATTACCGGAAAGGGAGATCTTGTAAAAACTCCGCTATAGAGGGGCCCTCCACAGGAGCCGGTGGTGCGTAAAGCGCTCCAAGGTGATCATAAAAGGCTGTGTTTATTTCTCTTTGTGTATGGACTATGTGTTCCGTAGGTGTACGGATTCTAGTTATGATTGGCGGATCTGGTCTATCCCTAACTATGCGGGCGAGCAGTGCACCGGACCTGTCCGCCTCCGTGTGTTTCCGTTGTAGGAATGCTCTATGGTCTATTGTCCGCAGTGTCTCTAGCGTTTCCGCATGGTCTATATGGACAGACTGCAATGCCTCTCGTTTGTCTGGGTCTGTCACTGCCTCTCGCTCAAGTGTATCCAATCGTTGTTCGATGCTCTGCAAACGTTGGTGTGTCTCCTGTCTGGCCCCTACCAACTGCCCTATCGACGCCCCCCGTACCACCACTTTCAGGGCGTCCCATTCAATTAAGTTAGAGGAGGCTGTGTCCAGTTTTCGGCTAAATAGTTAGTAATAGTGTTGGAGAGAGTTATGCGAAATGGAGCGTCTTCCAGCAATTGTGGATGTAACTTCCAGGTGGGCACTGGGGTGGGCACAGTACCCCAGTTAAGTGTGAGCTCTAGAGGGTTATGGTCGGAGAAGGTTTTAGCTAGATATGTGGACTGGCGGGCCTAAGTAATAATGGATCTAGAGCAGAGGAATCTATCAATTCTGGTATGGAGGCTGTGTACTGAAGAATAAAATGAATATTCTTTGTGGGTAGGGTGGAGGCATCACCATGCGTCAGAGAGTGTCCATCCCTCAGCCCATGTCGTGAACTGGTCGGCCAATTTGCTAGCGTTCGTACCATGTAGGAGCGGATGTGACCTGTCAAGGGCAGTGTCCAATACAGCATTCCAATCACCTCCTAGTATCCAGGGGATACCATCCCAGTCTACTAGTGCTGCCCCTAGTCTATGCAGGAAGCGGTCCTGATCAAAGTTAGGGGCATAAACGCTGCCGAGGACCACCAGGGAACCATCAAGCGTGCCTTTCAACAGGATGTATCTCCCTTGGTCATCAACTCGGCGTTCCAGCTCAAGAAATGGGACCCCGTGGCGAATCCAAATGGTCGCGCCTCTGGCAAAAGCCAAATAATTAGTAGAGTAAATCTGCCCTCTCCATTTTTTGCGCGTTTTTTGTGTTTCAGACTCAGTTAAATGGGATTCTTGGAGGAACGCTACATGTGCCTTACGCCTGAGGAGATATGCATGAATACAATGCCTTTTCTGAATTGCCCCCAACCCACGTACGTTCCATGTGATTAGGTTGTAAGACCCTAGAGTGTTAGCAGTCCTGGGCATGTCCCCGTGTGTAGTGTGGAGCTCCAGCGCATGTGGAGCCGGTAGGCCAAACCCGACCAGGAGTCACCTTTCCCCGAAACATTAACAAAACTTGGCGCAACGCCTGAACTACGCTGGGCCCAACAATAGTGCACAAACAATACATAACAGATAACGGTGCATACGCTAGTAGGGAGGTAGCCGGCCCCTGCCATGATCATGGTCATAGGAAGGTCTGCAACTCGGCGGCTCTACGGAACCCTGCCCCGGGGGGGGTGTTATAAATAGATTTGTCAGGGACAATATTCCCGTCTTAAGTAATCATTTGTAAGAGAATTCCGGAGCCCCCACAAGAACATAACTCAATTCGCATTTACAGAGGTGCTCAATCTATATCGCTGTATCAAACAATTCGAGCCCTCTACATTACTAAACAGATTATAGCAGAGTGATAGTGTTCACATGGACCATTGCGAAAAAAGGATATGACAGTCTCTGAGGTGTGGAGTCCATGCTATCTGTAGGAGCAAATACCACAGCGCATTTCTCGGGGCAATGTAGATTCGTCGTCTGTGTTCAGTTATCGATTATGTCATCCGCTGCCCGGGGTGTAATCGTGGGGAAGAGAGTTATACTGTGTTCAGAGTCTGAATGCAGAGTACTGTCCTCCGAATCCGTGGGGATTTTGTTTGAATCTTCACGGAATGCACCAGCAACCGCAAGGGCCCCCTCCTGGTCGCGCCGTTGTTGTTCGCGCGATGGGCCGGTGCTTCCTTTACTCCGGTTGGAGTTCTGGGATCGATGGGAGCCCCGTTTAGGGAGTTTGTCTGAGTCCTTCGTAGAGAAGTCTGAGTGGCTGAGCTGGCTAGAGCCAATGCACATAACTTCCATCCATTCCTCAGCATCTGCTGGGCTTTCGAAGAAGCTAGTTTTTTTGTCGTGAATAACTTTCAGCCGGGCAGGATACAGAAGTGCGAATTTGAGTTGTGCTTTCTGGAGTTTTTTCTTTACAGCTTGATAGGACGATCTCTGCCTCTGCACCAAGATGGTATAGTCGGGGTACAACGATATACGGTGGTTTTCGAATTGGATTAGCGCTTTTTCTCTCGCTTTCTGTAGTAGGACGTCGCGGTCCCTATAATTTAGGATTTTTACTATCAGAGGGCGGGGCGGTGCGCCAGGTCTGGGCGGTCCGGTCGGAATTCTGTGAGCCCGTTCGACGCAAAAGTATGGAGAAAGTCCCTCAGGCGCCACGTGGTCTCTGAACCATGCTTCCATAAATTCTGCCGCCTTAACCCCTTCACTGCGTTCCGGTAGGCCAATAACGCGTATATTATTACGCCTGTTCCTGCCCTCTGCATCTTCCACCCTATCTAAAAGGGTTGTCATCTGTTGTTGTAGCTGTTGTAAGGTGGACGAGTTTTCGGCAACTCTGGGGGTCAGGTCTGTGATGGATTGTCCGTGGTCTTTGACCGTGTCAGCCAGCTTACCATGGTCCGCCCTGAGTAGCGTCAATCCTGTGGTGAGTGTACCCATCTGTAACTCGAGCGCCGCTCTAGAGTCTCGGATCTCCTTAAGAATGAGGTCCAGTTTATCGGGTGGGCCATCAGTAGGCTCAGTAGACGTTGCCCCAGGCGAGGCGGGCCGGCTAGTGTGTTCAGTCATATTGGAGGGGGGGCCAGTTCCTTGTTGTCCCTCTAGCGTCTTCGCCCGAACTCTGCCCATGATGTGAATTCTAAGCTATGCGCAGTGCAAGCCTGTCCCCGTGGGCGATCAAGCGGGGGGTCGGCAATGTTCTGGTCAACAGTAGAAGTACGTCCCTTCTTTTCCTCAGTGGACGTTGGATGTGTGTTGACGTCGCAACCCCGCGGTCCGAAAGGGAGGTCCAGTAACCGGGGGGGGGGGAGGTGGGATTCACCCTGCACGGTAATGTCAGTAGGATAACCCTTCTCACACAGTATCTAGCAGGGTTAGCAGCTCGCTGGGTTGGGTTATGTGACGCCGCGTTGAGTAGGCCAATGCAGGTTCGAGGGCCTGGTAGTACTGGCTAGTGGTGCATTAAAGGTTGTCAGGCGAGATCTCTGGTCAATTCCAGCTGGTGCGTCCTTTCCTGCACATATGTCGTGCCGCGCAACGTAGCGGTACCGTACTCTTTTCTCCCCAGTCAGTGCAAAGTCTCAATGCTAGTGGTGTAGGCCCTACCTCAGAGGGACACTCACCACGTCGCTTCAGCTCCGTGAGGGGTCAGCACAACAAAGTACTAGGCGTCTTACTTGACGGCGCTCTCTGCTGTAGGGGGGGGGAAGCCCCTATATTAGCCAGGCAGAATCCACAGGAGTCAGTTGTTACACCCCCGGGGCCCTCAGCATGCGTCTGTATTGTCCAAGCCCCGCCGACCCCCGACCACCAAAGGACACACCCAGCCGCGCACTCCGGCCTGCCAGACTCAGGGGCAAGTTGTGTGAGCTAGTGCGGGACAATGCAGCGTCTTCACTCACCGCACTGTCCCTCAATGGGCCCCCTAAGCTCGTCGCCGTCTTCCACTCGTCCGGTGCCCCCGGGGCGGTACCGCCGCAGGGCAGTGCGGCCGCCCACAGCCACCACGCGGGGGTGATCTTGTGGCGTGCCTGCCCTCGGCGGTGTGCAGAGATCAAGTAGGGCGTTACTTTGAAGGGGCAAGGGGATCCCGATGTCTCCGGGCTGAAAGCGGGCCCCGTACTGTGGCGTGCGCGGGCCCACGCCTCACTCCAGGTCCAGGCCTTTGTCCGAGTTCAGCGGCGAGTAGGCCCGGTCCAGAACTCCGTCGTATCGCGGTCCACCAGGATCGTCCGAGGCACTCCTCAATGCTGGGGACTCCGGCGCCTCGATTCCAACGTCCCCGGTCGGGTAGTGGCCGGGGTGACGGGACAGGAGGAGTTAATCCCCCCCAAGGGTCCGGAGCTCTACCGAGTTACGACCGCCATCTTAGGCAGCTCCTACACATATTATGGTCTTAAACCACTTTTCCCTGCGTGCTAACTTGAATGAACTAAAAAGACTGAATAAAACTGTGCTAGAGATAAGGGGACTATATTTAATCCAGATGCCAAAATGGTTCACTTCAGACCAAATTTATTCACAGCTAAGTTACTCACTAAATTGGTGTGCTGAAATATTTCTGGTTGCAAGTCTAAGCAATCCAATAATGACTGGTTAACATTTGTTGAAAAATAT
Organism: Calotriton arnoldi; assembly: GCA_963921515.1. NCBI lineage: Eukaryota > Metazoa > Chordata > Amphibia > Caudata > Salamandridae > Calotriton > Calotriton arnoldi. Next base: position 1,085,050 of record CAWUFW010001967.1, on the reverse strand, counting down.
GATATTGTCGTATTTCAGGAAACCTCGTCTATTGAGGACATTATTTAATAGATTAATCTTTTGCTCCATATATAATACAAATCTAGCCACGTATAGAATTCACATGAATTCAGACTTGCCTCTTACTTCATTAACAGCATTGTCATCATGGCAGGGGCAGGCATGTTTCTCAAATCATGTTTAAAACCTATCATTTTTAATAAATACAAACTAAAACATGAAGTGGTAGCACACTGTCATTTGCAATCAGCAAATTTTACATTGAAATGGCCACATTTCCCACTGACATGCAGTTTTAGTGTTAAAACTATACAGTGTACAAACCATAATGTTTGGAAATCGAGTTTCTGTAAATATCTCTCATTTGCACATCACCAAGTAAAGTGTTCTGATTTGTTGTGCTCCTATTTAAATCTTTGTTTGCACCACACTTCTCAATTACAAAAAAATGTGCTTTCGTAATTCCTGATATATTTTGAAATATTTGTACTATTAATTTACAAGCTATTTAGGTTTCACTGTGTTTTTATTGGCATTTTCAGCAAAATTGTACATTCAATAATCAATATAAGCATATGTACGGCGTTTTATCCATAAGCATATATAGGTCCCAGTACATCTGGTGGAATTCACTCTTCGATCATAGCCATTAAGGGGCCGCTCTTATGCCGCCAAATCAGCTGTCTCCGGGTTGAACGAATAGCTATATCAAGTATTGCAATGCCGTTTACAAAACGAAGTTAACAGTCTTTACAAGCTATTTAAATGGTATGTTAGGAAAAAAATGACATCTTACAGCCTTTTGTTTCACAATGATGGCGGGACAGCTCACTTGACAAAAACCTCTAACTGTAGTTAGAGAAAGAAAAATAAACTACATTTTCCATGCAGCAATTAGTAAAAAGACCAAGTGAAATTTGACCTCTTTCCTTGAACAGACAGCATATGTGTCAAGAAAAACACAAGATTTAAAGGCATCTTTAGTGCTCATTCACTTTCTGAATGAACAGAACAGCTGTTCCTTTGCAGGGGTGTGGAATTTAATAAAAAATATCTACTTGTCCATGGGGCAGGTTGCTTCATAAATCTACTTGTCCTGTAACAAAATCTACTTGTCCCTTTTGTGCCATGTAATGCGGCGACAAATTATGGCAGCAATATCATTATATAAGAGCTCTGAAACAGCCTCTCTCATTATGCCAGGGCTCCTTCCATTGTAGGGTTTGAATACTAGCAATTCGCTTATGTTGCCACGTTTCCGCAGATCTACACACTGGGGCTGAAGGTAATGGTAAGTGTTAGACCTGGCACCATTGGCGTGGGTCTCCCTTCCATTTCTCGCTGTTGTCTCCTCCGTTTTGCTGGTGTTAGATGCTCTGGGCGCTGTGCCACTGCCCTTCAGTGCCACAGCGCGGATGCTCCCTGTGTAAATATGACATGTGAATTGGTATATCCCTGATTGGCTTATTTGGTTTACCTGTTAGTCCCTAGTAGCGTGGCCTGTGAGTGACCAGGGCTGGTAAACCGAATGCTGCCGGTGGGCCTGCAGCGCTGGGTTGCGCCACCCACAGAAGCAGCTTGTAAAGTGTGTCTCAGACCTGCCCCTGCAGAGTCTGTGTGCAGTCCAGAACTGCCATCTTGGCTGTGAAGTGCACCCACTTCCCAGCCCCTGAACCTTCCCTTGGCATCATGTAAGTCACCCCTGTGGCAGGGTGCTTTGTATGTGTAAGGTATGACATGCCTTGGTGTGTATAGCATGTCCTGGTAGTGAATTACACCCAATTTCGTTTTTCACTACTGTAAGGCTAACTGTTCCCCATAGGCCAGGATGGGCAGTGTGGCTATTACATCCTATAGTCCTAACTGACCCCAGGAACATGGTAGAAAAACGAATTTAGCATGCCTGAGCTCAGAATATTAAAATACATCTTTTAGTAAAGTTTATTTTTATATTCTGTGTTTGAAAATACCACTTTTAGAAAGTAGGTATTTTCTTGCCTAAGCCTTCCAGTGTGCTCTGCTGTTATGTGTATTGGCTGTCTGGTTTTGGAGGGACAGGGCAGGCTGAGCCAGACCTGGGTTGAATAGAGAGATCTGCGTTTGGAGTATGGGGAGGGGTAGCTCCTTGACTTGAATAGGGCTGTGCCTGGCAAGGTGAATGATGGCTCCACCTCCTACTGTGCGTCTGATAGCAGACCCCCTCTTCCTGAAAGGAAGGATGCAGCCTGGTAAACAAAGTGCTCCAGGACTGAACAGAACTGGTTCTAGCTAGGCTCAGTGACTTGTAGCTTTTGAGAACAAAGACTTTTGGGGTATAAATATCTGTGCTGAAACCCCTACAGATTGTATTGCTCCTGGACATCAAGACGAACCTCTGTCCGTGTAACTGAAGGAATCTGCAGGAGGTGACTATCCTTGTGCTTGTGTGCTGTTTCTTGGATTGGCCTGCAGCGGTTACCATTGGACTTTGAAAGAGAGGGAAAAGGACTTTTGAGAGAAACTTTGATTCATCTTGCTAAAGCAATCACCCAAGGGCTAGAAGAGAGCTAGCCTCCTGTCGAAGTCTCAGGCACATCAGACTTCACCACCAGCCTCCTGATTCCTCCCAGCGAGGATTTCTATCTGCAGGTGAGGCTCCTGTGAGTCCCAGGGCCTCTAGTTCTACTACAGAGAAGAGAACGCTGAAATCGTCGCTAACGCCCGTGTGCGAGCCGCTGCAGCCGAAAGCGCCCAGAAAATCATTGCGCTGCTGCCGCTGAGCGCTCGCACCCAAAGATCATCGCACCGCACGTTTGCGGGCTTCCAAGTGCTCCCAACCAAAGATCATCGCACCAAGATCATCGCTTCACGACATCGCAGCGCGGACGCCGGGCGTCCGTCATTTCCCCCGCATCACATTAGGACCGTCGCTCCCTCGCGGAGTGCCACTTCTTCGTACCACAAGCTGATCGCACACGCATCCGGGTCGCCGCATTGCCTCCTCCCTCGCGGTAAGGAGTCATCGCACCACCGGCCTAACGTGCAGAAGTTGGTCGCATCGCCTCCGCACGCATCAGCAGATCGGCGCATCATCCTCCCTCGCAGCAAGGATTTATTGCATCGCCGGCCTCGCGTGCAGGAAGTCATCGCCCCAGCTTCTTGCAACCATTTGTTGATTTTGCTACGATATCCAGGTACTTTGTAAGTAAAAGGGTGGCAGAGACCACTGCTTTGAACTGAACCCCTCTTGGCGCACGTTGAACTATTTTTGCAGCATTTCAAGAGTAACCCTATTTTTACCGTATTGTGGCTTTTGATCGTTATTGGTCTTGTGATACGTCTATATATAAAGATACTTATTTTTGATAATTACTCGTGTGGTGTCCCTTTGTAGTGTTCCTCACTGTGTTACTGCGTATGGTCATAAATGCTTCACACACTGCCTCTGAGATAAGCCTAGCTGCTCGTGCTACGTTACCACAGGCTTGAGCAGGGGTTATCAAAGGGTGTAGCCCTCTCACTCTGACTTAGGAAGAAGGGTCCCTACTTGGACAGTGGCCAGCCATTGCCAACTAGAGACCCCCATTTCTAACATTGGTGGTCAGCGGTGAGGATCTGGACTTGCATTTATGATCGCATACAGTAATTATAGTGTACACTACTAGTGAGTGCAGACCATAACGCAACCACATACGTTTTGAGGTTTTTTCTGATTCTATTTTTGATTAATATTGCCAGTTATTGCCACAATGGGCAAGCCCAGATCCAATGCCTCGGAGGATCTCTCCTGGGAAGAAGAGAAATTAGAAACCTACAATGCCAAGCAGCTCAAATATTTTTGCAAACGCTTCACAGTCCCTATCACAGGTCTCACTAAAAGGGAGGAGTATTACAAGGCGCTGAAGGCCTGGCTAGAAGCCAGGGATGCCCCTAAGAATATGGAAGAGCCTGTGGAGGGGAAGAGAATGCAGGAGAGCCGCAGGGTGAAGTAGTAGATTTGGTGGGAGATAAAGCAATTTCCAGCCCGGGCACTAGTGTGTCCGCCAGGGGTCTGTCCCCAGAAGAGATGGAGGACAGGGAGAGAGATAGGCGGCATAATATGGAGATGGATAGGCTTAAAATGGATGGTCATAGGGACCTAGAGAACAAGAAGTTAGAATTTGAGATTATGAAAATGAAACTTGAGCATGAGAGAATATTGAGGGAGTTGGAGATTAAAGCAAAGAGTGTAGAGATCTCCCCTCTGGTGGCAGCATACCTGTAGTGCATACTGAGAATAGAGTGTATATACCCAAGGAGGTTATTAAGGATTTCCACAAAAGTGAAGATATTGGGCAATGGTTTGCCGCTTATGAATTAGCCATGGTGTCCCACCGGGTCCCTGAGAAGTATTGGGGAGCGGGGTTGTGGGGACACTTTGTGAGTGAGGGGAGGGATACCTTGTTGGACCTGCCCCCAGAAAGTCGAATGGTTTATGGCCACATGAAGGAAGCTTTGATGACCCGCTATGGTTTGACCCCTGAGATGTATAGGCAGAGGTTTAGGACCTGCAAGAAGCTAGAGGGTACCACGTGGGTTGAATATGTGTCTTTTTTTTGCAGAGCAATGGAACGCTGGGTAAAAGGTAGCAAAGTAGAAACTTTTGAGCAGCTTTATGATTTGATTGCATGGGAGCATTTATCTAGTAACGGTTTTCCTGAGCTACGCCAGCACCTGATTGATTGCAGGCTGACTAACCCTAGGAAGCTTGCTGAGGAGGCGGACCGCTGGGTGAGCAGCCGGGTTCGCAAGGGTCCAGTGGGAGACTTCGCCAAAGGTGGGCAGGGTCCCCAGCAGAGAAGTGGGGGGGGACAGGGGTAAACCGAGGGAGTTCCAAAGACGGCCCCAAAGTAATGCCCAAGGGAACCAAGCAGTGGTGTCCCAGCCTCCCCAAGAGAAGAAGCCAGTGCCCCCGACAGGTAGGCCTGTTCAGAGGGGGCCCCTTACTTGTTATAAGTGTGGTCAAGTGGGCCACAGATACTATGATCCCCAGTGTCCTCAGAGGGATACTAGTGCACCACCCCGTGCACCACCCCGCCAGCTTGCGAGTGTAGCCCTGGGGGGGGGAGGAGATGGGTGCCCAAGAGGGGTGGGATCCCGTAGAGTTGACCCTTGTCTCATTAGGAGACTTTGAGATGTTCCCTAAACCTACACTGCCTGATAACACTAAAAAGTACAGGCAGTGGGTGACCATCAATGGCCATAGGGTGGAGGCTCTAAGAGACACAGGAGCCAGTATAACTGCTGTCAGCTCCCGTTTGGTGTCCAAAGAGCAGGTTGTCCCCCATGCATTCTACCCAGTAGTGTCCGCAGACAACTCAGAGAGCCAATGTGAGGTGGCTCAGATTCCCTTTGAGTGGGGGGGTCTCAGGAACTCTTCAGGTGGTTGTGAGGCCCGCCATGCCTGTAGACTGTCTGTTGGGCAATGATTTAGAGAACTCCCCGTGGGCTACGGTGGAGAGGAGGTCTCACTTGGAGATGTTGGGTCTGCCTGAGTGGGCGTGTGCTACCACTCGGTCCATGGCAGCCAAGGAGGGTGTTGGAGAGGACCTGGAGCCTGAGAGTATGGCCCAGATCCCTGCCTTAGAGAGGAGGGGCAGGGGGCGCGGGGAGCCGGCCCCCTCGGCCCAGGAGGGAGCAGACCCTGAGGGGAATGCCCTGGAGCCTACCGGGGAGCAGATCACCGAACTGGGGGACCTGCCTGAGCTGACCCATTGGCAGCAGGAAGGGGGACCCACCAGGGAGGAATTTTGTGAACAGCAAGGAGTTTGCCCTTCTCTTGAGGGTATGTGGTGTCAGGCTGCAGCCCAGGCAGCAGGGGACATGTCTGGTTCACATCTGATTTATTGGGAGAACAGTCTCCTGTATAGCGAGCCTAAGGCTGCTGAGCCGGGGTCAGCCCGTGTGCTGGTGGTACCCGAGTGCTTCAGAGCCTTCCTACTGGGGTTGGCTCATGACATTTCATTGGCAGGACATCTGGGGCAGACCAAGACCTTTGAGAGGCTGGCCACCCACTTTTATTGGCCCCAGATGCGCAAGAGTTCAGACACTTATTGCAGAACATGCGAGACTTGCCAGGCAAGTGGGAAGAGTGGGGGGAAGATCAAGGCCCCACTCCAGCCCTTTCCAGTTTTGAGTACCCCATTCGAGCGAGTGGGCATTGACATTGTGGGGCCTCTGGACCCCAAGACAGCCATGGGCAACAGGTTCATCCTGGTCTTGGTGGACCATGCCACCCGGTACCCTGAAGCCATCCCGCTCAGGACAGTGACGGCCCCCGTGGTGGGACGTGCACTGATGGGGATTTTCTCCCGTGTGGGGTTCCCCAGAGAGGTGGTGTCTGACAGGGGGACCAACTTCATCTCCCAGTAAATGAAGTCTCTGTGGAAGGAGTGTGGGGTAACTTATAAGTTCACCACTCCTTACCACCCCCAAGGTAATGGTCTGGTTGAAAGGTTCAACCGGACCTTGAAGGGCATGATCATGGGCCTAGAAGAGCCCCTGAGGCGTAAGTGGGACGTCCTCTTGCCATGCCTGTTGTTTGCCTACCGTGAGGTGCCACAGAAGTCCTTATGGTTCAGTCCCTTTGAACTCCTCTATGGCCATCCGGTAAGAGGGCCTCTGAGTCTGGTCAAGGAAGGCTGGGAGCAATCTCCCAGGAAACCTCCCCAAGATGTATTTAGCTACATGTTGGCCTTCAGGAACCAGACTCGGCGTTTCAGAAAAATTGCTGAGGCAAATCTGGAAGCCAGCCAGGAGGAAATGAAACGTTGGCACAACCAGAATGCCACTCTGGTCGAATTTCAACCTGGTCAGAAGGTTTGGGTACTGGCCCCAGTGGAGCCTTGTGCGCTCCAGGATAAGTGGACCGGCCCATTTGAGGTGGTGGAGCGCAAAAGTCCAGTTACCTACTTGGTGGACTTTCAATCTCCCAGGAACCCCTTGCGGGTCCTGCATGTGAACCGCCTGAAGCCCCACTTTGAGAGGTCTGAAGTGGGCATGCTTCTTGCCACAGATGCTGGGATGGAGGAGGAGAGTGAGCCTCTTCCTGACCTCCTGTGTGCAGGAGAGAAGGATGGGTCAGTGGAGGGTGTGGTCCTCTCCACCACACTGACCCCTGAGCAGCAGAGAGATTGTCGCCAACTGTTGGGGCAATTTTCTGATTTGTTCTCCCTGGTGCCGGGTGTCACTGATTGGTGCGTCCATGAGGTAGACACCGGGGACAGTCCTCCTGTCAAGCACAAGGCTTACAGAGTGACTGACAGGGTCAGGGCTTACATTAAGGAGGAGGTCTCCAAAATGTTTGCCCTAGGGGTGATTGAGTCCTCTAGCAGCCCTTGGTCCAGCCCCGTGGTTTTGGTACCAAAAGCTGCAACGCCTGGTGCCACCCCTGAACTTAGGTTCTGTGTGGACTACCGAGGTCTCAATTCGGTCACGAAGACCGACGCGCACCCCATCCCCAGAGCTGATGAGCTCATAGATCGGTTGGGGGCTGCCCGGTACCTCAGCACGTTTGATCTGACGTCTGGGTACTGGCAGATCGCCTTAACTGATGGGGGAAAAGAGAGGTCAGCATTCTCCACACCAGATGGGCACTACCAGTTCTGTGTGATGCCCTTTGGGATGAAGAATGCCCCTGCCACCTTTCAGAGGTTGGTCAACCAGGTGTTGGTTGGGCTGGAGGATTTCAGTGCCGCCTACCTGGATGACATTGCAGTGTTCAGTTCCTCCTGGGAGGACCACTTGCGCCACCTCTGGGAAGTGTTGATGGCGCTGCGCAGAGCAGGCCTCACAATCAAGGCCAGTAAGTGCCAGATTGGGCAGGGTTCTGTGGTGTACTTGGGACACCAGGTGGGGAGTGGCCAAGTGGCGCCCCTGCAGCCCAAGATTGAAACCATCCTGGCTTGGGAGCCCCCAAGGACCCAGACCCAGGTGAGGGCCTTCTTAGGACTCACGGGTTACTACAGGAGGTTTGTCAAGGGGTATGGCAACATTGTTGCACCCTTGACTGAGCTGACTTCCAAAAAGCAGCCAAAGATTGTGAACTGGACTGACACCTGTCAGAAAGCTTTTGATGCCCTCAAGACTGCCATGTGTACAGCACCCGTACTCCAGGCGCCCAATTTTGCTAAGGAATTTATTGTCCAGACAGACGCTTCAGAGCATGGGGTGGGGGCCGTCCTGTCACAGATAAATGAGGAGGGCCTAGACCAACCTGTAGCCTTCATCAGTAGGAGGTTACTTCCCCGGGAACAGAGGTGGAGTGCAATTGAGCGTGAGGCATTTGCTGAGGTCTGGGCACTGAAGAAGCTGAGACCATACCTGTTTGGGACTCACTTCCGGGTTCAGACAGACCACAGGCCCCTCAGATGGTTAATGCAGATGAGGGGTGAGAATCCCAAGTTGTTGAGGTGGTCCATTTCCCTACAGGGTATGGACTTCACGGTGGAACACCGCCCTGGTACAGAACACGCCAATGCTGATGGTCTGTCCAGATTTTTCCGCCTTAGTGATGAGAACTCCCAAGGGGATGGGTAGTTCTCCCCACATTTCAGCTGGAGGGGACACGTGTTAGACCTGGCACCATTGGCGTGGGTCTCCCTTCCATTTCTCGCTGTTGTCTCCTCCGTTTTGCTGGTGTTAGATGCTCTGAGCGCTGTGCCACTGCCCTTCAGTGCCACAGCGCGGATGCTCCCTGTGTAAATATGAGATGTGAATTGGTATATCCCTGATTGGCTTATTTGGTTTACCTGTTAGTCCCTAGTAGCGTGGCCTGTGAGTGCCCAGGGCTGGTAAACCGAATGCTGCCGGTGGGCCTGCAGCGCTGGGTTGCGCCACCCACAGAAGCAGCTTGTAAAGTGTGTCTCAGACCTGCCACTGCAGAGTCTGCGTGCAGTCCAGAACTGCCATCTTGGCTGTGAAGTGCACCCACTTCCCAGCCCCTGAACCTTCCCTTGGCATCATGTAAGTCACCCCTGTGGCAGGGTGCTTTGTATGTGTAAGGTATGACATGCCTTGGTGTGTATAGCATGTCCTGGTAGTGAATTACACCCAATTTCGTTTTTCACTCCTGTAAGGCTACCTGTTCCCCATAGGCCAGGATGGGCGGTGTGGCTATTACATCCTATAGTCCTAACTGACCCCAGGAACATGGTAGAAAAACGAATTTAGCATGCCTGAGCTCAGAATATTAAAATACATCTTTTAGTAAAGTTTATTTTTATATTCTGTGTTTGAAAATACCACTTTTAGAAAGTAGGTATTTTCTTGCCTAAGCCTTCCAGTGTGCTCTGCTGTTATGTGTATTGGCTGTCTGGTTTTGGAGGGACAGGGCAGGCTGAGCCAGACCTGGGTTGAATAGAGAGATCTGCGTTTGGAGTATGGGGAGGGGTAGCTCCTTGACTTGAATAGGGCTGTGCCTGGCAAGGTGAATGATGGCTCCACCTCCTACTGTGCGTCTGATAGCAGACCCCTCTTCCTGAAAGGAAGGATGCAGCCTGGTAAACAAAGTGCTCCAGGACTGAACAGAACTGGTTCTAGCTAGGCTCAGTGACTTGTAGCTTTTGAGAACAAAGACTTTTGGGGTATAAATATCTGTGCTGAAACCCCTACAGATTTTATTGCTCCTGGACATCAAGACGAACCTCTGTCCGTGTAACTGAAGGAATCTGCAGGAGGTGACTATCCTTGTGCTTGTGTGCTGTTTCTTGGATTGGCCTGCAGCGGTTACCATTGGACTTTGAAAGAGAGGGAAAAGGACTTTTGAGAGAAACTTTGATTCATCTTGCTAAAGCAATCACCCAAGGGCTAGAAGAGAGCTAGCCTCCTGTCAAAGTCTCAGGCACATCAGACTTCACCACCAGCCTCCTGATTCCTCCCAGCGAGGATTTCTATCTGCAGGTGAGGCTCCTGTGAGTCCCAGGGCCTCTAGTTCTACTACAGAGAAGAGAACGCTGAAATCGTCGCTAACGCCCGTGTGCGAACCGCTGCAGCCGAAAGCGCCCAGAAAATCATCGCGCTGCTGCCGCTGAGCGCTCGCACCCAAAGATCATCGCACCGCACGTTTGCGGGCTTCCAAGTGCTCCCAACCAAAGATCATCGCACCAAGATCAGCGCTTCACGACATCGCAGCGCGGACGCCGGGCGTCCGTCATTTCCCCCGCATCACATTAGGACCGTCGCTCCCTCGCGGAGTGCCACTTCTTCGTACCACAACCTGATCGCACACGCATCCGGGTCGCTTCATTGCCTCCTCCCTCGCGGCAAGGAGTCATCGCACCACCGGCCTAACGTGCAGAAGTTGGTTGCATCGCATCCGCACGCATCAGCAGATCGGCGCATCATCCTCCCTCGCAGCAAGGATTTATCGCATCGCCGGCCTCGCGTGCAGGAAGTCATCGCCCCAGCTTCTTGCGACCATTTGTTGATTTTGCTACGATATCCAGGTACTTTGTAAGTAAAAGGGTGGCAGAGACCACTGCTTTGAACTGAACCCCTCTTGGCGCACGTTGAACTATTTTTGCAGCATTTCAAGAGTAACCCTATTTTTACCGTATTGTGGCTTTTGATCGTTATTGGTCTTGTGATACGTCTATATATAAAGATACTTATTTTTGATAATTACTCGTGTGGTGTCCCTTTGTAGTGTTCCTCACTGTGTTACTGCGTATGGTCATAAATGCTTCACACACTGCCTCTGAGATAAGCCTAGCTGCTCGTGCTACTTTACCACAGGCTTGAGCAGGGGTTATCAAAGGGTGTAGCCCTCTCACTCTGACTTAGGAAGAAGGGTCCCTACTTGGACAGTGGCCAGCCATTGCCAACTAGAGACCCCCATTTCTAACATTGGTGGTCAGCGGTGAGGATCTGGACTTGCATTTATGATCGCATACAGTAATTATAGTGTACACTACTAGTGAGTGCAGACCATAACGCAACCACATACGTTTTGAGGTTTTTTCTGATTCTATTTTTGATTAATATTGCCAGTTATTGCCACAATGGGCAAGCCCAGATCCAATGCCTCGGAGGATCTCTCCTGGGAAGAAGAGAAATTAGAAACTTACAATGCCAAGCAGCTCAAATATTTTTGCAAACGCTTCACAGTCCCTATCACAGGTCTCACTAAAAGGGAGGAGTATTACAAGGCGCTGAAGGCCTGGCTAGAAGCCAGGGATGCCCCTAAGAATATGGAAGAGCCTGTGGAGGGGGAAGAGAATGCAGGAGAGCCGCAGGGTGAAGTAGTAGATTTGGTGGGAGATAAAGCAATTTCCAGCCCGGGCACTAGTGTGTCCGCCAGGGGTCTGTCCCCAGAAGAGATGGAGGACAGGGAGAGAGATAGGCGGCATAATATGGAGATGGCTAGGCTTAAAATGGATGGTCATAGGGACCTAGAGAACAAGAAGTTAGAATTTGAGATTATGAAAATGAAACTTGAGCATGAGAGAATATTGAGGGAGTTGGAGATTAAAGCAAAGAGTGTAGAGATCTCCCCCTCTGGTGGCAGCATACCTGTAGTGCATACTGAGTATAGAGTGTATATACCCAAGGAGGTGAAGATATTGGGCAATGGTTTGCCGCTTATGAATTAGCCATGGTGTCCCACCGGGTCCCTGAGAAGTATTGGGGAGCGGGGTTGTGGGGACACTTTGTGAGTGAGGGGAGGGATACCTTGTTGGACCTGCCCCCAGAAAGTCGAATGGTTTATGGCCACATGAAGGAAGCTTTGATGACCCGCTATGGTTTGACCCCTGAGATGTATAGGCAGAGGTTTAGGACCTGCAAGAAGCTAGAGGGTACCACGTGGGTTGAATATGTGTCTTTTTTTGCAGAGCAATGGAACGCTGGGTAAAAGGTAGCAAAGTAGAAACTTTTGAGCAGCTTTATGATTTGATTGCATGGGAGCATTTATCTAGTAACTGTTTTCCTGAGCTACGCCAGCACCTGATTGATTGCAGGCTGACTAACCCTAGGAAGCTTGCTGAGGAGGCGGACCGCTGGGTGAGCAGCCGGGTTCGCAAGGGTCCAGTGGGAGACTTCGCCAAAGGTGGGCAGGGTCCCCAGTAGAGAAGTGGGGGGACAGGGGTAAACCGAGGGAGTTCCAAAGACGGCCCCAAAGTAATGCCCAAGGGAACCAAGCAGTGGTGTCCCAGCCTCCCCAAGAGAAGAAGCCAGTGCCCCCGACAGGTAGGCCTGTTCAGAGGGGGCCCCTTACTTGTTATAAGTGTGGTCAAGTGGGCCACAGATACTATGATCCCCAGTGTCCTCAGAGGGATACTAGTGCACCACCCCGTGCACCACCCCGCCAGCTTGCGAGTGTAGCCCTGGGGGGGGAGGAGTTGGGTGCCCAAGAGGGGTGGGATCCCGTAGAGTTGACCCTTGTCTCATTAGGAGACTTTGAGATGTTCCCTAAACCTACACTGCCTGATAACACTAAAAAGTACAGGCAGTGGGTGACCATCAATGGCCATAGGGTGGAGGCTCTAAGAGACACAGGAGCCAGTATAACTGCTGTCAGCTCCCGGTTGGTGTCCAAAGAGCAGGTTGTCCCCCATGCATTCTACCCAGTAGTGTCCGCAGACAACTCAGAGAGCCAATGTGAGGTGGCTCAGATTCCCTTTGAGTGGGGGGGTCTCAGGAACTCTTCAGGTGGCTGTGAGGCCCGCCATGCCTGTAGACTGTCTGTTGGGCAATGATTTAGAGAACTCCCCGTGGGCTACGGTGGAGAGGAGGTCTCACTTGGAGATGTTGGGTCTGCCTGAGTGGGCGTGTGCTACCACTCGGTCCATGGCAGCCAAGGAGGGTGTTGAGAAGGACCTGGAGCCTGAGAGTATGGCCCAGATCCCTGCCTTAGAGAGGAGGGGCAGGGGGCGCGGGGAGCCGGCCCCCTCGGCCCAGGAGGGAGCAGACCCTGAGGGGAATGCCCTGGAGCCTACCGGGGAGCAGATCACCGAACTGGGGGACCTGCCTGAGCTGACCCATTGGCAGCAGGAAGGAGGACCCACCAGGGAGGAATTTTGTGAACAGCAAGGAGTTTGCCCTTCTCTTGAGGGTATGTGGCGTCAGGCTGCAGCCCAGGCAGCAGGTGACATGTCTGGTTCACATCTGATTTATTGGGAGAACAGTCTCCTGTATAGCGAGCCTAAGGCTGCTGAGCCGGGGTCAGCCCGTGTGCTGGTGGTACCCGAGTGCTTCAGAGCCTTCCTACTGGGGTTGGCTCATGACATTCCATTGGCAGGACATCTGGGGCAGACCAAGACCTTTGAGAGGCTGGCCACCAACTTTTATTGGCCCCAGATGCGCAAGAGTTCAGACACTTATTGCAGAACATGCGAGACTTGCCAGGCAAGTGGGAAGAGTGGGGGAAGATCAAGGCCCCACTCCAGCCCTTTCCAGTTTTGAGTACCCCATTCGAGCGAGTGGGCATTGACATTGTGGGGCCTCTGGACCCCAAGACAGCCATGGGCAACAGGTTCATCCTGGTCTTGGTGGACCATGCCACCCGGTACCATGAAGCCATCCCGCTCAGGACAGTGACGTCCCCCGTGGTGGGACGTGCACTGATGGGGATTTTCTCCCGTGTGGGGTTCCCCAGAGAGGTGGTGTCTGACAGGGAGACCAACTTCATCTCCCAGTACATGAAGTCTCTGTGGAAGGAGTGTGGGGTAACTTATAAGTTCACCACTCCTTACCACCCCCAAGGTAATGATCTGGTTGAAAGGTTCAACCGGACCTTGAAGGGCATGATCATGGGCCTAGAAGAGCCCCTGAGGCGTAAGTGGGACGTCCTCTTGCCATGCCTGTTGTTTGCCTACCGTGAGGTGCCACAGAAGTCCTTAGGGTTCAGTCCCTTTGAACTCCTCTATGGCCATCCGGTAAGAGGGCCTCTGAGTCTGGTCAAGGAAGGCTGGGAGCAATCTCCCAGGAAACCTCCCCAAGATGTATTTAGCTACATGTTGGCCTTCAGGAACCAGACTCGGCGTTTCAGAAAAATTGCTGAGGCAAATCTGGAAGCCAGCCAGGAGGAAATGAAACGTTGGCACAACCAGTATGCCACTCTGGTCGAATTTCAACCTGGTCAGAAGGTTTGGGTACTGGCCCCAGTGGAGCCTTGTGCGCTCCAGGATAAGTGGACCGGCCCATTTGAGGTGGTGGAGCGCAAAAGTCCAGTTACCTACTTGGTGGACTTTCAATCTCCCAGGAACCCCTTGCGGGTCCTGCATGTGAACCGCCTGAAGCCCCACTTTGAGAGGTCTGAAGTGGGCATGCTTCTTGCCACAGATGCTGGGATGGAGGAGGAGAGTGAGCCTCTTCCTGACCTCCTGTGTGCAGGAGAGAAGGATGGGTCAGTGGAGGGTGTGGTCCTCTCCACCACACTGACCCCTGAGCAGCAGAGAGATTGTCGCCAACTGTTGGGGCAATTTTCTGATTTGTTCTCCCTGGTGCCGGGTGTCACTGATTGGTGCGTCCATGAGGTAGACACCGGGGACAGTCCTCCTGTCAAGCACAAGGCTTACAGAGTGACTGACAGGGTCAGGGCTTACATTAAGGAGGAGGTCTCCAAAATGTTTGCCCTAGGGGTGATTGAGTCCTCTAGCAGCCCTTGGTCCAGCCCCGTGGTTTTGGTACCAAAAGCTGCAACGCCTGGTGCCACCCCTGAACTTAGGTTCTGTGTGGACTACCGAGGTCTCAATTCGGTCACGAAGACCGACGCGCACCCCATCCCCAGAGCTGATGAGCTCATAGATCGGTTGGGGGCTGCCCGGTACCTCAGCACGTTTGATCTGACGTCTGGGTACTGGCAGATCGCCTTAACTGATGGGGGAAAAGAGAGGTCAGCATTCTCCACACCAGATGGGCACTACCAGTTCCGTGTGATGCCCTTTGGGATGAAGAATGCCCCTGCCACCTTTCAGAGGTTGGTCAACCAGGTGTTGGTTGGGCTGGAGGATTTCAGTGCCGCCTACCTGGATGACATTGCAGTGTTCAGTTCCTCCTGGGAGGACCACTTGCGCCACCTCTGGGAAGTGTTGATGGCGCTGCGCAGAGCAGGCCTCACAATCAAGGCCAGTAAGTGCCAGATTGGGCAGGGTTCTGTGGTGTACTTGGGACACCAGGTGGGGAGTGGCCAAGTGGCGCCCCTGCAGCCCAAGATTGAAACCATCCTGGCTTGGGAGCCCCCAAGGACCCAGACCCAGGTGAGGGCCTTCTTAGGACTCACGGGTTACTACAGGAGGTTTGTCAAGGGGTATGGCAACATTGTTGCACCCTTGACTGAGCTGACTTCCAAAAAGCAGCCAAAGATTGTGAACTGGACTGACACCTGTCAGAAAGCTTTTGATGCCCTCAAGACTGCCATGTGTACAGCACCCGTACTCCAGGCGCCCAATTTTGCTAAGGAATTTATTGTCCAGACAGACGCTTCAGAGCATGGGGTGGGGGCCGTCCTGTCACAGATAAATGAGGAGGGCCTAGACCAACCTGTAGCCTTCATCAGTAGGAGGTTACTTCCCCGGGAACAGAGGTGGAGTGCAATTGAGCGTGAGGCATTTGCTGAGGTCTGGGCACTGAAGAAGCTGAGACCATACCTGTTTGGGACTCACTTCCGGGTTCAGACAGACCACAGGCCCCTCAGATGGTTAATGCAGATGAGGGGTGAGAATCCCAAGTTGTTGAGGTGGTCCATTTCCCTACAGGGTATGGACTTCACGGTGGAACACCGCCCTGGTACAGAACACGCCAATGCTGATGGTCTGTCCAGATTTTTTCCGCCTTAGTGATGAGAACTCCCAAGGGGATGGGTAGTTCTCCCCACATTTCAGCTGGAGGGGACACGTGTTAGACCTGGCACCATTGGCGTGGGTCTCCCTTCCATTTCTCGCTGTTGTCTCCTCCGTTTTGCTGGTGTTAGATGCTCTGAGCGCTGTGCCACTGCCCTTCAGTGCCACAGCGCGGATGCTCCCTGTGTAAATATGAGATGTGAATTGGTATATCCCTGATTGGCTTATTTGGTTTACCTGTTAGTCCCTAGTAGCGTGGCCTGTGAGTGCCCAGGGCTGGTAAACCGAATGCTGCCGGTGGGCCTGCAGCGCTGGGTTGCGCCACCCACAGAAGCAGCTTGTAAAGTGTGTCTCAGACCTGCCACTGCAGAGTCTGCGTGCAGTCCAGAACTGCCATCTTGGCTGTGAAGTGCACCCACTTCCCAGCCCCTGAACCTTCCCTTGGCATCATGTAAGTCACCCCTGTGGCAGGGTGCTTTGTATGTGTAAGGTATGACATGCCTTGGTGTGTATAGCATGTCCTGGTAGTGAATTACACCCAATTTCGTTTTTCACTACTGTAAGGCTACCTGTTCCCCATAGGCCAGGATGGGCAGTGTGGCTATTACATCCTATAGTCCTAACTGACCCCAGGAACATGGTAGAAAAACGAATTTAGCATGCCTGAGCTCAGAATATTAAAATACATCTTTTAGTAAAGTTTATTTTTATATTCTGTGTTTGAAAATACCACTTTTAGAAAGTAGGTATTTTCTTGCCTAAGCCTTCCAGTGTGCTCTGCTGTTATGTGTATTGGCTGTCTGGTTTTGGAGGGACAGGGCAGGCTGAGCCAGACCTGGGTTGAATAGAGAGATCTGCGTTTGGAGTATGGGGAGGGGTAGCTCCTTGACTTGAATAGGGCTGTGCCTGGCAAGGTGAATGATGGCTCCACCTCCTACTGTGCGTCTGATAGCAGACCCCCTCTTCCTGAAAGGAAGGATGCAGCCTGGTAAACAAAGTGCTCCAGGACTGAACAGAACTGGTTCTAGCTAGGCTCAGTGACTTGTAGCTTTTGAGAACAAAGACTTTTGGGGTATAAATATCTGTGCTGAAACCCCTACAGATTTTATTGCTCCTGGACATCAAGACGAACCTCTGTCCGTGTAACTGAAGGAATCTGCAGGAGGTGACTATCCTTGTGCTTGTGTGCTGTTTCTTGGATTGGCCTGCAGCGGTTACCATTGGACTTTGAAAGAGAGGGAAAAGGACTTTTGAGAGAAACTTTGATTCATCTTGCTAAAGCAATCACCCAAGGGCTAGAAGAGAGCTAGCCTCCTGTCAAAGTCTCAGGCACATCAGACTTCACCACCAGCCTCCTGATTCCTCCCAGCGAGGATTTCTATCTGCAGGTGAGGCTCCTGTGAGTCCCAGGGCCTCTAGTTCTACTACAGAGAAGAGAACGCTGAAATCGTCGCTAACGCCCGTGTGCGAGCCGCTGCAGCCGAAAGCGCCCAGAAAATCATCGCGCTGCTGCCGCTGAGCGCTCGCACCCAAAGATCATCGCACCGCACGTTTGCGGGCTTCCAAGAGCTCCCAACCAAAGATCATCGCACCAAGATCATCGCTTCACGACATCGCAGCGCGGACGCCGGGCGTCCGTCATTTCCCCCGCATCACATTAGGACCGTCGCTCCCTCGCGGAGTGCCACTTCTTCGTACCACAACCTGATCGCACACGCATCCGGGTCGCCGCATTGCCTCCTCCCTCGCGGCAAGGAGTCATCGCACCACCGGCCTAACGTGCAGAAGTTGGTTGCATCGCATCCGCACGCATCAGCAGATCGGCGCATCATCCTCCCTCGCAGCAAGGATTTATCGCATCGCCGGCCTCGCGTGCAGGAAGTCATCGCCCCAGCTTCTTGCGACCATTTGTTGATTTTGCTACGATATCCAGGTACTTTGTAAGTAAAAGGGTGGCAGAGACCACTGCTTTGAACTGAACCCCTCTTGGCGCACGTTGAACTATTTTTGCAGCATTTCAAGAGTAACCCTATTTTTACCGTATTGTGGCTTTTGATCGTTATTGGTCTTGTGATACGTCTATATATAAAGATACTTATTTTTGATAATTACTCGTGTGGTGTCCCTTTGTAGTGTTCCTCACTGTGTTACTGCGTATGGTCATAAATGCTTCACACACTGCCTCTGAGATAAGCCTAGCTGCTCGTGCTACGTTACCACAGGCTTGAGCAGGGGTTATCAAAGGGTGTAGCCCTCTCACTCTGACTTAGGAAGAAGGGTCCCTACTTGGACAGTGGCCAGCCATTGCCAACTAGAGACCCCCATTTCTAACATTGGTGGTCAGCGGTGAGGATCTGGACTTGCATTTATGATCGCATACAGTAATTATAGTGTACACTACTAGTGAGTGCAGACCATAACGCAACCACATACGTTTTGAGGTTTTTTCTGATTCTATTTTTGATTAATATTGCCAGTTATTGCCACAATGGGCAAGCCCAGATCCAATGCCTCGGAGGATCTCTCCTGGGAAGAAGAGAAATTAGAAACCTACAATGCCAAGCAGCTCAAATATTTTTGCAAACGCTTCACAGTCCCTATCACAGGTCTCACTAAAAGGGAGGAGTATTACAAGGCGCTGAAGGCCTGGCTAGAAGCCAGGGATGCCCCTAAGAATATGGAAGAGCCTGTGGAGGGGGAAGAGAATGCAGGAGAGCCGCAGGGTGAAGTAGTAGATTTGGTGGGAGATAAAGCAATTTCCAGCCCGGGCACTAGTGTGTCCGCCAGGGGTCTGTCCCCAGAAGAGATGGAGGACAGGGAGAGAGATAGGCGGCATAATATGGAGATGGCTAGGCTTAAAATGGATGGTCATAGGGACCTAGAGAACAAGAAGTTAGAATTTGAGATTATGAAAATGAAACTTGAGCATGAGAGAATATTGAGGGAGTTGGAGATTAAAGCAAAGAGTGTAGAGATCTCCCCCTCTGGTGGCAGCATACCTGTAGTGCATACTGAGTATAGAGTGTATATACCCAAGGAGGTGAAGATATTGGGCAATGGTTTGCCGCTTATGAATTAGCCATGGTGTCCCACCGGGTCCCTGAGAAGTATTGGGGAGCGGGGTTGTGGGGACACTTTGTGAGTGAGGGGAGGGATACCTTGTTGGACCTGCCCCCAGAAAGTCGAATGGTTTATGGCCACATGAAGGAAGCTTTGATGACCCGCTATGGTTTGACCCCTGAGATGTATAGGCAGAGGTTTAGGACCTGCAAGAAGCTAGAGGGTACCACGTGGGTTGAATATGTGTCTTTTTTTTGCAGAGCAATGGAACGCTGGGTAAAAGGTAGCAAAGTAGAAACTTTTGAGCAGCTTTATGATTTGATTGCATGGGAGCATTTATCTAGTAACTGTTTTCCTGAGCTACGCCAGCACCTGATTGATTGCAGGCTGACTAACCCTAGGAAGCTTGCTGAGGAGGCGGACCGCTGGGTGAGCAGCCGGGTTCGCAAGGGTCCAGTGGGAGACTTCGCCAAAGGTGGGCAGGGTCCCCAGTAGAGAAGTGGGGGGGACAGGGGTAAACCGAGGGAGTTCCAAAGACGGCCCCAAAGTAATGCCCAAGGGAACCAAGCAGTGGTGTCCCAGCCTCCCCAAGAGAAGAAGCCAGTGCCCCCGACAGGTAGGCCTGTTCAGAGGGGGCCCCTTACTTGTTATAAGTGTGGTCAAGTGGGCCACAGATACTATGATCCCCAGTGTCCTCAGAGGGATACTAGTGCACCACCCCGTGCACCACCCCGCCAGCTTGCGAGTGTAGCCCTGGGGGGGAGGAGATGGGTGCCCAAGAGGGGTGGGATCCCGTAGAGTTGACCCTTGTCTCATTAGGAGACTTTGAGATGTTCCCTAAACCTACACTGCCTGATAACACTAAAAAGTACAGGCAGTGGGTGACCATCAATGGCCATAGGGTGGAGGCTCTAAGAGACACAGGAGCCAGTATAACTGCTGTCAGCTCCCGGTTGGTGTCCAAAGAGCAGGTTGTCCCCCATGCATTCTACCCAGTAGTGTCCGCAGACAACTCAGAGAGCCAATGTGAGGTGGCTCAGATTCCCTTTGAGTGGGGGGTCTCAGGAACTCTTCAGGTGGCTGTGAGGCCCGCCATGCCTGTAGACTGTCTGTTGGGCAATGATTTAGAGAACTCCCCGTGGGCTACGGTGGAGAGGAGGTCTCACTTGGAGATGTTGGGTCTGCCTGAGTGGGCGTGTGCTACCACTCGGTCCATGGCAGCCAAGGAGGGTGTTGAGAAGGACCTGGAGCCTGAGAGTATGGCCCAGATCCCTGCCTTAGAGAGGAGGGGCAGGGGGCGCGGGGAGCCGGCCCCCTCGGCCCAGGAGGGAGCAGACCCTGAGGGGAATGCCCTGGAGCCTACCGGGGAGCAGATCACCGAACTGGGGGACCTGCCTGAGCTGACCCATTGGCAGCAGGAAGGAGGACCCACCAGGGAGGAATTTTGTGAACAGCAAGGAGTTTGCCCTTCTCTTGAGGGTATGTGGCGTCAGGCTGCAGCCCAGGCAGCAGGTGACATGTCTGGTTCACATCTGATTTATTGGGAGAACAGTCTCCTGTATAGCGAGCCTAAGGCTGCTGAGCCGGGGTCAGCCCGTGTGCTGGTGGTACCCGAGTGCTTCAGAGCCTTCCTACTGGGGTTGGCTCATGACATTCCATTGGCAGGACATCTGGGGCAGACCAAGACCTTTGAGAGGCTGGCCACCAACTTTTATTGGCCCCAGATGCGCAAGAGTTCAGACACTTATTGCAGAACATGCGAGACTTGCCAGGCAGGTGGGAAGAGTGGGGGGAAGATCAAGGCCCCACTCCAGCCCTTTCCAGTTTTGAGTACCCCATTCGAGCGAGTGGGCATTGACATTGTGGGGCCTCTGGACCCCAAGACAGCCATGGGCAACAGGTTCATCCTGGTCTTGGTGGACCATGCCACCCGGTACCATGAAGCCATCCCGCTCAGGACAGTGACGTCCCCCGTGGTGGGACGTGCACTGATGGGGATTTTCTCCCGTGTGGGGTTCCCCAGAGAGGTGGTGTCTGACAGGGAGACCAACTTCATCTCCCAGTACATGAAGTCTCTGTGGAAGGAGTGTGGGGTAACTTATAAGTTCACCACTCCTTACCACCCCCAAGGTAATGATCTGGTTGAAAGGTTCAACCGGACCTTGAAGGGCATGATCATGGGCCTAGAAGAGCCCCTGAGGCGTAAGTGGGACGTCCTCTTGCCATGCCTGTTGTTTGCCTACCGTGAGGTGCCACAGAAGTCCTTAGGGTTCAGTCCCTTTGAACTCCTCTATGGCCATCCGGTAAGAGGGCCTCTGAGTCTGGTCAAGGAAGGCTGGGAGCAATCTCCCAGGAAACCTCCCCAAGATGTATTTAGCTACATGTTGGCCTTCAGGAACCAGACTCGGCGTTTCAGAAAAATTGCTGAGGCAAATCTGGAAGCCAGCCAGGAGGAAATGAAACGTTGGCACAACCAGTATGCCACTCTGGTCGAATTTCAACCTGGTCAGAAGGTTTGGGTACTGGCCCCAGTGGAGCCTTGTGCGCTCCAGGATAAGTGGACCGGCCCATTTGAGGTGGTGGAGAGCAAAAGTCCAGTTACCTACTTGGTGGACTTTCAATCTCCCAGGAACCCCTTGCGGGTCCTGCATGTGAACCGCCTGAAGCCCCACTTTGAGAGGTCTGAAGTGGGCATGCTTCTTGCCACAGATGCTGGGATGGAGGAGGAGAGTGAGCCTCTTCCTGACCTCCTGTGTGCAGGAGAGAAGGATGGGTCAGTGGAGGGTGTGGTCCTCTCCACCACACTGACCCCTGAGCAGCAGAGAGATTGTCGCCAACTGTTGGGGCAATTTTCTGATTTGTTCTCCCTGGTGCCGGGTGTCACTGATTGGTGCGTCCATGAGGTAGACACCGGGGACAGTCCTCCTGTCAAGCACAAGGCTTACAGAGTGACTGACAGGGTCAGGGCTTACATTAAGGAGGAGGTCTCCAAAATGTTTGCCCTAGGGGTGATTGAGTCCTCTAGCAGCCCTTGGTCCAGCCCCGTGGTTTTGGTACCAAAAGCTGCAACGCCTGGTGCCACCCCTGAACTTAGGTTCTGTGTGGACTACCGAGGTCTCAATTCGGTCACGAAGACCGACGCGCACCCCATCCCCAGAGCTGATGAGCTCATAGATCGGTTGGGGGCTGCCCGGTACCTCAGCACGTTTGATCTGACGTCTGGGTACTGGCAGATCGCCTTAACTGATGGGGGAAAAGAGAGGTCAGCATTCTCCACACCAGATGGGCACTACCAGTTCCGTGTGATGCCCTTTGGGATGAAGAATGCCCCTGCCACCTTTCAGAGGTTGGTCAACCAGGTGTTGGTTGGGCTGGAGGATTTCAGTGCCGCCTACCTGGATGACATTGCAGTGTTCAGTTCCTCCTGGGAGGACCACTTGCGCCACCTCTGGGAAGTGTTGATGGCGCTGCGCAGAGCAGGCCTCACAATCAAGGCCAGTAAGTGCCAGATTGGGCAGGGTTCTGTGGTGTACTTGGGACACCAGGTGGGGAGTGGCCAAGTGGCGCCCCTGCAGCCCAAGATTGAAACCATCCTGGCTTGGGAGCCCCCAAGGACCCAGACCCAGGTGAGGGCCTTCTTAGGACTCACGGGTTACTACAGGAGGTTTGTCAAGGGGTATGGCAACATTGTTGCACCCTTGACTGAGCTGACTTCCAAAAAGCAGCCAAAGATTGTGAACTGGACTGACACCTGTCAGAAAGCTTTTGATGCCCTCAAGACTGCCATGTGTACAGCACCCGTACTCCAGGCGCCCAATTTTGCTAAGGAATTTATTGTCCAGACAGACGCTTCAGAGCATGGGGTGGGGGCCGTCCTGTCACAGATAAATGAGGAGGGCCTAGACCAACCTGTAGCCTTCATCAGTAGGAGGTTACTTCCCCGGGAACAGAGGTGGAGTGCAATTGAGCGTGAGGCATTTGCTGAGGTCTGGGCACTGAAGAAGCTGAGACCATACCTGTTTGGGACTCACTTCCGGGTTCAGACAGACCACAGGCCCCTCAGATGGTTAATGCAGATGAGGGGTGAGAATCCCAAGTTGTTGAGGTGGTCCATTTCCCTACAGGGTATGGACTTCACGGTGGAACACCGCCCTGGTACAGAACACGCCAATGCTGATGGTCTGTCCAGATTTTTCCGCCTTAGTGATGAGAACTCCCAAGGGGATGGGTAGTTCTCCCCACATTTCAGCTGGAGGGGACACGTGTTAGACCTGGCACCATTGGCGTGGGTCTCCCTTCCATTTCTCGCTGTTGTCTCCTCCGTTTTGCTGGTGTTAGATGCTCTGAGCGCTGTGCCACTGCCCTTCAGTGCCACAGCGCGGATGCTCCCTGTGTAAATATGAGATGTGAATTGGTATATCCCTGATTGGCTTATTTGGTTTACCTGTTAGTCCCTAGTAGCGTGGCCTGTGAGTGCCCAGGGCTGGTAAACCGAATGCTGCCGGTGGGCCTGCAGCGCTGGGTTGCGCCACCCACAGAAGCAGCTTGTAAAGTGTGTCTCAGACCTGCCACTGCAGAGTCTGCGTGCAGTCCAGAACTGCCATCTTGGCTGTGAAGTGCACCCACTTCCCAGCCCCTGAACCTTCCCTTGGCATCATGTAAGTCACCCCTGTGGCAGGGTGCTTTGTATGTGTAAGGTATGACATGCCTTGGTGTGTATAGCATGTCCTGGTAGTGAATTACACCCAATTTCGTTTTTCACTCCTGTAAGGCTACCTGTTCCCCATAGGCCAGGATGGGCGGTGTGGCTATTACATCCTATAGTCCTAACTGACCCCAGGAACATGGTAGAAAAACGAATTTAGCATGCCTGAGCTCAGAATATTAAAATACATCTTTTAGTAAAGTTTATTTTTATATTCTGTGTTTGAAAATACCACTTTTAGAAAGTAGGTATTTTCTTGCCTAAGCCTTCCAGTGTGCTCTGCTGTTATGTGTATTGGCTGTCTGGTTTTGGAGGGACAGGGCAGGCTGAGCCAGACCTGGGTTGAATAGAGAGATCTGCGTTTGGAGTATGGGGAGGGGTAGCTCCTTGACTTGAATAGGGCTGTGCCTGGCAAGGTGAATGATGGCTCCACCTCCTACTGTGCGTCTGATAGCAGACCCCCTCTTCCTGAAAGGAAGGATGCAGCCTGGTAAACAAAGTGCTCCAGGACTGAACAGAACTGGTTCTAGCTAGGCTCAGTGACTTGTAGCTTTTGAGAACAAAGACTTTTGGGGTATAAATATCTGTGCTGAAACCCCTACAGATTTTATTGCTCCTGGACATCAAGACGAACCTCTGTCCGTGTAACTGAAGGAATCTGCAGGAGGTGACTATCCTTGTGCTTGTGTGCTGTTTCTTGGATTGGCCTGCAGCGGTTACCATTGGACTTTGAAAGAGAGGGAAAAGGACTTTTGAGAGAAACTTTGATTCATCTTGCTAAAGCAATCACCCAAGGGCTAGAAGAGAGCTAGCCTCCTGTCAAAGTCTCAGGCACATCAGACTTCACCACCAGCCTCCTGATTCCTCCCAGCGAGGATTTCTATCTGCAGGTGAGGCTCCTGTGAGTCCCAGGGCCTCTAGTTCTACTACAGAGAAGAGAACGCTGAAGTCGTCGCTAACGCCCGTGTGCGAGCCGCTGCAGCCGAAAGCGCCCAGAAAATCATCGCGCTGCTGCCGCTGAGCGCTCGCACCCAAAGATCATCGCACCGCACGTTTGCGGGCTTCCAAGTGCTCCCAACCAAAGATCATCGCACCAAGATCAGCGCTTCACGACATCGCAGCGCGGACGCCGGGCGTCCGTCATTTCCCCCGCATCACATTAGGACCGTCGCTCCCTCGCGGAGTGCCACTTCTTCGTACCACAACCTGATCGCACACGCATCCGGGTCGCCGCATTGCCTCCTCCCTCGCGGCAAGGAGTCATCGCACCACCGGCCTAACGTGCAGAAGTTGGTTGCATCGCATCCGCACGCATCAGCAGATCGGCGCATCATCCTCCCTCGCAGCAAGGATTTATCGCATCGCCGGCCTCGCGTGCAGGAAGTCATCGCCCCAGCTTCTTGCGACCATTTGTTGATTTTGCTACGATATCCAGGTACTTTGTAAGTAAAAGGGTGGCAGAGACCACTGCTTTGAACTGAACCCCTCTTGGCGCACGTTGAACTATTTTTGCAGCATTTCAAGAGTAACCCTATTTTTACCGTATTGTGGCTTTTGATCGTTATTGGTCTTGTGATACGTCTATATATAAAGATACTTATTTTTGATAATTACTCGTGTGGTGTCCCTTTGTAGTGTTCCTCACTGTGTTACTGCGTATGGTCATAAATGCTTCACACACTGCCTCTGAGATAAGCCTAGCTGCTCGTGCTACTTTACCACAGGCTTGAGCAGGGGTTATCAAAGGGTGTAGCCCTCTCACTCTGACTTAGGAAGAAGGGTCCCTACTTGGACAGTGGCCAGCCATTGCCAACTAGAGACCCCCATTTCTAACATTGGTGGTCAGCGGTGAGGATCTGGACTTGCATTTATGATCGCATACAGTAATTATAGTGTCACATGGAGTGCAGACCATAACGCAACCACATACGTTTTGAGGTTTTTTCTGATTCTATTTTTGATTAATATTGCCAGTTATTGCCACAATGGGCAAGCCCAGATCCAATGCCTCGGAGGATCTCTCCTGGGAAGAAGAGAAATTAGAAACCTACAATGCCAAGCAGCTCAAATATTTTTGCAAACGCTTCACAGTCCCTATCACAGGTCTCACTAAAAGGGAGGAGTATTACAAGGCGCTGAAGGCCTGGCTAGAAGCCAGGGATGCCCCTAAGAATATGGAAGAGCCTGTGGAGGGGGAAGAGAATGCAGGAGAGCCGCAGGGTGAAGTAGTAGATTTGGTGGGAGATAAAGCAATTTCCAGCCCGGGCACTAGTGTGTCCGCCAGGGGTCTGTCCCCAGAAGAGATGGAGGACAGGGAGAGAGATAGGCGGCATAATATGGAGATGGCTAGGCTTAAAATGGATGGTCATAGGGACCTAGAGAACAAGAAGTTAGAATTTGAGATTATGAAAATGAAACTTGAGCATGAGAGAATATTGAGGGAGTTGGAGATTAAATCAAAGAGTGTAGAGATCTCCCCCTCTGGTGGCAGCATACCTGTAGTGCCTACTGAGTATAGAGTGTATATACCCAAGGAGGTGAAGATATTGGGCAATGGTTTGCCGCTTATGAATTAGCCATGGTGTCCCACCGGGTCCCTGAGAAGTATTGGGGAGCGGGGTTGTGGGGACACTTTGTGAGTGAGGGGAGGGATACCTTGTTGGACCTGCCCCCAGAAAGTCGAATGGTTTATGGCCACATGAAGGAAGCTTTGATGACCCGCTATGGTTTGACCCCTGAGATGTATAGGCAGAGGTTTAGGACCTGCAAGAAGCTAGAGGGTACCACGTGGGTTGAATATGTGTCTTTTTTTGCAGAGCAATGGAACGCTGGGTAAAAGGTAGCAAAGTAGAAACTTTTGAGCAGCTTTATGATTTGATTGCATGGGAGCATTTATCTAGTAACTGTTTTCCTGAGCTACGCCAGCACCTGATTGATTGCAGGCTGACTAACCCTAGGAAGCTTGCTGAGGAGGCGGACCGCTGGGTGAGCAGCCGGGTTCGCAAGGGTCCAGTGGGAGACTTCGCCAAAGGTGGGCAGGGTCCCCAGTAGAGAAGTGGGGGGACAGGGGTAAACCGAGGGAGTTCCAAAGACGGCCCCAAAGTAATGCCCAAGGGAACCAAGCAGTGGTGTCCCAGCCTCCCCAAGAGAAGAAGCCAGTGCCCCCGACAGGTAGGCCTGTTCAGAGGGGGCCCCTTACTTGTTATAAGTGTGGTCAAGTGGGCCACAGATACTATGATCCCCAGTGTCCTCAGAGGGATACTAGTGCACCACCCCGTGCACCACCCCGCCAGCTTGCGAGTGTAGCCCTGGGGGGGAGGAGATGGGTGCCCAAGAGGGGTGGGATCCCGTAGAGTTGACCCTTGTCTCATTAGGAGACTTTGAGATGTTCCCTAAACCTACACTGCCTGATAACACTAAAAAGTACAGGCAGTGGGTGACCATCAATGGCCATAGGGTGGAGGCTCTAAGAGACACAGGAGCCAGTATAACTGCTGTCAGCTCCCGGTTGGTGTCCAAAGAGCAGGTTGTCCCCCATGCATTCTACCCAGTAGTGTCCGCAGACATCTCAGAGAGCCAATGTGAGGTGGCTCAGATTCCCTTTGAGTGGGGGGGTCTCAGGAACTCTTCAGGTGGCTGTGAGGCCCGCCATGCCTGTAGACTGTCTGTTGGGCAATGATTTAGAGAACTCCCCGTGGGCTACGGTGGAGAGGAGGTCTCACTTGGAGATGTTGGGTCTGCCTGAGTGGGCGTGTGCTACCACTCGGTCCATGGCAGCCAAGGAGGGTGTTGAGAAGGACCTGGAGCCTGAGAGTATGGCCCAGATCCCTGCCTTAGAGAGGAGGGGCAGGGGGCGCGGGAGCCGGCCCCTCGGCCCAGGAGGGAGCAGACCCTGAGGGGAATGCCCTGGAGCCTACCGGGGAGCAGATCACCGAACTGGGGGACCTGCCTGAGCTGACCCATTGGCAGCAGGAAGGAGGACCCACCAGGGAGGAATTTTGTGAACAGCAAGGAGTTTGCCCTTCTCTTGAGGGTATGTGGCGTCAGGCTGCAGCCCAGGCAGCAGGTGACATGTCTGGTTCACATCTGATTTATTGGGAGAACAGTCTCCTGTATAGCGAGCCTAAGGCTGCTGAGCCGGGGTCAGCCCGTGTGCTGGTGGTACCCGAGTGCTTCAGAGCCTTCCTACTGGGGTTGGCTCATGACATTCCATTGGCAGGACATCTGGGGCAGACCAAGACCTTTGAGAGGCTGGCCACCAACTTTTATTGGCCCCAGATGCGCAAGAGTTCAGACA
This sequence comes from Calotriton arnoldi, assembly GCA_963921515.1. Taxonomy (NCBI): domain Eukaryota; kingdom Metazoa; phylum Chordata; class Amphibia; order Caudata; family Salamandridae; genus Calotriton; species Calotriton arnoldi. The sequence continues at coordinate 1,057,191 of CAWUFW010001967.1, read as the reverse complement.
CTTATTGCAGAACATGCGAGACTTGCCAGGCAAGTGGGAAGAGTGGGGGGAAGATCAAGGCCCCACTCCAGCCCTTTCCAGTTTTGAGTACCCCATTCGAGCGAGTGGGCATTGACATTGTGGGGCCTCTGGACCCCAAGACAGCCATGGGCAACAGGTTCATCCTGGTCTTGGTGGACCATGCCACCCGGTACCATGAAGCCATCCCGCTCAGGACAGTGACGTCCCCCGTGGTGGGACGTGCACTGATGGGGATTTTCTCCCGTGTGGGGTTCCCCAGAGAGGTGGTGTCTGACAGGGAGACCAACTTCATCTCCCAGTACATGAAGTCTCTGTGGAAGGAGTGTGGGGTAACTTATAAGTTCACCACTCCTTACCACCCCCAAGGTAATGATCTGGTTGAAAGGTTCAACCGGACCTTGAAGGGCATGATCATGGGCCTAGAAGAGCCCCTGAGGCGTAAGTGGGACGTCCTCTTGCCATGCCTGTTGTTTGCCTACCGTGAGGTGCCACAGAAGTCCTTAGGGTTCAGTCCCTTTGAACTCCTCTATGGCCATCCGGTAAGAGGGCCTCTGAGTCTGGTCAAGGAAGGCTGGGAGCAATCTCCCAGGAAACCTCCCCAAGATGTATTTAGCTACATGTTGGCCTTCAGGAACCAGACTCGGCGTTTCAGAAAAATTGCTGAGGCAAATCTGGAAGCCAGCCAGGAGGAAATGAAACGTTGGCACAACCAGTATGCCACTCTGGTCGAATTTCAACCTGGTCAGAAGGTTTGGGTACTGGCCCCAGTGGAGCCTTGTGCGCTCCAGGATAAGTGGACCGGCCCATTTGAGGTGGTGGAGCGCAAAAGTCCAGTTACCTACTTGGTGGACTTTCAATCTCCCAGGAACCCCTTGCGGGTCCTGCATGTGAACCGCCTGAAGCCCCACTTTGAGAGGTCTGAAGTGGGCATGCATCTTGCCACAGATGCTGGGATGGAGGAGGAGAGTGAGCCTCTTCCTGACCTCCTGTGTGCAGGAGAGAAGGATGGGTCAGTGGAGGGTGTGGTCCTCTCCACCACACTGACCCCTGAGCAGCAGAGAGATTGTCGCCAACTGTTGGGGCAATTTTCTGATTTGTTCTCCCTGGTGCCGGGTGTCACTGATTGGTGCGTCCATGAGGTAGACACCGGGGACAGTCCTCCTGTCAAGCACAAGGCTTACAGAGTGACTGACAGGGTCAGGGCTTACATTAAGGAGGAGGTCTCCAAAATGTTTGCCCTAGGGGTGATTGAGTCCTCTAGCAGCCCTTGGTCCAGCCCCGTGGTTTTGGTACCAAAAGCTGCAACGCCTGGTGCCACCCCTGAACTTAGGTTCTGTGTGGACTACCGAGGTCTCAATTCGGTCACGAAGACCGACGCGCACCCCATCCCCAGAGCTGATGAGCTCATAGATCGGTTAGGGGCTGCCCGGTACCTCAGCACGTTTGATCTGACGTCTGGGTACTGGCAGATCGCCTTAACTGATGGGGGAAAAGAGAGGTCAGCATTCTCCACACCAGATGGGCACTACCAGTTCCGTGTGATGCCCTTTGGGATGAAGAATGCCCCTGCCACCTTTCAGAGGTTGGTCAACCAGGTGTTGGTTGGGCTGGAGGATTTCAGTGCCGCCTACCTGGATGACATTGCAGTGTTCAGTTCCTCCTGGGAGGACCACTTGCGCCACCTCTGGGAAGTGTTGATGGCGCTGCGCAGAGCAGGCCTCACAATCAAGGCCAGTAAGTGCCAGATTGGGCAGGGTTCTGTGGTGTACTTGGGACACCAGGTGGGGAGTGGCCAAGTGGCGCCCCTGCAGCCCAAGATTGAAACCATCCTGGCTTGGGAGCCCCCAAGGACCCAGACCCAGGTGAGGGCCTTCTTAGGACTCACGGGTTACTACAGGAGGTTTGTCAAGGGGTATGGCAACATTGTTGCACCCTTGACTGAGCTGACTTCCAAAAAGCAGCCAAAGATTGTGAACTGGACTGACACCTGTCAGAAAGCTTTTGATGCCCTCAAGACTGCCATGTGTACAGCACCCGTACTCCAGGCGCCCAATTTTGCTAAGGAATTTATTGTCCAGACAGACGCTTCAGAGCATGGGGTGGGGGCCGTCCTGTCACAGATAAATGAGGAGGGCCTAGACCAACCTGTAGCCTTCATCAGTAGGAGGTTACTTCCCCGGGAACAGAGGTGGAGTGCAATTGAGCGTGAGGCATTTGCTGAGGTCTGGGCACTGAAGAAGCTGAGACCATACCTGTTTGGGACTCACTTCCGGGTTCAGACAGACCACAGGCCCCTCAGATGGTTAATGCAGATGAGGGGTGAGAATCCCAAGTTGTTGAGGTGGTCCATTTCCCTACAGGGTATGGACTTCACGGTGGAACACCGCCCTGGTACAGAACACGCCAATGCTGATGGTCTGTCCAGATTTTTCCGCCTTAGTGATGAGAACTCCCAAGGGGATGGGTAGTTCTCCCCACATTTCAGCTGGAGGGGACACGTGTTAGACCTGGCACCATTGGCGTGGGTCTCCCTTCCATTTCTCGCTGTTGTCTCCTCCGTTTTGCTGGTGTTAGATGCTCTGAGCGCTGTGCCACTGCCCTTCAGTGCCACAGCGCGGATGCTCCCTGTGTAAATATGAGATGTGAATTGGTATATCCCTGATTGGCTTATTTGGTTTACCTGTTAGTCCCTAGTAGCGTGGCCTGTGAGTGCCCAGGGCTGGTAAACCGAATGCTGCCGGTGGGCCTGCAGCGCTGGGTTGCGCCACCCACAGAAGCAGCTTGTAAAGTGTGTCTCAGACCTGCCACTGCAGAGTCTGCGTGCAGTCCAGAACTGCCATCTTGGCTGTGAAGTGCACCCACTTCCCAGCCCCTGAACCTTCCCTTGGCATCATGTAAGTCACCCCTGTGGCAGGGTGCTTTGTATGTGTAAGGTATGACATGCCTTGGTGTGTATAGCATGTCCTGGTAGTGAATTACACCCAATTTCGTTTTTCACTACTGTAAGGCTACCTGTTCCCCATAGGCCAGGATGGGCAGTGTGGCTATTACATCCTATAGTCCTAACTGACCCCAGGAACATGGTAGAAAAACGAAATTAGCATGCCTGAGCTCAGAATATTAAAATACATCTTTTAGTAAAGTTTATTTTTATATTCTGTGTTTGAAAATACCACTTTTAGAAAGTAGGTATTTTCTTGCCTAAGCCTTCCAGTGTGCTCTGCTGTTATGTGTATTGGCTGTCTGGTTTTGGAGGGACAGGGCAGGCTGAGCCAGACCTGGGTTGAATAGAGAGATCTGCGTTTGGAGTATGGGGAGGGGTAGCTCCTTGACTTGAATAGGGCTGTGCCTGGCAAGGTGAATGATGGCTCCACCTCCTACTGTGCGTCTGATAGCAGACCCCCTCTTCCTGAAAGGAAGGATGCAGCCTGGTAAACAAAGTGCTCCAGGACTGAACAGAACTGGTTCTAGCTAGGCTCAGTGACTTGTAGCTTTTGAGAACAAAGACTTTTGGGGTATAAATATCTGTGCTGAAACCCCTACAGATTTTATTGCTCCTGGACATCAAGACGAACCTCTGTCCGTGTAACTGAAGGAATCTGCAGGAGGTGACTATCCTTGTGCTTGTGTGCTGTTTCTTGGATTGGCCTGCAGCGGTTACCATTGGACTTTGAAAGAGAGGGAAAAGGACTTTTGAGAGAAACTTTGATTCATCTTGCTAAAGCAATCACCCAAGGGCTAGAAGAGAGCTAGCCTCCTGTCAAAGTCTCAGGCACATCAGACTTCACCACCAGCCTCCTGATTCCTCCCAGCGAGGATTTCTATCTGCAGGTGAGGCTCCTGTGAGTCCCAGCGATACAAAAGGGGATGATGGACGGAACGTTTGAGCCAATCAAACACTCACCCCCAGTCAACTGATCTGGGTTTAATCCATCATCATTCTTTAGCTCACTCCACCACCCCAGTTCAGACATGGCCATATGCAAATCAGTCTGACCCTGTGCCTCATGGGAACAGTCCAGCACGAACTGCCAAGCCATGTCTTCCCTGGACCGGAAACAAGCATCCTAGGACCGGTTTCTGGCATTCCAGCCGTCATCAGCCAGGCTTGCTTGAATCCAGTGGCAAAGTGAGCAAGGGACCCACGTCTGGGCATACCCCCGCCAACTTAGGGCGAACAAAGCGATACAAAGGGGATGATGGACGGAACGTTTGAGCCAATCAAACACTCACCCCCAGTCAACTGATCTGGGTTTAATCCATCATCATTCTTTAGCTCACTCCACCACCCCAGTTCAGACATGGCCATATGCAAATCAGTCTGACCCTGTGCCTCATGGGAACAGTCCAGCACGAACTGCCAAGCCATGTCTTCCCTGGACCGGAAACAAGCATCCTAGGACCGGTTTCTGGCATTCCAGCCGTCATCAGCCAGGCTTGCTTGAATCCAGTGGCAAAGTGAGCAAGGGACCCACGTCTGGGCATACCCCCGCCAACTTAGGGCGAACAAAGCGATACAAAAGGGGATGATGGACGGAACGTTTGAGCCAATCAAACACTCACCCCCAGTCAACTGATCTGGGTTTAATCCATCATCATTCTTTAGCTCACTCCACCACCCCAGTTCAGACATGGCCATATGCAAATCAGTCTGACCCTGTGCCTCATGGGAACAGTCCAGCACGAACTGCCAAGCCATGTCTTCCCTGGACCGGAAACAAGCATCCTAGGACCGGTTTCTGGCATTCCAGCCGTCATCAGCCAGGCTTGCTTGAATCCAGTGGCAAAGTGAGCAAGGGACCCACGTCTGGGCATACCCCCGCCAACTTAGGGCGAACAAAGCGATACAAAAGGGGATGATGGACGGAACGTTTGAGCCAATCAAACACTCACCCCCAGTCAACTGATCTGGGTTTAATCCATCATCATTCTTTAGCTCACTCCACCACCCCAGTTCAGACATGGCCATATGCAAATCAGTCTGACCCTGTGCCTCATGGGAACAGTCCAGCACGAACTGCCAAGCCATGTCTTCCCTGGACCGGAAACAAGCATCCTAGGACCGGTTTCTGGCATTCCAGCCGTCATCAGCCAGGCTTGCTTGAATCCAGTGGCAAAGTGAGCAAGGGACCCACGTCTGGGCATACCCCCGCCAACTTAGGGCGAACAAAGCGATACAAAAGGGGATGATGGACGGGACGTTTGAGCCAATCAAACACTCACCCCCAGTCAACTGATCTGGGTTTAATCCATCATCATTCTTTAGCGCACTCCACCACCCCAGTTCAGACATGGCCATATGCAAATCAGTCTGACCCTGTGCCTCATGGGAACAGTCCAGCACGAACTGCCAAGCCATGTCTTCCCTGGACCGGAAACAAGCATCCTAGGACCGGTTTCTGGCATTCCAGCCGTCATCAGCCAGGCTTGCTTGAATCCAGTGGCAAAGTGAGCAAGGGACCCACGTCTGGGCATACCCCCGCCAACTTAGGGCGAACAAAGCGATACAAAAGGGGATGATGGACGGAACGTTTGAGCCAATCAAACACTCACCCCCAGTCAACTGATCTGGGTTTAATCCATCATCATCAGGGGTGTGGAATTTATTAAAATATCTACTTGTCCATGGGACAGGTAGCTTCATAAATCTACTTGTCCTGTACAAAATCCACTTGTCCCTTTGGTGCCATCATGTAGTGCACCGTCAAATAATGGCAGCACTCATTATAGAAGAGCTCGAATAATAGCCTCTCTGGTTATGTCAGGCTCATAGTATAGAAGGATTTGAATACTAGTGATTTCCTTATTTTGCCTCTTTTCTGCAGATCTACCCATTCATCCTTTCATTCACCCACTGATCTCTAGCATTTCAGCTTTACATTGGCTTCCATTCATTCTTTCATCAGCCTTTCACCATTCTGTTTGTCAATCCATCCATCCGCCCATCCATATCCAAATCTACCCATCCATCCCCAAACATACCCATCCATCCATCTCAGCCATCTGTCCATCCTTTCGCTCACCCATTCTTCCGCTCATCCATCAATTTACCCTTTCACTCTTCCATCCTTCTGCTCATCCATCAATTTACCCTTTCACTCATCCATCCTTTCGCTTACTGATCCATCCACCCTGCAACCCATCTATCTTTTCACCCTTTCCTTCAACACATCCATCGTCCATCCACCATCCCTGTCACTCATCCATCCTTTCACTCATTCATCCATCTAGCAAGCCACACTAACACTCATATCTATCCACTCTTTCACCCACACATCCATCCTTTCACTCACTCACCCTTACACGTTAATTATGGGCCTTTGTCTGCTTAGCTGCAGACAGAAGAGGCCTCATCAAGAGCTCCACCCCCGCTGTACCTGCTAAAGCGAGTGGTTCACAACGCCCTTGGGGCCAAACCTATCCTTCCAGCTCCAAATCTATCATTCAAACTCATCCATCCCTCCTTCCTTCCACTCATCCATCCATCCACTTTCACCCCCTCCATCCACCCTTTCACTCATATCCATCCACTCTTTCACTCATCCCTCCATCTAGCCATCCTTTTGCTCTTCCATCTTTCACCCCTCCATCCTCCTTTCCACTCATATCCATCCACCCTTTCACTCATCCCTCCATCCACCGTTTCACTCAACTATCCACCCATCAATCTATCCACCCATCCATCCTTCCATCCTTCCACCCATCCATCCTTCCACCCTTCCACCCTTCCATCCTTCCACCCTTCCATCCTTCCACCCTTCCACCCATCCACCCACCCACCCATCCACCCACCCATCCATCCACCCACCCATCCACCCATCCATCCACCCATCCACCCATCCATCCACCCATCCATCCACCCATCCACCCATCCATCCACCCATCCACCCATCTACCCATCCATCCACCCACCCACCCATCCACCCACCCATCCATCCACCCAGCCATCCACCCACCCATCCATCCACCCACCCATCCATCCATCCATCCATCCATCCACCCAGCCATCCATCCATCCATCCATCCAGCCATCCATCCATCCAGCCATCCATCCTTCCACCCAGCCAGCCATCCATCCTTCCACCCAGCCATCCATCCTTCCACTCAGCCATCCATCCTTCCATCCATCCATCCATCCATCCTTCCATCCATCCATCCATCCATCCTCCCATCCATCCTCCCATCCATCCATCCTTCCATCCTCCCATCCATCCATCCTTCCATCCACCCATCCATCCACCCATCCATCCACCCATCCATCCATCTACCCATCCATCCACCCATCTACCCATCCATCCACCCACCCATCCATCCATCCACCCATCCATCCATCCATCCTTCCACCCAGCCATCCATCCACCCACCCAGCCACCCATCCATCCTTCCACCCATCCATCCTTCCACCCACCCATCCATCCTTCCACCCACCCATCCATCCTTCCACCCAGCCATCCATCCTTCCACCCAGCCATCCATCCTTCCACCCAGCCATCCATCCTTCCACCCAGCCATCCACCCATCCTTCCACCCAGCCATCCATCCTTCCACCCAGCCATCCATCCTTCCTTCCACCCAGCCATCCATCCTTCCTTCCACCCAGCCATCCATCCTTCCACCCAGCCATCCATCCTTCCACCCAGCCATCCATCCTTCCACCCAGCCATCCATCCATCCATCCTTCCACCCAGCCATCCATCCATCCTTCCACCCAGCCATCCATCCATCCTTCCACCCAGCCATCCATCCTTCCACCCAGCCATCCATCCTTCCACCCAGCCATCCATCCATCCTTCCACCCAGCCACCCATCCACCCATCCATCTACCCAGCCATCCACCCAGCCATCCATCCATCCATCCAGCCATCCATCCATCCACCCAGCCATCCATCCATCCACCCACTCCATCAGCAATTCATCCACCCACTCCATCAGCCATTCATCCACTCTCTCATCCATCAATCCACCCTTTTATTCAACCATCCATCCTTTCACTCATCCATCCACTTTCACCCCATCCATCAATTCATTCACCCTTGCACTCATCCACCCATTCACTCATCCATCCATCCATTCTTTCACTCATCCATCCTTACATCCATCCTTTCACTCATTCATCCATGTATATATCCAGCCACCCTTTCATGTCAATTATGAACCTTTGCCTGGACCTGCAGAAAGAAGAGGCCCATTAAGAACTCCACAGCTGCTGTAGCTGCTACAGCGGCGTGTTCAGATGCCCCTGGTGCATGCACAAAGTGAGACGAGAGGTCCAGTGCAAGGAGAGAAATGAGGGTGCGCCTGAGGATTGCATGAATTCCCCATGGGGAAACTAATGAACTTTAATGTAAGCCCTGGATGAGATAAGATATGAGAGGCCAAGGGGATCGGGTCAGGGCAGTCAGAGGGGGCAGCAGAGGGGGTGGGTTTAGTGAAGTACAGGCACCGGGTGAAACATACGGTGTACAGGCAAAGCAAAGTGCAAAGGAGGGTTGTGCAGGGGCTGCATGAGCAAGGGAAAGCATGGGCTTTACTGTAGGCCCCCGGAGGCGAGGGTGAGGAGGGATCTTGGGGCCGATTTGAGGCTCAAGGGTGAAGCACAGAATAAAAGGCAGGGGGTCACAAGGTTAAAGTCAGAGCAGGAGCCAAGAGGCCCTTAAGGCAGCCTCTTACATTCCAGTGATGTGAGTGTTCTGGAGCTGCGTCTCGTGCTCCGTGCTCGAAGAAAATGAAAGGACCAGAGGAGGGCCTGGAAGCCACACACGAGCCTCGGGGAGAAAGCAAAAAGACTCTTACCTGACAGTGCTGTGGATGTTTTATATGTAGCTGCAACTTTGAGCTCGGCTCCATCATGATGTTGTTCTGCTTTGGGGAAATTAAAGTGTAAGCCCCAGCTTTTGCATTGACCCTTTTCACTCCCAATAAACTGCTCAGAGCTCCTTATTAACTGGCTGTGACCAAAAGGGTTGAACAGCTGTGTATCGGATTACCGTAAGACTGTCTACTTGTCCTTTGGACAAGTTAGAAATTAAAACCTCTTGCCCTTGTAAGAAATCTAGATGTCTCGGGCGTCGGGAGATAGGAATTCCCCACCCCTGATCATTCATCCCAGGGCCTCTAGTTCTACTACAGAGAAGAGAACGCTGAAATCGTCGCTAACGCCCGTGTGCGAACCACTGCAGCCGAAAGCGCCCAGAAAATCATCGCGCTGCTGCCGCTGAGCGCTCGCACCCAAAGATCATCGCACCGCACGTTTGCGGGCTTCCAAGTGCTCCCAACCAAAGATCATCGCACCAAGATCATCGCTTCACGACATCGCAGCGCGGACGCCGGGCGTCCGTCATTTCCCCCGCATCACATTAGGACCGTCGCTCCCTCGCGGAGTGCCACTTCTTCGTACCACAACCTGATCGCACACGCATCCGGGTCGCCGCATTGCCTCCTCCCTCGCGGCAAGGAGTCATCGCACCACCGGCCTAACGTGCAGAAGTTGGTTGCATCGCCTCCGCACGCATCAGCAGATCGGCGCATCATCCTCCCTCGCAGCAAGGATTTATCGCATCGCCGGCCTCGCGTGCAGGAAGTCATCGCCCCAGCTTCTTGCGACCATTTGTTGATTTTGCTACGATATCCAGGTACTTTGTAAGTAAAAGGGTGGCAGAGAGCACTGCTTTGAACTGAACCCCTCTTGGCGCACGTTGAACTATTTTTGCAGCATTTCAAGAGTAACCCTATTTTTACCGTATTGTGGCTTTTGATCGTTATTGGTCTTGTGATACGTCTATATATAAAGATACTTATTTTTGATAATTACTCGTGTGGTGTCCCTTTGTAGTGTTCCTCACTGTGTTACTGCGTATGGTCATAAATGCTTCACACACTGCCTCTGAGATAAGCCTAGCTGCTCGTGCTACGTTACCACAGGCTTGAGCAGGGGTTATCAAAGGGTGTAGCCCTCTCACTCTGACTTAGGAAGAAGGGTCCCTACTTGGACAGTGGCCAGCCATTGCCAACTAGAGACCCCCATTTCTAACATTGGTGGTCAGCGGTGAGGATCTGGACTTGCATTTATGATCGCATACAGTAATTATAGTGTACACTACTAGTGAGTGCAGACCATAACGCAACCACATACGTTTTGAGGTTTTTTCTGATTCTATTTTTGATTAATATTGCCAGTTATTGCCACAATGGGCAAGCCCAGATCCAATGCCTCGGAGGATCTCTCCTGGGAAGAAGAGAAATTAGAAACCTACAATGCCAAGCAGCTCAAATATTTTTGCAAACGCTTCACAGTCCCTATCACAGGTCTCACTAAAAGGGAGGAGTATTACAAGGCGCTGAAGGCCTGGCTAGAAGCCAGGGATGCCCCTAAGAATATGGAAGAGCCTGTGGAGGGGGAAGAGAATGCAGGAGAGCCGCAGGGTGAAGTAGTAGATTTGGTGGGAGATAAAGCAATTTCCAGCCCGGGCACTAGTGTGTCCGCCAGGGGTCTGTCCCCAGAAGAGATGGAGGACAGGGAGAGAGATAGGCGGCATAATATGGAGATGGCTAGGCTTAAAATGGATGGTCATAGGGACCTAGAGAACAAGAAGTTAGAATTTGAGATTATGAAAATGAAACTTGAGCATGAGAGAATATTGAGGGAGTTGGAGATTAAAGCAAAGAGTGTAGAGATCTCCCCCTCTGGTGGCAGCATACCTGTAGTGCATACTGAGTATAGAGTGTATATACCCAAGGAGGTGAAGATATTGGGCAATGGTTTGCCGCTTATGAATTAGCCATGGTGTCCCACCGGGTCCCTGAGAAGTATTGGGGAGCGGGGTTGTGGGGACACTTTGTGAGTGAGGGGAGGGATACCTTGTTGGACCTGCCCCCAGAAAGTCGAATGGTTTATGGCCACATGAAGGAAGCTTTGATGACCCGCTATGGTTTGACCCCTGAGATGTATAGGCAGAGGTTTAGGACCTGCAAGAAGCTAGAGGGTACCACGTGGGTTGAATATGTGTCTTTTTTGCAGAGCAATGGGAACGCTGGGTAAAAGGTAGCAAAGTAGAAACTTTTGAGCAGCTTTATGATTTGATTGCATGGGAGCATTTATCTAGTAACGGTTTTCCTGAGCTACGCCAGCACCTGATTGATTGCAGGCTGTCTAACCCTAGGAAGCTTGCTGAGGAGGCGGACCGCTGGGTGAGCAGCCGGGTTCGCAAGGGTCCAGTGGGAGACTTCGCCAAAGGTGGGCAGGGTCCCCAGCAGAGAAGTGGGGGGACAGGGGGTAAACCGAGGAGTTCCAAAGACGGCCCCAAAGTAATGCCCAAGGGAACCAAGCAGTGGTGTCCCAGCCTCCCCAAGAGAAGAAGCCAGTGCCCCCGACAGGTAGGCCTGTTCAGAGGGGCCCCTTACTTGTTATAAGTGTGGTCAAGTGGGCCACAGATACTATGATCCCCAGTGTCCTCAGAGGGATACTAGTGCACCACCCCGTGCACCACCGCGCCAGCTTGCGAGTGTAGCCCTGGGGGGGGAGGAGATGGGTGCCCAAGAGGGGTGGGATCCCGTAGAGTTGACCCTTGTCTCATTAGGAGACTTTGAGATGTTCCCTAAACCTACACTGCCTGATAACACTAAAAAGTACAGGCAGTGGGTGACCATCAATGGCCATAGGGTGGAGGCTCTAAGAGACACAGGAGCCAGTATAACTGCTGTCAGCTCCCGGTTGGTGTCCAAAGAGCAGGTTGTCCCCCATGCATTCTACCCAGTAGTGTCCGCAGACAACTCAGAGAGCCAATGTGAGGTGGCTCAGATTCCCTTTGAGTGGGGGGTCTCAGGAACTCTTCAGGTGGCTGTGAGGCCCGCCATGCCTGTAGACTGTCTGTTGGGCAATGATTTAGAGAACTCCCCGTGGGCTACGGTGGAGAGGAGGTCTCACTTGGAGATGTTGGGTCTGCCTGAGTGGGCGTGTGCTACCACTCGGTCCATGGCAGCCAAGGAGGGTGTTGAGAAGGACCTGGAGCCTGAGAGTATGGCCCAGATCCCTGCCTTAGAGAGGAGGGGCAGGGGCGCGGGGAGCCGGCCCCCTCGGCCCAGGAGGGAGCAGACCCTGAGGGGAATGCCCTGGAGCCTACCGGGGAGCAGATCACCGAACTGGGGGACCTGCCTGAGCTGACCCATTGGCAGCAGGAAGGGGGACCCACCAGGGAGGAATTTTGTGAACAGCAAGGAGTTTGCCCTTCTCTTGAGGGTATGTGGCGTCAGGCTGCAGCCCAGGCAGCAGGTGACATGTCTGGTTCACATCTGATTTATTGGGAGAACAGTCTCCTGTATAGCGAGCCTAAGGCTGCTGAGCCGGGGTCAGCCCGTGTGCTGGTGGTACCCGAGTGCTTCAGAGCCTTCCTACTGGGGTTGGCTCATGACATTCCATTGGCAGGACATCTGGGGCAGACCAAGACCTTTGAGAGGCTGGCCACCCACTTTTATTGGCCCCAGATGCGCAAGAGTTCAGACACTTATTGCAGAACATGCGAGACTTGCCAGGCAAGTGGGAAGAGTGGGGGGAAGATCAAGGCCCCACTCCAGCCCTTTCCAGTTTTGAGTACCCCATTCGAGCGAGTGGGCATTGACATTGTGGGGCCTCTGGACCCCAAGACAGCCATGGGCAACAGGTTCATCCTGGTCTTGGTGGACCATGCCACCCGGTACCCCGAAGCCATCCCGCTCAGGACAGTGACGGCCCCCGTGGTGGGACGTGCACTGATGGGGATTTTCTCCCGTGTGGGTTGTAGGAAGGTGGAATCTGACTATATGGTTGCCCCCACTTTTTTTTATGGTGTTTTGCTGGTTTATGACTTAGTTGGACTGGGATCCTGCTATTCAGGGCCCCAGTCTATCTGCTTTCTCTGTAAAATGGTTTCCATGTGCCTTAGGCACATCACTGATTGGAATCTGGAGTGCCCTTATAAGTCCCTAGTATATGGTATACTATGTACCAAGGGCATAAGTACCTCAGAGGCCTGCCAGGGGCTGCAGCATGTATTATGCCACCCCTGGAAGGCCATCCAAACTGACACCCCAGGTCTGCTACTGCAGCCTGGGTAAGGTGGTGCATGCACCCCTTACTGTGATATAGGTTACCTGTATCACTAAATACATACACACATATAAACCTATAAGTCACTCCTAAGGCAGGCCTTATCAATCCTAAAGGCAGAGTGCATGGTTCCTATGTGAGAGGGTGCCCCTGCCTGAGCAGGGCCCCTCTGCAGCGTTCGGAGACCATCTCTGATGCTGTTTGTAGTGCAGCCTGACCATATACTCTTAAGCGCATTATATCCTTGCGGTAAAATGCTAACTTTGGAATGGCTGCACCTAAACATGTCGTGTTTGGTGTCAAACATCTTGGAATACTACCTCCCCGCCAATCCTGGCGGCGGGGGTAACATTCCACCCTTCTAGAGGGAAAGACATGTTAACTCTGACTAGTCCGGTAACTTCTTTCCAGAGCCCTGGCATCACAAAATGGATGCTGCTGCCACAGACACGAGTCTGGCCTCCTGCTGCTGGACGAAACTCCGGCAGGGGAGGCCTGGACAATAGGTTTCCTGTCCCAGGGAGGTGTGACCACCTCCCCAGACAGGATAATGTGTATTGGGGCTGGGCGGGAGCACTTTCGGGTGCTTTGAAGTCCTGCACTGGGGGCACATTTGGTGTCCCTGTGCATACCCCAGTTCAAACCGGATCAGGGGCTTGCAGCCCCTGCTTTGGCGTGAACTGGACAAAGGAAAGGGGTGTAGCCACCCTCTGCCCTGACCCACCCATAGATGAGGCCACAGAGTAGTCCAACCCCTATTTTTAGAATAAAGGTAGGAACCCAGTCCTTAGGACTTTAGATTATACCTGGACGAAACTCTGAAACTGAATCCTGGACCTTCGACGCTCTACGACAAGATTAGAGGACTGAAGAATCTCCCTTGGGGTCAAGGAGTGACTCCCCTGCTTGGCAGGCACCAAAGAAGCATCTGTTCGGTTCGCATTTCTGAAGCTCCCGTCGGACGCCGAAGTCATCGCATCACCAGAGGTGGATTCTCAGACTTCCCCGAGGCTACCCTGAGTCCCCAGCAAAGCTGAGGCCCGTGGCTATCGTGGGTGACTTGAGACCGTGACCCCTGGACACCGAGCACATTTGCAAGTGCATCATCTTCTGGGTCTCCCAAGAAGTCGTGCTTTGGGCTCCGAGTAGCCCTAGCCTCCAGCACCACCTGCACCGAAGATCACTGGCCCCCACTCCACGAGTGTCCTGAAAGCCAGATCCACGTGCGGCGTCACGAGGCTCCTTCGCGGTCGCTAGCCCGTTGGCTAGTAGCCCTTAACGAAGGCCAATCCTTTTCTTACTTGGCATCCTGGTTGCTCCAGGCCTGCCCTCACTTACCCTCGCTGGGTGAGTTCCACAGACCTTGCTGGTCTGCACCATCGACGATCTACATCTTCACCGAGACTTGCCGTTGCCAAGGCTTGTTGGGTCCAATCCGGTCGCCGACACCTCAGCACTCGACAGACATCGTGTACCAGCCCGAATCCTGCTCCTGGTCGCCGACAACGCCTCCTGGACCTTGTGGCTGAAGAGTCAAGACGACCGTCAACGCACCTGAAGCACTCGACATCGGTGGGCATCTGTCCATCGCCTTCCTGGTCACTGGCTAGTGACCCAGACTCTGTCCCCTCTGCTTTCAGGTTCTTCAGAACTCCGATCCACTCTTGGATCCACCCGGACACTTTTCTCTTGGCCGCCAGCAGCACTTTGCAGCAGATCGCCATTCGAATCGACGACGAAACCCGACCCCGAAAGGCACCTATGCACCCGGCTTCCCTGGGTGAGGTAACACGAGTACTCCGGTGCTCCCGTGGGTAGAGACTCTTCAAAGTCCTAGATCTCAAAGGGTTTTGTCCTAGTCCTCTTTTAAGTGTCCCTTTTCTCTATTTTCCCGATCCCGACTTTCTCCATAGAAGTTAACGGCGTATCGCGGTTGTGTATTTACACTGCACGCATCTCCCGTGGGTCCCCTGTGTCACTACCTTGGGTGGTTCCTTGTGGTCCAAGCACTTCTAGAGGCTCTAGGCCTAGTGTCTAGTTCAGTCGTGGTTCGCATACCACTTTATTGGTATATGGTTTGGTACGCCCCTAGGGCCCAAACGTGTATTTGTGCTATTACTGTGATTTAATAACTTATAACTTATGTACTTCGAACTCTAGCCTCATAAAGAGACTAGAGGGGTGTGTTTAGCAATAAATACATATATTTTGAATATATACCTGGTGTGGTGCTCTTTCATTTGATCACTCAAGAGATTATAGACTGGTAAAACAAGCTGCTTTACATTCCTTCAAGACTTAGCCTGAAGGCTGCTCTCCATAGCTACCACTAGGATAGCTTTCAATAAGGTTGTCTTTAACCTATCTCCAATAAGGGGTTGTTTGGACTGGTGCAAGGTGCCCACTATAATTAGTGGACAGCATATACCAGGCCAACTTCTCACATTGGTGTGCAGCGTGTGGGATTCCAGCTTGCTATTGTTTTACCAGATAATCTCAATTGAATTGATCAACTGAAAACCACTAAAGGTACCTAAGGTACATATAATTTAAGCTTAGAATACAGTAAGTTCTACTGAACTTAGAGTTGTGTGTTAAGGGATAGCACAACCCTTTCTACAACTCAAGAGAGTTTAGTAGGCCACACTAGAGTAGGTAGTGCATACACCACACCACACTAGTAATGTCTTTAAGGGCAGGATCCAAAGAATCCTTGCAGGAAGCCATTGAGCTTCCACCCTCCAAGTATGATACACTCCCATTCTTGGAATTGAGAGCTTTATGTAACTTGAGAAAAATAAGGACAGGCCAAAGCCCCACCACCCAACACCTCAAGGAGTTGTTGGTGGCTTATGACCTTAGTAAGCCTGTAGGGACTGAAGGGGTAGGAGCTGAGGGTGGGGCAGAAGAAGAGGACGAGGCCAGGGGTACCAGTACCCCCAGCCCCCTCTGAAACTGGCCAGGAGGGTGACAATGACCCTGACCTGGAAAACCCAATCCCTCCTGTGGATGATGATGAGGATGATCAAGATGATGCCCTCTTTGTCCCCCAGGAAGGATTAAGAGTGTGCCCAGGAAGTCTAGATCTCCTTCTCAGGAGTCTAACCACTCTGGCACCTCTATAGGGAGCTCTGTCTCATCTCACAGGAGGGAATCCTCTCATGAGAGAAGAGCCAGACTGGTCCAGTATGAGGAAACTCAGCTGGAAATCAGAAAAAAGCAATTGGCTTTAGATAGGGAATCCCTAGATCTCCTTAGAGAGAGAAGAAAGTTGGGACTAGAGTCCCATGGTGGCAACAATATCCCTAGAGATAGGGAAAGGTCTTATGACCATAGAAACCTAAACAAGATTGTCCCTCCCTACCAGAGTGGGGATGACATCCACAAATGGATAACTGCACTGGAGAGGGCCTGTAAAGTTCAGAAGGTCCCCCAGAGGCAATGGGCAGCAATCTTGTGGCTCTCCTTTGCAGACAAAGGTAGAGACAAGCTCCTCACTGTAAGAGAAGAGGATGCTGACAATTACACATTCTTGAAGAGTGCTCTGATAGATGGGTTTGGCCTAACCACTGAACAGTATAGGTTGAAGTTCAGAGACACCCAAAAAGCTCAGACTCAAGACTGGGTTGATTTTGTAGATTGTGCTACAAAGGCTCTGGAAGGTTGGATACATGGCAACAAAGTGCATGACTTTTTAGGATTGTACAATTTGATTATGAGGGAGCAGATCCTTAATAATTGTCAAAACCAGATTTTGCACCAGTATCTGGTGGACTCTGATCTGACCTCTCCCCAAGAATTGGGAAAGAAGGCAGACAAATGGGTCAGATCCAGAGTAAAAACTAGAAATCAGGGTGGTGACCAGAAGAAAGATTCTACTAAGTCCCAGGAGAAAGGTGGGGATAAATCTAAGGATAAGTCCCCTACAGGGCCCCAAAATTCCTCTTCTGGGGGTGGGTCCCAAACTCCTTCCTCTCCTGAAAAGAAACCCTATTGCCATGTCTGTAAAAAGCCTGGGCACTGGAAAACAGATCCTAGTTGCCCCAGGATTGGCAATAAAGAAAATGTTCCTCCCACAACTACTACCACCCCTCCTGGTACTACCAGTAGTAATCCTCCAGTTGGGAGTAGTGCACCCAAAAAGTTGGGTGCTTTTGCAAGAGGAACAGAGGTGGGCCCTAGTTTAGACAGGGACCCCTCAACAGACTCCTCTGACTCTGATGGTGGTATAGGATTTGCCACCTTTACCATGGGTCCCATAGCATTGGGCAGGTACAGATTGGAGCCAATAATTAATGGTCAGAAAGCTGTGGCATTTAGGGACACAGGGGCTAGTGTCACCATGGTGGCAGGGAAACTAGTCCCCCTCACCAGCTTTTACCTGAGTTTAAATACCAGGTGACCAACATTGATGGTGTCAGAACAGATCACCCCATGGCCATAGTCAATCTCAGCTGGGAGGGGGTCACAGGCCCAAAAAGAGTGGCAGTGTCCCCAACCCTACCTGTAGATTGCCTGATGGGCAATGATTTGGAAATTTCAGCCTGGGCTGAAGTTGAACACCAAACCCATCTTAGGATGTTGGGCGTCCCTGCAAGGTTAGTGGGGCTGTGATGGCCACAGCCCCAGCCCAAGAATTTGGAGAGATGGAGCCTGAAAGAATGGCCCACTCTCCCCCAAAGAGAGCACAAGGGTTGAAGAAAAGTCTTCTTCCCTCCAGACAGTAGGTAAGGGTCAGCCTCCTCAGGGAACTGACCCTACCCCTAGTGAAGGAACTGCCCCAGAGGTAGTCAGGCCTGGCCTGGCCACACCCCTGATGGCAGAGGACCCTTCCAAGGTGGTACCCAGTCTGGAGCAGGTAACCTGCCCCTCTCTACCCTGCCTCAGCCAGCCCAGGGCTGCAGAGGTCAGGGAGGTCAGTGGACCCCCAGGGCCCCCTGTCCAGAGGACCCCCCCCATCAGCAGATTAGGGGCACCCAGTCTAGTAGCCCTAGCCAGGTGAAAATTCCTCTACACACTGAGGGATCCCCCATACCTCTATGTAAGGACCTCCCCCAGAAGGACTCTGGTAGGCAAGGGCAAACCTGGGACCAGAAGGTTCCAAACCTGCCATGTCCCTCCAGTAGTCCATCCAAAGGGACCCAACCCCCAGCTGTAGGCAGCCAAAGGTTGACCCTTAGAGCAAAGTGCAACTCAGTCATGGAAAGACAGGCATACATGGTGACCAGTGATCTGAGGAAGCTGAGGCCAACATTCCTAGGGCCTCACTTCTCTACCCAGACACCTCACCAGCCTTGTACTTTACCTAAGCACACCACAGGTAGTGAATCCCCATGGTGGAGACCCTCTCATACCCTTAGGGTGAGGGATTGCTTAGTGGACCATAAGTCAGGGGGCAACCATGCTAGTGCAGGTTCTTCCTTATATGACCACTTAGTCAATGAAGGCTCAACTGGCCAAGGTTAGCCTTATCTCCTTTCGTTTGGGGGGGTTATGTAGGAAGGTGGAATCTGACTATATGGTTGCCCCCACTTTTTTTATGGTGTTTTGCTGGTTTATGACTTAGTTGGACTGGGATCCTGCTATTCAGGGCCCCAGTCTATCTGCTTTCTCTGTAAAATGGTTTCCATGTGCCTTAGGCACATCACTGATTGGAATCTGGAGTGCCCTTATAAGTCCCTAGTATATGGTATACTATGTACCAAGGGCATAGGTACCTCAGAGGCCTGCCAGGGGCTGCAGCATGTATTATGCCACCCCTGGAAGGCCATCCAAACTGACACCCCAGGTCTGCTACTGCAGCCTGGGTAAGGTGGTGCATGCACCCCTTACTGTGATATAGGTTACCTGTATCACTAAATACATACACACATATAAACCTATAAGTCACTCCTAAGGCAGGCCTTATCAATCCTAAAGGCAGAGTGCATGGTTCCTATGTGAGAGGGTGCCCCTGCCTGAGCAGGGCCCCTCTGCAGCGTTCGGAGACCATCTCTGATGCTGTTTGTAGTGCAGCCTGACCATATACTCTTAAGCGCATTATATCCTTGCGGTAAAATGCTAACTTTGGAATGGCTGCACCTAAACATGTCGTGTTTGGTGTCAAACATCTTGGAATACTACCCCCCGCCAATCCTGGCGGCGGGGGTAGCATTCCACCCTTCTAGAGGAAAGACATGTTAACTCTGACTAGTCCGGTAACTTCTTTCCAGAGCCCTGGCATCACAAAATGGATGCTGCTGCCACAGACACGAGTCTGGCCTCCTGCTGCTGGACGAAACTCCGGCAGGGGAGGCCTGGACAATAGGTTTCCTGTCCCAGGGAGGTGTGACCACCTCCCCAGACAGGATAATGTGTATTGGGGCTGGGCGGGAGCACTTTCGGGTGCTTTGAAGTCCTGCACTGGGGGCACATTTGGTGTCCCTGTGCATACCCCAGTTCAAACCGGATCAGGGGCTTGCAGCCCCTGCTTTGGCGCGAACTGGACAAAGGGAAAGGGGTGTAGCCACCCCTCTGCCCTGACCCACCCATAGGTGGGGCCACAGAGTAGAACCCAGTCCTTAGGACTTTAGATTATACCTGGACGAAACTCTGAAACTGAATCCTGGACCTTCAACGCTCTACGACAAGATTAGAGGACTGAAGAATCTCCCTTGGGGTCAAGGAGTGACTCCCCTGCTTGGCAGGCACCAAAGAAGCATCTGTCCGGTTCGCATTTCTGAAGCTCCCGTCGGACGCCGAAGTCATCGCATCACCAGAGGTGGATTCTCAGACTTCCCCGAGGCTACCCTGAGTCCCCAGCAAAGCTGAGGCCCGTGGCTATCGTGGGTGACTTGAGACCATGACCCCTGGACACCGAGCACATTTGCAAGTGCATCATCTTCTGGGTCTCCCAAGAAGTCGTGCTTTGGGCTCCGAGTAGCCCTAGCCTCCAGCACCACCTGCACCGAAGATCACTGGCCCCCACTCCACGAGTGTCCTGTAAGCCAGATCCACGTGCGGCATCACGAGGCTCCTTCGCGGTCGCTAGCCCGTTGGCTAGTAGCCCTTAACGAAAGCCAATCCTTTTCTTACTTGGCATCCTGGTTGCTCCAGGCCTGCCCTCACTTACCCTCACTGGGTGAGTTCCACAGACCTTGCTGGTCTGCACCATCGACGATCTACATCTTCACCGAGACTTGCCGTTGCCAAGGCTTGTTGGGTCCAATCCGGTCGCCGACACCTCAGCACTCGACAGACATCGTGTACCAGCCCGAATCCTGCTCCTGGTCGCCGACAACGCCTCCTGGACCTCGTGGCTGAAGAGTCAAGACGACCGTCAACGCACCTGAAGCACTCGACATCGGTGGGCATCTGTCCATCGCCTTCCTGGTCACTGGCTAGTGACCCAGACTCTGTCCCCTCTGCTTTCAGGTTCTTCAGAACTCCGATCCACTCTTGGATCCACCCGGACACTTTTCTCTTGGCCGCCAGCAGCACTTTGCAGCAGATCGCCATTCGAATCGACGACGAAACCCGACCCCGAAAGGCATCTATGCACCCGGCTTCCCTGGGTGAGGTAACACGAGTACTCCGGTGCTCCCGTGGGTAGAGACTCTTCAAAGTCCTAGATCTCAGAGGGTTTTGTCCTAGTCCTCTTTTAAGTGTCCCTTTTCTCTATTTTCCCGATCCCGACTTTCTCCATAGAAGTTAACGGCGTATCGCGGTTGTGTATTTACACTGCACGCGTCTCCCGTGGGTCCCCTGTGTCACTACCTTGGGTGGTTCCTTGTGGTCCAAGCACTTCTAGAGGCTCTAGGCCTAGTGTCTAGTTCAGTCGTGGTTCGCATACCACTTTATTGGTATATGGTTTGGTACGCCCCTAGGGCCCAAACGTGTATTTGTGCTATTACTGTGATTTAATACCTTATAACTTATGTACTTCGAACTCTAGCCTCATAAAGAGACTAGAGGGGTGTGTTTAGCAATAAATACATATATTTTGAATATATACCTGGTGTGGTGCTCTTTCATTTGGTCACTCAAGAGATTATAGACTGGTAAAACAAGCTGCTTTACATTCCTTCAAGACTTAGCCTGAAGGCTGCTCTCCATAGCTACCACTAGGATAGCTTTCAATAAGGTTGTCTTTAACCTATCTCCAATAAGGGGTTGTTTGGACTGGTGCAAGGTGCCCACTATAATTAGTGGACAGCATATACCAGGCCAACTTCTCACATGGGGTTCCCCAGAGAGGTGGTGTCTGACAGGGGGACCAACTTCATCTCCCAGTACATGAAGTCTCTGTGGAAGGAGTGTGGGGTAACTTATAAGTTCACCACTCCTTACCACCCCCAAGGTAATGGTCTGGTTGAAAGGTTCAACCGGACCTTGAAGGGCATGATCATGGGCCTAGAAGAGCCCCTGAGGCGTAAGTGGGACGTCCTCTTGCCATGCCTGTTGTTTGCCTACCGTGAGGTGCCACAGAAGTCCTTAGGGTTCAGTCCCTTTGAACTCCTCTATGGCCATCCGGTAAGAGGGCCTCTGAGTCTGGTCAAGGAAGGCTGGGAGCAATCTCCCAGGAAACCTCCCCAAGATGTATTTAGCTACATGTTGGCCTTCAGGAACCAGACTCGACGTTTCAGAAAAATTGCTGAGGCAAATCTGGAAGCCAGCCAGGAGGAAATGAAACGTTGGCACAACCAGAATGCCACTCTGGTCGAATTTCAACCTGGTCAGAAGGTTTGGGTACTGGCCCCAGTGGAGCCTTGTGCGCTCCAGGATAAGTGGACCGGCCCATTTGAGGTGGTGGAGCGCAAAAGTCCAGTTACCTACTTGGTGGACTTTCAATCTCCCAGGAACCCCTTGCGGGTCCTGCATGTGAACCGCCTGAAGCCCCACTTTGAGAGGTCTGAAGTGGGCATGCTTCTTGCCACAGATGCTGGGATGGAGGAGGAGAGTGAGCCTCTTCCTGACCTCCTGTGTGCAGGAGAGAAGGATGGGTCAGTGGAGGGTGTGGTCCTCTCCACCACACTGACCCCTGAGCAGCAGAGAGATTGTCGCCAACTGTTGGGGCAATTTTCTGATTTGTTCTCCCTGGTGCCGGGTGTCACTGATTGGTGCATCCATGAGGTAGACACCGGGGACAGTCCTCCTGTCAAGCACAAGGCTTACAGAGTGACTGACAGGGTGAGGGCTTACATTAAGGAGGAGGTCTCCAAAATGTTTGCCCTAGGGGTGATTGAGTCCTTTAGCAGCCCTTGGTCCAGCCCCGTGGTTTTGGTACCAAAAGCTGCAACGCCTGGTGCCACCCCTGAACTTAGGTTCTGTGTGGACTACCGAGGTCTCAATTCGGTCACGAAGACCGACGCGCACCCCATCCCCAGAGCTGATGAGCTCATAGATCGGTTGGGGGCTGCCCGGTACCTCAGCACGTTTGATCTGACGTCTGGGTACTGGCAGATCGCCTTAACTGATGGGGGAAAAGAGAGGTCAGCATTCTCCACACCAGATGGGCACTACCAGTTCCGTGTGATGCCCTTTGGGATGAAGAATGCCCCTGCCACCTTTCAGAGGTTGGTCAACCAGGTGTTGGTTGGGCTGGAGGATTTCAGTGCCGCCTACCTGGATGACATTGCAGTGTTCAGTTCCTCCTGGGAGGACCACTTGCGCCACCTCTGGGAAGTGTTGATGGCGCTGCGCAGAGCAGGCCTCACAATCAAGGCCAGTAAGTGCCAGATTGGGCAGGGTTCTGTGGTGTACTTGGGACACCAGGTGGGGAGTGGCCAAGTGGCGCCCCTGCAGCCCAAGATTGAAACCATCCTGGCTTGGGAGCCCCCAAGGACCCAGACCCAGGTGAGGGCCTTCTTAGGACTCACGGGTTACTACAGGAGGTTTGTCAAGGGGTATGGCAACATTGTTGCACCCTTGACTGAGCTGACTTCCAAAAAGCAGCCAAAGATTGTGAACTGGACTGACACCTGTCAGAAAGCTTTTGATGCCCTCAAGACTGCCATGTGTACAGCACCCGTACTCCAGGCGCCCAATTTTGCTAAGGAATTTATTGTCCAGACAGACGCTTCAGAGCATGGGGTGGGGGCCGTCCTGTCACAGATAAATGAGGAGGGCCTAGACCAACCTGTAGCCTTCATCAGTAGGAGGTTACTTCCCCGGGAACAGAGGTGGAGTGCAATTGAGCGTGAGGCATTTGCTGAGGTCTGGGCACTGAAGAAGCTGAGACCATACCTGTTTGGGACTCACTTCCGGGTTCAGACAGACCACAGGCCCCTCAGATGGTTAATGCAGATGAGGGGTGAGAATCCCAAGTTGTTGAGGTGGTCCATTTCCCTACAGGGTATGGACTTCACGGTGGAACACCGCCCTGGTACAGAACACGCCAATGCTGATGGTCTGTCCAGATTTTTTCCGCCTTAGTGATGAGAACTCCCAAGGGGATGGGTAGTTCTCCCCACATTTCAGCTGGAGGGGACACGTGTTAGACCTGGCACCATTGGCGTGGGTCTCCCTTCCATTTCTCGCTGTTGTCTCCTCCGTTTTGCTGGTGTTAGATGCTCTGAGCGCTGTGCCACTGCCCTTCAGTGCCACAGCGCGGATGCTCCCTCTGTAAATATGAGATGTGAATTGGTATATCCCTGATTGGCTTATTTGGTTTACCCGTTAGTCCCTAGTAGCGTGGCCTGTGAGTGCCCAGGGCTGGTAAACCGAATGCTGCCGGTGGGCCTGCAGCGCTGGGTTGCGCCACCCACAGAAGCAGCTTGTAAAGTGTGTCTCAGACCTGCCACTGCAGAGTCTGCGTGCAGTCCAGAACTGCCATCTTGGCTGTGAAGTGCACCCACTTCCCAGCCCCTGAACCTTCCCTTGGCATCATGTAAGTCACCCCTATGGCAGGGTGCTTTGTATGTGTAAGGTAGGACATGCCTTGGTGTGTATAGCATGTCCTGGTAGTGAATTACACCCAATTTCGTTTTTCACTACTGTAAGGCTACCTGTTCCCCATAGGCCAGGATGGGCAGTGTGGCTATTACATCCTATAGTCCTAACTGACCCCAGGAACATGGTAGATAAACGAATTTAGCATGCCTGAGCTCAGAATATTAAAATACATCTTTTAGTAAAGTTTATTTTTATATTCTGTGTTTGAAAATACCACTTTTAGAAAGTAGGTATTTTCTTGCCTAAGCCTTCCAGTGTGCTCTGCTGTTAAGTGTATTGGCTGTCTGGTTTTGGAGGGACAGGGCAGGCTGAGCCAGACTTGGGTTGAATAGAGAGATCTGCGTTTGAAGTATGGGGAGGGGTAGCTCCTTGACTTGAATAGGGCTGTGCCTGGCAAGGTGAATGATGGCTCCACATCCTACTGTGCGTCTGATAGCAGACCCCCTCTTCCTGAAAGGAAGGATGCAGCCTGGTAAACAAAGTGCTCCAGGACTGAACAGAACTGGTTCTGGCTAGGCTCAGTGACTTGTAGCTTTTGAGAACAAAGACTTTTGGGGTATAAATATCTGTGCTGAAACCCCTACAGATTGTATTGCTCCTGGACATCAAGACGAACCTCTGTCCGTGTAACTGAAGGAATCTGCAGGAGGTGACTATCCTTGTGCTTGTGTGCTGTTTCTTGGATTGGCCTGCAGCGGTTACCATTGGACTTTGAAAGAGAGGGAAAAGGACTTTTGAGAGAAACTTTGATTCATCTTGCTAAAGCAATCACCCAAGGGCTAGAAGAGAGCTAGCCTCCTGTCGAAGTCTCAGGCACATCAGACTTCACCACCAGCCTCCTGATTCCTCCCAGCGAGGATTTCTATCTGCAGGTGAGGCTCCTGTGAGTTCCAAGGCTTCTAGTTCTACTACAGAGAAGAGAGCGCTGAAATCGTCGCTAACGCCCGTGTGCGAGCCGCTGCAGCCGAAAGCGCCCAGAAAATCATCGCGCTGCTGCCGCTGAGCGCTCGCACCCAAAGATCATCGCACCGCACGTTTGCGGGCTTCCAAGTGCTCGCAATCAAAGATCAGCGCTTCACGACATCGCAGCGCGGACGTCCATCATTTCCCCCGCACCGCACCGCACCAGGACGCTCGCGGAGTGCCACTTCTTCGTACCACAACCTGATCGCACACGCATCCGGGTCGCTGCATTGCCCCCTCCCTCGCGGCAAGGAGTCATCGCACCACCGGCCTAACGTGCAGAAGTTGGTCGCATCGCCTCCGCACGCATCAGCAGATCGGCGCATCATCCTCCCTCTCGGTAAGGATTTATCGCATCGCCGGCCTCGCGTGCAGGAAGTCATCGCCACCGCTTCTTGCGACCATTTGTTGATTTTGCTACGATATCCAGGTACTTTGTAAGTAAAGGGTCGCAGAGACCACTGCTTTGAACTGAACCCCTCTTGGCGCACGTTGAACTATTTTTGCAGCATTTCAAGAGTAACCCTATTTTTACCGTATTGTGGCTTTTGATCGTTATTGGTCTTGTGATACGTCTATATATAAAGATACTTATTTTTGATAATTACTCGTGTGGTGTCCCTTTGTAGTGTTCCTCACTGTGTTACTGCGTATGGTCATAAATGCTTCACACACTGCCTCTGAGATAAGCCTAGCTGCTCGTGCTACGTTACCACAGGGTTGAGCAGGGGTTATCAAAGGGTGTAGCCCTCTCACTCCGACTTAGGAAGAAGGGTCCCTACTTGGACAGTTGCCAGCCATTGCCAACTAGAGACCCCCATTTCTAACAGTAAGCAACAGTTCCAGGGTTGGAATGCCGTTTTGAATTACCTTTTGAATTTTGGCCTACAAAGCCACCAGAGATCGGGGCCCGGGCTATCTGAGGCATAGATTGCAAAGTTACCATCAAGACCGGGTCCTGAGATCAAACCACCTGAAACTGCTCTAGGTTCCCCCGTTTCCTCAAGGCCAGGATAGGCGGCAAGGCATTCTCGTTGAGACCTGCAAAACTCTGGAATTATATGCCCTTACACCTCCGCATGACGGAGCCAGAACCGGCCTTCAGGAAGGCACTGAAAACTTGGCTTTTTAACCTTCCGTAGTTTCCTGTCTCTTGTTGTTTTCTCACTGTAAATCTGCAACCCAGCGCCGGGACACCTCCGTTGTAGGTATAAATCTAAAGGTGGGGTGTTGGTGGTCTAGGAAGTAGTGGCGCTCTGCTGCTATTGCGTGTAGTGTGTTAGATGCCTGTAAGTACGGTGCCAACAGGTAGGGGAAACACCCTATGACCCCTGTGTGTGTGAAGGAGAAATCCCGCACAAAGTAATGAACCAAAGTCCTGTGCACACGTATAAGAGTTCTCGATGAGAGTTCATCAATTCCTGTGAACACCAAAGTCATTAAAGTTCCAAACGCTCTGTTCTTTGTCTTTTATTCAGTATAACATCAAAAGAGCAACCAGCCAACACGTATTTCGTCACAATGGGAAATATCCCGCGACTTCTTCAGGGCTGTACTTCATATGCGAAGATTCTTATATATCACTCCGCCGGTGATAATTCCAACCCGGCTGGTCAAATAAATAAGGACTTAGTGGCTCTGCGATCGAATTAAAAGGGGGTGTATCAGAGGAGGCACCTAAGTGACGGTGATCCTGAGAGCGAATTAGATTGGTGTGTGTCAAAGGAAGCACCTAAGTGGCGGTGATCCAGCGTGGACCGTGCCGCAAAGCCAGAGAAGGGTTGGATAGACCGCTTCGTAAATTCCTTGATCTTCAGCGAGTACGCTGGGGTCTGCGGCGACAACGGGTGCGTTCTCTGTTCCGGATGTGGAGGTAGCCATGCGCTTTATAAACCACATTTATTATTTATTATTATTTTGAGATTGTGCAAACCTACTAACTTGCATGTTTTAAGGGTTTTAACCAACTCTTCTCGAATCTTTTCCCATACTGAGAAAGGTTGGATATTTACTCCTGACAATGGCAGACATAAAACTTCTTCAAGGGTTAGGGAAAAAAGTGGTTGGAGAGAAACACTCAGATTTTTGCATGAGCAAATCTACACCTGCACATTTGCTCATTCTAAAATGCACTTCACAAATATTTTCTAGGAGTACTATTTCTTGGCCTACTACTGTAAAGTCTTGTGAATTCACGAAAGTCATATCTGCACTTAATCCAAGGACATGGGTGCACTTTATTTAATAATTGGGCCCCTAATTAGGTCTGGAGTTAACCATGACCTTTTGTGTTTATTAAAATGTTGTGTCTCTCTCTCTATCGGCTAGCTTCACTGTGAGTGACAGCATTCTGTTCTTTCACAAGAAGCATATCGACGACACACAGTCGTTTTGTTCAGTGCCAGGAACTGCTGTGCAATGTGTGCTTTTTGAGACCAAAACTATTTTTGCTTTTGCCAATGTTTGTTATAATGGTGAGGGCCCGGCAGCTCCCACACCAATAAGGTTTTACAAAACCATGCCAAAACAAGTCACGCATTGACAAAACCAAAAGGCTGACCAACAATTTCAGACCTACTGGCTTTACCAATGCTTGTTTATTTTTATGTTTCCCATAATCTTATTAAAACTGGTTACACTGATTTTCCATTATGAATATTTTTGGGAAATACTAGCGTACAACAACACGTTTTAGTAAATGATGCTGCAAAGAAATGGTACCTAAACGTTTTCAGTAGTTTAGCTAAATGTTTTTGCTTTTTTTTGTGAACATTTTGTTTTGAAAGCAAAGAATCATCAATCTTGCTTTCAAGCTTCTGCAAATATTTGCATCTAATAAGAGCATTCTGGAAGCATTATACATAGCCTCATATTGCTAAACATTGAAAACGTGTGTACACATTTTTATACTCTAACCACTGTCAGTAGTGGAGTTTGAGCTTACAACATTTACTTAGAGCGCTCACTCTAATAATAAAAGGCTTTGCATTAATGAACCATAAATACAAGTTTGAACAGCATTAACACATGGACACAAATATTACCTTAACTGCAGGAAAACTTGTTGCCCTTGACCCCAAACAATATGTCCCGGGCGTCGAGCTATAGGAATTCCACATCCCTGCTTTGCAGATTATGTTCACTCGCCAGAATGGACCAGTGGGTGCTAAAAATAGCTTGAGCTGATCAAATTTGACTCGCCATTGTGAGTGGGCTAGTAGATTTTCCCGAAGCCTGTCTAAGGTCAGACCCATCACCATCGAAGGAAAACCTATTACAAGAGTAAATTAATTTTCGTATTTGGGTGTGACCTCCAATGCCTGGAGTTTCTGGTTAACTTGTATCTCATATAGATGTCTTCGCTTTAACCAGTCTGTGGGGGACATTTTCGAGCAAACCTGAAAAAAGGAAACAAACCTTTTCTACCGATTTTAGAAATCAACAAACTTGAGTGTGTCCTAGTTTTGATCTATGGAGCTGCAGGTTTGGGGCTACTGAAATTTTTCAAAACTGCAGTAGGAAGAGAATCGCTTCTGTAGGCAACTGCTAGGACTCCCACAATCAAGTCTGCATGTCTACACACATGATGAGCAGGGGGCTTTCCTAAACTGAGGACCATATTAAGCTTGCCCAGTTCTTTTTTGGATTTCTATAAAGGGAAATAAGCAGGCTCATTTACATCGTATGGTTATCATCGATAGCCTGGTGTGTGATCAGGGCACTGAAATTCAATGGTTAAGAAATCCCTAGGCAGACCTGAAGGGTTTACTTCCCCGCATTTGATTAAGGGGAATGAAGTACGGGTAAAAAAACAAATTATTTCACTCTGTAGGTCCAACAGAGAAGCTGATAAACTAACAAAGTCCACTCTCAGGGACTATATTATGACCGAAATCTGTGGTGGAATGGAACCTTATTTGCACCTTGTAAAAGATGTGTGGGAAAGGTCTTTTTAACTAAATTCTGGTTAAACACCCATTAGGAGCTACCTATGTTTTTCTCTTGGTCAATAGGACTTGACAATCCATTTTAACCTCCCTTGTGGTGAGGTTTCCACTCAGACTTGGTCACACTTTATTTTCTTTTGTAAATACTATGTGCCATTTATGCTTAAATTTTTATTGCCAATTATTAAATTCACACGGTTTGTATCAGCATAAACCTACACTTTATTTCATATGCAAGCTGCCTAGCCCCTAGGTGCATTTTGCCACTGGGAGCTTTTTGAAAACGCCATTTGCTGAACTTTAAAAATCTGTTATATGTGATTTTAATGATTTTTAACATGTAATGTATTGTTTTCGGTCTGTGCTTTTATGATTGTCTTGAAAAAAATGAATAAAGTTTATTGAAGATGAAGTACAACAGATGGTATTTAAAGGGAGGTATTCAAATATGTGATGTTTTGACTGCAAATAAGAGCTTGTCTGCTTTATTTTAAAATACAATTTGAAAATACTTTTGATTGCGGTTCGCTTTTACTGTTTATGGAATATTTATTCTATAAGTGTAAACTTCAAGTATATGAATTTTGGTCTTTTTTGAACTGTTAACCCAAGCAGCAGAGCACCCATATGCTGGAATGGCTTGGAGTGTGGCGTTACACCCTATAAGTGTTCTTAGCAATTAGGTATTCAAATATGTTACATTGCAGGGTATTGTTCTATTGTGAAGTCTCCCTAGCTTACAATTAATATCCGAGCATAATCATTAACAAGGCTCTTTTTAGGTTTGAGTTTGACAGCACAGCTGTCAAGCAGACCTACTACTAACAAACTTAGAATAGGCTTTTGTGCTAGCCCTTTCAACCACTGGCTTACTTTCATCAGGCTCTTTTAGTCACTGGCTTAAAAATTTGTCAATCATGTCTTGGGTTAGCTCAGTGGAATATATTCAGCTCTTACCCAATGCTATTGACAGTTTGAGTGTATCCGTTTGCTTGCACTCTTAGTACTTGCCTTGAACTGCTTGAAGGACCACTTTACTACTACAGCCCTCTCTAGCCACTCGTGCTTGCTCCCTTCAATGTGTCTCGGTCTAATGTCCTAATGCTGTATGTGCTATTAATTAAACTCCGACTTAATGGCTTTGTCAAAGAATGTTATTTACTGGGCAACACATGGAATTTAACCCATGGCGGGCATTCAGATGCGGCTCCTGTCACCACACATTTATTTATATACCATTTAAGCAGGTTGGTTGGTCCAGACATATACATACTGGGCTTCTAGTTTGTGGGGATAGTTGAGCCACCTTTGTTGCAATGAGCGCAGTTAGTATATAGAACAAGTGGTCTAAAAACAAAGGTGTTATCTCTATTACCCAAAACATTAAACAAACTGATTTTTACGAAAGAGCACCTGTTTCATCATTGTATTTATGTTAATACACATGATTTACGCAGATACAGACCTTCATGGTTCGTCTAACCAGTTTATAACAAGCTCCTACGATGTCCTGAACACTTAGGTCATCAAAAACAATAGCACAGATCTCAGAAATGTAACAGAAAAATAGGTTCAGGTGTGAGGCTCCAAATAAAGGCGCGGGGACCAGTGAGGTTGTCCAAAAGTGAGAAAACCTTCCTAAAAAAACAAGACCGGGGCCAATGATACTCGGGATCAATGACAGGTCGACACGAAGACTTACTGAAATGGTGACGGTGAAGCAAAGAAAGACTGCAAATATCAACCCCATTAAAAGAAAGCGGTGACAAAGTGATCAGACTACCTTAAACGAACGCTATCAAGGAGGAGATATATAAACAATTATAAAGATAGTCTTTGCAGTTAACACAATTAAGCAATAATGGTTCATATAAAAAACAAATACAAAGAGACAAAAAAACAATATAATTGCATTTTCCAAAAGGCTTGCACTGAAGAAGGAGGAAGTTCAATAAAAGAAGAGAAATGCCGAGGCTTCATCAGGACGACCTGAGGCTCCCTCTCCGTTCCAGGGAAACGCTTGGCCAAGTCTCCCGTTCTTGAGATCCAGCAGCACCACACCGGCTCACGCGTGAGTTCCGCACTACTCCCGCTGTCGTCAGCGACGCTGCCACGTTCGATAACCCTCCGCCCGCCCGCAAAGGAGTCCCTTCATTCAACCACCATCCGCAGCCTGTCCTATCTCCTGTCAAAACCGGCTCCCTGTCAGCTCACAGAAAAACAATCTGACGTCACCTTAGGAGAATCGCCACGACCTCCGCACGGCTGAGTCGGCCCCATGGCAAAAGCGAAACTGTGAAGCTACGTAACACGCAGAGATGCCGAAGGCGGCTTGACAAAGATATCCCTCCGCGGCCGTCTCTGTTCAGACTGTTGTGGTGTCTGTGTTTAGAGTTACTGCAGGGACTGCTTCAAGGCCCGAGACAGGCCGCTAAGAAAGCCGCGCACAAGGTCGCTACAGCCCCCGCAAAGTACAAGGACTGGCTCAGGGCGAGTTGCTCTTACAGCCTGCGGCTTGCAGAGGACAGGACTCGGCCCAGGACAGGCGCCGGCGCAGCTGCGGGCCCAGAGCTGCTCTCCCCCCGTTTCAAGCGGCCTTGTGGTTTGTTGACGATATCCCCTTGTTTATGGGCCGGCCGTCATGTCTATGAAGCAGCAGCAGGCCGGGAGTAACCGGAAGCCCGGCGGGGGTAGCGGCGCCCCGGCCCCGGGAGGAGGCGGGCGGCAGAGCATGGGCAGGTGGGTGCCAATGTTTCCTGCCTACTGGGAATTCTAAGGGGGATCTTGCGGGCACCTGACTGCTTGTGGTGGGTAGGTGTAGAAGGAGAAGGAAGGACTGGGGGGTGGGACATGTCAGGACGGCAGTGCCAGGGGTGGATTGGGGTGGCAGGTCAGGCACTGGAGCTGCTGAGGGCGGGCCAACCTGCCAGCGAGGGGAAAGGGAGGAGGGCACTGTTAAGAGGTTGCGAGGACGAGCATGCTGTATACTGCTGGTGGCAGAGAATGAGTTCAGTCTGGACTCTGCAGGATGGTAGGCCGGGCACAACCAGGGGAGAGGGGGGACATGTTGTTCACTCTTTGGGGCAGCAAAGGAAGAAAAACAAGGTGTGCAGTCTGGACACTGCCACTGACATACGAAGCAAATCAGAATGCAGAGAAAGGATGGGTAAGTCGGACGTTACCTAAGGGACTTGGGCACAGTCAGTTCGGGAGTGCAAGCCCAACATTGACATTCGGTGAGGTTGTGACAAAAGAGGAGATGCAAGACTAGTATTGACATTCATTTCCCAGGAGGGTTAGACCCATGGGTTTAGACAGAGGGCAAGCTGGACACTGCTGGGTGTTAGAGGAGGCAGGATATTCCTAAGTGTATAAACGAAGGGCAGCAATTCTACTTCTTTCGCAAAGTCAGTGGGCAAATATGGTCCTTCTACCAGGGGAATAGGCGGATGGACTGGGCACTGTTCAAAGTGAAGTCGAGATCAGCTTTCAAATCAGAGTAGCCTGGACTCTGCCAAACTAAGAGGCAGGGTACTTACTGCTGGTACAAAGGGGAAAGGAAGTCTGGCTCTTCAGTGGGTTGAGAGAGAGGGCAGGTCTGGCACTTCAGAGGGTTGAGCTTGGACGTGCTAAACTGTGTTGGGGAAGGAAATACAGACAGTTGTCTGACAGTCGAGAGGGATGGTAATTTAATGTGCTATGGAGTAGATAACGTAAAGGAGATGCCAGAGATGATGGTGGCTAATGGGATCTGTCGGAGGGCGAGGGGGTGCGAAGTGGAGTTTGCTTTGTTAGGGGGTGGCTAACGCACTGTCGGCGGGCTGGTTGAGATGGAAGGCAGATTACTAAACTTTGGGAGAGTGTAAGGGGTAGGGCACAGGAAGTGGACTACAAGGTATGGTAGACACGAGGCTGATCACGGCCTTTGTAGCAAGCCTGGAGAGCTACCAGTGAGTGGCTTTGAGGCGAGAGAGCGGCTTTGGCACATACAGGCTTGTATTGCTATTTCATTTGACTCACAGTTGGGCCTTCCCATATTAGGTTAAGAGGTAGAGTTAAGATGGTGATATATGTAGGAGAAGGAAGGTTTACTTTCCTGTAACATCGCTTTTATTCATTGATGTCTTGGTCTAGCTTCGCATACTTTGCAAGGTTCTGCTAGTAATTATGAAAAAGCAACCCATAAGCTTTGAATTGAGGGTGTGTCTTTAAACGGACCACTTATGACGTCTGAGATCAACTTAACTCTCTCTACCCTCTTTGAACTCGTGGAGAGGCTTGTTTGCCTCTGTGTGTGCATTGACGTGTAAAACTAGTATTACTAGTGAGTGACCTTTCTTTCTGAACATGAGTCTTTTATACTGTCACATGCTTTCCGTTTTAAGCAGCAATTGCTTGTAGTAGTGGGTGTGAGTTAGAAGCATTCCTGAAAACCGGTACTGATTTATTTGCAGCCTTGTTTATTTGCTAACAGTTAAGGTAAAATAGATGTAAGTATCACACTTTTACGTAACGTTTTATCACAGTCCGGAAGTAATCTGTAAAAGTACGAATGCACTGTAATTTCTGTGTAAAATTCCAAAGTACTTGCCTGTACCATGAGGAAAACTCGGAGGTACCTGTTGGAATGCAGGCTTTCGGTATTATTCAGTGGCATGTCAGTAAGTGCACCATGTTGTGCCCAAAAAAACCACACCACTTCATTCACTCACAAATAATGCACTACATCAGTGATAGCATGTATTGGTATTTGTGCTTCCATCGTGATCATGTATACAAGCAGTACCATTCAGTTTGGTATTTTGAAAGAGGCGTGTTAACCACCAGATATTTGTTGATTGTATTTTCATAGTGTATTCTTTTAGGTGTTACTGAGCAACTCTGCTATTGCCATCAAATATAAAATATGAGGATGCGATAGACCGGCAATTCTGCTGAGTCAAGGTATCATTTGACAAATGAATTAAGTGGCTGCCGTGCTGCAGTTTTCTGGCTCTTGCATGTCGCAGATGAATGCCGCTGTAGCAGCCTTTATTCTGCTAGAATGTCCTTTTGCTATACTTGGTTATTGTTGGTCTGCCAGCTGATAATCGCAGCAAGCCACAATCCATGTAGCTGCATTGCTGCAGAAGTGATCCTTGCATCTGATGTCTACGCGTCGTTAAATGTGCTGTTATATTGCCTGTCCAGAATTAACGGTGTTCAAAAGTATAGATTCAGATGTAGTCCAATTTCTCATAGCTATGGCATGTTGTCTGAGGAAGGTCCCTGGTATCTCATAGGGATGGTAAACGTAAAACTGATATAACTGTATGTAGCAAGCATATTACTCTGACACACCAGCATTCTCTGACAGTCCATGGGTTCGTCCATTTAAAAACTCTTGAAGTAAACTGACTTTCCAAGCTGATCTGATTGGCACACCATGTATCGCTTTCCATGAAAATGTTTTTAAGAGCACATCTGTGTATGGGCTGTGTAGAAGGTTCTATGAGCCCACACATGACAGCATTAAGATTTCGGAATAGAATTGGCTGTCGTATTTAGTCACAGGTAATCCGGTTTTGAAAAGTCAGTTCTGTTACAATTCGTATCCTAAAAGCTCTAGAATTTGTTTAAAATTATTAGTTCTCCACCCAGTAAAACAAACGTGGCAAATGTGTGTGTGTGTGTGTGTGTATATACCCACCCAGTTATTTATAGAGTTACTGATACATATAGGTGTAACATCTTTACGTAGCCAATAGAAGGATTTTTAGTTGTCTTCTTCAGTTACTGCAATTTTTACCAGTTTTAGTAATGTACATATAAAATACTACTCAACACTTTAATGTGTTTTGGGCGTTTTTATAATGTGTATTTGTGAAGAGCACTATCACCTCTACGGTATCTTGGTGCTGAACAGGTGTGTGCTTCACCCTGCTTAGTGTATGTTGATTAATTGAAAAGCTAGGTTGTCTGCTTCTTGTAGAATTCAAGCGAATAAGAGGACGCTCTGATATGGAGTGGGAGATCGTTCCACCCTTTATCATTTATGGAGCATTTTGGACCTTTTCTAAACTATACAAAATGGGTATAATACCAATTGAGAGCTGCCAGAACTGCCAATCGCTTAAACATTTGTCCTTTACCCACGCATATATATTAAACAACTATGTGCTGATATTAACAGAAATATTCTCCAATCAGTATAATACCTAACCCAATAACTAAGTTTGAGGATTTAAGCAACATCAGACTTACCACGATAAATAAACAGATCTTGTCGTTAGATCTATTGACACAGGGAATAAGTTCAGATAAACTGACATAACCTCAATCTAACCTCATCAAAAATTATAACACATTGTGGAATAAATTGGATATTTTCATTTTGAAGAAAAACGGGGCCTGAACTCTGTCTTTAAAGTAGATTGTCCACACACTTATCAATAGAGCTCCTAAAACTGCCACCCTGATATCTTCTATTACGCTGCCTGTTGGCTTGTACATACTCATTCTTGGATGACACGCTCCTGATCACATACCCCACCCACATAATAGTGACATTCATCTCTTGCTATATATCGCTCCATTAGACTATATGGTAGTCAGACCCACATCTCCATACCCACATGCTACACCCCCCCCCCTCCCCCCATTTCAAAAGATTGTATAATGTCTTTGGAATTAAAAATTGAGAAGGAAAGAGACTTTGTGACGATAGTACCTTCTCTGCCCTGTTTCTTTGTCTGCACTATCAGCCTTAACTTTATGCTCATATTAGTTTACTAGTATAATTTTTCTCTCTGTTGCCATACAATGCTATGTTATGTTGTCATCATTTGCTTTTGACTCATTTACTTTATTTCATTGCCTTGCCTACCATGTGTTAGTAGACCTCTTATGACTTTATGTAGGGAGCAAGAGTTTAAACCTGACAGGAGCTGATGACCTGGGCACGCAAGTCCACAAAAGATTTGATGTACATGGTACCTAAAGAATAACAGACCATACTACATGATCACCAGGAATGAAAGTAATAATTTCAAAGAAAATCACCATCCACTAGATGGTATTGAACGGGGCAGTCCTGGATTACGCTGCCAAACTGATCTCACACAAGCTGGCTTTTCAGCGAGGCAGGCACATGAAGTGGTTAGATATACTATAAAGTTCAAATCATACCATAGAAATTCACAAAAAGGATGCATATATCTCCGTTGGATACACAGGGCATAAAAATACATAGAGAAATTTAATGACGAGGAAAAAAATATTTTTAGATCTGAAATTACTTCAGTTCTGACATGGATAAATATAAATTGGAGAGCTGCAGGGCTCGAAAAATCATAAAAATATTACTAGACCTGCTCTAGTAATTTGAATAATCTACTCGACCTAACTGTAATGTACTTGACCTGTGAACTGGTCTTAACGCGATTGTCACAAGGTTCACTTTACAAAATCCTCTAACTTTAAACATAGAAGACAAACTGACTTTTGACCTGTCTCTGAAATCTGAGCAAATGTGACAAGATAACAAGATTTAAAGGCATCTTTATTGCTCATTCACTTTGAGCAAGCACAACACCCGTTGCCAGCTCGCCAGAAAGGGCGAGTAGGCCCTAAAAATAGTTCGTCCTGATTAATTCTGGCTCGCCATAGCGAGTGAATTTTTCGAGCCCTGAGCTACAAAGAATAGACCCAGTAGGCACTATTGTGACAAACACATAACAAATCATGATATAAAATTGCCACTTGAATCAAAAGAAAATAAGCATCAAATGGGAATTGCCAAATAATACCCGTTCTTAAAAAGTACACAGCAGTCAGATCTATCTTTTGCTTGGTGAAAGATACTACTTATTTAAATGAATAAAAGAGAGGTTTCGCAACAGCGATTCTAAGCGCCATATTTTAAATTACCTTTTTTAATTCCGTGTCGTCCTGTTTTTTTCACTATTCTTGTTAAAGCTTTTCTATTTGAAGTTGTTTTGATGGAAAGAAATTAATTGGGCACAGCCTCTTAGTTTTGGTATTAAGAACAGTGGCCTTTTTCAGAGAACGCTGTCCTCCTGATCTGGATTTGTGTATGCGTGGCATCTGTGTGGTTGGGAGAAAAAGGGTCAACTGCTCGGGTAAGGTGGATTCTAAGTTATGTAGCATCTTGAATGCGTGTGCGAGGAGTGTGAAATGAGGGCAGTGTTTGTGTAACAGTAGCCAGTGGAGCTCCGTGAGGTTTTGTGTAATGATGAGTTCTATGTGGGAGGTTGAGGATGAGTCTGGCTGCAGAGTTCAGGATAGTTTGTAGTTTTCTGGTGACTTGCTTGGTGATCCTGGCGTAGAGGGTGTTACCGTAGCCCCATCTTGCTGATGACTAGGGCTTGAGTGACCGTTTTTCTGGTGTTGCTTGGGAGCCATTTTAAGATTTTCCTCAGCATCTTTAGGGTGTGGAAGCAGGATGCAGTGACAGCATTGACTTGTGCGGTGCTGTCCAGTTTGCTGTTGATGATGATTCTGAGTTCCCTGCCGTGGATGCCAGGTGTTGGTCCGAGCTTGGCCTGCCACCAGTTGGAGTCCCATGGCGAGGTGTTCTTGCCGAAGATCACTACTTCTGTCTTCTTGGTGTTGAGCTTGAGATAGCTTAAATCCATTAGCGACTTCAGTCATGCAGGTAGTGAATTTGATTCTTGTGCTGGGGGGTCTTGTCTGGAAGGGAAAGTATGAGTTGCATGTCGGCATAGGAAAGGATGTTAATGCAGTGTGTGCGGATGATTTTGGCCAGAAGGATCATGTGTACATGGAGGGTGCATTGAGCATGAGGCACTCCGCAGATGAGTTTACGGGCTTCTGTGGATTATGGTGCAGGCTGACAGCTTGTGTTCTATCCATTAAGAAGGAGCAGTTCCAGCGGAGAGCGGGTCCTTCGATGCCAATCTCATGCAGGTGACTGATGAGGATGGGATGTGAGACAGTTTCAAATGTTGCACAGAGTT
Organism: Calotriton arnoldi; assembly: GCA_963921515.1. Classification (NCBI taxonomy): domain Eukaryota; kingdom Metazoa; phylum Chordata; class Amphibia; order Caudata; family Salamandridae; genus Calotriton; species Calotriton arnoldi. The sequence goes on along the minus strand of CAWUFW010001967.1, from coordinate 1,019,269 downwards.
CCAGGAGAATGAGGGTGACTCCCCTGTCAAGGATCATGTGGATGTTGTGTGTGATGGCAATAAGTGTGCTCATCATTCTCTTATTCAGGAGGAAGATTTTCAAATAGTGTAAAATAGCAATTATAGAATCATATTTTTTTGGAACAATTGACAGCCATCTAGCAGACACCATTGACAAATGTTAAGTCTTTTCTGTTGAAAATGACCTCATGGACATGTACAAACGGGCTTCAATTAAACTGAAATAAGATGGACATTCTAGCTTTCTATATGGCAGAAGTGGGGTTCTCTTTCCTCCAATTCTTAGTTATGATTCTGCGTAAGGTTTGATTCAGAGCTGAACTTTGAACTCCTAAAACAACTCCCCAGGTCTCCTATTTACGTCTGCTAGGTTTTGATTATTTTCATTTCTAAAGTACATTACAGAACACGTAAGCAAACTGACAACACTTTAGAATTCCTTCCCAACCCCAGCCAACCAAATGTCATTGCTAAACAGTTGGTAAGTTGTTAAATGGGCAGTACATTTTAGTAATCATTTTGAGCTCCATCCCAAATGGTGGATTAAAGACTCTGGCACCCCATGCTTTCACTTTAGAGTTCCCCAAAAGACAATGCGTAGAATCCACGCAGTACATTGGGATTGACAATCCAAGTTTGCCAGCAGAAAAGTAGAACAAAATAGTAAAGCAAAAGAAGAAAGAGAAGTAGAGGGTTAGGTCTGATGTCTAGTCGTTACCAGCAAATCTACTGCTCTTCCTACAGCCCATCTTGGTCCCCAGCCCCACCCATACGTTTAGCCAGATTACTGTGGTTATCGCTTTGGATTAATCCTCCCTTCACAATTTCATCTCATTATTGCAATATTGAGTGTTGGCTGTGCTCAGTGAATTTCCTTATATCAAAAAAACTTCAAATGCAAAAAGTTCAACAAATATAGTGAAAAGAACAGGATGATTTTGGTTTACATCCCGATTTAAAAGCGTAATTTCATATATGGTTTTTAGAACTGCTGTTGCAAAACCTTCCTTTGATTCCTTTAAATTGAAGAAGTATCTTCCGTCTGGCAAAAGAAAAATCTTATTGTGTGTGTTCATTTTAAGAACGGGGATTTTTCAAGTTTTTAGGTGTGTATTGCCAAACTCTTTAGGCTTGTCTGATTCTTGTTTGCCCCTCGGCCTTTTTTTTTTTTAAGGGTTTCTCATTTGATGCTTATTTTCTATTGATTCAAGTGGCAATTTTATAGCATATTTTGTTATGCGTTTGTCACAGTAGAAAGTACTGGGTCTGTTCTTTATAGCTCTTTAATTTATATTATCCATGTCAGAATTGAAGTAAGTTCAGATATAAGAATATATTTTCTGTTGTCATTATTAACTTTATCTTGGTATTATCCTGCCCCATGAATCCCATTGAGATATATGTATAATTTCTGTGATTTTTCTATGATATGATTTGAACTTTATATTTCATGCTGCCAGCCTCACTCAAAAATCAGCTTGTGTGGTTCAGTTTTGAACCGTAACTCATATCTGCCCCGTTTAACACCATGTAGTGGCTGGTTAATTTCTTTGAAGATATTACTTCCATTGCTGGTGATCGTATAGTCTGGTCTTTTATTCTTTATGTACCATGTACATAAAATCTTTTGTGGGCAGGCATGCCAGCGTCATCTGCTCCTGTTAGGTTTAAACTCTTGCTCCCTTCATAAAATCATAAGAGTTTTACTAATACAAGTTAAGCAGGGTAATCAAATAAACGAGTTGTTCATTCGTTCTTAATCTTTATTCGATTAATAAAAACAAGCCATAAAAGCGTCACAATAGTACAGATAGTTCATTTAAACATTCAATTTAACATTCAATTTTTTTTTTTTTTTAAAACACTAACCAGATTTTAAAAAACAATAAAATTATGTATAAAATCATTTTCCGACCATGATCACAGACTTGGTAAATATCCAGAAGTTAAAAACAAAATCATCTCCGGTTAATTCATTATGTTTCCATAACATTCAAAGCTTCTCTAACGTGGTTAACAGAAGAGAGAAACATGGCTACCCGAAAACAAATGTTATCATCGTTGTGATCATACAGGTACTTAACCCCTTCGCTGCTAGGCCTTGTCCCCCCCCCTGTGCTAAGCCTTTTTTTTGGCTATTTGGGGTAGTTCGCGCTTAGGCCCCTGTAACGTTTTGACCACATAAGGTATCGACGCCAAATTTGCGTCCTTTTCTTCCAACATCATGAGGATTCTAAAGGTACCCACGGTTTGTGGATTCCCCTGGAGGGGTCCCAGAAATTAGCCAAAATATAGCAATTTTTTTTGGGGGGAAAAATGGGAAAAAGGGCTACAGATGAAAGCGTCTGTTTTTTCCCTGCAAATGGTATCAACAAAGGAGTTGTGGTGCTGAAATCACCATTTTCTCAGCTTTCAGGGACAAGCAGACTTTTGTCAGAAAACCCAAATTTTTTACACAGTTTTGGCATTTTTCTGGGACATAGCCTATTTTTGCTATTTTTGTGCTTTCAACCTCCTTCCAGTTAATGGTAGCAATGGGTATGAAAGCAAAAGTGGATCCTGGAAAGCTATACATTTTAGAAAGTAGACAAAATTCTGAATTCAGCAAGGGGTCATTTGTGTAGATCCTTCAAGGTTTCTTTATAGAAACTAACAGTTGAATATAGGAAAAATTGAAAATTAATTGAAAAAAAACAGGCATTTGTGTCAACGTTTTCACCTGTAACTTCTTCTAATTATGACGGCTGTTTGAAAGCAATATACCGTTACATCCGCTGGACCTTTCTGGTTGTGGGGATATATAGGACTTGTAGGTTCACCAAGAACCCGACGAACCCAGAGCCAATACCTGAGCAGTGTCTTGCAATGGTTTTTTATTATGTACCGGGTATATAGCAATTAATTTGGGAAAATATATACATGGAAAAATCGGTATGAAAGACACCTATGTATTTCTGAAATTGGAACAAAATATAGAGTTTAGAAACAGTAGATATTTGCACATTTCCGAAATTGTGAGTACCCATACTAGCATGAGAATTATCGGTCATTTTTCAAAATGACTTTTTTTTACATATTGTCTTTCATTTGGAAGGCAGAAATGCATCGAAAGTCAATAGGTAATAACAGTTGCTCTACAATTCTGTATTACCCTAAGTCTCCCGATAAAAATGGTACCTCACTTGTGTGGGTAGGCCTAGTGCCCGCGACCGGAAACGGCCCAAAACGCAACGTGGACACACCACATTTTTACAGTGAAAACTGACCCTTTTTTAGGTCTCGCCTGAGACAGCGCATGCGCTGTCTCTTCGAGACATTTAGTAAGTGGCTTTTAAAAGTGCCACCAGAGGCTTTTGCTGGCCTCCAGCTTGCGTTCACGAGCGCGTGCACGTGCACAGCTGCCATCTGTGTTTTTATTGCTGTAATCAGGCTCCTCTGCTTGCACTACCCCCTCCCTTTTCCCTCTCCCTCCTGGTCAGCTTCATTTGTGTCTTCTATCGCTGTGAATGCTCCTCTGCTTGCACTCCCCTCCTCCCCCTCCCTCTTCGTTTTTACTTGGTTCTGCCCCAAGCTTATATACATATACTGGCCACGTGCACATCGTCCCTTTGGCAGGCTGCTCCTTGCATGTATATTGCTTCATTAGCCCCAGCCCTTCTATCCCATTCTTTTTCATACTGACTGAAATGGCCTCTCCCTAATAGAAAGCTCCAGAATGTCCAGAGGTCATGCACAGGAGTTTATGGAGGGGCAGTCGGGCGGGCAAACAAAGGCTGATGGCGACGTTTATTAATGCATAAAATCATTAGACTCGATGTAAGGTAAACACTGCGGGTTCGTTGACGTTAGCACTGCGTGCCCGCTCTGTACTCGCACTCACTGGCTGGTCTCTAGATTTACTCCGGTATATTTTTTTTACTTGGTTCTGCCCCAAGCTTATATACATATACTGGCCACGTGCACATCGCCCCTTTGGCAGGCTGCTCCTTGCATGTATATTGCTTCATTAGCCCCAGCCCTTCTATCCCATTCTTTTTCATACTGACTGAAATGGCCTCTCCCTAATAGAAAGCTCCAGAATGTCCAGAGGTCATGCACAGGTTACTGTACCCGTGTGTTGTACAAAGTAGGTATATTCCTACCAGTATCTTCCTGTGTTCTGTAAAGAATGTTGTCATCACTTACCAGTAAGAGTCATTTCTCCTAAACTTACGCGCCAACACCCCAGTCATTACTACTAGGATCAACTCCACCTCACAGAGGCAGGACTCTCCAAGAAATGCTGAAAATGAAAGCCCTGCTGCCCCCCCCCTCACCCCCCCCCCCCACCCGAACTGGGTGCTATAAAGAGGCTGCCAGTCCGAGCATCGTCAGCAGCGCATGTCTTGGCCCCCACTCCCTTTATTTCTTTATTGCTCTCTTTGCCCCCTCCATCATTCTCCCCCTTTCCCTGTATCTCCTCCTTCTCCGCGTTACCCCTCCCGCTCCCGACCTCCCTAAGCCTCCTTTGCTGCGTTAACCATTCTTTCACAAAGCCCCTTTTCCTTTCTTTCTTCACTCTTTCGTTAATTGCCTAACCCCCCCCCCTCGCTGTACTTCGTTATATCGGGCCCTCTTCCTCTCTTCACCTTCACTATCACCATGTCTCTTTCTGCCTTCCATTTTAAAGCTTTCTCCCCCTTTCCATGAGTCCATCTTTATCACTATCGACCTTCCTTTGCCCGATTTCTGTTTCATTGTATACCACATCTCCATTAATCTCTCTAGCCCTCTCCCTTTTCATGGTCTCCTCTCTTCATTGCCCCAAGTCTCCCGCTCTAAAGCTTCTCTCGTTCCTCCTTTCCTTCCGGCCTCTATCTCTCTGTGCCCTGTAGGGTCACAAGTTCCTAACAAGGTCAAACGCCCCCACACCTTCATCCCCGAGAGGAGAATAAATGGAGTCATTACATTTGGTTGTGTTAAATTTGTCAATGTACTACATTTTGGAATGGATAGAGCTGTGGCATTAAGCGCTATCTCACGGGTGCAGCAGTACACAGTTCAGCAGGGCCAACACTGCATCACTCAGCACCACCACAGCATCACTCAGCACCACCACAGCATCACTCAGCACCACCACAGCATCGCTCAGCACCACCACAGCATCGCTCGGCGCCACCACAGCATCGCTCGGCGCCACCGCAGCATCAGTCGGCGCCACCGCAGCATCAGTCGGCGCCACCGCAGCATCAGTCGGCGCCACCGCAGCATCAGTCGGCGCCACCGCAGCATCAGTCGGCGCCACCGCAGCATCAGTCGGCGCCACCGCAGCATCAGTCGGGCGCCACCGCAGCATCAGTCGGCGCCACCGCAGCATCAGTCGGCGCCACCGCAGCATCAGTCGGCGCCACCGCAGCATCAGTCGGGCGCCACCGCAGCATCAGTCGGCGCCACCGCAGCATCAGTCGGCGCCACCGCAGCATCAGTCGGCGCCACCGCAGCATCAGTCGGCGCCACCGCAGCATCAGTCGGCGCCACCGCAGCATCACTCGGGGCCACCACAGCATCACTCGGGGCCAGCACAGCATCACTCGGGGCCAGCACAGCATCACTCGGGGCCAGCACAGCATCACTCAGTGCTTCTTACACTTTTTAGCATGCTGCACAGCAGCCACACTTCTCTACAGCACAGCTTAGAAACATTGGCAAAGTCAATAGCTCTACCTAAACACTTAAAAGGCGCCCCAATGCATAGCCAATAGGTCTCGCCTTTGGGACATTGTAAGTGTTTAGTTATCCAGCACAATATCCTTCATTAAACAACATCAAGTGTTGCATGGCTAAACACTTAGAAGATCCCAAAAGCGAGACCTGTTGGCTATCCCAATGCTTGTTTGCAAAGTGCCTAGCTGTAGATTTTGAACCCTAGCTCTGCCGGCACCTAGGGAAACCTAGCAAACCTATACATTTTTGCAAACTAGACACCCAGGGGAATCCAGGATGGGGTGACTTGTCTGGCTCTCACCAGGTTCTGTTACCCAGAATCCCTTGCAAACCTCAAAATTTGAAAAAAACAAACCACATTTTCCTCACATTTCTGTGGTGGAAATTCTGGAATCTGTGTGGATCCACAAAATTCCACCCACCCCGCATTCCCCAAAGTCTTCTGAGAAAAATGGTACCTCACTAGTGTGGGTAGGTCTAGTGCCCGCAACAGGAAACGGCCCAAAACGCAACATGGACACACCACATTTTCACAGTGAAAACGGACCCTTTTTTTGCAAAGTGCCTAGCTGTAGATTTTGAACCCTAGCTCTGCCGGCACCTAGGGAAACCTAGCAAACCTATACATTTTTGAAAACTAGACACCCAGGGGAATCCAGGATGGGGTGACTTGTCTGGCTCTCACCAGGTTCTGTTACCCAGAATCCCGTGCAAACCTCAAAATGTATCAAAAAATCACATTTTCCTCGCATTTCTGTGGTGGAAAGTTCTGGAATCTGTGTGGATCCACAAAATTCCACCCACCCCGCATTCCCCAAAGTCTCCTGAGAAAAATGGTACCTCACTTGTGTGGGTAGGCCTAGTGCCAGTGACAGGAAACGGCCCAAAACGCAACGTGGACACACTGCATTTTCACAGTGAAAACTGACCCTTTTTTTGCAAAGTGCCTAGCTGTAGATTTTGAACCCTAGCTCTGCCGGCACCTAGGGAAACCTAGCAAACCTATACATTTTTGAAAACTAGACACCCAGGGGAATCCAGGATGGGGTGACTTGTCTGGCTCTCACCAGGTTCTGTTACCCAGAATCCCTTGCAAAGCTCAAACTTTGTAAAAAAAAAAAAAAAAAAAAAACACATTTTCCTCACATTTCTGTGGTGGAAATTTCTGGAATCTGCGTAGATCTACAAATTTCCTACCACCCAGCGTTTCCCCAGGTCTCCTGATAAAAATGGTACCTCACTCATGTGGGTGCCCCAAGTACCCGCGATAGGCAAGGGCCCAAAACGTATTGAGGAGACATCAAAATGACCTATCACAAAACAACCTGGTTTTGCAAGGGAAGTCACCCAGGTTTTTGGCCCCAGGCTCAGCGGCCATCTTGGGAAACTACCAAATCCACACATTTATGAAAACTAGACACCCGGCGGAGTCCAGCAAGGTATGGCTTGCGTGGGTCCCCCAACGTTTTCCTATCCAGAATCTCCTGCAAACCTCATTTAGCTGAAAAAATCACTTTTTTCTCAAATTTCTGTGTGGGAAAGTTCTGGAATCTCCATGGATCCACAAATTTCCTACCACCCAACGTTCCCCCAGGTCTCCTGATAAAAATGGTACCTCACTCGCGTGGGTGGGTCAAGTACCCGCGACAGGCAAGGGCCCAAAATGTATTGAGGAGACATCAAAATTACCCATCACAAAACAACCTGGTTTTGCAAGGGGGTCACCTGGGTTTTTGGCCCCGGGCTCGGCGGCCACATTGGGAAACTACCAAACCCACACATTTCTGAAAACTAGACACCTGGGGGAGTCCAGCGAGGTATGGCTTGCGTGGATCCCCCAATGTTTCCCTACCCAGTATTCCCTGCAAACCTCAAATTTAGCTGAAAAAAAAACATTTTCCACACGTTTTTGGGTGGAGTCACCGTGCCGGCCCAAATGTCCTACAACACAGCATTCTCCTTAGTGTTTCGAGTAAAATGATACCTCACTTGTGTGGGTGTCCAATTCAGAATTGGCAAAAAATGTATTTTTAAAAAAATGTAGCGCTTAGAATTTTTGGGGGGGTGGGGGCATTGGTATGCCCGTTCTGGTCAGTCTCCACCCACACGCATAAAAAAAGCCAGCGTAATCACTGCCGCCTAGTGGGCTTTCTGCCCCCCCCCCCTGGGGGGCGGATCAGGGGCCACTGCCCCATCTGCCCCCCCCCCGGGGGGGCAGAAAGACTGGAATTTATCTGGGGGTGTGGGGGGTAATGTCATGCCCATTTTGGGCAGCCCCCTCCCCTACATGAATACCAAAGACTAATTTTTTTTTGGGGGGGGGGGGGGGCATTGGCATGCCCGTTTTGGGCAGCCTCCACCCTTATTCCAATTGCCCAAAATAAATCCCTGGTGTCTAGTGGGCATTTTGCCACCCGGGGGGGGGGCAGAAAGGCTGTTATTTTGGCACGGGGGTGGGGGCATTGGCATGCCTTTTTTGGGCAGCCCCCACCCTAAGTAAACTTGCCAAAATAAAATCCCTGCGTCTAGTGGGCTTTCTGCCCCTCCGCGGGGGGAGATTGGGGGCTATTACCCCCATCTGCCCCCCAGAGGGGGCAGAAAGACTAAATGTTGCCAATACTTTTTGGGGGAGCAATGGCCCCTCCCTGGTGTCTAGTGAGTGGATCCCTGCTTGGGGATCGCCCTCCTGGGCCGATCCCCAAGCTGGGATCCACTGGGGAGCGGTACCATTGGAAAGGGGAGATTCTCCCCTTTCCAGTGATTCCACTCCCATCTTTCTACGTGCTCAGGGGGCTGAGATAGCCCCCTGAGCACATAGAAAGTGAAACTGAAATGAGCCTATAGGCTCGTTTCGGTTTCTATGAAATGACGTCAGCGCGACGTGCCGCGCTGATCGTCATTTCATAGAAACCAGGGGGGGGCCTCGGGAGCTGGGGAAGCTCTTCCCCCAGCTCCCGAGGCTTTGGGGAAGAAAAAGAAATCCCTCTGGTGCCTGCACCAGAGGGATTTCCGGTGCCATGTGCCAGGACGGCCGGGAGCCGTCCTGCGCACACTAGCACCGTGGCGCAAGACGGCTCCCGGCCGTCCTGCGCATGCATGGGGTTAAAAACCGGCCAATAATAAATAATTCTATCAGCTTAAAAAAAGAGGTCTTAGATAAAACTTCTTGGGGGATGAATAAAACCTGCAGAAAAGCATAACATATTGGGTGGACTGGACAGACCGCTTATCACATGGGCATTTCTGTGTAATCGTACCCCATCCCACTTTCCGTGGGAATGCAATTTTGCGATGAAAGATTAAAAGGTGGAAGCTTGTCAACAGTTACCTATGGTGGGTGTTTTTGATTAGGGTAAGGTACAACTTGCATCCAGTCCCCTCATTTAGGGCCATGTAACATCCTACTGAGACCTTATTCTTGTCCATTTGGGTCCTTTTTTAGGTCGACCCTAGCGGCAGCGCGCGTGCGCTGCTCGCTCTGCGAGAATGCTGAAGTAGAGTATGGGAGAGAAGCCGCGCCCACTCTCCTCCCATATTTTTCATTGGCTTATGTCATTGTCTTTTGTAAATGCTGCCTTCGGATTCGTTAATAGACTTGTTAGTCCCTCCTTAGTACGGCCTTGTCTTCATTTGTGCCCTCCCATGGCAACTGGCCCTTTTACTTTGGTTGTTACACAGGCCCTGTTATTTAGTCTGTAAGCCCTATTTACTTTATTGAGTTTCTCTTACTGCAGGCCGGACATGTGCTGCCTCAGCTGAAACCGCTTGTGTTTTTTTAAGCAGCACGGGCGCCTGCTTTCAATCACTTTAACCCAGCATTATCTCCTGTCCATTTCAACCTCCACGCCCCCGACCCCCCCCAAGTAAAATGGATTTACAAATGATTAGCGAAAGTCATGTGAATTCCAGGTAGCACATAATCCTGTGCTAATGGGCTGAAGCTGACCGCACATCTGAGTTACATGTCATCTGTACTGAAGCCACCTGATGGGTTGTTTTCAAAAGCCTGTTTTATTAACAACACCACCACCACCAGTACCACCACCAGTACCACCACCAGTATAACCACCAGTACCACCACCAGTACCACCACCAATACCACCACCAATACCACCACCAATACCACCACTAATACCACCACTACCTCCACCACCACCAATACCACTACCACCAATACCACTACCACCAATACCACTACCACCAATACCACCAATACCACCACCACCGCCAATATCACCGCCAATATCACCACCATCAATACCACCATCAATACCACCATCAATACCACCATCAATACCACCATCAATACCTCCACCATCAATACCACCATCAATACCTCCACCATCAATACCTCCACCATCAATACCTCCACCATCAATACCTCCACCAATACCACCACCCCCAATACCAACACTGCCAATACCACCACCACCAATACCTCCACCACCACCAATACCTCCACCACCACCAATACCTCCACCACCATCAATACCACCACCTCCATCACCAATACCTCCATCACCAATACCTCCACCAGTACCACCAATACCACCACTGCCAATACCACCACCACGAACACCACCACCGTCAACACCGCCAATACCACCAGCACCGCCAATACCACCAGCACCGCCAATACCACCACCAATACCAGCATCAATACCTCCACCACCACCATCAATACCTCCACCACCAATACCACCACCAGTACTAACACTGCCAATACCACCAATATCAATACCACCAACACCAATACCAACACCAATACCAACACCACTACCACCAACACCAGTACCGCCACCACCAATACCGCCACCACCAATACCGCCACCACCAGTACCGCCACCACCAGTACCGCCACCACCACCAATACCAGTACCACCACCACCACCAATACCAGTACCACCACCACCACCAATACCAGTACCACCACCACCACCAATACCAGTACCACCACCACCAATACCAGTACCACCACCACCAATACCAGTACCACCACCACCAATACCAGTACCACCACCACCAATATCAATTCCGCCACCACCAATACCACCACCACCAATACCACCACCACCACCACCACCAGTACCACCAATACCACCACTACCAATTCTGCCACCACCAATACTGCCACCTCCACCGATACTACCAATACCACCACCACCACCAATACCACCACCTCCGCGCCCCTCGCTCACTAGTAATAGCAGGGGCACTGTACGAGGCCGGAGCTGCTGCCGAGACCATCCCTCTATGCCTGCCATAAAGCACAGCCCGCCCTGCACCAGGAGGTGAAGCCTGGGCCCTACTACAGCTGGAGTGTTTTTTATTAGGCCAAAGATAGCAATGACATTACGCAATGCCACACTGCACACTCAAATCACGGAGAGGGCAGGAACTAGCCTCCCCCCTTCCCCCCCCTCCCGCTCTTCCTCCTGAGCCGCGACAGTCTAATCACAGAGCGAAAGGTGTTGGATCGCTTTGTTAGTGTTTATAGCTCGGATCATATGTAACTCTCACTTCACACTTTGTGTCTGTGTAGTTTACAACACTTGCACATCTTCTTCACTGCACTATTTATCACTACTTTGAAGACGTCGCAGGCCAGTCTCTTCCTCTGATATTTACAATTTAACAAGTGGTCGAGAAGGCCCTTTATTGCAATGCTATAGGTCTTCCATTTGCGAGAGTTTAAGCTATTAGTATTGTAAATGGCAAAGCCTTTTATTTATGTTTTAAAGCCCAAAACATAAATAAAATTCATTGTCATTTACAATGCCAATAGCTCAAACTCGCGTGAATGCGAGGCCTATTGCATTGCAAATGCTTGTTCTCTGCATGCTTTGAGCACTATCCCCCTTAGTCTCTTTTGGAATAGGTAACAATATCCTCCGGGAATGCCCAAAGGTCCTGTCATTCCTGCCCCAGTTCCCATAGGGATTTTTTAATAAAATGTAGCCATGGGATTCTGTTTGCCTGATATAAGCACATACAGTCTCTAATAATGTCTCTGGTAAATAGGGTCTCCGGTTTACACCATATAGAGCGCCACAACTGCAATGGTTTGCCTTCTAGGATATCAGAAAGATAATCGATGCCTAGCTCATAATGGAGAATGGAGTCTGCGGTTGAGGATGGCACAGCCAACAGGCTTTTGAAGAACTTATTTCCTTGTTTTTGCAGGGGACCATTGTCCCCCATTCACCAGGTCCCTGTCCCGTAGGATGCTGTGGCGATGCTTTTTGCGTTACAAAGTTTTAACATCTCCGCAATGGGTTTAAGGCCTCACTTGGAAGCAAACCTGCCAGGGCTTCATAATTCCAAAATATGTTCTAAGCACTGATTGCTTTGTGTTGTTTCCAATCTAGATCAGAGGAGAACTGGATCCTCAGATAACTAAAAACATCAGTGTAGTTAAGATTTAAAAAGAGCGTGGTTTGGCCCCGGTCAACCATAATTTAAGGTAAAAATTTTTGCGAGATTTATCTTCATCCCCTTTCCCTCCATCTATTCCGTAAAGGAATTAATCAGAGCTTGCAGGCTGTTAAGAGTAAGTGCCAATACAGCCGCATCACCAGCGTACAGCAGGATTGGGATTTGACCTCTCTCAATCCTGGGAGTATCTACACCTAGAAACTGGAGTGATTTTTCCACACCGTTGATATAGGTGGAGAAGAGATAGGGTGCCAGCATGCACCCCTGCCTCTCCCCCTCCCAATATCAATGGGTGGAGTTAATTCCCCTTTGACTTCGAAGTGCACCTTGGCATTTAGGCTTCTATATTGGTGGGCCAACAATCTCCTTAAGTGTCCCTAACTTAACCATGCACTCCCATAATCCTCTATGGTTCACTAAATAGAAGGCGCAATGAAGATCGAGAAAGCATATATATAATGCTCCCTCCTTGACCTGGCAGTACTTACTCCTTAGGAGGTTCTAGTTAAGCAACTGCTCCACTGCCCCCAAACCTTTCTCGAACCCGTATTGGGTTTTTGAAAGGACTTCGTTGTCATCTGCCCACACTTGTAATCTCTCAAACATGACTCTCCCCAATAGCTTGGCTGAAGAGTCGAGTAGAGAAATCGGGCGATAGCATTTGGGGTCGTCCCTTTTTGAATATGGGGAGAATGGTGAGGTAAACCAAGAGTGGGGAACGTATCCGGCTCCCACTGCATTTAATACCTTTGTTAAACGTGGGGCCCATAGGTCAAGAAATAACTTGTAAGTATCCATTGGTACCCTTACCATTGGAGCTATTAGAGATGGCCTTCAGCACTTCTTTATGGGTAAATTCCAAAACTGATAATACTTCCTTATCCTTCCAATCTGGGGGTCCCTCTTCTGGGTGAGTGTGTGAAAATATTGTACCAAAATGGTCAGCCCATTGAGTTGGAGTTATTGAGTACTCCAAGTCCGGGCCTATGCCCCTAGAAAAGATTGGGACTTTCACCGTTCTCCAGAAAAGGGTCTTATCCTCAATCTCTGCTGCTTGTAAAAGATTAGCCCATGCTTCCTCCTGTAACTCTTTCTTCCTATTCTTAAGGATCTTTCTATAGAAGGATCTTGCTTCCTGTATCAACATGGTGTCCCTGGGACATTGACTTAATAACTAAACCAGGTGACTCAGTGCCTTTGTGCATTGGTGGCTAAACCATCCCTTCGGGTTTTTATTTTGTCAGTTAGGTCTCGCAACTAGGTTGAGATTGATGGAATTCGAGATGTGGATGTGTACTTCCCAAGATTCTTCATGATTAGAGTATGGGGCTAAAGCTGTCATAAAATGCTCAAGATTGCTTGATATTAGATTTTGTGTGAAGCTTGCTGGATCAACCCCTGCCCATTTGATTCTTATTCCATTCTTACCAGCGGGAAAAATATTGCTGATTATTCCTGTATCTAACTTTTTGGGTATATTAAACCTTATGTTCAGGAGCACAGGTTACGATGATTTATACGGTTGGGTCCCACGTGTATCCCAAAAATGCATACTCTGTCATGTTCTGAAGTCGCAAAGTGATCAATCACACTACTAGAGCCTCTACCTAGGAACATTGGCAATGGGGGATGTTCACCAAAACATCCCTGTTACACAAGCTTCAAACTAAACTTCATTAAGATGTCATTTAGAGCAAGGTAGTACGAACTATGTTTAAAATGGGCCAGACTGGACCCCCCCATGTCCCTATACCTGCAAAGTTCTTTCAAACCTGTAGCGCATACTGTTATATTAAAGTCCCCAGCCCAAATGACATAAGGATCCCAAAAAATGTGTCCGTCTGCCTCTAATGATTCTGCCACGTCCATCCTTGTGTTGTCAAATACGTTGTTATAAAAATTGATAATTAATATATCTTGCTTACTGCCTAGCGTGAATATTATGAGCCAATATTAATGAGTGACTCTTGATTTGTGGATCTAAACTAGTAGAAATGAAAGTTATCAACCCACCCTTGGCTCTGCCCATGCTAGGAGTCACACTGGTATTAAACAATACAAAGCCGTCTAGGTCAATCTGAACAGTCTCCTAGGTCTCCTGGATATATGCGATATCAGCTGTTTTTGCATAATCTAGCCAGTCCTGTGTGTGCATTTTGTTGGAAATAGCAGCTATATTCTGTATAATGACTCTAATCATTGTCTTGTCCTTCTCCGAAACCGGGCTAGCCATGTTCTTTAAGTCTGGGCGGGGAGGACTTTGTATTGTGCGTGCAGGGCAGTTTGACCATTTAGTCCTTAATGACAATCCAATTGGCTCGGGTGGGAAAAGCTCTTCTAGGTTGACAGAGGAAACAGGGGCAGTCCCAGGGACCCAAGATTTTGTCTGGCTGGGTGTAGAAGAAGCTGAGTGGAAGGACCTCGAGGGAGGATGGAGGACCCCCCGTCCAATTAGTCCTTGTTAGGACGTCCTTGGTTGTTAGCTTGTCTTTGAAATTGATGACAAAACATTCTAAGTTGCCTGTTTTCTTAGAGCGGCCCACCCTCCGAACCAAAGTGATGTTATTATGTGTCAGTGCATTTTTCTCTATTCTACAGTTGTGCCAGTGGACAACCTTATTAAGGAGTAGAACGTGATTCTCTTACTTCCCGCCTCAGAGGGGGCCCTCCCTTTAACACATCTAGGTATGGTGCAGCTTGTGGGGGCAGATGCAGTATTGGCAATGACAGAGTATCCACAGGGTCTTTAATCGTTTGGCCTATGGAGGAACAGGGAACTTTTGGGCATGTGACTGTTCTGTTATGAGATGTTGCTTCCCTCTGGGTATTATTGCGAACTATGACATGTACAACATATTCAGTGTTGGACAACCAGACCGAAGTGCTGGATTCCTGAACCTCAAGTGGGTCTGGGCTTCTTAAGTTTGCAGCCTGCCACCCCCCCCTCTCCTGGAGGGAATTATTTGCTGGAACAACTCCCCATTAAGAGGATTCGACAGAGCCTGGGAGGTTTCTACCCCATTTTCAAGCGGCTTTCTTGATTTCCTAAAAGTCTCGCACATGGGGCCCAATTTGCACAGTGCCTCCTCAATTCTGGTTAATTGTTTCAGAATGAAAGCCATAGCTGTTGACATAGCATTGGACAACTCCCTTACAATATCTTTCACCAGAAGGGCATTATTCTTCCCACCATGCTGTGTGGTGTTATATTCCAAGTTTTGTGTTGGGCTAAGGGTTTTTGGGTATGACACAAAAGGCTCTTTTTGACTTCCCACTATTCCTTTTTCCCCTTTGAGGTTTGCCCTTGCCCACCCCTCCTGAGGCTGCATTAATGGACTGATTGGCCAGCCCTGTAACATCTTCTGTGAATACTGATGGAATTTCTATAACCGCCTCTTCGGGAGACTTGTGTGTAATTTGGACCATAGTACAGCTTGTGGAGGGTGTATCTTCTTGGGAGGAAGTTTCCATGCCTTCTACCAAGGGCGGAGTCGGGAGTGAAAGGGACAGGCGCCTTTTTTTTTATTTTTTTATTTTTTGTGTGTGTCCAAAACACTTGCCACCCTTTTTATAAAACTATCCATGGTTGTGTTTGAGGCCGGAGCAGGAGGAATGATTTTTCGTTTCCCCATCCTAAAGCTACTCACAATTCCGGTTAACTTAGGGAAGCCTTTTCGCATCTAAAACTTAAAGCTTGGTAGAGCAGTCGCCTCAAGTAGCCACTTTCCCTGATAAAGACCACAATACAGTTACTCACCCCTCTTTAGGGTTCTTCAAGGCAAAGACAGGCTTGTTGTAAGTAGTGGATTGTTGATTAGGAAGCCCACAAGGAAGGACCAGAGCCTGACAGCCGCTGCCGAAATTGGAGAGCCAAGCGGGGGGGCCCAGCCCAACCTCTTCCGTGCTATGATGGGCTAAGGCGGGCCTGTCTTGGCCCGATCTTCGCCTGGGCACACGCCTGGGCGTGTCCCGCGCTGTGGGTCTGATAGAGCACTTTTAGTGTGTTCTGCCGGGCCCCGCCTGTCTGGGCACACGTGGGACCGAGCCCCACCCCAGCCGATGCAGGCAAGTGTCTGGAGGTGGCTTGTGTATAGTGAAAATATGAAAGTAATTTAAGTGGTGGATATGTTAGTCAGTTATTTGGATTGAGAAAGATAGTGGAGGGATAGAAGCGGGGAAAAAGGTTTGCATTTATATAGCGCTTGCTACCCTTGATGGGGTGTTGAAGCGCTTTTTCGGCGAGTAGCACACTAGTTCGGAACCCAGAAAGGATTAGTGGTGAATTAGTCCTACTTTGTCGAACATCAGCTTTCCCACAATGCAACTCTCAGGCATACAGTCATGAAATTTTAAATGTATACAAGACTACATCTGGCAAAACAACATGAGACTCCAGCTAAGAAGGGAAAAAGAGGTTTAACAATGGAACATCTTCTGCCCCCAGTTTGTAGACAATCTAGCTCAGTTTTGGTAAATCTTTTGGTAAATCTCGGTGTATTTTACATTCAACTTCTGTATTTGGGATTTGTTATTGTACTCGTATCCCCCACCTCCACCTGCTGTTTTCCCACCTCCCTCGCAGCGCCTCCCAGGACTACTTATGGATGCCCCTGTGCGGCCCCCAGTGAGTAGCCCTTGACCCCTGGTTCTGTGGGGCGCTCCCCCGCGCTGTCTATCTCCACAAGCTAGGCACATCTTCCCAGCCCCGAGGCCTCCTATTCGGTCCCCGCTGTCAGGTGACCGCGTGCCCCAGGTAATCTTTTAGCCCAGTGTATTTTAGCCCCTAGTGCTGTAACTGACTTTCGTTTTTGTTTGTTAATATTGGTTTAGGTAAATCTTGGTGTATTTTACATTTATCTTCTGTATTTGGGATTTGTGATCATACTCGCCGCCCCCGTCCTCTCCTGCCATTTGCCCGCCCTCCCGCCAGCCCCTTCCAGGACTTTTTATGGAGGCTGCTGCGCGCCACCAAAGGCAAGCCCATCTGCTCCCAGCTCCAGGAACCCTGGCCCTCCGCACTCCCACAGATAGTCAGCCACAGACCTTCGTGCCCTGGACCCCGAACACAACAACGACAACTGCTGCCTCGCTCCACAGCTGGACCTTTCTCCTGCATCCGCTGACTGTTCACCGCCACCCTAGGACCGACAGCCATTCACAGCATCCAGCGCCACGCCATCGGCCGAGACCCCCTAGGAGCAACTCAGCTGCCTTCTGGACAACGCAAGGTTGCTCTGCAAACACACCACCAAAGTCTGAGACACCATCTCCACCCTCGCCCCAAAGTGACCTTCATCACAGAGACCTAGCTCACTTCCTCATCTGTCCCAGACATCGCCACTGCAACGCCCATCGGCTACATAATGAAACACTGCGACCGTGCCGGCAGATACGGAGGCAGCATCACCATCGTACACAAAGAATCGATCGTCTTTACCACCACCGATGACAAGATCGCGCTGATCATGGAACACATGAACTTCCAGCTCCACACCGGCGAAAAAAACACCATCAAAGATACCCTTGCTTACAGACCCCCAGGGCCACGAATCGGCCTCAGCGATGCCATTGGGGAATTCATCACCCTGCTCGCCATCGAATCTGAGCACTTCGCATTCCTGGGAGAGCTCAACTTCCACCTGTACGACCTCACTGACACCAACTCCAGCGACCTCCGGGTACGACTAGACCACATTAGCCACAAGCAATTGATCACAGACGCCACGCACAAAGCAGGACACAAGCTGGATGCCATCTTCACGTCCAGTCACAGAATCAGGTACATCCACACCATGGAACTCACCTGGTTGGACCACTGCATTGTACACTTCACCATCGCCGGACCTCCCCGCACCCCCCCCCCCCACCAACCATCATGCCCCCTCCTGCAGCTGGGCCAAGGTCACTCAGGACCAATGGACCGATGCCCTCCGCATCACCTAGCCCAACGTCACCTCAGACCTGAACCAGGCAGCAGAGAACTTCTAAGCCTGGATCACTAGCGCCGCCGACCGAGTTGCTCCCACCAAACAGGCCAGAACGCACAGATCCACCAAACGAGCCAGTTGGTACACCCAGGAAATTAGCACGTTGAAATGCAGATGCAAACATCTGGAAAGAAAGTTGCAAACCAGCAGGAACCACACAGACCGAACCACCTTCAAGTCGCCCTCAACAACTACCACTGCCAGCTCAAAGGTGCGGAAAAGGAGGCTCTGACACAATAGATCGAGACTAGCGCCAACCAAACTAAGGAACTCTTCACCATTGTCGGAGAGTTCACCTACCCGTCAGCCACCAAAAACTCAATGCCCTCCTCACACGAGTTCTGCGACGCCCTCACCGACCACTTCCACATCAGTTAGCAACCATCTACAGAAACTTCGATCCCCAACCCACCGAACTCCTCACCATCCCATTGACCACTGCCGCCAACCACCCGCTCACCACATGGGAACAACTCAGTTCACTGAACACAAATATTCTAATGAACGCCATCCACTCTGGACCACCCACTGACCCATGCCCCCACTGACTTTTCACCCTCGGAAGAGACTAGATCAGCCACCAGCTCACCACCATCCTCAATACCTCCATCGCCACAGCCACAGCCACTTTTCCTGATGCCTGGAAACACGCAGAGATCAGACCCTGCCTCAAGAAATACTCTGCAGAGCCAAGCGAGCTCCAGAACTACCATCCCATCTCACTGCTCCCGTTTCCCACCAGAGTTCTGGAGAAGGCCATCAACCTCTAGTTCGCCGAACACCTGGAGAGAAACAACCTGCTGGTCCCTTTCCAATCAGGATTCAGAGCCAATCACAGCATCGAGACAGCCCTGATGGCCGCAACAGACGACATTCGCACCCTACTCGACATAAGAGCATCAGCCGCCCTAATCCTGCTCGACCTCTCCAGTCTTTGACACTGTCTCCCATCACACACTCCTCAATCGTGCCTGATCGGAATCACAGACAACGCGCTCAAATGGATGGCATCCTTTCTAACCAGGCGCACCCAGAGAATCACTCTCCCTCCTTTCACCTCTCAACCCAAGTGCACCATCTGCGGCGTCCCTCAAGGCTCATCCCTCAGTCCAACCCTCTTCAGCATGACCCCATTCGTGGATATCGTCTGATCCCACGACATCAACATAGTCTCCTACGCTGATGACACCCAGCATTTCTTCTCATTCTCGGCAGGCCCCACCACAACGAAGACCAACTTCCACAACTGTATAAAGCGCGTTTGAGCCTGCATGAAGTACAACTTCCTGAAGCTCAACACGAACAAAACTGAAGCACTGATCTTTGGCAGACACATCTCCCTCTGGAATGACTCCTTGTGGCCATCGGAATTCAGATCCACCCCCACTCCGAAAGACCATGCCTGCAACCTCTGCATCATCCTGGACAACAAACTCTCCATGAAACGCCAGGTCAGCTCTGTCTCCTCAGCCTGCTTCAACACACGCTCCGCAAAGTCTTCAAGTGGCTCCGCATCAGCACCAGGAAAACTGTGACCAGGCCCTCATCAGCCAGCTGGACTACAGCAACGCACTCTATGCAAGCACCACCACCGAACTCATGAGAAGACTCCAGACAATCCAGAACACAGCAGGCTGACTGATCCTCAACCTGCCAAAGAGAAGCCACATCACCCAGCACCTGAAAGACCTCCACTGGCTCCCCATCCAGAAAAGATGCCAATTCAAGATCCTGACTCACGCTTACAAAGCCCTCCACGACCAAGGACCTGCATACGTGAACCACTGCCTGAGTTTCCACCTACCTCCCAGGAACCTCTACTCTGCTCATCTTGCCCTCGCACAGATACCACGCATCCGCTGCTGCCGCACCGGAGGAAGCTCCTTCTCCCACCTCGCTGCCAAGTCCTGGAACAGCCTTCCCCCTCCACCTACGCACTTCACCCTCACTTACTCACTTCAGGAAGGAACGCAAGATCTGGCTCTTCGACTTGCACCACAACAAGTCTTGGGTGATAAGCAGCGCTATATAAATAAGTACTGATTAATTGGCTGACAGTCTACTTATTGGACTAGGATTTAAGGTGTCTCTTTCTTCTGGTTGAAAATATATGTTGTCGTTTTGTCTGCACTTATTCCCTGTGTTAATAGAGCTAACGACATAAATTTGTTTATCAGTGGTCAAGGATTATGTTAACAAGAAAGATGATATATATGTTAATTGCAGCGCATAGTTGTTTAGGATATCTGTATGGATAAAACATATGTATCTGTGATTGCCAGTTCATGCAGCTCTCAATTGATTGTATACCCATTTTGTATAGTTTAGAAAAGGTCCCAAATGGTCTAAATGAGTCTTTGTGCTATATGTGGGGTGCATTTTACTGTCATGGAGATTACCAGTTGTTTAGTCATCTATGTTTGTCTACGAGGTGAACATTGCATCTTTTTCCCAGTCTTTCTAGGACTTAATTGTCCCATTTAATTGGGGATGGGAAAGGAGTTTGTTTAGTTTGGAAAGAATGTGGCATTGTTTCAATAACTTTCCTAAGACTGTTACTATATCTGGGTCAGTAAGTGTATCCATCTTGCGGATAGTTAATTTTAATTTCAACTTATTAAATTCAAAGTTACCCAGACAATGCAGGTCTTTAATTTCTGTATACGACCATGGCTTTTTGTGGAGGGTCTGGGTACTTTACTAAGGATATACCTTTAGCAATTCAGTGGCTGAATTGATCTTAATACACTTACTAGTCCATTAAGACATTAAGGAGCATTTCTATATTTTCCTTTGAAGCTTGGTGTCTAGTTGCAATACAGCTGATACCATGTTTGCTATAACTTGATGGGAGTGAGGCACTTGTATTTTGAAGAATGTTGTAGTTGACAAAATATTAGCTGGGGATGCAAGGTCTCTCAATTTGTACCCAAATAAGGCTAAAGGGGATTGCAGGCAGAACCACTGACTGCCTTGTCTAATGTTCAAGGCTTTTTGATATTTATGCTAGTCGGCTAATGTAATTTCTCTTACATATGTTTTTGTAGGTGTAATTTATTTCAAGCTTTTCTGGTTGTTTTGGATTTCCATAGGAAGGAGATCAGTCAAGTTTACTAAAGGAATTCTCAGTCTTTTAGGATACATACCAGTTAATTCATCATAGGAGTAGCCATCATTTGGATGTTTACTCTGCCGCACCATGAAATTTATCTCAGTGACTAGTCCTCTAAAACGCCAGTGCTCATGTTAAGCAGTCTATTCTTTAATATTATTGTTACACCATATTCCCAATTACTGTAAACATTTGGTCTGCCAGCTGAGTCTTATTAGGCAACTAGTGTGCTTTGTATCCTCAGGATAATTATGAATCTTGTCTAAAAGTGCCCAGATTAGGTTTATCAGTATGCGTATTGAAGACCAGAATGTTTTCCACATCGGTGGCCAATTTATAGGTGCCCCTACCTATGTTGATGCCCATTAGTCAAGACAACTGGGGTTATGTGGCCGGATAGCACCAAATTATCCGTCAGGCTTAACTAAATTAGGCAGGAAGAAAAGGCAAAGTGTGCAGCATAATGCAGCATATGTTTTTAAATAATTATTTTATTCAATTTTATAATATGCCATGACAGAAATGAAAAAAACAAATGTAACAATAGTGCTATGCCCCATTTTCCCGACCTCCCTATACCCACCCCGCTCCATATATAGCAACAGAATCAAGCAAAATTTAGATCAACGCCTTGATCCTGTGTATGACCTGATCCCGCCCTCAATGTCTGAAATAGGAGAGCGCTCACCTCCCCCCTCAGCTGTATACCTCTATAAGCCGCCCACTCACCCCAAACCCTGCCATGCTTCTGAGGGCAACCCCACGCACGTAAACTGGCCATTCTCTAACCATGCACCAGTCTACCACTTTATTCCATGCAGCCACAGATGGCGGGTAATTCCGCTTTCCAGTGGCACGCCACATCCCTCTTCGCCGATGTGAGACCCATCCAGAGAAGTGTCATGCCATATTGAGTCAGAACCAAGTTGCTTTTTATGTGCGAAAGGACCAGCTTCGTGTCTCTGGGTATTGACTGAGACAGGACATGCCCCATGCAGTTCAGGATATCCTCCCAAAACCGGTGGAGAGCAGGGCACCCCCATGTAGTATACAAAAAGTCTCCAACCCGACTGTGGCACTGCAAGCACAGGGGTGAGGTAATCACCCCGTGCGGCTGAGCCTGTTGCGAGTGAGGTAGGTCCTGTGTAAATAATGTAATTGAATAGCACGTAGTCATGCGGAGATCGCCACACCCCTCGGGCGGCGCAGACCTCCATCCAGTCGTTGTCAAATAGGGCCCCCAGGTCATGCTCCTGTGCCGAGCACAACTACTAGAGCATATCAAGCATGTGTCTGGTCAAGGAACGATAGACTTTTGATACCTTGTGATTGGCCAGATCACCTTGTAGCAGTTTAGCCTCTAGCAAAGGAAAGTCAGGGAGTTTGTCCAAACAAGTAAGATAGGGCAGGAGGGCGTCTCGCAGCTGTAAATAGCGAAAAAACTGACTACGGTGGAGGGTATATTCCTCCTGCAAGGTTTGATCGGATTTAAGTGTCACCACCTCGAGCACATCTGCCGAGGTGAAGTTCGCAATGGTATCCCAGCAGCAAAAACTCGGCAGCCGCGTCATTTGTAGAAGCATTGTGCCGGCCTACAGGGGGTTAGGTTAATAGCACCATCACAGGTGGCCTTGTAGCATTTAGTGAGCGCACTTCGGGGGGCTGGGCTTGTAATTCCACAGGAAGCCTCTGAGTAAGGAGTGAAGGCGAGAAAAAAGGATTTAGGTAGGGCATAAGGGTAATTCTGCAGTTGATATAAAAGATGGGCGAGAGGCACCATCTTGAAGATGGCGGACTGCCCCAAGAGGAACAACCGAAGGGCGGCCTACATCTTCATTTATCATGCAGCATATTTTTTGATCCTTTTACTTCAATATTTGGTTAATTTTTACGCATGGTAATACTGTCTGGGCAAATATTTCACTTCATTAGTACCAGTTTAACCACCAAATACAGAAATAAGGAACTGAATGATCACCAGTTAACCTTTGTGAAGGTCCTTCTACTACATGCCAACCCGTAACCACGTTTTAGATGGCGTTTGAGCTAGAAACGAGTGCGGCAAATCCATAACTATGCGAAAAAAGCTGCTGCATAATCCCAGTGGCCCTGCCATTGTGTTTCCAGTAGTGGTTCAGTAGCCAAAAAACCATTTTTTATTAACTGATTTTATTTGTTTTTTAAAGCTCAAACATGACCATCAAGGTATCAGAGCCCTGTACAACAAGCAAGCTGAACAGGGTTGCAGTACATTAAAACACCTGTCTCCTATGATATTCTGTACAAAATTCTCTTGGTAAGGTATAAAACAATAGGATACAAATATAAAAAAAGGAACGCTGTACATGGTGTTCATAGCGCAAAGTTAAGAACAATAGTATGCAGTATAAAATAGGGTGGATAACAGTTTCAAAAACTGTTCTTTTAAGGCAAATGTTTTTCGAGTAGTATGGCTTTAACTTCCTTCTTGAAAAACCTGAGTGAGGTAATTGCTCTTGTAGAGGGTGATAGGGAGTTCCATATTTTTGGAGCAGATCCAGCGAAAGTGCATCTGTGAGTTTTTTGCTTTTAAAAAAAAAATCTGGGTGGTTCTAGTCTTAGGGATTTACCACTTCTCGAATCCTTTCTGCCTCCTGAAAGCTTGATCCTATTTGCCATGTATTGCGGACCAGAGTTATGAAGGGCTTTGTGTGTTATGGAAGCCACCTCCAGTTGGATCCTAGCTTCAACTGGGAGTCAGATGAGGGTTCTGAGTGATGGTGAGATGTGGTCATACCTATTTGTACCTGTTAACAATCTTGCTGCTGCATTTATTGTTGCTTTCATTTCGGCTAGGCTGGCTTTCGGTAGACCTAGGAGTGTGTCATTCCCATAATCCAGTCTTGAGAGCACTAGCGATTGAATCGCTGTTTTGAGGTCACCTAGGCCAGCGGTATGAAGGGTTTTAGTTCTCTTAGCAGGTGCAGATGTAGGTTAGCACTTTTCATTGCAGCTTGTATGTGGGCTCTCATGTTTAAATTAGAGTCTAGTGTGATGCCTAGTGATTTTTACGGAGTCGCAGATGGTCGGGGTGCAGTTTAGCGAATTGAGATTAAGAGACAAAAGTTGCTGTTGAGGGGATTTAAGAGGAGGGGAGAAGAGAATGAATTCGGTTTTTGTTGGGTTGAGTTTTAGATGGTTGTGTGCCAGCCATTCCTGTGTTTTCTTCGTGCTGTCATCCAGTATCCGGATATCCTCATGAGGAGATTTTAATATATAACTGAGTGTCATCGGCATATTTGTTGTATGAGATTTCTGATTGTTTAAAGATTCCAGTGAGAGTTTCCATGTACAAATTGAATTGGTGGTGAGACTGTAAATCCTGGCAGAATGCCCCTGTCATTGCCAACTACATCAGATAGGGTAGTGCCGATTTTGACACTCTGTTGTTGGTCCTGCAAGAAGTAGGTAAACCAGTTAAGGACGGCTCCTGACAATCCCATTCTGAATTCAAGATTTTGTCTGAGGCATTTGTGGCTGACCATGTCGAATGCCGCTGATAAATCTAGAAGTATTAGGAGACAGGATTCGATTTGGTCTAGAGATGTTTTATATAGCATCTAGGATGTTGAGAATGGCGACCTTGGTATTGTGTCCAGGCCTAAATCCTTATTGGTGTTTGTCCAGGAGGTCAAGCTGATCATGGGCGCATTAGTCTACCAGTTTAGTACGGAAAGGAAGACTGGATACTGGTCTGAAGTTATTTAAGTCATACTGGTCAGTGCCCAGTTTTTTAGGTCTCGCCTGAGCCAGCGCGCATGCGCTGCTCTGGCGAGACTTTTTGTAAGCGGGTTTTGGAAGTGCAAACAGTGGCTTTTGCTGCGGACTAGCCTGCGTTCACGCGAGCGTGCACGCGCGATCAGGCGCCATATGGCTTCCCTCGCCATCTGGACGCTCGCGTGAACGCAAGCTGGTCGCCAGCAAAAGCCACTGTTTACACTTACAAAACCCGCGATTACTTTCACGGCCGCGCGGCCGTGTCAGTTTCACGGCCGCGCGGCCAATGCTTGTATTACTTTCTCTTTCTTTCCTTCTTCATTTTTGTCTGCCTGTTTCATATCTTCTTCATTATTACTACTTTTTGTATCCCTTCTTCTCTCCCCGACCTTTCTTTTTTAGTCCTTTTCTGTCTACCTGCGTTCTTAAATTGTCTTGATTCGTCCCTTATATTTTCATTTCCTTCTTTTCTACGTTCTCTTTCCTTCTTTTCTTCTCTCACCCTCCTAATACTTCTGTATGAATCTGCATTACTTCCTCCTCCTTCCCCCAACCTCCCTTCCATCTTCTGATCTAGCAGCAAATAATTCGCCCCCGGTGAGGCAGCTTTCAGTGCAGCTCACTGGATAATTAACTCCATCTCTGCAGCCCAAGTTAACTGTTTATCTAGTGTCACCCGGCATTACCATCAGCCCGCGGAGTCGGGGGGAGCCGGGGGCTCACCCCCGTGAGGACATTCCTCTACTGTGGGCGGCCGGGGTCCAGGACGCACACTGCGGAAAGGCTGGAGCGCGCGGGTTCACCCTGCGGCGGAGCTCGCAGTGTTTACAGGCGTCGGACACATGTCGAAGTGCGCAGCAACACTCGCGTGTGTCCTCCAGACTGAACATTTCTCGGTTGATGTGCTGTTTCTACCAACCCTCCGGTTGGCGACGTGACGGAGCGTGCAGCAACTGCAGCTATCCATACAAGAATATTAAAAAGCACATGTTTCCAGAATGCTGGTGTTGATGTCAACACACGCACACACAGTGAATGGGCACCACACTTTTTTTTACAGTTTTATATAGGCGAATCCGACCCGACAATATTTGAGCTCTTTATATGATGAGCACTAGTCGCATTACACAAGGACACATTCAATTTTTTTAGGCAGGGGCAAAATAAGTGATTTGCTCAGAATCACAGGTTGTTGAGCGGACACCGAGACTCGAATCTGGTTTCCCGGTTCCAAGGCAGCTCTGACCATTAGGCCAATCACAGAAACACATGATAAACCATATCTCAAATGCAGTCTCCCATACACACAGGCACAGACGCACATCCTATTACACACCATTTGCCTACGCATATACAGCCAGGCACACACACAATCATATGCAGGTACACACAAACCCTTAATCCCTCACACATCAAATACAAGTACATGCATACAAAAAATAAATATACAATAAGACTCATAATTGATTACACCTGTATGTGATATCACATACATAAAATGATATACTGAATGGCAAGAAATGCGACCCCACTTTTTTGTCCTGGCCTAGAGCATGCGAGAACGCGCACAGTAACGCGCGCATTCCTCGCATGCTCCAGGCCATCTGCCTTTACTGTTTATTGCTCCTCCGCCCACATGCAGAAGCTGAGGGCCATGTGGCATTCCTCTCGCTCGGCCAAGCGTGCGCGCCTCGCTTCAATGCCCCTCCCTCTCCCCCACCACAGAAACGACTGCCATGCTTCTGTTGTGACCCTTTTGATGCACGGCATTGGAGGAAAACATGGGCATTTTGTTATTTTTTTCACGTTGGAAGTTTTAACAGACACTTCGAGACTGTTGTTGCCATGATGTCAACCTGCGCCTCTTTAAACTTCAAAAAGTTATTTGGTAGCTTTGCAAGGAAAGTTATATCATCAAAGGAATCTGCAAATATACCTTGGCACAGGCGCTTGGTGGTAGCCACAATACACATATCTGCACCACCACTCCACCACTCAGCATCACAACAGCACCACTCCACCACCTCAGCACCACTCCACCACCTCAGCACCACTCCACCACCTCAGCACCACTCCACCACCTCAGCACCACTCCACCACCTCCGCACCACTCCACCACCTCCGCACCACTCTACCACCTCCGCACCCCTCCACCACCACTCCACCACCTGAGCATCACAACACCACCACTCCACCACCTGAGCATCACAACACCACCACTCCACCACCTCAGCATCACACCACCACTCCACCATCACTACACCACTTCACCACCTCAGCATCACACCACCACCACTCCACCTCAGCATCACAACACCACCACTCCACCACCACTCCACCACCTCAGCATCACAACACCACCACCTCAGCACCACTCCACCACCACTCCACCACTCCACCACCACTCCACCACCACTCCACCACCTCAGCATCACACCACTCCACCACCACTCCACCATCACTCCACCACCTCAGCATCACAACACCACCACTCCACCACCTCCGCATCACTCCACCACCACCTCAGCATCACAACACCACCACTCCACCACCTCAGCATCACAACACCACCACCTCAGCATCACAACACCACCACCTGAGCATCACTCCACCATCACTCCACCATCACTCCACCATCACTCCACCATCACTCCACCATCACTCCACCATCACTCCACCATCACTCCACCATCACTCCACCATCACCTCACCACTCCTCCACCACCACTCCTCCACCACCACTCCTCCACCACCACTCCTCCACCACCACTCCACCACCACCACTCCACCACCATCACTCCACCACCATCACTCCACCACCATCACTCCACCACCATCACTCCACCACCATCACTCCACCACCATCACTCCACCACCATCACTCCACCACCATCACAACTCCACCACCACTCCACCACCATTAAACACATTGGCAAAGTCAATAGCTCTGCCTAAATACTTATAAGGCCCCAAAGGCGAGACCTATTGGCTATGCCAATGCTTGTTTTTTTTAGCAGAGGGGATACTCGGCCCATCTTCAGGCATTCTGGAAGGGTTCCTTGTTGGAGAGATGCGTTTATGATTTTTGTCCATAAGGGAGTGACTGATTGGTGTGTATCTTCAGCAGGTGGGAGGGAGTGGGATCGTCAAAATGTGTGGTAGGTTTCATTTACAGCATTGTTCTCTGGATTTCCTCCTGAGATAGAGATCTGAAGCTTTTACAGAAGGCTCCATTTTTACCTAGGACAGTTGGCGAGTGTTAGACAGAATTCTTGCTGTGTGAGTGGGGGTGATGGACTCTGTAGCTTGGGTACTAGCTTGGCTGTGGTAAAGTTGCATATGGATGTGATTTATTTTTTTTTCTTTGAAGAAAGTGTAGAAAGCGTGTTGCAGATGTCTGTTGAGTTGTTAGTAATTTTGTGTTCAAGTTTTCCTGAATGTTGTTTTATTATGTCAAAAAGCTTTTTGGCCCTGTTCTTCACTCTGTCTAGTTAAAATCTGATTGCTGCAGCCAGGCCTTACGGCAACTATTATTGACACAGCAGAATTACGCTGCCCGGCTGATGGACGAGGCCCGCCAGGTCTGGTTAGCGACACGCAGCCGGATTTACCAATGGGGGGACAAATCGAGTAAAATGTTGCATCGGCTGTGCCAGGGAATGCTTCAGCCTCCTACCCTACCGGGGGTGGTGGGGTTAGCGGGGGAGCCGCTTACGGATCCCCAAGCTCTCGCAGACCGCTTCGCCCGATATTACGCCGAGCTCTATGCCCCTAAAGAATGTGTCTCGGCCGACGTTGTTGAAAAATTCATTGCTGATCTTCCGCCCAAGGCCCTTACTGACGAGGTACGCGACCAATTGGAGCTGCCCCTTTCGGAGGAGGAACTGGGTTTGGCCCTGGGGAACTCAACTCCGGTAAGGCGCCGGGTCCCAACGGGTTCCCTTGCGAGTTTTTTAAACATTACTTTTTACAACTAGGTCCTCATTACCAGAGGGCGGTGGAGGAGGCGCGCGAGCGGGGATCCCTCCCCTCAGATTGGCGACACGCGGAGGTAGTGGTATTTCACAAACCGGGCAGGCCCCCAGAACATCATGCGTCGTATCGCCCCATATCCCTCCTCAACATGGAAGCTAAGATACTAGCCAAAGCATTAGCCAATCGCCTCCTACCCCATATCACGGCCCTGGTCCATATGGACCAGGCCGGCTTTATGCCCCAGAGGGCCACCAGGCACAACATACGTCGTGCCCATGTGGCAGTGGCGGAGGCTCGGCGACTTGGGGTTCCGGCAGCTCTCCTACTTGCGGATATGGACCGGGCATTCGACTCCCTCAGCTGGGTATATCTCTTTGCCCTGCTACGATGCCTCAACCTAGGCCCGAGATTCCTAGCTTATTTGGCCCTACTTTACACGGACCTGACGGCGTCGGTAAGGGTGGCAGGTGCGTCTTCCCGTGTCTTTCAGGTGCGGAGAGGCACGCGACAGGGCTACCCCCTGTCCCCATATTTATTTGCTCTGACCATGGAGCCGCTGGCCACCTGGGTGCGTTTGGATGCGCAGGTGAGGGGGTTCGAGTGGGCCTCGGGGTTGTCTGACAGGATTGCGCTCTATGCGGACGATGTCCTTTTCTTTCTCACGGCTGTAGATAGAACGGGCCCAAGGCTGCTGCGTATCATGCAGATCTTTGGGGAAACTACGGGACTATATATCAACCCACGCAAGTCTACGCTGTGGCCGCTCGGCTCCTATACGAAGGTAGGGTCATGGGCATCCTCGCTTCAGCAGGCGGTTGGGGGACTGCAATACCTCGGGGTCTTCATAACGAACGTGCCAGCTATATCATGGGAGCGCAACCTAGTTCCGGTCTGGGAACGGGTACGGGCAGATATTAAGTCCTGGTCCCGCATGCCTATATCCCTTTACGGCAGGTCGGCCATCTTTAAGATGGTGGCTTTGCCCAAGCTTCTGTACCAATTACAGAATCATCCCTACCGGATCGCCCCTAGATGGTTTCGGCAAGTTCATGCAGTGCTGGGACAGTTTCTGTGGGAGGGGGGTAAAGTTCGCGTCGCTATTCGGACATGCTTCAGGTCCACATACTGCGGGGGGCTCGCGACCTCAGACATACTTTCCTACTACCAGGCCTCTCACCTACTGGTCCTTAATGAGTGGTGGTATGGGGATAGGGCGGACCCCGCCTATGCACTGGAGCGGTACCTCATGGGGCACTCCTCTGTTCACATGTTCCTATACTAGGCGCCGCAGCGGCGTTCCCTGCCGCCGGCCACTGAGGTAGTCTTTCACGTCTGGCGCCAGGCCCTCCGGCGCATGGGGTGGTGGGGTACGCTAACTAGAGAGACTCCCCTCTGGGACAATGGGCGTCTGCCGCAATTGGCGGCCCTGCAAGGCTTCAAGGGCTGGGACAACATCGGCATTTCGGTCCTGGGGGATGTGACTCGGGGCCGAACACTCAAATCCTTCCAGGACTTGCAGAGGGAGTTCTCTATGCCAAAGACCCAATTCTTCCGATACCTTCAGCTTCGGCATGCCCTGGTGCCGAGTCTGGAGGGCCTGGAGTCCCTGCCCGAATTTAGTCAGATCGAGGCCAAAGTCTTTATGGGCGACCTTAGGCAACGCAAGATCTCTCAGATCTATCAGACCTTGATCAATCACTGCTCTTCCACGCTTCAGAAGCTCCGGGGGGACTGGGAGCTAGAGGTCGGCCTCATGGACGAAGAGGATTGGAATGAAGCCCTGGCGGCCCCTAGGGGGCAGCTATAACCATGCGCTTGCGTCTGGTTCAGCTTAGCTACCTCCATCGCGTATACTACACGCGCGCGCGTCTGTGGAGGGCAGGACTGATAGCATCTCCCACCTGCTTGAGGTGTGGCCGAGAAGACGGTTCATTCATACACACGGTATGGCACTGCTTGTCCCTTGATCGCTTCTGGGGAGGGGTATTCCGGTGTCTGACGGAGGTACTGGGCTGGGAACTGTTGCGGTCGCCGCGCTTCGCCCTATTACACATTATGGAGGGGATTGGGGGTAACACTTACAAGAGGCATTTGCTGCTGCTAGGCCTTACCGCAGCTAAACGAGATATAGCCCGGGCATGGAAGGACTCGAGGCCCCCATCAGTTGCTGCCTGGAAGAATGGCCTAGATTTTTGCATGGGGCTGGAGAGACCGATCTTTGACGCCAGAGGCTGCCCACGCAAGCATTACAAAATCTGGAAGAGGTGGGCGGACTATCGGGGGATATGGTTGGAACCTGTGGTGGAGCCAGAGGCCCCCTATTGGAATAATGGGTGTTTCCCCCTCGTACCAATTTTTCCTAGTTGTCTGAGGTGGGGGGCATCTCGCCCTGGGGATTCTGTACATTGTGGCAGTCATCGTTGCTTGCTGGACTATGCCGGAGAAGGTGGACTTCTGTGTGAACCAGGGGGGGGGGGATGGGGGTGGCGGGGTGTTGGGGTGTTACACTTTGTGTTCTTGTATGTATTTTACATATGCGTGTCTAATGTCAACATCCAGGGGGTCTGCCCCGTAGGGTTTATTGATGGTGCGGACAACTCTGGGGTACAGAGCGCCGCTATAGATGTGTATGTTGACGAATAAATAAAAAAAAAATCTTATTGCTGATGTTTTGACATTCAGGATAGCTTCTTGTATGCTGTTCTGTGCCTTTTCAACTGTTCAGATGGGTGGTGTTTGGGTCCTTCCTTCAGTCTTTCCAAATGTCTTAATTTTCTTCTTTCATTGTTTCTTTTGGTTGAACCATGGCACTGCAGGTTTTTTCTTTTGCATTTTTAGGTGTAACGAAGCAGCCGTCTGGACTGTCTGTCCTACTGCTGTTGTAGAGGTGCATCAGTTCATGAACCGATGTTTGGCCAGTCTTGGGTTCCTAAGAGGTTTGGCATAGTCCTACTAGTTCTGTTTATGCGACTGTAGTCCCTCATCCACGTTTTCTCCCTACTCGTTTGACCCTTGACTTAAGTTTCTTGTGTGTATATTTGGAAAATAATTTTCTGGTGGTCAGACCAATTAGTTGTGGTGATGTCTAGCAGATTTACTGATCCCGGTTTGGCGATGATGAGATCAAGTGTGGCACCCTTGTTGTGAGTTGGTCCATTGTATGCTTGAATCATGTTGAGATCCTGGAGCAGGATACTGATTGCAGCAACCGTGGAGTCTTTGTTGTTGTTCCAGTGCAGGTTGAAATCTCCTAATAGTATTGTATTCTAGTCTGAGGTAGGATTGATTGTGATAATTTCCATGAGTTGCTCCAGGAAGACTGTGTTGTTCCCCGATGGATGGCATAACCGGAGTGTTTTTGCCAGCAGTCTCTTTTCAAGCTTGATTTCAGCTCCCAAAAGCTCAAGCAATGATGTATCTCCTAAGGAGAGTACGTTTAGAGTTATGGAGTTTCTGTGGATTATAGTGAGACCCCCCCTGTTTCAGTGTGCGGCCTAGACATAAGATGGGAATATCCAGGGGAATGAGAATGTTTAGAATTGGGGCTGCTGTTGGGGTTGAGCCATGTTTCCGTTTGGAATAGAATGTCTAGCTCATGTGATAAGATCACATCTGCTATATCCATTGCATTTTTTGCAGCTGATCTGCAATTGTGCAGCGTGCATTTCAGGTTTGTGACTGTTTTGTGGGTTACAGTGGAGGACTTTGTGTTTGTTGCGATCGAGATCAGGTTGTTGTGATTGACTTGTAGAGGGTTGAATCTCCAGTTTATGTAGATGGATGACTTGACAGTCGGGATGTTTGATATTGTGTCCGGTGAGGCTTTTTGTGCGCCTTGATAGTATATTGGCAGAGTGTGTATATCTTCTGAGAGGTGATTGTTTGATTTATTTATTTATTGAGTTTTATATAGCGCTGGCTAGACCCGGAGGTATCAGAGCGCTTTACATGAGGAAGAAACATTGTTTCAGAACATGGTTACAAAGTTACATCGGTTACTGGAGCGTATTTACAGGAATTACATGAGTATAAAAGCATAGCATAAACATGAGGAAAGAAATAGGCAAGGGGAGGGACGATTAGGGGAGAGAGAGAAGGAATAGGGTAGGTAGAGGAGAATAATGGAGGGAAGAGGAGGGTATAGGAGGCACAACGGGGAGATGAGGAAAAACCGTGTCCGACGTCCGGCTGGGTAGGTGACGGCCGAGGGGTGAACCAGAGCCAAACTCCTCTATAGCTGCGTGGGACAGCTCCACCGGTCATCGGCCAAAGGTTGCTCGGGCACCGCAGTACATACAAAAGGTTATAGTTTCCGCCTAGGGGGGCATAGTCCAAAAAGTTCCATCGAGCGCGCCGGTCACGGTGTGTACTGTGCTGTGCTCCCAGCGGTAATGGGGGTAAAAAACCCAGGCCTCCGCTGTGTGAGACTCCGTTGTCGCTGTGGACTCTCTCAGAGGGGTCTCTGAGACTCCAGGGCATAAATGCTGGATCCCTCCCCAACAAGGGGAGAAGGAGTGCTTTGGAAAGGGGCCCACTCATGGTGGCCATTATTAGAAGATTGGTGAAGCCGAAGGGCGGGGGGGGGAGGGAGGAATAGACTAGAAGAGTAGACTAGAAGAAAAGGGCAAACGGGCGATAGGTCAAAAACTGCCAAGGTTTTTTATAGGTAAAAAATGCCAAGCGGCCATCATCGCTGAAATGTCTGAGAGGCGGGAGGTCGTCACCATCTTGAGTGAGACAGGATGCGGGGAAGTACGTTCCAGGGAGCACACCTCGCTGAGAATAAGGTCCCCCCAGCCGACGCTTTATGATCGGAATACGTTGCGCCGCATGAAAATGTTTTATGTGGCTTCAGGAGTCATCTGGGCCAGCCGACACGATGGAGGCTCAGCGGAGGCACTGGATCAGAGCTCAGAGAGAAGCCGCCATCTTTTTCCAGCGCATAAACCTGATGTGGTAGCAGCCACGTCGGGTTTATGCGGTGGAGGCCCTCGCCTCGGGATCCACCACTCAGGCACGTCACATATGTTTCAGGTGCCTCGCCACTTGTCTTTGACAGATACCCCGAAATTGCCTCTCTGTCCGCCTAGGCCCCCTGACATGTGGCCTACTTTCCTGGATGCCTGGCCTTGTCTAAAGAGGTTGCCATTTTGAGGTCAGGCACTCCGGTGATCTTCTCCAGGCCTCCCCTGTGGTGCGCCTTACCCCTAATCCTGCCTCCTTACTTATTGGGGCGTCCCCGCATTTCCTGTCCTTGAGCGCCGCGGCAGGCCCCCCGACAAGCGGCCTATTTTCCTGGATGCCTGGCCATGTCCAAGTTGGCCGCCATTTTGAGGTCAGGCACTCCAGTGATCTTCTCCAGGCCTCCCTGAGGGGCGAGTTACCCCCTAATCTTGCCTCCTTACTTCTCAGGGCGACCCCCGCATTTCCTGTCCTCGATCGTCGCAGCAGGCCCTCCGATATGCGGCCTACTTCCCTGTATGCCTGGCCATGTCTAAGGAGGCCGCCATTTTGAGGTCAGGCGCTCCGGTGATTTTCTTCCGGCCTTCCCCGTGTAGTGCGCTACCCCCTAAGCTAGCCTTCTTGCTTCACGGGGCGTCCCCGCATTGCCTGCCCTCGAGTGCCGCAGCAAGGGGTGCGTGTCCGTTTCCTGGCGGCCGCACCGCTCCACTTTTATTGTTGCTGCCGGTCGTTTCCTGGCAGCCGCACCGCTCCGCTCCGCTTTTATTGTTGCCGATGGCCCGGGCGGAGGGGCGCGACAGGTTCCACCTCTGGCCTCGTGATTTTACCAGCACTCCGTTGGAGGTCCTGTGCCCGGGTACCTCAATGACGCCTCGCAGGTTTAGAGCCACGTCGGTCGCGGTATCTGGGTGGGTCCAGTCATCAGCAGGAATCTTGTGGCTGCATCATCGTCGTGTAGGAGGCATCACCCTGGTAAGGAAATACCATAGTTCCGTTCCGTTTCCCGTTTTCCTTGTGGAGGATGGCTGGGCTAAACCAGCATTGGCATAGCCAATAGGTCTCGCCTTTGGGACCTTATAAGTGTTTAGCCATGCAACAGTTGATGTTGTTGCACCAAGGATTTTGTGCTGCATAACTAAATACTTATAAGGTCCCAAAGGCGAGACCTATTGGCTATGCCAATGCTTGTTTTATTCTTTCTTTCATCATTTTATGTTTTTCTCTCTCTTGCTCCAGTTCAGAGGCTGTTGGTGAAAAATAAATGCTGGTACCCAAAAAAGAGTGGGCCCCACAGGCTCATAAAAAGCACTGGGCTAGAAGCGTAATCGGCAAACAAGCATTGAAGCAACCCAGGGCCATAAGGGTTCAATGCTTTAAAGCAAAAATAAAGGCTCTAAAAGCCAGACGCTTGTGACCAGGATGCCTGGGAAGGTTCGTTAAACGAATGAATATGGTGGACTGGCGGAAGCTTGAGGCCTGGCCTAGCAGCTCTGTCCTGGGGCACCGGATGAGAAGTGGGGACTGAGGCCAGGGTGGAGGGCATTGGAATAGTCCAGTCTGGCACCTACCACAGACTAAACACCACTGACGTGGCAAAGGAGCGACATAAAAGGAAGCCCTTTCTTAAAAATCTTTAAATAGCAGAAACGGGTAGCTCGCTGAGCCACCTGAGGCGGAAGAAGGAAAGCTGATGGTCGAACAGTGCTGCCAGATGTTTGCAGCTGTAGAAGGACAGCGGGCCAGGACTCGGGCCTCCAAGCTGGGGAGAGGCTGCCTTCTGGATCTGAGCTCTGCCACCAACAAGGAGTCGAAACAGAACGGTACATCATTCATGGGAAGCGGCAGTGAGGATGACGCAGCCAAAACCGAAAGCATTTTCAGATGACGAAAAACACAATAAAATGTTGTTTAATTTTAGTTTCTCTAACGGCACCACTACTGTGCCCGAAAAATGCGACCTTTTTCATTTTTCATGACTTAAAAGAGCAAGACTCTCAGCTGGCTGAAAGCTGCTGGTGGGGAGAGAAGGCATGTAGTGCCTTCCTAACGGATTCTAGCCGCACTTCAACAACGTAAATACCACTTTAATACACGCAGTGGCACGAGGACAGGCTGCTTTCTTTCCACAGTTGTTATATTTGTAGTTTAGGAACAGTTCGTAAGTGCGCAGTGAAACAAAACTCATATAATTATTATTTTTTTGTGTGCACACCCAAGTCAGTCATCGTGTAATAACAGTCATTTCCAACTATGTGAGCCAAAAAAAACGCAAGTTGTAATTGTGAAAGTTTAAAGTGTGCTGGTTAGGGAAGCAAGCATCCTGGTTGGGAGGCATGGGTATTGTGGATAAACTGGTGCGTAGTTTCTCCCACTTGCCTTGGAGAGCACGCAGTGGGGGCAATTTGAAGAGCGCGCTGAGCTCTAGCCACTTTCAGTGTGTGATTAGGTATACTATGGAAATGGAGGGGACGGTGATGGCGACCCCAGGGGGGAGGGAGCGGAAGAAGCAACACGGACAAGGACGGAGCAGAAGAAGAAAGGAAAACAAGCAATGGCCGCGCGGCAGCGCAAGTAATCGCGAGGGAAGCCAGATGGCGCCAGATGGCGCCAGATGGCGCCAGATGGCGCCAGATGGCGCCTGATCGCGCGTGCACACAAGCTGGTCGCCAGCAAACTGCTGTTTGCACTTCCAAAACCCGCTTACTAAAACTCTCGCCAGAGCAGCGCATGCGCTGGCTCAGGCGAGACCTAAAAAGGGATATAAACGTTGTTTATCCCCAGCCCGGAGCATCTGGGGTGAGCTCCTCCCCATCGGCGGCCATGTTGTGAAACTTATTGTCTCTGTGAGTTGTGATTCTGTTGTTATAGATAGATTTTCAGCTGGCAGGGTAGTCTGTGCGATCGGTAGTGGGCGTGTACATCTTCTCATGGATGAGTAGAAATGTGGTGACTTTCTTTAACCAATCTAGGTCTTCCTTAGGTAAAAGCAAGTTGACGTTTATTTGATTTACAGGGAGTTTTTGTGTTGGGCACTAACAAACTACATTATCCTTCTGTATGAATGGTTGAACATTTTCAGGACCTGTCTGAGTTTTTGTTTCTATGCTTTGCTCTTTTTCTGGGGGATGTTTTTGGGTCACCGACCAACTTGCTGTTGTTGAGTATCTGTTCCTTGGGCTCTGAGTGCTGTTTGTAGAGCGGTCTCGCTGGGGACTCTGTGGGGCTGTGTAGCCTGCAGGGCTATGATTGTTCTTGGGTGTGGTTCTAATGTCGGTGTTAGTCAGTTCAGACTAAATGTTAGGAGACTGAGTATACAACGGATAACTAGTACATTTGTCTGGTGCTGCTACTTGCCTTTGAAGGTCACTAAAAAGTGAGTCAAATGTTTGTAGGTCATCGTCTGCTGCTTGAATCCGGATGTTGCCATTTTGTATATTGAGATGGTAGCTTTCACTTTGAGTGTGTTGGAGGGTGATATTATGAGTTTGAGATTTAATGGGATGTTCTGTGTGGTGATTGCCTTAAGGGAGTAAAATGTTGGCTGTGCATCTTGGGTGAAAAATAAGATCGGTCTTAATGGCTCCTTTTGATGAGCAAAAATAGCAATCCGATATGAGCGTTTCAGGGTTGCTCCTTAGAATATAGTTTGTTTACATATTTTTTGCTCCAGTTTTGGATAAGTTGAGTGTAAGCTGTCAATCTTGCCTTATGCCTTGGACTTGTTTAAATGGAACTGATAAAATCCTGTTCACTTGAATTTTGTCAGATGGCTTCGCATAAATTGACTTGATCGGCCAAATCTATCGAGGGTGGCACACAGAAATGGCCAAGCAGCCTTCTCAAATGCCTTTTGTGGTCCAAGGTAGTTGCTGGCTCTGGGGATGGAATCTGGCCGCCTTTCTTGTTTACATGGAAGAAAATAATGATGATATGACTGGAGGGTCTACTTTTCATGGAACCCATCTTTATTGGGTGAATAAAGTTTGGAAGGAGTGCTTCTAGTCTGTTTGCTGATATTTTGGCAAATATTTTCCAACCAATGTTTAGTAATAAAATGGGTCTGTTATTCTTGAGGTAAACAAGGTATTTGCCTTCTTTATAAATCACAACAATTGTGGCATCCGCTGTTCATAACCTGTACCATCCCTGATTCAGAGAAGTACTCTACCACAAAAAGGGTGTCTATTTGTTTAGTGAAGCATTGTTTGTAAAAAGGGTGCCCCAAAGTTGTCTGGGCCATGGGATTTGTCCAATTTTAACATCTTGTTGGCCTTATGAATTTCTGCTATTTCATTTTTTTTTTTTTTACTATTTGTATTCATATTTCATAAAGTGCTCATTCACCTTTACTAGGATATCATGGCACCATGGCCATCAAGAATACGGACAAACACCAAAGCTACAGATAGCTACTACACCCTGGGGTAATAGCCAGATTTTCCACTCTTTCTAAATTTTAGTAGGGGGCGTGGCCAAGATGGCGTCCGGGTAAGCCTTTTTTTTCCGTCTCTCCTGCCTGCCATTGGCCCAACACTATATTTCTGACCCTTCAAGCGAGAGAAAATAGCACCCGTCGTCAGCCACCTTCAGGACATCGGAGGCCCCCGTAATATGTGGTGGGGGCTCTGGCTGCTGCACGAGGAGCGCTGGGTGGAGCCATAGATGACGGACGGGCCTGAAGGTGAGGCCTGAGATCCAGTTGGGCCTCTGGGTGTGCTCCACCGAGATAGCGAGATGGCCCGCCAGGGTTCGACAATCGGGGGGGCTTACAGAGTGCAGACTGACGAATAGGCCTGTGGGCAAAGTCGGCTGTTCCGGCAGGGCTTGCAGTGGAGTTCATGGCGATCAGCTAGCCGGCACCTGGGCTGCAGAGAGGCCTGCTGGCAGCCGGCGGACGTCTGACCGAGCCCGAGATTTGGGCAGCAGAGAGGAGATCTAGGCCGGGAGCAGCGCCGGCTGCCTAGAACAGGTGTGCGGTGACCCGGGGCTGGACTGGCACACCCCGAAAGCCAGCTGGCACCGGTTGGTGTGCAGCACTAGCCTCTTCCTTATTATTGCTGCTGAGTGTGCCAGGGCCTGAACACCGGAGGTCCGGACAAAGGGCGTGATGGCCCCAAGCAGAGACACGATACGGCGGGTAATACCAGCCGTAACGGAGACCATGGAGAGGAGGGACCCTGGAGCTGCAGTGGCACAAGCACCGGATAGCTGAACTGGAGAAGGAAAACACTTAAGAGGACCGGGCATTCCGCAGATTTAGGTATAAGCAGGAGGGCTGGGCGGTGGACTGGGGGGATGGGAAATGTTGGCCACATGGTGGACCCCCTATGGCTAAACTTGCAGACTTGTATGACTGCGGGACTGAAAGTAAGTTATTGTTTCAATTCTCAAGTTAACCATTTCTTTCCGTTTTCCTTGTTTCATTGTTGGGGCCCACACTCACTTACACAACTGACGCAGCAACACAAACACATGGCAGTCATGGAGACCATTATGGCAACTAGTGGATTCCTTAGATTCAGCGGGCAGCGAAATCTCATTGCCCACTTCTCCGACAACCTCAATGCAGACCACACTACTTAGAATTGTCACCCTCAATGTGAGAGGGCTAAACAATCTGATAAAACGCAGGGCGGTACTATCATATTCAGAAAGTCGAGAGCAGATATCTGCCTTCTTCAAGAGACTCACTAGCTCCCCAGGGACTGCCACCGCCT
Organism: Calotriton arnoldi; assembly: GCA_963921515.1. Taxonomy (NCBI): domain Eukaryota; kingdom Metazoa; phylum Chordata; class Amphibia; order Caudata; family Salamandridae; genus Calotriton; species Calotriton arnoldi. Next base: position 979,601 of record CAWUFW010001967.1, on the reverse strand, counting down.
TATGTCCCGTGCTTTTCCACACAAGTTTTTCTCTTCAGCTTCCACAAAGACGGCAGGGGTGGCCATATTAGTGGCGACCTCCTTCCGGGGGAAGGTGGGACAGAAGGAGGCTGAACTTTAAGGCAGACGCCTCACCTACCGCTTCACACTGGGGGGGGGGGCAGTCCTTGGTGGTAGGCTCTATCTATGCCCCGAACGATGGGCAAGAGGCATTTCTCCGCACAGCATTGGCAGAAGCAATGTCTACCAATGAGAGGAAGGTACTATTAGTAGGAGACCTCAATCTGGTATTTAATAACACTTTAGACAGCTCGGTACAGAGACATGGGGAGGCGGGGGTGCAGTCGGAGGAAGGGCACGCATGGCTGAGGGACATGGGGCTTGAGGACCTGTGGAGGGTCTCCCACCCACGTAAATATTCCTTTTTCTCCAATGCATATAAGACATACACTAGGTTAGATTATTTCCTGGGCACGAAGGACATGCACGCACTCACAATGGAGATCCTTATGGCATCACTTTCAGACCATGCTGCGGTGATGCTTTCGATGTATCCCCTCCACCCGGCGGGGTGCCCCACTGGTCAGTGGCGCCTACGAGACACTATGCTGCAACGTCCGGAAGTGGTAGCACAGATCCAACGAGCTATCACAGACTAACTAACACACAATGACGCCCCCGACATCTCTACCGCCGTATAATGGGAAGCACTCTAAACAGTAATTAGGGGCAAATTTATTGCGGTCTCAGCCGCCGATAATAAAACTCTAAAAGAGAAACGAGAGGCCCTTACCAAAGGAATCGGAGAACTAGAACGCATTCATCAATGCACAAGCGCTCGAGGGTTTGGCGTCTGCTGTCAACTCTTTGCTCCCAGTTGGCAGCCAAAGATTTGGAACGGGCAGAATACGCTGCTCTCTTTCTACACCATTCTTTCTATGTCGGTGGAGGTAAATGTGGCTGACTTTTAGCAAACAAATTGAACGCTCGGCGGCAGAACCTAGGGGTGCGCTTGATTCATGCGCTGGAGGGGAGCTGGTAATGGAGGATAAAGCCATAGCAAATACCTTTAAGGAATTCCACACAAACCTATACTTGGGCCAACACTTAATCCCCACGGATGGCACCCGACATCTTCGATCTGCGCAAATGACTCCTCACCCCAGATCACGCCGAGTAGTTAGAAAGAGAGATACGTATAGAGGAGGTCATATCGGCCATCTCCCGGCTGAAACTGACAAAGTCTCTGGGCCCTGATGGGTACTCGTCGGCCTTTTATAAGACCTTTAGCCCCATCCTAGCGCCTCTCCTGACACTGTTATATAACTCCTTTTCTGACCCCAGAGCGATACCGGCCTCGATGTTGGTTGCCTCTATCGCTGTCATTCCAAAGCCCGGCCACGTCAAGTCGCAATGCAGTTCATACTGGCCCTTCTCCCTTTTAAATGTGGATCTGAAATTGTTTACGGGCATCCTGGCTATACATGCCTTCCATTATTGACCCAGGCCAATCGGGTTTCATCCCGCAGAGACAGACGAGCGACAATACCAAGCATATCCTACATATTACTGAGAAGGCCTCGTGTGCCGCAGGTGAATTCATGCTCCTAGCAATTGACGTTGAAAAGGCCTTTGATAGGGTCCACTGGCCATACTTGGAACAGGTCCCTACCCATTTTGGACTGGGGGAAAAATTCAGGACACAGATTCTAAATTGTCAATACAAAAACAAAACCAACGGCGGACCAAGATCACCGCACGTCGCTTCTCCCGTTTCCTTCTTGTTAAAGAGATTGGTGCACAACAACGCCTGCACCCGCCCTTGTTAGGTGCAACTGCATTTGCAGAACAGGAATAGAAGAATAGTGGAGTGGTGCACCTGAGGCAGTAGTATGTTTACTACCGTCAAATGAATGAGTCCGGAAAGTTCTCCAGTTTTGTCACCAGTTTTATTAAAGTACAACAAAGCATCATCCATCCAATGCGTTTCGTTCAAATTGATGGCTTGAACTTCATCAGTGCTAAATATCATTGATCCAAAAGGTTCGTTAATCCAAGCATGTCCTAGGTCTCATATTGCAAGAAACCATGCGTCCAAGACTTAAGATAAAGCCATATTGCAACCAGAAACGTATATACAGTGATTAATTGCAGGTGGCCTTCTGATAATGCCACAAGTCAGGTGGCCCAGAAATAATATTCCGGTAGTCTGAATGGAAAACTGGTGTTATCGCTCACCCCTGGCGACGGTCCGAATCAGTGGCCATACCTCTGCCTGCTTTCCGATAGGCAGAGGTACACACTAGGGGTGCCCCCTATCGCCCCTGCTATTCGCTCTCTATATGGAGCCTTTGGCTCCGATTGTATGGGACCACCCCGAGATTACGGGATAGGCCTTCGGAGGCGATCACTATACCATAAGCCTATACGCTGACGATGTGGTAGTGATGCTAGACAGACCAGTCACACCCCTGGCAGCCTTCCTGCAGGAGCTCGAGACCTTTTGGGAACACATCGGGCTTTTGGGTTAACATGGAGAAATAACAGGCACTCAGCCTTTCCCTACCATCTCAGGTGGTGGACCAGCTGATGAGGCAATTCACCATCCAATGGGCTGCTGAGATAATCCCTTACCTGGGGATCAACTTGGCAGCCACCACGCAGTCAACCCCCTCTATCAACTACTGCATATTGCACAGGCAAATCCGTGTCGACTTAACTTGTTGGAAACATCATCAGATTTCTTGGCTAGGAAGGGTGGCGACTAATAGTATGACGGTTCTTCTGAAGCTACTATATCTTTTTCAAACCAACGCCTACCAACGGGCATGATCTCTAAACTTCAAGCGGAGCTACTACAATTTATTCGGCAAGGGAAGAGACTTCGCATGAAGAAAGCTCTGGGCTTTCTCCCCCATGGCGCCGGGGGTCTGGGCATCCCAGACCTCCAGTTATACTGCTAGGCGGCCCAACTGCGCTACTTGGTTAAGTGAACCAGGCTGATTCTGAGTAACACTGGTTATTCCAGGACCGAGCAGTGGTGGGCACGTCCCTATGGAAAGTTCACTTTCAGAAGAAAACGCATAGGCCGCGGTATTTATATCTGTTCCCACTCATACGGGTGACGATGGCTGCATGGGACCAGACTAGTGTCCGATACGAACTGACTTCCTTTCCCTCACCCATGACACCACTATTAGACAAACTGGACTTTGCCTGGGGAGTGGGAACTGAGTCGTTTGCGAGATGGCGACAATCGGACTGTCACTCTATGGGCCACTTGTTAGACGAGGAGGGAGTGCTCCCTGCCACTCAGGTGTGCACAGACTATGGACTCCCTGAGACGCCCTAGGGCGCATCCACTGTATGCAACTTCGGCATTGGATACTACACCCACAAAATAGGCCCAACTCACAGCAACACCTCACCCAATATGAAAAATGGCTACTCACTAAAATATCGGATAAAAGACTGATGTCTGAATTATATGCATTTCTGAATCACTGTAACAAACATACGTTACAACGCTAGGCAGGGCAGATGGGTACTGGACCTTGGGAGATCGTTGGGAGGCAAGGAATGGGAGGAGATATACCACCGAGCTAGGCACACAGCCAGCAATGTGGCAGTCACGGAAACACTCACTATAGTTGCTACATATTGGTATTACACTTCGGTATGACTTTATAGAGCCAATCCGGCACGGAGCGCAGACTGTTTGCGGGGTTGCCGGGCACAGGGGACACTGGTACACATCTTGTCGGACTGCCTGCAGCTTCTACAATACTGGTCACAGGTACTCGATCACATAGATCTCCACTTCAACACCCAACTGCCACGATTCTCCGCATATACAATCTTGGGTCTACCAAATCCATTAACATGGACTGGGGGGATGGGAAATCCCTCTAAAGTCCAGGAGAGGAAGGCAGATCGGCTTAACGCTAGGGACTGCCATACAGAACATTCTTATGCACTGGGGCACTTCACAGATTCCCACTCATACCTGATGGCTCCACAGGTTGTTGCACATCCTAGGTAGGGAAAAGATCACACTTGCTGAGCAGGGCCCCTCCTTCAGGGACTTATGGCGCCCCTGTTTGTCCCTACTCTCACAAGATGTCCGGGAACTGACCTACCCTAAATACCTCTGCCTTCTGCACTTACCGGGGATGGCCTCACAGACGTAACCAGATCACTCCTAAGCAAAGAATTGTTGTAGCCACTTTATACGTATTGCTGATCGGAAGTGAGTGGTGGGAGGGGAGGTTGGGTTGGTATGGGGATTGTTTTCTAAACTACTGATTGCATAAACATGTTTGTCTGCTTAGCGGCCTCCCGAGTCTTCGAGAGGCTGACATTGCTGTTTTCGTTACTGTTTTTTGAGATACCATTTAAAAGGATTGAACAATAAATTTTAGTAGGTCAGATTTAGTTAAAAAGTACAGGGGCAGCAAAGTCACCCGGTTGCAGCCGTAATTGAAAGGACTCTGTAGTCCATGGATTTTAGACAAGAATCTGTGGTCTCAGAGAGATGAAGATTTGCAGATCTTCATGCACTAGAAGTAAGATATCATTTGAAACCATGCTTAAGTGGGAATCTACTTGGGGCATAAATCGCTTTGTGAATTAAAGTGACTTAAAAAGTAATTGGGTTCTGAAAAGGAGCATACAATTGAACGTAATACCTTCATTAATTATGCACAAGCATGTAATTAAACATCTTTTTTCCCCCTAAATTATACAAAATGTTATGGGATCCACAAAATACATGCAAAATTGGAGTGCAAGGAGTCTTGAGATTTCTTATTTTCAATTATTCTTTATTTGCAGTCAAATGCATCAGCCCAGCCAATGCGTTTCGTCCAACATGGACTTCATCAGGGCTGAAAAAACAATAATCAAACGTACGTCACTTAAAATATCTCATATACACCAAAAGGTTAGTAAAACCTAGGTGCAAAGACTAGATAGACATAAAATACAAAAACAGCCAAAACAAATCAACCTTTGAATGAACAAACGTCAATAATCCAAGAGAATTGTTACCTCTCATCAAAGAATCCCTGCCTATATACAATCTCAATATAATATTACAAATAACAATAGATTAGTTAATGAAACGCAGCAGCATTATGAATTCAAAAATTAACTCCAATTACTAAAAGTCAGATATGGATAATACAACATAAATATCATTGTTAGTCTTAAAGTTTTCAAATTGCACATGTTCAATCGGCCATTATTGAGACCATACATATGTGTATCGAAAGCTAAAAATAAAGGAGAAATTCTCCTATCAAGATCTAAGGGTCCTATTCAGTATGGCCAGAAAAGAAATTACTTCCTGGTTGAATATCTCGACCAGTAACAGTCTGAACAAAAAGGCAGCACCAAAATCAAATTCTCAAGATAAACTCACTTGGAATTGTCTTTTGAAGATCACCAAGATGTTTCTCTATTGTAACCACCGTAGCGTCTGTTAGATAAAGACTTTCAAGGAATTAATGCCTTAGATTCATACTGGAAAGGAACAGGAAATCGTTTACTATTAAAGTTCAGTAATCACTCTTCCAACAATTGGATTAAGAATAATATATCAAGGTATGGCTACAAATTAGTTATCAAATTGAGATCTATAAGTCCTCCTCATTGTAACCGGAAACAATTTTATTTTCTGGTTAAATATATAGACCCCTAGCCATGGTACTAAGATCGCAGAACCCAGATTTAATGGTTCTCTTCATTGTGACCAGACATAATTTAAATTATGGTTAAGTATAAAGACCACTGACCATATGACTAAGATATCAGCACCCAAATAAATCTCTCAAAAATTGACTCACTTGAGATTATCGTATTGATGATCACCCGGAAGCTTAATTTATTGCCAAATGTAGTGTCAATGCACTGGTGATCACCGTCGCGTCCGTTCAGTGACTCTTAAAAGGATAATTGCCTTAGATCATGGCTAAAAGACAAAAGAATTTTTATTTGCTAATTCGGATCAAATAGTATAGTATTCCTTCCTAAAAGTCCACTTAAGATTATGAGAGATGGGAATAGTCACTAATTAAAAATAGTCCCATGGCCAAGACTGGTTTTCCCCTTAATAACAATCTTTCTGGAGAAATATAAGGGTCCAAGAACCAGCAAGGTTACTTGTCCACACGTCTAAAATACTGACACGTGATCAAAAAATCCAGTTGCCCCGTAGCGGTTCCTTCCTTCAGGAGGACTCACCTAGCATGTTATCTGCTCAGGTATGTGAGGCCATCTGTCTATCCGTTGAGGATTACGATGGTTTCTCTGTCCCTTATATATGTTGTATCAGCCAATCAGAAAGCTTGTTGCAAAATCCAAGTGCATCATAGGAGAAACTATTCAGTCTGGGAAAAGGTTCCCTCTCTGGTCCGTATATGCAAGCAACCAATCAAAACGTGTCATTTGGATTCTAGCACAAGAAGACCATGACCACTTCCTGTGTTAACAGGAAGTTCCTACAAGCTCCCTAGAAAAAAGAATACGGAATCTGAGCGGATGTTCCCTCTTTGGTCCGGACCGGAGTCTACCAATCAGAATTACTGCTCCAAGTACATCATAGGAGAAACTATTCAGTCTGGGAAAAGGTTCCCTCTCTGGTCCGTATATAAAAGGAACCAATCAAAACGTGCCATTTGGATCCTAACACAAGAAGACCGTGACCACTTCCTGTGTTAACAGGAAGTTCCGTTCAAGCTCCCCAGTAAAAAGAATACTGAATCTGAGCAGATGTTCCCTCTCTGGTCCGGACCGGAGTCTACCAATCAGAGTGTGCCATATCAATCCTAACAATAAGGAGCAGTATTAACTCCTTTTTCGTTCTGTAATCTGCTCTCTCCCTGGTCCATTTATTGTGCGGACCAATCATATTATTCCCCTCTGTTTAGACTTTTAATTTAACTGCACAGGCCAAACCCCCATTCCTAATGTCGGATCTCAAGTTAAAACTAAAGATCAAATCTACATTCAAAGATATCATTACCGTGAAGACCAATCTATTGTAGAGATTTATTTTTTTAACAAATCTTTTTATTAAGTATAAAGTTATGCAATATGCAGCACAGTAGCCAAAGAATGGATAATGGAAACATTATGTTGTACAGTTCCAGCTTCACAACCATTGAGTGTTTTAGATCACTGGAAATACATCCCTACTAGTTCTCACGTGAGAGTTCCCGCATGACCTGGTGGCCGGCCCGCCCCCCTCTGCTTTACAAACCTCTATAGGCAACCCACTGGTGCCACACTTTCTCCCATTTTTTAGGGCAACCCCTGCCTTCGTACACTACCTTTTCCGCTGTACAACACCAGTCTAAATCAGCCTTCCATTGGCCCACCTTCGGCGACAGGGCGGCCCCCCATTTATCAACTGCAATAGTTCCTTTGTGATCTATGTTATAATCTGCAGTTGCAGTAAAATCTACATTGGCAGTACCATTAGAGCTCTCAAAATGAGAATACAGGAACACAGGAGAGCAGTGATCAATAGGGATGACAAATCACCACTCATCTAACATATGCTGGAATACCACCCGAATAAGATGGAATTTAAATTCCATGGGATTCAGAGATTAGAGAAAGATCTGAGAGGTGGAGATAAAGAGTTGAGATTAAGACAAAAAGAGGCTAAATGGATCAGTAAACTTAGAACGGTACAGTTGGGCCTTATCTTAGAGAGCGAACTACATTTCTTCTTATAGCAGGCAAAATGTATTAACATGTCCTCTATTAATTTGGATCAATTGGCTTCTTTTTAGAACTACTGTAGATATGCTGTTGCTAATATTCTATAATGAAATGGAGAATATTAGGGATATTTGAAATATATAAGTGAGACGTGTGACATATTTTGTGCTTATCAAGTATTCTATTATTCGTATGTACTGTGGTTCTTCTGTTTTCATTCTGTAATGAGTCAGTAACATTAGGACACATATGTTAAGGCCAGTCACCCCAGAATATATATTCTATCACTATCTAGTACACTGTAACCTTGCTTCGGATATTAGTCTGAGCAAGAGGTGTCAGTGGTTTAATCCGCATATATAGAAATCATTGAATTACACTAAACTAGCTCCTACGAATCGAGGCAACGGATTTTTAGCGTTTAAACATGTGACCGGGTCTGCCGCTATATAGTGCACTTTCCACTTTATTATTGCTTGCCTAGGATTATACCCCAGTTATTTTTCCTGCCAATTCAGAATTCTTTGAATAACATGTATTCATTCTATATATAAACGAGCTTTTGCAAATTTACCGTTATTGAGATAATGAGATTTTTGGCTTTTCAAATACGCGACCGGGTTTGTCTCTTTATAACTCCCTTTGTGCTTTACTGTTGTAGAATTCAGTCGATTCGATAGAATTTATCTCACTAATCTGGATATTTGTGATAAACGTCGGAATAACATGCATTTTCCATGCACTTGTGAATAATTAGAGATGTATCAGTGACGATATCAGCGCACTCTAAATCTCTACAATAGATTGGTCTTCACGGTAATGATATCTTTGAATGTAGATTTGATCTTTAGTTTTAACTTGAGATCTGACATTAGGAATGGGGGTTTGGCCTGTGCAGTTAAATTAAAAGCCTAAACAGAGGGGAATAATATGATTGGTCCGCACAATAAATGGACCAGAGAGAGAGAGCAGGATTACAGAACGAAAAAGGAGTTAATACTTCTTCTTATTGTTAGGATTGATATGGCACACTCTGATTGGTAGACTCCGGTCCGGACCAGAGAGGGAACATCTGCTCAGATTCAGTATTCTTTTTACTGAGGAGCTTGAACGGAACTTCCTGTTAACACAGGAAGTGGTCACGGTCTTCTTGTGCTAGGATCCAAATGACACGTTTTGATTGGTTCCTTTTATATACGGACCAGAGAGGGAACCTTTTTCCAGACTGAATAGTTTCTCCTATTATGTACTTGGAGCAGGGTTTCTGATTGGTAGACTCCGGTCCGGACCAAAGAGGGAACATCCGCTCAGATTCCGTATTCTTTTTTTCTAGAGAGCTTGAACGGAACTTCCTGTTAACACAGGAAGTGGTCACGGTCTTCTTGTGCTAGGATCCAAATGACACGTTTTGATTGGTTGCTTGTATATACGGACCAGAGAGGGAACCTTTTCCCAGACTGAATAGTTTCTCTTATGATGCACTTGGAGTTTGCAACAAGCTTTCTGATTGGCTGATACAACATATATAAGGGACAGAGAAACCATTGTAATCCTCAACGGATAGACAGACGGCCTCACATACCCGAGCGGATAACATGCTAGATGAGTCCTCCTGAAGGAAGGGACCGCTACGGGGCGGCTGGATTTTTTGATCACGTGGCAGTATTTTAGACGTGTGGACAAGTAACCTTGCTGGTTCTTGGACCCTTATATTTGTCCAGAAAGATTGTTATTAAGAGGAAAACCAGTCTTGGCCATGGGATTATTTTTAATTAGTTACTATTCCCATCTCTCATAATCTTAAATCGACTTTTAGGAAGGTATACTATTTGATCCTAATTAGCAAATGAAATTCTTTTGTCTTTTAGCCATGATCTAAGGCAATTATTCTTTTAAGAGTTCATTGAACGGATGCGACTGTGATCACCAGCGCATTGACACTACATTTGGCAATAAATTAAGCTTCCGGGTGATCATCAATACGATAATCTCAAGTGAGTCAATTTTTGAGAGATTTATTTGGGTGCTGATATCTTAGTCATATGGTCAGTGGTCTTTATACTTAACCATAATTTAAATTATTTCTGATCACAATGAAGAGAACCCTTAAATCTGGGTGCTGCAATCTTAGTACCATGGCTAGGGGTCTATATATTTAACCAGAAAATAAAATTGTTTCCGGTTACAATGATGAGGGCTTATAGATCTCAATTTGATAACTAATTTGTTGCCATACCATGATATAATATTCTTAATCCAATCGTTGGAAGAGTGATTACTGAACTTTAATAGTAAACGGTTTCCTGTTCCTTTCCGGTATGAATCGAAGGCATTAATTCCTTGAAAGTCTTTATCTAACAGACGCTACGGTGGTTATAATCGAGAAACATCTTGGTGATCTTCAAAAAGACAATTCCAAGTGAGTTTATCTTGAGAATTTGATTTTGGTGCTGCCTTTTTGTTCAGACTGTTATTGGTCGAGACATTCAACCAGGAAGTAATTTATTTTTCTGGCCATACTGAAGAGGACCCTTACATCTTGATAGGAGAATTTCACCTTTATTTTTAGCTTTCGTTTAACGTTTTTTTATGTCGGTTGTGTAGGATGATCTACACAGAGCAAGGAGCGTAATCTCTAAATACTTTGACAGTCTCATTTGATTTTAGCTGTACGTTGCTATGTTTATTTTTGATCGTCAAAACATTCATTTATTCGTTCTGTTTATTTTGTTTGTGTTTTAGGAAGTTCACTAGTTTTTATTTGGCCCTGTTGTGGCAACACAACTACCTTTTTGTATATTTACCCATGAATGTGCCCTATTGTGAAGTATATGATTGTCCTTGTATTTAAGATCTAGCACATTTTTTTTTAACTCTGCATTACCTTTTGTATGCAGATGCCATTTAGTTTCGTTTGTTTTTCAAGCCTACATTGCTCAGTGTTACATTGTTTATTTTTACTAGTCATAATCCCATTTCAATGCCTCATAGGGTGGTGTTCCATAGGATTTGAGGGGAGCAAAAAGTACCCTTATTTTTTTGTCAAAGAAACAAAGATATGACTTGTAAGCTGATTTATAGAATGTGCGTTTTGTAGTAGTTCCTTGTTAAGCCGCCACGTTTTGGTACTTGTATCTGTATTTGCAATAGTGTATGATCGGGAAACAGCGTTTACAACGCTGCCATTACATCCCGTTACTTTTACAACGCGGTCGTTACAACGACCGCGTTGTTAGAACGCGATACCTTTACATCGCAAGTCATTCGATCGACTTGCTGTAGGGGGCGCTCTAACCTAAGGAATAGTATAATTTACTATTCCAACACCTTCCCCACAGTTGCGCAGGCTGGAGTTGGAATAGTAAATTATACTATTCCTAAGTCCAGCGCGCCCCCTACAGCAAGTCGAGCTAATGACTTGCGATGTAAAGGTATCGCGTTCTAACAACGCGGTCGTTGTAACAACCGTGTTGTAATAGAAAGCGATGTAATAGCATGCGTTGTAACATGCTATAATCGTATGATTGTGAAAGACATACATGATCTGACACTAATATCAGGTAAACAGAAATATCCTTCACAAGAGGCAGGTGGGCACGTTCATTAAGAATGTAATTGATCCTTGAGTAATTGTGGGCTTATGATAAAAAAGGTAAATTTGCTGTCACCTGGTTGTTGTTTGCGCCAAGATTCTTTTTTTTTGTTGTTGCAAATTCTAGAGAGTAGTTTGTGCCATCTAGCCAGATGAAACTTGTAGGGTGATTCCTTATCTAGGTTTCCTTCGCTAGAGAGAAATCGCCGCCTCAGATAATGTAATGATAATGTTGAGACCTCCAAAAGTTCAGTTCATCCACAGTAAACTCGTATGTTAATGCCATAAATCTCATGTCTCTCGTTTGGAAATGTGTGAAAACCAATTTCCCTTATTGTCCTGCTCTTCTGAGATCGTTGAAATTCTAATTTATTTTTAGCCATGTGGTTGATAATCCCATTTTATATATGGATGGGGGCGGGGGGGGCGCATGTCTACTCAGGACTGTGGGAAACACTAGCGTGTCAGGTACACAACGTGTGTAAGTTGAAGAATTAAAGAAAAGTGTGTATGCCTGAATTAATATAACTCAAACCAGTCAGAGCAAAGTCCTTGGCTGTTTAGGTTATCACTAACACCTGAGATAGTTGGTGCAGCTATAATGCTTATTTCGTGTTGGGCCAAATTAGATCGGGGTTGAGATGGACTAGTGTTTGACCATATCAATATCAATCATTATTGACAAGACTTTGCCTTTCTAGTTGCAGTTAAGAATCTAAACCTGCGTTTAACCAGAATATGCGAGCGTCTCTCGAGCAGAGTAACCAACTCATGAACAGCATAAGATTAACTACACCAACAGAATTATTACCAGAAGGTACCAGAAAACTCAGAACAGTCTTATGATTTTAGCCTGCATATTGAATAATCATGTCAGCAGCGATCACATATCTATAAACATTGATATGGATAGCAACATGCAAATTAAGTGTATTTAGAACAAAGGCTAAGTAGCCATGGCAGATTTTAAACATGTTAATCAAGGTATCCCATTCTTTGGCTGAATTGTTTTTTGCCTTTGTCTCCGGTGTAGTTGTGGTGGATCAGCAAACCAAAAATCGACATTCATGTGTTTTCCTTTAACTAAAAAGCCTTTCAGAATGGCTATCGTTTATTTAGTGTAGTCTTGAGCAGTACCAACTTCTACACCTGCCAATCTGGCTCCTCTTTTCTTCCTCATTATGGTGTACCTCATGGCTCTGTCCTTGGTCCACTCATCTCTCTCCATTATTTTCTGCCCATTATTTCAGCTTGGCATCTCACTTCAGTGTAGATTTTTCCCAAATGTTTTTCTTCTCCTCCTTTTCCTCCCTCTTTTTCGGAGTGTGTTTCGGATTGTCTTGGCATCCAGGTCTGGATGGCCTTGCACTTTCTCAAACTCTGAGTAAAACTGAGGTCCTTTTTTTTCCCCCTTTCTTGCTTTCTCCATCTCTCTTTCCTCGTTCAGGGATGTGGAATTCCTATAGCCCGACGCCCAGGACATTTTGTTTTAGGTTAAGGGCAACAAGTTTTCCTGTGCATTTTGTCCTTGGGACAAGTAGGTACACCCCCCTACAGCATAGATCCTTTGGTTGCCAGTTTACAGTACCACATTATGAATCAGGGAAGGGCATTGCCTGCAGTTAAGGTAATATTTGTGTACATGTATTAATGCTGTTCAAACTGGTATTTATGATATTTATGGTTCATTAATGCAGAGCCTTTATTATTAGGGTGAGCGCTCTAACTAAATGTTGTAAGCTCGGACGGCACTACTGACAGTGGTTCCAGTATAAAAATGTGTACACACAATTTCAAAGTTTAGCAATATGATGCCATGTTTAATGCTCCCAGAATGCTCTCTGATTAGATGCACATATTTGCAGAATCCAGAAAGCAAGATTGAGGATTCTTTGCTTTCAAAATAAAATGTTCACAAAAAATGCAAATAGGAAAAAAGAAATTTCGCTAAACTACTGTAAAATTTTAGGTACCATTTCTTTGCAGCATCATTTAGTAAAATGTGTTGATGTATGTTAGCATTGGCAAAAACAGTAGGTCTGAAATTGGTGGTCAGCCTTTTGGTTTTGTCAATGTGTGTCTTGTGGTATGCTTTTTGTTAAACCTTATTGGTGTGGGAGCTGCCGGGCCCTCACCATTATAACAAAGCTTGTTTTTGGTCTCAGAAATCGCACATTGCCACAGTAGTTTCTGGCACTGAACGAAACTACTTCTTGAGCTGATATGCTCTTTGTGAAAGAGCAGAATACTGTCACTCACAGTAAAGCCAGCCAACAGACAGAGAGAGAATTTTAAAGAAATAGAAGTCCTAGAAAATATTTGTCAACTGCACTTAAGCATGAACAAATATGCATGTGTAGATTTGCTAATGCAAAAATCTGTTGAGTGTTTGCAAGTTCACTTTCCCTCCACTTTTTCCAAGCCCTAGAAGAAGTTTTACATCTGCCATTGTCTGGAGCAAATTTTAAACTTTTCTCAGTATGGGAAAAGATTAGAGAAGAGTTGGTGAAAACCCTTAAAACATAGACGTTAGTAGGTTTGCATAGACTCAAAAGGGCATTCCAACCCTGAAACTATTGCATACCACTACCTTCAGCCCCTGTATGTAGATCTGCGGAAACGTGGCAAAATAAGGGAATTGTTAGTATTCAAACTCAACTATGGTATGAGCCCTGGCATAATCAGAAGGCTATATCAGAGCTCTTATATAATGAGATTGCTGCCATAATTTGTCGTCTTATTACATGGCTCAAAAGGGACAAGTGGATCTTGTTACAGGACGAGTAGATTTATGAGGCAACTTGCCCCATGGACAAGTAGATATTTTATTAAATTCCACACCTCTGCTCGATTTGTTATTACTCATTCCATCTACTATTCGTTTCTTTTCTTTTCTTCAGCTTGTAATGTTGGTTTGGTAAACAGCCTTTACAACTCTGGCATTGCCAAGCAATGCCTTTACCACATGTTTTTACCTTACATGTGCCTTTACCACAATGCCTTTACAATAAAGGGTAATTAATCACAAAGGCATGCCTCCCACAGATTGAGAGTAGCGCAACACCGCACACAGTTTCTATAGCCAATACATTTTATTGACTATGGAAACTGTGTGCGGTCTTGCGCATCTCTGAATCTGTGGCGTGCCTTTTTTGATTTACAACATGGGTCCCGTACCTGTGACTCCGCACCAACCCTGTCTGTCTGTGTGTGTGTGTCTGTGTGTGTGTGTGTCTGTCATAATTTGTCGTCGTATTACATGGCTCAAAAGGGACAAGTGGATTTTGTTACAGGACGAGTTGATTTATGAGCCAACCCTGTCAGGATTGTGACCGGATTCCCTGTGGGAAGGTGTGTGTCCGTCCTGAGGCATTCCAGCGCTGTTTGCGGACGCGTACTGAGACAACACCTCTACTAAACTGTGGTTTTGAAAAGCCAGGTTTTAAGTAATTTCCTGAAAGACAGATGGTTGGTTTCCTGACGTATGTGGGGGGAAGGGCATTCCACAGCCTAGCCGCATTATAGGAGAAGGAGCGGCCGCCGCCTCTTGCTCTCTTTATTTTTGGCACTGTTGCAAGCAACATGTTCGCCGAGCGGAGGGTTCTGTTAGGGTGGTAGGGGATAATCATAGATTGATTGATCACCGGTCCCTTCCCCCGAAAGACTTATGGGTAATACAGAGTGCTTTGCATTTGATTCTTTCTGATATTGGTAGCCAGTGTAGGGTTTTCAAAGCAGGTTTGGCCAATTGCCGATAAGGGAAACCTAGGAGCAAACGGGCTGCACAATTCTGAATGATCTGTAATCTGGTTGTCGTGGCCTTAGGAGCTCCTAGATAAAGTAAGTGTGTGTGTGTGTGTGTGTGTGTGTAAGTGTGTGTGTGTGTAAGTGTGTGTGTGTGTGTGTGTAAGTGTGTGTGTGTAAGTGTTAGTGTTATCCGTGAATCGAACCCCCTGCCGTGCAGGGTCTTCGGCCATACACGGCGGGGGGGTTGTCCACCAACCCCCGCATACAGTAACTGCACACGGTCTTCGGGCGTGCGCAGCGGGGTGGTAAGCCTCAAGGTCTGGCCTGCGGCCAGGCTCTGTGGCCAATCCCCATAATGGCCGCCAACTTCACACTGCGCAGGGCTTTCGGTCGTGCACAGCAGGGGGTTAGCCACAGGGCCTTGGCTGCGATCAACACCCCTCCTACATCCACCCAACCCCATGCTGCACGCAGCCTTTGGCCGTGCATGATTGGGGCTTAGCTACCAGGCCCTGTGGCCAACCCCCTCACCCCAAAGGCAGCCAACACCCCACTGCGCATGGCCGAAGGTTGGCCACAGGATCTTGTCCTGGGGACCCCATCCCCCAGGGTCCCAAAAAAAAAAAAATCTATATATATATATTCATTCGTGTGGACCCTCTCTCCCCAAGCCTCATTTTCCCTGGGGACCCTGTCCCCCAGGGCCTTTCAATTTATTGAGGGAAAGTGGGGTATTCGGCCTAGGTGACCCCATCGCCCAAGGCTTTTTTTTTTTTTTTTTTTTAAATTAAGGGTGGGGAGGCTGCATGGCACCATCTTTCCGAGCCTTATTAGACACTGGGAACCCCATCCCCCAGGGCTGTTCGTTTTCATTAAAGGGGAGGGAGCAGTGTGGCCCCCCCCACCCGTGCCTTTATAGGGCACTGGGCGCAGCATGGCCCAGAGTTTTGTTAGACCCTGGGGACCCCATCCCAGGGCCATTTCTAAAAAAATTGAGGGGTGGGGGGCTCCCCGAGCCTGAAGTCCTGTGGACCCCATCCCCCATGTCGTATGTTACAAGGGTTTGGGGGCTGCTTCCACGTGCTGTTTCCGGGTCAGGGCCCCCTCCCCCGGTGCCCGCTATTGTAAAAGGTTGGTGCCCTGGTGCCCACCCAGGGCACCCACCACATTCATTGGAGCATGCAGCCGGAGCCGGCAATGCTGCTGTCGCAGAGAGCAGCTACAAATGCTGCACCCTGCTGGTGGGAGCAGTATTTTGTTCCGTTTCCTTGCCTGCATCAGTGTTGATAGCAAAGAGCAAACCCAGGTTTCTCTGGGCGCTGGCAAACCATTAGTTCCCGGGGGTGAGCTTTTCAGGACATAGCTACTGAGCCGGCCCGAGGGTGGTGTCCCTGGGGCCTTTAATGTCCCCCCATTTTATAAAATATCAGCCCTGGGGGTGGGCTCCCCGGGGCATAAGCCTCGTAAGTGTGGTCTGGCCAGCATTTTGTTTTCCAGATCCTGCTTGACCGTGGTATTTAAAAAAGAAAAAACATTTCTCTTTAGTTCTAGGGGGGCTCTCTCTGGGTCTCCCCCCACACCCCTGGGATCTAGGGGATCAGGGTATCCCTACCCTGCCCCTTCATTTTATTATTTTAACTTCAGGACAGGGAACCAAGTCCCGAGACTTGTAATGACTGACCGCAACATTTTTCTCATGTTGCTTGCAGCCAGTCACAGTGCTCGCTTCAGCTGGAGTCTGACTCCCGTGGGAACGAGATGGTCCAATGGAAATAAAGCTCCCTGGGCCAATCAGAGTGGTCCGTTTTTAAATTTGCGCTCTTGCAAGTCTCTCTCAAGACTCTCGGCGACCCAACTGTCCAGATATACAATTATGTTTTGTTCCTTAATTTCTCAAAAAATACTGACAAGATTTACACCAAAACACAAAAATCACAATTCTTTGGATCAAGATCTAACATCCTGCCAAATTTGGTATAATTCCATTCAACAGTTTTTGCTGTTGCCCTGCCTTAAGAATTCTATGGAAAATGTATGGGAATTTTGCGTTTTGGGACCCCCTCCCTTTTTTCCTGGCCTCTGCTTGACGGATCACCCTGCGACTTTTCAGGAAGGAGCTGAGGTGGATGAACTTTTTATTGGAAAGTTCTGTGAAGATTCATCAAATGGGGCCAAAGATATTAGCAAACCAAAAATGCTCTTTCTATGGAAAAACAGACCTAACAGAACTACATAGTGGCGACGCTACTAGGTCATATTAATATGTGTATGTATGTGTATATATAAGGATTACTGATGTGGTCTGTTATCTCTGTGCTCACAGCATCTGGTGCAGACATGAAGGGCGGACCAAGCTCCCCTGAATTTTGTTTAAAAAATCACTTCACTGCACTCCGTGACAGGAGTTCAATGTCCTTTTAACGTGGGCGCAATCAAAACTGACACGTTTTGACCCTTGCGTCTTTATAACGGTTGGTGAGTCAATTTTCTATGTCACTTGTATATACGCAAAGGCCGTCCTGCAAGTAATGTAGCATTCTGGGACCTATAGCTCTTAAACATTAAATCAGCAATATATTTACAAATTCATCAAAAGTATTCCATCCATTTTTAGAAAAGTCAACATTTATTTCATGACATATACAATCAATAATTCGAAAAGCACATAATTATTGACCATCAACATATGTTAACCAACCAGTATGTCTAGTAAATTGCGCCCTCGGTGATCAATTCATGATTCCTCACTAAAATCACCATTGGAATCCCAATTCTGATAATTATCTCAGTCTTTCATAATAATCTCATTAACTCGACAGTTCTCAAACTCAAAATTAAACCAATTAGTTCCACACTTCCTGACATTCTCTCCATTGTATTTAATTTTTTTGTATTAAAAATTATAATAAATGCACATTTAATTCTTCATTATTGAGATGAAAGGGAACTTGTTTTTCAACCAAATAATGTATTTAGATTCAAGTTGTCGTAATTTCTTAGTTCTCTCACCACCTTATTCGTGTCTCATTACCATATCTATGCCATAGTATTGCATTGTTTTCCAATCAATGTCTTGATGATGCAGATAGTGTTTAGCTCATACATAACTGGTATCTTTGTTGTACAGCTCTTGTATGTTCCAGTATCCTCTTTATGAGGATACATGTGGTGCTTCCTATACATTGTAGTCCATATTAACACTCTGCGGCATAGACAAGGTATTGGAATTCACATGCGAATCTTTTTTTTTGATTGTTATTGGATGAATGTTTCTGTCTTAAATGACCTTCATGTTTTTTCCAATTTTACAGGCCTTGCAGCTGTTACATTTGATAAAACCAGTCTGTAAGTTGTTCAACCAATTCTTTGTTATAGATTCTGAGAAGTGACTTCTTGCTAGTTTGTCTTTTAATGATGGTGCTTTTCTAAACGTTGTGTCCTACTGCCTAATCTGGCTCCAACATCCGAATCATTGGCTATCAGATGCCAATATTTGTTAAAGATCCTCCAAATGTCTTAGCTCTCTTTAATGTATGTTAGTGGCAATCTTGTGTGTCAAGTCCTATTCATTCGAAGTTCGTTCTTTTCTCTTAATCAAACTTTCTGTAGGATCTTTTTGTTTTCACAACAAATTTTATTCGTTTTTAATGGTACAAAATGGGCAATGGCAGACAAGTACATTACAAATAATGAATAAGATATAGAGTACCATGTTTTAGAGTTCCATAACAATTGAGCCTGTGAAACGTCAGGCCTGTCAACTAATAAACCACACCGAACCCCACTAATTGCCCGCAAGTTCTGTAGGATCTTTTAGTTTAACTCTTTCCAGTCCCCTTTTTAGATCACTCCATTTTTAGCCTCTGTGAAAAGAGTCCGTTTGATTGTTTGTGCCCACATTAAAAGGATTTTGAACTCCAGTCACTGAATGCAGTGAAGAGATTTGTAAAAAAAAAAAAATATATATATATATATATATGGGTTTAGGGGTTGCTAAGGGTATAGGGTGGTAAGTGTGTTTTTAGGGTTTGGGTTGGGGCATAGGGTGGTAAGTGTGTTTTTAGGGTAAGGTTATAGGATGGTAAAGATATTTTTAGGGTTTTGGGATGGGTAAGGATATAAGGTGGTAAGGGCATTTTTAGGGTTCAGGGGGTGGGTAAGGGTATATTTAGAGTTTAGAGGTGGACAGGGGTATACGGTGATAAGAGTATTTTTACGGTTTAAGGGTGGGATGTAGGATGATATAAAAAAAAAAAGTGGGTTGGGGGTGGGGGGGTTCTTCCCTCAATTAAAACTGTAAGGGAAAATGTAAAGTTATAATTTTTTTTATTTTTAAAGGTGAGGTTTCAAATTACATAAATTAGGTTTTGTCTTCTCTCTCTCTCTCTCTCTCTCTCTCTCTCTCTCTCTCTCTCTCTCTCTCTCTCTCTCTCATATATATATATATATATATATATATATATATATATATATATATATATATATATATATATATCTGTCTTGTAGTTGATGTTCGTCCACGTTGTTGGGCAGTGCTTATTAGTTTGGTAGTGCGAGACATATGTGGCAGGACCATGCTGCTATTATCATCAAAATCCCGTTTTCAACAGAGAGATGAGTCGCACTCTGTATCAGGCAGCATTCTATTTTATTGTATATAGAAACATTAGCATTTCGGTCTTCTTTGACCTTGCTCACGGTTGAAGTTTGGCAGTCTATCTTCGCTCTTAGCGACCACTTGTAACTTTACTTTATATAATTTTTAGCCCTCCAGGGGGCTTCTCATGTGGGTTTCTAATTCTGATGCATTCTGATACTAGTGGTCGCGAACTATTTCATTTCAGCCCTCCAGATTGCAGTGCCACTTATGTCTTGCTGTTAACATTGTTACTATTTCAAAATTTTGCTCGAACCATAGCAGCATTAATTTTCAAGGTTGAATGGACCCATTTGATATTGCAGTGATTCGTGGCGGCAGCCAACTCCCATATTTATCGTAGCTGCTGATGGTCCATATTGTTGGGTGACGGAGAGAGAATTCACAATCTCGATCAGGCAGCATTCTCTGTTATTGTTTATAAAAACATTGGCTACTGTGCACCCAACACGTTTTGGTCTTCATTGACCTTGCCCAAATGGGCATTGGCTGCTGCCGCGGATCACTGCGTTACCAAGTGGGTCCCTTCAGCCTTGAAAAGTAATGCTGCTACGGAACGAGCAAAAAGGCTTTTGGAACAATAACAATGAATGAACTGGTCTGATCCCACGTGTACAAGAGTCAGTTTGTGGAATTTCTGTGAGTGCTTTCAATTTCAAAGGACATTTCAAAAGAGATATCCAGGGTCTTGCCTCAAGTAACTCTACCCAAATATTAGCCTCGCCGTCATCTCCTTCTGGGAATGCCTAAAGTTCCAAAATTGCTTCTTCTTGAGCAGTCTTCCCAAGTATCATAGATCTCTGTGGAGCTCCTTGGCTTTGGCAGTTGTGGTGGCCAGACTTTTCTTGGCCTGAAGATTTGAATATTCCATTCGCCTTATTCTTGATTCGCCTTCTGTCACTGACGGTCAGTTCTTTGAAATCTTTACATATTATGCCATTTGCCCTTGCATTAGCTCAGTGTTGGTTTTAGTATTCTGAGCCAGACCATGCATCGCGTTTAATTTTTTTATGATGCGAAGTAGAGCCCAATTTTTACTTAGTAGGAGAATCACACATCAGAATCTCCATTTTAGTTTGCTTCATGTTTTGTGACTGGTCTTTTTCTTTGCTCTCTGCCATTTTGAAAGGTGCTCCGTGTATTTTGAGAAACGTTTGTGCTGTCCTATACATTGGTTACTCTTGTGAGGACCCATTTTAGTGTGGACTGTAGAACAACTGACTGGCTGACCAATGGCATATATATTTTCCTTGCTAAATTTTAACACTAAGGTAGCAGCAGGGGTTATGTGGCTATTTGTATAGAAGACCTTGATAGTCTTGGACTAAATATCATGCAGCTCCTGGGGCGCTAATGAATCACTAAACCAGTGTGTCATACAAAACAAAGGAAAC
This sequence comes from Calotriton arnoldi, assembly GCA_963921515.1. NCBI lineage: Eukaryota > Metazoa > Chordata > Amphibia > Caudata > Salamandridae > Calotriton > Calotriton arnoldi. The sequence goes on along the minus strand of CAWUFW010001967.1, from coordinate 958,483 downwards.
TTTAATGATACGTTCATGAGGGCGTGCAAATTGTGTTGCTGTGGTCAAAGAAAGCATTTAGCTATGCAATTTATTAGAGACTTTTCCTCATTATTAACGGTCTGTCTTACTTCTTTGGCCTCGGTTTGGCCACTTACCAGTATGCTGGCTGAATTCTTTGAATAGTGAGTGTGGTGGACATTTTGCGAAAGATCTCTGGTGGACCAAGCCAAAAACTTTACAGTGGCCTATATGCTGCATGATGTGGGTGCGACCCCCATCATGTAGTATGTACCCTGATGCAAGGTGATGCACGCATACGCCATAAAGCTAGGACGCCAGACCATTATCGTGACATGTACTGTTGCACGTACATTTATACGTCATTGCAGTTTTTTTTGTTTTTTTGTTACTGCTGCTCAGCATTGGCAAAAAACATTGGCCAAGCCAATAGATTGTATAGGAGCAATCTGCTGCCTTTGCCAATGCTTGCTTAATTACAGTAGTTTCTTTTTATAATCTTGCAGATATTCATGTAAGCACACCAATCTGTCCTATTGCCTGCTGTTAAAACAACGAGGTGATGATTGGATTAATTAATCAGCCACTAGCAATTGCTCTGAGCCGCATTGCAGACTATTTTTTTTTTTGCTAACTGTGCCATTCTAGATGGAGATATGCCCTAGGCAAATAAGTTTTGCTCATGCTCAAATAAGGACAGTCCAGCCCAATCGCCAGGCCAGGTCCCCTCCAAAGGGGAACACAAGCAAACCCAGAATGGTTTTGACCTGCTTAGGTCTTAGTATGGTATAGCTTGAGTCCTATTGCTGAGGGAGCACGGCACCTATGTTTAAACATATCTGTTGCACTTAGGTTATCGATTGCAAAAACAAGATGGTGGAAGGAATGGTTGAATGAATCTGTCAAAACTGGTCTTGGGTTGCTTGTGCTCTATCTAGTTCAGGGAGGAACTGGCCTGCTAGTTTGGACTGGACTGTTCCTATGGGAGCAGGGTTGAGATTGATTTGAATATGGCTGGGTCCAAACTGAGGTGGCATGGTGTGTAAAATAACTATTAATTTGGATGCAGCCCAAGTAATTATAAGTAGCTGAGATTCAAGCATTTCACTCATCACTTAATTCTGCTTTAATACTGTGTCATTGGGAATGTGGGATTGGCCAGCCTTTGTTAGTGATTTAAAATGTCTTTTCCTAGCCAATATGCATTCTCCCCTTGTTGACGATCAGAGTGTCAAATAAGCCGTGCTTAATGTATCGCCTCCTTGTTTGGCGGGTCAGTGTGTTACTGATCTAATGTTGGCTGGTACAAGGAAAAAAGTTTTTTGATGGTTCTGTGAAGCTATTCAAAATTGAACTAAATGTTATGGTGTGACATTTAAAGGGTCTAGTCTGGCTTTTAGAACATCTCTGATATGGGACTTGGGTATCCGAAAAGTGTATGTTGATCAAGGTTTATATATTTTGTATTTGATAAGATTTAAAATAGTGTACGCAACATGTATTATACAGTAATAATAATTAAATAGGAGTGCATTGGCGCTCAGTTGTATGGTACAGTGATATTAGACAAAATTCAAACATCATTGTATGTGTATTGAAGGTGATTGCAAATAGAGACAAGAACAGCTACTAATAAATTGTGGCATGTGCACAGTTTGTATGATGAGGAGAATGAGTTTTGAATCCTAGTGATCTGTCCTTAAAATGTTCCATACAGGTTGCTGACTTTTATTTGCAACCCTAAAAATCTTTTACCCAAATTTTATATTATAGCAAAATCTATAGACTTCCTTTTAGCCTGGACTAAGGATTGTAGTATACCATCTTCTTACGAACGGTTTAATTAGTGTGATAACTATTTGAAATGTACAGTTGGCAAAAGTAAGTTCTAGATTGACCTCTTGTATGCAACTACTAAGAAAGGACATGGGGTCCTAAAACAGATCTGGACAGCAAAGAAACTTGCAAAACACTTACAAAATTTATTATTGTGGGTCTACCTGCATAGTCCCAACGGTGTCTCATGTTAGCTGTGTATCGTTTTTCTTTGAACTTGCTCTACTGCTTTCTTGTGCGAGATTCACACTTTATAACTGCAACAATTACGCATCAATATTAAAAGTACATTTTTCTAGTGGTCATTCCAAGAGTCTGTGCCATAACCTTCTTTTAGGGCAGTTCTGTTTAGAGACTAATTGTTCAGACTAAGCTCACTATGAGCAACTTGTTGACTCCCTGAAAAAAATTCTTATTGCATGAAACCACCCTAAGGAATTAATTAAGGGGGCTTGGTGTATGAATATAGATTTTTCTCATGGGCTCTGCAAGAAATGTGAATGTAGCAGTAAACTAAAAAAAAAATGTGTTTAATTGTGTTCTCCCTGTGAAATAATCCAGTTATCACTATTATCAAATAACATTGGCTTGCAATGCCAATCACCAGGTGCAAAGGTCTCAAACATTTTCTTTACCTCAAACAGCGATGGAAAAGATGTGGTACGATGCTTGGTAAGATGTTTGCATTTTATTATTTCAGAGTCCATATCCTGGACCTATAACGACAATCACCACTACTTTGATAGGATAAGTATGAAGTGAATTATCACTACCTTGATGCACTAGAATAACCGCTTAACCTAAGCCCACTGCTGAGCCTAACTTAAGTGTAAATCCTGTTAAAACACATTCTGTATAATTAATAAAGTATTCAATTAAATTAGTAACCATAATCTAACATTAATGCTAACTGGAATTATACCCCTGAATCAAATTATACAGAATTAAAAATATTGAATTTATTGAAGACTATAGATTGTACTCTTTACAGACCTTAATTTTAAAAAAGTATGTATTTTAAATTAGATCTAATCGTAAAGTTACTCTAAACCCAAAGAAAATTAACTTGAATTAATTAACCTTGACCTTGTTTTCATGCTAATCGCAATTCTATCATTAAACTAAAAACAAATATTATAAGTACCTTTTAACCCTCATCCCAGATAATATTAATTTGATTAATGTTAGGCAACCTTGATCATACTAATGCTTACCTTTTAGCTTGCATTAGTCAGGTTAGTGGTAATGGTGATGTTGGAAATCCAATGTAGTGGCACTATGATGTAGTGGATTCAGGGTTGTGGAACCTTCCTTGCTGAAATTGTACAGTAGGTCAAATAAAACAAAATGATATTACAATACTGAAATAAGCAGTTTTACCTGGAACAGCCAATGTAGTACATTCAATGTCCATGCAACTTGCTCCATGTGGGGATTACTGCCAGGACGTTTAGCAAAGAGATCAAGGTACGGGTCCCTAACATTGGATTAGATATGATAAAATCTATTCTTATACTGTTAACAGAACATTGACACACCTGTGACGACCTACATTTAGTTTAATGGATATCCTCACTGTGGGAAGGTGTTGTCGTGCAGAGAATTTCTGCAGAGAGTAAAGATGCATGCATGTTCTAAATAGTGCAGAAAGAGTGCTTGATGACCCATTAGATGGGTAGTGATTTTAAACGTCTTTATTTTGAATCCCCAGTTCGCAGTGGAGCAGTTCCAAGTACTCTCATTGTTATTTCTTGAAGCCTTACAATCTTAATACTTCTAGACATCTTTAAAAAAAAAAAAAAAAAAAAGTTTTTTCCTTCTCACGTTTTTTTTTTTAATGTTCACTTTTGTGTCTTTTAAGCAGGTTAGTTTCTGACATATGCACTTGTGACCTTTTCTTGCAGAGAACTTATTGCTCTTGATTCAAGAGCAAGTGTCTCTTGATTCAAGAGCAAGTGTAATGTTAATGGCGTGCATACACATTATTTTGGAGAGCGACTCCAATGATTCTCTCCCCATCTCTTCCCCTCTCCAAGTACACACTAGAAGAAGGACACAAGTTCTTGCATTACAGCCTAGTATTTATTCCATTCCATTTTATATTTGTCAACGCAGAGACATCAGTACTATCGTACATTATTATTAGACATGTTGCTTTAAGAAGTACCTGTGAGCTTCAGTATTGAAACTACACTTCGAAAAACCTATGCAGAAAGAAATGCAATACCATGCAGTAGGTACCAGTATATTTAGGACACTTAAAACAGCAGCATTTATTAACATTCCTACAGTATGGAAGGCATGTTGCTAATAGACTGTGTATTGTTTTAGGCAACCAAGAGAAAAGGTTGTTCTTGAGGCACAGTTACTTTCACTTCTCCCTCTGAATCATTCACACCGTATTCTGCTAGTCCTCTTTGCTCTAAGATGGTCTCAGCACATTGAGTTCCTATTCATGCTCTTGCTTTCACACTAAAAAGCATGAATAAATTGTTATACTATGCAGAATCCTCGGTGGGTAGTGCATAAAATCATTACAACCAAGATAAAGGCAATGGAAGTCTGATTCTTTCAACGGATGTGGTGCGGCTGAAACAGATTTCTATGTCAAACTGCTCAAAGCATAAGGCCAGATCACGAGGATGCAGTACTCATTCTTCCCATAAGACTATACTGAAGCCACTATTGATTTATATATTTTTGTAGTCTCCCTTTTTGGACATCTTTAGTAAATGCACAACAGTGTTAGGATTGTTTTTGACTAACTTCATTGTGCCACAAGCCCGTTTTTCTCAATCAACCAATCATAAGTAATAATCTGTGTTATTGTATATTGTGTGTATTTGCAGGCCCTTAGGTGAACCTTGCCTTTTAGTACACGGATACTGGAATGTACCATATTGTTGATAGCATTTAAAACTTGTATACTTTTCAAGAATGTGCATTTATACAATTGGAGAATGCGTAAAAAAAAATTCAGAATATTGCAGGGATACCCGTTTGTATTTAATGTGAGCCTGAAAATTCATGGCCACCGGTTATGCATGTTGTTATGCCTCTGTGTCCTTATCCAAGAAGTCTGTGATGGTATTAGGATGTTGCCACTCTTTTCTTGGAATAGTATTAATTACTTTTAGTATTCTCACTTTGATCCAGTCAGTAGAAGATGTCAAGTTGAAACGTACAAATCTGAGCAAAGCATGCATCTTGGAGGGCTAAAGCCTTTTCCCATGCGTGTGACTTCCTTTGAGCTAGTTATATTATTTTGATTTGTATAGCGCACTAATCCCACATAAGGGTATCCAGATGCTTGAGCAAGTGTGTAGGTGTGCAGTCCCTGTGTGTTATTCAAAGAGCCAAGTCTTTAGCCTCTTGCGGAACTCAAAATGTGAGGAGGAGGAGGCTCTGACGTAGTGAGGGAGGTCGTTCCAGGTTTTGGGTGCCCTATATGAGAACTAGTGACCTGTTCTGCTTTTGCGAATGTGGGGTGCGTGAGTTAGTGAGAGAGAGGCAGAGTGTAGCGGGCAGCTGGTGAAAGTGTATACGGCTGTTGAAGTATGCAGGTCTAGCTAGTTTTGTATCAGGCTTTGTATGTGTGAGAAGCTTTTGAATGGGGAGCCAGTGGAGCCCCCAAGTTTTTTGCATCAATCGGTGTGGGTGTTTGTCCTAGCTACGATGGCCACCAGATGAAGTCCCATGAGAAGGCTCAAGTTCCGAGGGAGCAGATGCAAGTCATGATTCAGTCACTAATGAAGCAGAGGCAGCCCTCCCTCTGGGACCTCGCGCTCTCCAGAGGCGAGGAATACCCGGAAGAAACTGAGGTGGCATAAGGGGAAGGATCAAATACAGAGTAGAGCTTCGTCAAGCTTGGGAAGGAGCCTTCAGAGTAAGCTCAGAGGGAAGGGGCCAGTAAGAGGCTCATACAGTTAACTCCACAGACCTCTTGTGGGATTGAGCTGAAATCGCTGGATTTGAAGTGATCAAAGGCACACTCAATGCCGAAACTTTCTGCAAGCGAAGGGAAGTCCAAACAAAAGAAGCCCTATAGGTCTAAACACAATTCCTGAGCCAGCGGAAGGTGATCGGGACTGGGGGAGGGAAAGGGAGTCAAAGACAAAGAGGAAGATCCTGCCAACGCTTGATACCATGCATCGGGCACTCGAAATTGAAAGAAAGAAGAGCCAACTGTAGGCCCAAATGGCAATGCTCCAGCAAAAGAAGAAAGAGTTCAAGAACTCCTGCAAAAGAGATTACAAATTCCAGTAAGGGCAGAGGAAGCTGGAGGGAGGGCGGCAGAACATGTCGAGTTGGAGTTGCCGCCATGCCGTGAGGACGCAGGTGGCTTGAGCTCCCTGTCCACCTTGGACCACCTGGCTCACTGCAGCTGCCACACCACCGCCTTGGAGCCCACCGGAGAGACCTTGGGGGCGGCGGTGCCTTTGCCATGGACGCTGAGTCTGACCCGGACGCGCCTCGCTCAGATTACAAGATCGTGGTCTCGCTTTGTTAGCAGGCCGCGCTGAAGAAGAAGCCTGACAGAGAGCGGTCCGTGCTCCCACGGGGACCCCAACTCCCAGAGCACATAGAGGGACTAATTCAGGCAGATACTGGACCCCTGCATATGAATCCGTACACTTACTGTGATGTGGACCCCACCTAGCTCCCAGTGCTAGGAGCACTACAGCAGCACATGGCGAGGGTCCCACAGGGCCTACAGTTTGAGGGAGATTGGCCTATCTGGGAGACGGCGCCCCGAAGTGACACCCTGGAAGAGTCCCGGGGACCTGCTGAAGTTGTGAGGGGCTGGAGGGAATGGTTCCTGCTCTCTCTGCCACTGTTCCGTTTGCCTGGGAAGCAAGTGGAAAGGCTGCACGGGGCAGGCCCTGTGACTACACTGAATTTACCCACAAGTGAGGAGCCTACCCTGCAGACACCTGTGGGGGGAGTACTCTGCCCATACCTGATTGTAGTTGTGTGGTCCCCTCCCCCTTGTCTGAACATTTGGTGTCTGGATGACCTCCTATCGCCTGTGACTACCCCCTGACACCACTGCTTGGAGTTGCAGACGCCCAGGTTGTTAGTGGAGTACATCTTGCTGGTTTGGTCCCCAGGATGACGGAGATGACGGCAGTGGCGGCTCCTTCGATCCAACCCCGACGCCTCCCCACAGCAGGAGCAGATGTCGCAGCACGCGGGCTGAATGCTCTGCTGACAAATCCCCCTTCTCACCTGTGGTGCGTTGTTCTGCAGCAAGTGCCGGGATCTGCAGTCTAGGTCCCAGTTGCGTGCTTCCAGGCCTGCAGTGGCACGATGGAGCTCGCTGCTGCCGCTGTGGTCTCCTCCCACACGGCGAAGGCCACTCACCTCAGTTTACCTCCAGCAGCTGTGCACACCGGAGTGCCTGCCGCCACCTCCCCTGAAGTGGCCGGGTGTGTAGCACTTCGCTCCCACCTGTCTGATCCTTCTCTCTGCCTCCTCCGGCTCCAAGTCGCGTTTCGTCTCGGGCACGGTCACACCCGATCCCCGGCTCTGCTGTGTGGCCAGCTCCGAGCCACGGTCTGACATCCGCCAGCCCCGCCTGAATCACCAATGTTCTCCTGGTGCTCCCAGGACACGGCCGAAGCACCCCAGGCCACTCGATGGCACCGCTATGTCACTGGAATTTTTGGATAACTTGGGTGGGATGCGGAGTGAAGTTAGAATCCGCCTGCCATCTTGCACTCGCAAGCTATGCTATGCCCCCCCCCCTCCCCCGGTGTGAGTTCTCTGATGGCTGCCTCACGTACCTCAGGTTGAAGGACCCAATGCTTTAATTGATTGTAACAAAAATATTCTGTAGCAGGGAGATTGAAGTCCTGCTGGCAATGTTCAAATATCCCAGTTGTGGAAGAGGTCAGAGACCATAAGGCAGCACCCGCTCTCCATTCCTCGAAAGGTCCCAGTTGTAAAGCAGGATTAAACATTGGGTTGAAGTGAATAGGAGTAAAAAGCGAGGGAAACGTGGTCCATGTGGCTCTTTTATTTTTTTTTAACCCTTGTCCCACACCTTGAGTGTGGTTCACGTGGGGGTGCTCAGATGGGCATTGGCAAGCCTCTCTCCCCTAGTCTTCCAAAGCAATTCCCAGATGTACTTTCCCACCACCGCTGTATCCATGTGGAGCCAGTGTTTATCTGACTCCCTCGCTGACCACTCAGTAATTACCCTTAGCTGGGCAGCTTGGTAATGGACATTAAAGTCGGGTAGGGTCACCCTCCAGCAGATTTCGGAGTGCGCAACAGTCTATAAGAGAGGCACGCCCTGCGGTTCTGCCAGATAAACCGATTTACCAGGGAGCGCAGCGCAGGGCAGGAAGGAACCCTCGGCCCAATTCAATTGGAAGTCCTTGAAACAGGTAGAACAGCTTAGGTATCGCTGTCATTTTGACAACATTAATTCTTCCAAGTCACAAGAGGTAAAGGGGCGCCCATCTTCTAAAGTCTGTCTTCAATTGCTGCAACAGAGGCAGAAAGTTAGCACAGAAAAGATTGGAAAGGTTGGGAGTCTTCTTTTTAAATTCTTTTTTTTAATTTATATATTTTGTAAGTAGGTGAGTTTTGCATGGTACAGCTTACACACTGCACACAATGCTGCACATTAGCCAGGATCTTACATATAATGCAGTTTTTACAACAAGCAACAACCAAAACACAACTTATGTAGTGCTACTTCTTCCTTTCCATGTTAAGTGGTGTCTAGCATGTTCCGGCTTATCTAAACATCGTAGTCATCCACATTTAGCAGTTACACAATATAAGCAGTTATATCACATCTGGGTGATCCATCAGGTACACTGTCAATGGTGACCAGAAGTCCTTAGGTCTGGAGGCCACAGGCAATTCCTCAGCATATATTTCCATCTGTTCTTTACAATACACGTGATCCCTAACCCATTTTACCACAGTTGGGACCGTTCTTACCCCCCCCCCCCATGCATTGCAAGTGCGCGTTTCACCAGCAAAGTGGAGACAGCCACTATGCGCCTGTTGCATGGCTTAAGCCTTTTTACCAGTCCCAGCAAGCAGATTTCAGGCGTACACAACTTTATCCAGTGTCATGGCTGTTAATGCCTGCGTTACACACTGCCAGAAGTCGTATATAGCTTTGCAATCCCTGGCCAGGTGCATGAAATCCGCCCCATCCATCCCACATCTCACGCATCTAGCATCTTCCCTCTATCCATATTTCAGCAGTTTCACAGGAGTATGATACAATTGGTGTAGAAATTTAAAATGGATTATTCGAAGGTTGCAGTTGGCAGTTGGGCGCACAGTCAGTGCACAACATGCTTCTCAGTCCTCCCAGACCATAGGCTCAGCCAGCTTGCTATTCCACTAATCAAGGGAGGCAGAGCTGGACATATTGATTTCTCTTTGGGAGGCATTGTATAATCTAGTGATCAGCCCTTTGCCTTCCCCCACTGTTATCACAACTTGTAATGCTTTTAGCATCAGCAGCTCACTGGGAAACTCAGGGTATAATGTTCTGACAGCCATGCGCAATCTGATATAAACAAACCCTTGCATCGACTTGTGTGATTGCCCAGCTATAAAGTCATCCAGGGATAGAAACTGCCCACTAATATACATGTGCCCTAGTTTAGTAATTCCTGCATTTTGCATAATGCTGAGTGCACCACGTTCCTGTGCCACTGAGATCTGGATGTGCAGCTATTGGCTTAGCTGGCGCGTATAGACACCCCCCTTGCTGCGCGATCACCCAGAGCCCGCCACGCTTTAACAGTGCATTTGACTGTGTCTATTACTTTCCTATTCCCCTCCGTTCTGTTGTGCGAGACCATAGCAGTCAACTGGACCGGATAGGCAATATCCTCCTCCACGGCTAGATGCAATAGATAGCGTTGTGGGAAGTACCAATAGTGCGCGAATTGCGCTTGCGTGCACTGATAATACATTGCAAATCCGGGGCCTCAAGCCCCCCATGTTCGAACGGCAGCGTGAGGGTGGTCCATCCACATCTCGTCTGTTTACCCGCCCACACCAATGCCAACAAACATGACTGAAGAGTCTTAAATACTGCCCTGTTCAGAATTATTGGGATATTCAAGAAGAGATGTAGCAATATGGGGAGAATTGTCATCTTCACAACGGCTATTCTGTCTGCTAAAGACAATGGAAGACGTGTACACCTCGCAACTTGATCCGTTATTTTGGCAATCGCTCACCCATAGTTCATGCTGAACATCGTATCGGGATCTCTGTGCACCCAGAGACCCAAGTATCGAACCGGTTCATTTGACGAAGCCAGTGGGAACTCTAGCTCAAGCTCCTTAGTGCATTCTGTTAGAGGAAAAACCGTGGACTTCGACCAGTTTATGCATAACCCTGAGTGCCTTTTGAACCGAACCTATTCACATAATAGTGATGCGATATGTATCGCAGGCTCCCTAACATATAGCAACATATCATCAGCATACAATGATATGGTAAGTGGGCGCTGCCGGAAACCCAATGTGGCATTGGCATGGCACTGCCCGATCTTACATGCCAGTGGTTCCAGCGCCAAGGAGAACAACATCGGGGAGAGAGGGCAGCCCTGCCTGGTACCCCTAGATATTTCGATTGGAGGCGTTACCACTCCGTTGATACGTATCCTGGCCACCGGGCTTGTGTACAGGAGGCGCACCCACTTAAAAAAAGGGCGGTATCCCCATACGCTGCAAGACCACAAACCTATACCCCCAGTGCATCGAATCAAACGCTTTCGCCGCGTCCAGTAGTACTGCCGCGGCTGGAAGCTCAGGGTCTAACTGATGCAGCAGTGCAAAAATAGTACGCAGATTATGTGTGGTAGATCTTTTGGGCGCAAATCCCGATTGATCCGGCAGGGCCAGATTTGGGACCAGAGGTTGAAGTCTATTGGCAATAATTATTGCCAACATTTTTGTATCTATATTTATTAATGACAGCGGCCTGTATGATTCACAACGCTTGACCTCTTTGTCTAGCTTCAACATCGTTACAATGAGCGCTTCCCGCAGGGTAGGGGGTAGTACATCCTTTTCATATGCTTCAGCAAACACCACAAGTAGTCTCGGGGCCAGAGTATCCACATAAGTTTTGTAAAACTCACTGGGCAGCCAATCCAACCCTGCCGCTTTGCCAGACGGGAGCGACATTATAGTCTCCTTGACATCCTCGACCGTCCAAGGCTGAGTCGGATATTCTCGCTGACCGTGGGACAGCCAGCCCAGCGCCATATCTTCTAAATAACTCGAGATCTCGCAATCTTGAACAGTTGTCCTATGCCCGTATAAGTTAGAGAAGAACTTGATTAACACTTGATTAATCTCTGGAGTGGTATAGTGTGCTATAGAATCACTGTCCATTATTTCAAAGATATGCTCCTGCACCCTTGGCAATGTCGATTTGTTCGCCAGAGATCTACTTGGCCTACTCCCCTCCACATGCAGACGCGCTCTGCATTTCCTAGATCTATGCTGCACATCCTGCTCGGCAACCTGATTATGCTCCTACACTAACTCTCTAATTTGGGCTAGCAGTGCGTGTGAAGGACCCTGTTCATACTTGCGTTCCAGTGCACGAATCCTGTTGGCTACGTCCTGCAGCCTATTCCTCAGTGATTTTAAATGCCTGCCTGCGCCCCAATACATTCACCCCGTATAGTGACTTTGAAAGTCTCCCACAGTGTACTAGCTTCGTCTACAGTGCCTTCATTCTCCAGAAAAAAAATTGTGATAGCTGCCCGATCATGGTACGGAATACTTGGTCCAATAGGGACGACGGCTGCAGTCTCCACTGAAACGGCGGCCGCATATGAGTAGGTATAGCCAGCTCCAGGAGCACCGTGGCATGGTCAGATTGTGTTTTTTAGCCAAGTGCTTCACGGACACTGTCCACGAACTCACATCCTTGGAGATTAGCCAGTAGTCCAGTCTGGATCACGATCCATGCACCGTCGACACAAATGTACCCTCCCTCACAGCTGGGTTCCGGCACCGCCAAGCATCCACCAACCCCTCTGCCTCCATTATTTCCCCAATCACCAGCGCAGCCTGTTTCCTGTGCCATGCTGTGTTAGCCGAACGGTCAAGCTGCGGATCAAGATATACATTCAGGTCACCACCCCATATCACTGCGGAGGGAGGGAAAGCCGCAATGCGCCTCCAAACATCATTATAGAATGCGGGATCATCTAAGGTAGGCCCATACATATTTACAAATAGTATGTTCGTGCCACCTAGATTACCCTGTATCAAGACCAACCTTCCCTGCTCATCCGCTTCAGAATGGGTAAAAGTGAACGGAGTACCCCTCCTGACCAGCACAAGTACCCCCTGGAATACGCCAAGTACGACGCTGCCACACGCACAGCAGCCCAGCAGACCCCCACCCTCTGTTCTGTGTGTTTAGTGAGATGCGTCTCTTGCAGGAACGCCACTTGGATATCCTGCCTATCCAGGTATGCTAGCACATTGCAGATTTTTTTGGGGTTGTTTAGACCTCGCACATTCCATGTTATCAATTTAATAGTACCACCTGGACATCACATTGCCTATTCCTAGCCCGCAGGTGCCACTGCCACGGAGACACGCCCAATTCAGATCGCGCTTGAGTCGCTACTGCATGTAGACTGCACTGCAGCTGCAACATAACACAAACAACCCCACCTACTTCTGCACCCCCAAACTCCTAAAGCCATCCCAATAAGGAATTAACATAACCCCCCTTACGTAACATTACCCAAACATGTAAGTGGGGTACACCCATCGGGGAACACTAGAGCGCAGTCATCCTCCCACTTGTCAGGGAGGTGGCTGAACTTGTCCATTAAGGTAGCGTGTCAGACCTATATATGTCTTGTGTAACTCAAGTTCACTTAAAGTCTCCCCCGCCAGCAACCTTGCAAAACTCGCAAATCGCAGTGCTGGTGTCCAATAAGCAAAGTCCACTATACGGCGGTGTCGCTCTTATTGGCGTCTCCATGTGCTGACCTCCACCTCCGTCTTCCGGTTGCTGCCCCCGCCAGGACTGTATCAACAAGGTGTCAAACACGGAGTCAAAGTTCACTCCAGAACACTATTCCTCATTGCTCCTCTTCATCCGGGTCGGTTGCTGTGTCTCGTTGATGTCGTTTTAATGACTTGGCATACTCCATGGCAGACTTGGGGTTAGTGTAGATTCTGGCAGTCTGTTCCAATTCGTAAGCGGGCCGGGTAGAGCATGGCATATGGGATGTTCTCTGCCATTAACACCTTCTTGACAGGCAGGAATTCCCGCCTCGCTGCCTGGACCAATGCAGTGAAATCTGGGTGAAAAGCCAAATCATTCCCATGATAGTTTATAGAGCCTTTCTCGCATGCAAGGCGCAGGACTGCATTGCAATCCCTATAATTGAGCAGCCGTGCGATGATCGGCCTCGGCTGGGCGCCAGGAATCGTGCGCGCCACCAGAGAATGATGTGCTCTTTCCACAATCCCAAACCCCTTGTTGCTATTACGCTCTCCACGGTCAGCATGGCCGACAGGTTCTCCGCCCCCAGATTCTCCTTGAGCATTTTCTCCACACAGAGCTCCAGTTTATCTGTATTGTTCGACTCCGGCAGGCCTGTAATCCTCCGATTATTACGCCTCGACCTAGCCTCCAGGTCCTCATTCTTGGCCTGGATGACAGCCAAGACCTTTTCCATGTTTAGGGCTTTGGTTAAAACATTTTGTAGGCTGTCTTCTGCGTCGGAAATGCGCTTTTCCGCTTCGCCCAGCCTGGCGCCCTGTTTGTCAAGCTTCGCCGACATATGATCCATGCGTAAATATAAGGCGTCTTTCTTTCCATCTATCGATTGCAGACTGTTCTGCATAGCCAGGAGTGTTGTTTCTAACGATGGGGTTTCTTCCGTCGGAGCGTCTTGTTCTGAGTCCAAGGGCGGCTGTAGCGACCTCCCAGGCTTCCGCATTTCAAAAGTGAGGCAGGGTTGGTTCTTGTCCGTCTTACCCATTATGGCCGACCGTCCAGCCGTACCGTCTGGTATCACCAACGTCCAGGGATCTAATGAGCTTCTAAGGTTTTTGTCCAGGCCTCCTGCGACACGGAGAACTCGCACTGCAGCGATTTCAGCAGCAGACAACTGTGGCACAGCTGGGTCCAGATCGACCATCCGCACTTAGCCTCCACCTTCAGACGTTTCCTCTGCACCGTAGGTGGCGAAAACAGATTGGGATTATGTGCTGAAGACCACTCTTCTTACAGTTGGACGCTGGGAGCTGAAGCCCTTCCACCTGGCTCCCTTAACGCCACCAGCATTGGCCGCAGGCAGGTAGCTAGAGCCCCGCTGCACGTCTCCCTCAACGTCACCAGTAGCAGCCACAGGCCTCACCAGATCCCGCCATTCTCATATAGCTAGCAGCCCCCACCACTCCACGCTGCATTCAACAGGGTCCACAAAGGTAAGCCGGTGCAGTATATGTCTTCGCCAAGCTGGGTGAGAGCAATTCACCACATGTGCCAATCAGTCCAGGGGGTGCCTTATATAATTGATGTGTGAGCGCACTTTCCTTCTCCAGTCACCCAGAAGCAGCCCAGCAGGCCTCCACACCGACTTAACAGGCCCCACTTCCCGCAGCCTCAATCCAGGCAGCACACAACCACGTAGCTCAGCTCCCGCCGCTGGGCCTCGGTGTCATACCAACAGGCCCTGCGGCATATAGTGGGATCCCTCAGCTCCTTGGCGCCGGGGCAGTGGCGTCACTCCCCTGTTCGAAGCTCCAGGACGCCCGCAGCACACCGCAGCCTCCGTGGTCCCGCGCAGCTTGCTCACCGTCAATTTCAGTAACGCACAGTCTCCACAGCGCCACACAGTTCCCCGTGGCCCCCCAGGGTGCCCAGGTCTCGGCACCTTTTTAAAATCCGGAATCCGGCGCAGTGTTCAGTCATGTCCGGCAGCCACCATGTTGGTGCTGGCCTCACCGCATCTCCAGGTGATTTTCTCAGTGGTTACGTCCTTCACCACGCTTCAGTGGCGCTACGATGCGCCCCGGCTGCACCAGCAGCACCGTGCCGAGGTTTTTAGTTTTGGCTGGCACGCTTTAAGGCAGGATTTTGAACGGATAATACGTTCGGCCAGCAGAGCTGCACTAAGGCGCAGCCATCTTGCTGCGCGCCCAAGGTTGGGAGTCTTAATGTCCAAATATGTAATTCTTAGCCCATTGAAAGGGAACGGACCGCCACAGTGTCTCCACCTCCAAGGGTGATAGAGTGAGATTGAGTAGGAAAGATTTTAATAGGTTAACCCGGAATCCCGCTACCTCTTCTAAGTGGCGTAATTCCCCCCATGAGAGCCTCTAAAGAGGTCCGAGGTGTAGTCAAAGATAACAGTACGTCATCCGCAAACAATGAAATCTTATGTTCTATGGAGCCAAACTGTATACCCTGAATCTGCGATGAGCGTATCCTAGCTGCCACAGTTCTATACTCATAGCAAAAAGCAGGGGTGACAACTGGCCCCCCTGCCTCGTCCCCCGTCTCAAATGAAAAGGTCAGAACTCACCCCATTTACCAGCACCCTAGCTCTAGGTGTCATATAGTTTGCTTTAATCATAGTAATGAATTGGTCGCAGAAACCAAATCTACGAAGTTATTAAATAAAAATGTCGAATCTACCCGGTCAAAAGCCTTTTCTGCGTCTAACGCCAAAAAGCCCGCCGGTATAGATTTATTTTGAGGCCTTCTAAATCAAGTGGATCACTCTCCGGATGTTATCATGCGTTTGACGACCTTATTAAAACCGGAATGATATGGGTGGATCAAATCCGGGAGTAGGTCATCTAGTCTAACTGCCAACATTTTTAAATACAATTTAGCATTGAGATTCAAGAGTGCTAAAGGTCGGTAGGAGCCACATACCTTGGTATCTTTGCCCTGCTCCGGTAAGACAGAGATGATGGCTTCGCCCATAGAAGTAGTGACCGCTCCAGAGGTTGCCATATAATTAAAAAGGGCAACCAGTTGTGGGGTGAGCTCAGAACAGAAAGTTTTGTAAAATTGGGCCGTTAGCCCTTCTGGCCTGGGAGATTGGTGAGGCTTAAGGCCTCTTATTGCCCCGCGCACCACTTCCTCTGAAATCGGACTCTCCAGGATTTCATTTTGAATATCTGTAATTTTGGGTAGGGTAATTCCCTCCAAATAATCTAATTGAGCCTGTTCATGTGTCTCCTCCGATGCATATAGACCCTCATAAAATCGGCCAAAAATGTGCGCTTTCTCAGTGTCAGAAGATGTAACACCCCCTGGTTCACAGTAAATATCCCCTATATATTCCTCTCTCTTAACCCACAGCTGCTGTGCCAAATGTTTGCCTGCCTTGTTGCCCTGATCATAAGTTCGGCATTGGTGTTTCAAGAGAGTAATCTCGGCCCGATTAGTATAAATAGCGTTGAATTTTCCCCTAAGTGCGGTCACTTTCCTTTGGTGGGAAAGAGAGGGGTTTTCTTTATGTAACTGTTCTGCAGCATGAAGCTCTGTCTGTAATGTCTTTCTTTCCATAGCCCTCTGTTTGTTTAGTGAGGAATTCAACACTATACAGTGTCCCCTTAATACTGCTATGAAGGCGTCCCAATTGTTGAGGGGGGAGGTATCCTCCGATTTATTCAATAAAAAATATTCCTTGATCATTTTCCGCAAGTCATCGCGCAGTAGCCTATTTCGAACTAGTGACCCTGGGAAGAACTACCGCCTGTACCTAGAGGGAGGGGCCTCCCACTAGGCTCATGGCCACAGGAGCGTGGCCCGATAGTACAATAGGGTGGAAGGAAACTGGTTCTAGAGCCTGAACCAGTGTTTTAGTTATAAACACATAGTCAAGGCAGCAGTAGCTTCTATGAGAATGTGAAAAAAGGCATAGTCCTATCTGTAGGGTGCGGCATGCATCTAGAATCCCCAGATCCCCAAATGCTCTTTTTAATGTCTTAGGAAAACTTCCTTTGACAGATCTATGGGGGTGGGTACTATCGATTCCTGAATCCCATGTAAGATTTTTTTTTTTTACTATTTTTTATTGGCATTTTTTAATTTATACATAGTCACATACGGAGATGTACAGATTGGGTTATAGATGTATATCAATCGTACATTAAACATAATGCGATTTTAACTAACAACCGAAATTGGTCAGCATGGTAGGATCACGATTACCTACATGTAAATCACAGCATTGTAATAACATCTAATGTGATTGCACCCAAGTATACTAACATAGCTTCATTGTATTGTCAGCACTTAGCAACACCCATATTCGTTTGAGATACAATCATAATCAATACTCGAACCATTATGTCTAAGTTGTTACGTTGCTCTCCCTCTATGCTATGCTGGGCACGGCCCATCCAAGTAGAGGCTCCCAAACTTGTCTATACACAAAATGTTATGATGGTCTTTGTTAAAGCTAGGTCTGTTACAGTAGTTGGGTTTCTCTGAGTAGGACACAGGGAGGGGCTCAACTGTAGGAGGGGTGTCTCAACTATGTGTAGGCTTCGTCTCCTCTTGTGGGAGTATTGTTATTTGACTGGAATGTGCGCAGCCAAGTCAGGACTGGTTCCCATATGTCTTTCGGCCTGGACTGGGCCGGCATTAATTCCCAATATGTGGATAGCTGGCTTTGGCAAAAACTAATGTCTTGTTTCCATGTCTTAATTGAAAGTGCGCGTTTATCTCCCCAGTATATTGCAACCCTGCGTTTAGCCAATAGAAGCAGTATAGCATGTAGTTTCCTTATCTCCGTTGGTGTGTCTTTCACATATCCCAATATGAATCCCATGTAAGATTAATGTCGTCCATAACAATGATCTAACCTTCCTCCAGTATGGACAAAAAAGAGTGAAGGAATGGTACCTTGCCGGTATTGGGAGCGTATAGGGAGGCAAAGGTGCTCATGCATTCTCTGATGTAGCCTTTCACCATAATTGGCCTCCCCTCTCTGTCTTACATCCCATTGGACGAAATTTTAACGAGTGGAAAAAGAGCACCACTCCATTGTGTTTGGAGGGTACAGAGGACTTCTACATTATTGCATAGTCCTTGTGTCTTAATCTACGTTCCTCAGAGCGTTAAAGGTGCGTTTCCTGAAGGGCCACCACATCATATCTTTTGGGCTTATATACTTCCACAATTCATGTTTTTTTTGCAGGGAGTTCAGGCCCTTTACATTCCAAGTGAATGTAGTGACCACCATGATCTGAAAACCAGAGATCTTCACCTTTAATGGCCTTCCCACACTTCTCCTCTCCCTCCATGGTGAATGGGTGTAGCTACCCTCCCTCCTCCCTCTTTCACTGTTCAGAGCCTGACCAAATAAAGTTCCATTTACCGTGGTAAAAACAAATCTAACCCCAGAACAAATGCATATAAACTAGAACGTACTTCTGGACAATACATTACCTTAAGTTAATACCGCTTCTCAGGCTTCTCAGTAACAAGCTTAAGATTAAGCTCTCCAGGTAAAGCACCCACCACATCGCCACCTGGACTCCTGGCGTTCCAGCATTCCCCAGTGAAACAGAGTCCCCTAAATGTAGAAGCCATCACTCAGTACCCCAAGTTTCTTGGTGGACTCTTGAATTTGCTCATTTTAAAGCTTCTTCTGCGACTTTGGTCGAGACTGAGTCTGCCACTGTCCTTTATCTCTTGTTGCCGGGGAGGAACACGAAGCCTTCCCACCACCTCCCTCGGCAGGTCGTCCTGAGACAGACGTAATACCCAAGATCCATGTTGCCTCTTGCAGGTCCGTAACATGATGCCCTTTATTGTGAAGCTCGAATGTCAGAACAAAGGGGTATGTCTGACGATACCTGATATCTTGCCATATCTTATCAGTGACCTTACGAAACGGTAGGCGGTGTGCCAAAGTAGCCGGGGCGATGTCCTGAAAGATTGAACAGGATGCACCCTGAAAGGAGTCCTCCACTTGTCTCTGTGTGGCCTGAAGAATGGCAGCTTTCTCTTTAAAGTAGTGCAGCTTGGCAAGCACATCCCTTGGGCGTTTTTTCTCCCCGGGCGGTAGTGAGCCCACTCTGTTCACCCTGTCAATTTTCACCTTCAGGTGGGTCTCCCCCCCACAACTCTCAGAACAGCTTAACCACAAAGGCCTCTAGATCGGGACCCTCCGCTCCCTCTGCCATGTTGCAAATTCGAATATTGTCCCTGCGGGACCTATTTTCCAAGTCTTCGCATTTCAGTATAGAGGGCTGAAGTTGCCCCTTGAGAAGGTTTGCCGTCTCCTCTACAGATCAGTGTGTTGTTCTAACTCCTGTTGTTTAGATTCCATATCCAAGGTCCTTATGCCCACAGAGTCGACATCGCGTTGAAGTGTCGCTAAGCGGTTATTAATGTCTGATCGCAGCGTTTCCAGAGAAGTAACCATATCCGCTTTCAGCTCCTCACGAAGTTCTCTTTTAAAGTCTTTCAAAGAGCTATGGAGATCCTCTTTTGCCAAAGCCATGGCGTCTAGTGTAGGAGACTCCGTGGAGATGCTGCGAGATCCACCGGTGTGAAATAACTAGATACCCTATTATTGTACGCCTTCTTTGGTGCGTAGAGACCCCCAGAGCCTGACCACGTCGGTCCCCAGTGCTGTAAATCTTGGTTAAACCTATGACTGGGATCTCTCCAGGTTGCTCCCCAGTGAGCAGCACCTGTGTTAAATAACTGCTAACATCCGCACCCAATTCGTATTTTTTGGTGCCAGGGATCCTGTGGTACGGTGTGCCACCCAGTTGCATAACGATTACTAACCAAACAATGCCATAACCATTCTGGGGACAGCTCCTAAAGTAAGGGGTCAAGGGGGCCACCCTCGGCTGTCATCTCTCTCCAAAGTCTGGCTGTTAACAGATTCTTGTGTAGCGCTAGATAGGTGATGAAGGCAAATCTCAAGATTCAGGCCCGACCAGAGGCGGAGCCCTCAGCGGAGGGCAGGGGCCGAACAATCGCACAATTCCCCCCCTGCTGCCAGTGCCCCCAGACGACTCACCCTTCACATGATTGTCGCCGTTTAGAGCTGCAGCTTAGCTTCGGCTTCTGTGCTCCGGGCCGGACAGGCCGCTCAGTGTCCCTCCAGACCGCCATCTTAAGGTCAGGCACCGGGATCGGCCGCCGCATTCCACATCTCCTGGCAGCGGCATATCCTTGCAACTCTCTCCCCCTCTCTCGCCCCCAGCTCCGACAGCCGCCTCCGGCACGCCTCCATCGTCCAGGGCCGTCCCCTGGGCCCCACTCAGCTCTGCGATGTGGTTCCTCCGCTCCCCCGGCAGCACCCCTGGGTAAGGCCTAGACCAGGCCCCTTCTCAAACAGGCCAGTTCCGTAGTTTGCTGCAATCCTCCAGCATCCGCAGGGTCGGCAGCTGTTTTTCTCCTGCACTTTCTCAGAGGCTATGGCAGTCCCCTCTCGCCTCCATTTCAACAGATGAGCCTAAATTACACCATTATTATAAGGGGTGCCGCAAAGACCTCCTGGATCATGTTCACTCTGCCATCTTGGTTGGCCGGCCAAGTATTTTTCAACAGCAACTAAATCCTCAACAGTCAACAATGGGACTGTCTCAATATGGGCAGTCCCATTAATTTGTTATAAGTCGGCAAAAGTGGCTTTAGGGGAGAAAAACCAAGAGCACACTCGAC
Source organism: Calotriton arnoldi (assembly GCA_963921515.1). Lineage (NCBI taxonomy): Eukaryota > Metazoa > Chordata > Amphibia > Caudata > Salamandridae > Calotriton > Calotriton arnoldi. The sequence continues at coordinate 937,963 of CAWUFW010001967.1, read as the reverse complement.
AAGGTATAAAGTAAGAAACACTAGTATTCATTGCAAACGTCTTTATAAATAACATCTGCATAGCAGCCACATTGCTATTTATACATATTTTCGCAAAACACTATTACGTGGACATTCAAGCAAATAGGGAAGAGCAGGGTGGGCAGAAAGTACTAATACACCTGTTGGCAAATGCACACTCATATGAACCCAGCCTTCTCCAAGGAAGGTGAATACCGCTACAGAATCTATGCACAGCATGTAAATCCAGAAAAGATTCACAATGGAAAAATAAATGGTTGCTTACCTTAATGAGTTTGTTTTGCAGCTTGAAGAATTTTGCGGTTTCACATGCAACTCTCCCTCCTCACCTAAAATGAGAAAAGTACTCGAGGGAATATGTAAGCCCAAATAATGGTACAAGTCGCCAAACTGAAAAACAAACCTGAAGATGATGACCATGCAGCGGAGCTTCCAGGTCGTACGTCTTGCATCGCCCGAAGAGGGACATAGCATCATATAGTCGGCGATGACTAGCGAGTGAGAGAGAAAAATAGGCTAAAAAGAAACTGTTCAGGACCCAGCCACTAGATGGCTGAGTAATGCACAGCGTACGAATCCATAAAATTCTTCAAGCTGCTTTTGTTACATTTCATTCGACCTAAAAGTAGTCAGACTGCCAAGGAATTAGATTTAATTTGCTCAAGTTGTTCTTAGAGTCATAAATGTAAGATAGGAGATTGTGGACAAATGGATGTAATGTATGCACATTCTGAAATGCGTTAGGTGACAGAATCAATATTTGAAATATTTTTGGTCTTCTTGTGGGTGGTCCATGGGGTTTATGGATTTTAGGGAAGTGGTTAAAAGTAGGATTTGTTTTTTTAGGGGATTATATAATTAGTCTGCTTCCTCAGTAAGTAATCCCACCTCTTTTCATGTGATCACTCGTTATTTAGTTAGTGTGATGATGATCTCCTTGCGGTCAGGGATTTGGGTGCTAAGTATAAGTTGTCTTTGAGCTGTCAGAGGCTTTTTATCCTTCTGTGCAAATGGATTCTGCTGCTCTGTTTTTTCTATGAGGAAATTTCTATAGAATTATTGATTGGCTGAGGTGTATTTTAATCAGATTTTAGTGGTAGAGGAGTAGCATTAAAACCCATCACCTGGATACCCTCACGGGTGACAAGTAACACTCTACAAATCTTTTGATTGATTGAGTTACCGCAGAAAATGTCATGAACTGGCATCACACAACTTTTGGCTGGCAATCTTTTGACCCAAATTTTATCTTTAAATCACAGTCTTCGATCGCAACATTGTGACCTTTAAATGTAATTGCATCACAGGATGTAATGTTGTTCAAGTAGGTAATTAAGATCTTACATCCCGAATAAAATTGATCAAATGTTTTCTAAATCACACTGCAGGAGATAAAAAATACCCAACAATGGAAATTGAACCAGTCGTTGAATATGGAAGGTGGATGTTCCATTTGATATTAAAGTATAATATCTGTGCAATGAAAACTCATAATTGTAAACAATAAATCAGTGGGATTATTTTTCATTTTGCTGTTTGCTTCTGTTTTAGATGCTCTAAGTGGTGTGGAATTCCTATTGCCTGATGCCCAGGGCATATTGTTGGGGTCAAAGACATGTGTTCATGTTTATTTTGTGCACTGGAATAGTAGCCCTAACCACCTTACAGTACCACATTTTTGATCTGTGAAATAATTGTTTACCACTAAGACCAGGTTTATACCCATATATTTATGTTCATGTTGCTTAAACCTGTATAAATCATTCAAGAATGTTGATCCTTTACTATTTGCGTGAGAGTTCTGGGGAATTGCTATGAGCTAGGCTTGCATTGCTGATACTGGTACTGGCATAAAAATGTGCACGTTTGTTTGCAAAGTTTAACAATTTGAGGCTAATTCTTCTAGAATGATCTCTTAAACACCAATATGTGCCTGAAAGCAAGAGTGGTGATGGTTTGCTTTCAAAATAACAAATTGCAACTTGGGAAGAAATAGTTTTCTTAAACTATTGTACAATTTTAAATGCCATTTCTCTGTGACATAATTTAATAAAATGTGTTTGGTGCATGGCAATATTTACCAAAAGATTAATAATGGAGAATCCGCATAAAACCTTTGTGAGCAACACAAAAATAAATCGGGGGCCCCTTTTGTTTTTGTTTTGAAACATTTTTTTAAATTTTTTTATATAATGAAACCACACAGCTTGCTGACGCATCAATTAATCATAGCGATACAAAAGGGGATGATGGACGGAACGTTTGAGCCAATCAAACACTCACCCCCAGTCAACTGATCTGGGTTTAATCCATCATCATTCTTTAGCTCACTCCACCACCCCAGTTCAGACATGGCCATATGCAAATCAGTCTGACCCTGTGCCTCATGGGAACAGTCCAGCCCGAACTGCCAAGCCATGTCTTCCCTGGACCGGAAACAAGCATCCTAGGACCGGTTTCTGGCATTTCAGCCGTCATCAGCCAGGCTTGCTTGAATCCAGTGGCAAAGTGAGCAAGGGACCCACGTCTGGGCATACCCCCGCCAACTTAGGGCGACCAAAGCGATACAAAAGGGGATGATGGACGGAACGTTTGAGCCAATCAAACACTCACCCCCAGTCAACTGATCTGGGTTTAATCCATCATCATTCTTTAGCTCACTCCACCACCCCAGTTCAGACATGGCCATATGCAAATCAGTCTGACCCTGTGCCTCATGGGAACAGTCCAGCCCGAACTGCCAAGCCATGTCTTCCCTGGACCGGAAACAAGCATCCTAGGACCGGTTTCTGGCATTTCAGCCGTCATCAGCCAGGCTTGCTTGAATCCAGTGGCAAAGTGAGCAAGGGACCCACGTCTGGGCATACCCCCGCCAACTTAGGGCGACCAAAGCGATACAAAAGGGGATGATGGACGGAACGTTTGAGCCAATCAAACACTCACCCCCAGTCAACTGATCTGGGTTTAATCCATCATCATTCTTTAGCTCACTCCACCACCCCAGTTCAGACATGGCCATATGCAAATCAGTCTGACCCTGTGCCTCATGGGAACAGTCCAGCCCGAACTGCCAAGCCATGTCTTCCCTGGACCGGAAACAAGCATCCTAGGACCGGTTTCTGGCATTTCAGCCGTCATCAGCCAGGCTTGCTTGAATCCAGTGGCAAAGTGAGCAAGGGACCCACGTCTGGGCATACCCCCGCCAACTTAGGGCGACCAAAGCGATACAAAAGGGGATGATGGACGGAACGTTTGAGCCAATCAAACACTCACCCCCAGTCAACTGATCTGGGTTTAATCCATCATCATTCTTTAGCTCACTCCACCACCCCAGTTCAGACATGGCCATATGCAAATCAGTCTGACCCTGTGCCTCATGGGAACAGTCCAGCCCGAACTGCCAAGCCATGTCTTCCCTGGACCGGAAACAAGCATCCTAGGACCGGTTTCTGGCATTTCAGCCGTCATCAGCCAGGCTTGCTTGAATCCAGTGGCAAAGTGAGCAAGGGACCCACGTCTGGGCATACCCCCGCCAACTTAGGGCGACCAAAGCGATACAAAAGGGGATGATGGACGGAACGTTTGAGCCAATCAAACACTCACCCCCAGTCAACTGATCTGGGTTTAATTCATCATCATTCTTTAGCTCACTCCACCACCCCAGTTCAGACATGGCCATATGCAAATCAGTCTGACCCTGTGCCTCATGGGAACAGTCCAGCCCGAACTGCCAAGCCATGTCTTCCCTGGACCGGAAACAAGCATCCTAGGACCGGTTTCTGGCATTTCAGCCGTCATCAGCCAGGCTTGCTTGAATCCAGTGGCAAAGTGAGCAAGGGACCCACGTCTGGGCATACCCCCGCCAACTTAGGGCGACCAAAGCGATACAAAAGGGGATGATGGACGGAACGTTTGAGCCAATCAAACACTCACCCCCAGTCAACTGATCTGGGTTTAATCCATCATCATTCTTTAGCTCACTCCACCACCCCAGTTCAGACATGGCCATATGCAAATCAGTCTGACCCTGTGCCTCATGGGAACAGTCCTGCCCGAACTGCCAAGCCATGTCTTCCCTGGACCGGAAACAAGCATCCTAGGACCGGTTTCTGGCATTTCAGCCGTCATCAGCCAGGCTTGCTTGAATCCAGTGGCAAAGTGAGCAAGGGACCCACGTCTGGGCATACCCCCGCCAACTTAGGGCGACCAAAGCGATACAAAAGGGGATGATGGACGGAACGTTTGAGCCAATCAAACACTCACCCCCAGTCAACTGATCTGGGTTTAATCCATCATCATTCTTTAGCTCACTCCACCACCCCAGTTCAGACATGGCCATATGCAAATCAGTCTGACCCTGTGCCTCATGGGAACAGTCCAGCCCGAACTGCCAAGCCATGTCTTCCCTGGACCGGAAACAAGCATCCTAGGACCGGTTTCTGGCATTTCAGCCATCATCAGCCAGGCTTACTTGAATCCAGTGGCAAAGTGAGCAAGGGACCCACGTCTGGGCATACCCCGCCAACTTAGGGCGACCAAGCGATACAAAAGGGGATGATGGACGGAACGTTTGAGCCAATCAAACACTCACCCCCAGTCAACTGATCTGGGTTTAATCCATCATCATTCTTTAGCTCACTCCACCACCCCAGTTCAGACATGGCCATATGCAAATCAGTCTGACCCTGTGCCTCATGGGAACAGTCCAGCCCGAACTGCCAAGCCATGTCTTCCCTGGACCGGAAACAAGCATCCTAGGACCGGTTTCTGGCATTTCAGCCGTCATCAGCCAGGCTTGCTTGAATCCAGTGGCAAAGTGAGCAAGGGACCCACGTCTGGGCATACCCCCGCCAACTTAGGGCTTGACCAAGCGTTACAAAAGGGGATGATGGACGGAACGTTTGAGCCAATCAAACACTCACCCCCAGTCAACTGATCTGGGTTTAATCCATCATCATTCTTTAGCTCACTCCACCACCCCAGTTCAGACATGGCCATATGCAAATCAGTCTGACCCTGTGCCTCATGGGAACAGTCCAGCCCGAACTGCCAAGCCATGTCTTCCTGGACCGGAAACAAGCATCCTAGGACCGGTTTCTGGCATTTCAGCCGTCATCAGCCAGGCTTGCTTGAATCCAGTGGCAAAGTGAGCAAGGGACCCACGTCTGGGCATACCCCCGCCAACTTAGGGCTGACCAAGCGATACAAAGGGGATGATGGACGGAACGCTTGAGCCAATCAAACACTCACCCCCAGTCAACTGATCTGGGTTTAATTCATCATCATTCTTTAGCTCACTCCACCACCCCAGTTCAGACATGGCCATATGCAAATCAGTCTGACCCTGTGCCTCATGGGAACAGTCCAGCCCGAACTGCCAAGCCATGTCTTCCCTGGACCGGAAACAAGCATCCTAGGACCGGTCTCTGGCATTTCAGCCGTCATCAGCCAGGCTTGCTTGAATCCAGTGGCAAAGTGAGCAAGGGACCCACGTCTGGGCATACCCCGCCAACTTAGGGCGACCAAGCGATACAAAGGGGATGATGGACGGAACGTTTGAGCCAATCAAACACTCACCCCCAGTCAACTGATCTGGGTTTAATCCATCATCATTCTTTAGCTCACTCCACCACCCCAGTTCAGACATGGCCATATGCAAATCAGTCTGACCCTGTGCCTCATGGGAACAGTCCAGCCCGAACTGCCAAGCCATGTCTTCCCTGGACCGAAACAAGCATCCTAGGACCGGTTTCTGGCATTTCAGCCGTCATCAGCCAGGCTTGCTTGAATCCAGTGGCAAAGTGAGCAAGGGACCCACGTCTGGGCATACCCCGCCAACTTAGGGCGACCAAAGCGATACAAAAGGGGATGATGGACGGAACGCTTGAGCCAATCAAACACTCACCCCCAGTCAACTGATCTGGGTTTAATCCATCATCATTCTTTAGCTCACTCCACCACCTCAGTTCAGACATGGCCATATGCAAATCAGTCTGACCCTGTGCCTCATGGAACAGTCCAGCCCGAACTGCCAAGCCATGTCTTCCCTGGACCGGAAACAAGCATCCTAGGACCGGTTTCTGGCATTTCAGCCGTCATCAGCCAGGCTTGCTTGAATCCAGTGGCAAAGTGAGCAAGGGACCCACGTCTGGGCATACCCCCGCCAACTTAGGGCGACCAAGCGATACAAAGGGGATGATGGACGAACGTTTGAGCCAATCAAACACTCACCCCCAGTCAACTGATCTGGGTTTAATCCATCATCATTCTTTAGCTCACTCCACCACTCCAGTTCAGACATGGCCATATGCAAATCAGTCTGACCCTGTGCCTCATGGGAACAGTCCAGCCCGAACTGCCAAGCCATGTCTTCCCTGGACCGGAAACAAGCAACCTAGGACCGGTTTCTGGCATTTCAGCCGTCATCAGCCAGGCTTGCTTGAATCCAGTGGCAAAGTGAGCAAGGATGCTTGTTTCCGGTCCAGGGAAGACATGGCTTGGCAGTTCGGGCTGGACTGTTCCCATGAGGCTCAGGGTCAGACTGATTTGCATATGGCCATGTCTGAACTGGGGTGGTGGAGTGAGCTAAGGAATGATGATGGATTAAACCCAGATCAGTTGACTGGGGGTGAGTGTTTGATTGGCTCAAACGTTCCGTCCATCATCCCCTTTGTATCGCTTTGTTTGCCCTGGGTTGGCGGGGGTATGCCCAGACGTGGGTCCCTTGCTCACTTTGCCACTGGATTCAAGCAAGCCTGGCTGATGACGGCTGGAATGCCAGAAACCGGTCCTAGGATGCTTGTTTCCGGTCCAGGGAAGACATGGCTTGGCAGTTCGGGCTGGACTGTTCCCATGAGGCACAGGGTCAGACTGATTTGCATATGGCCATGTCTGAACTGGGGTGGTGGGAGTGAGCTAAGGAATGATGATGGATTAAACCTAGATCAGTTGACTGGGGGTGAGTGTTTGATTGGCCCAAACGCTCCGTCCATCATCCCCTTTGTATCGCTTTGTTTGCCCTGGGTTGGCGGGGGTATGCCCAGACGTGGGTCCCTTGCTCACTTTGCCACTGGATTCAAGCAAGCCTGGCTGATGACGGCTGGAATGCCAGAAACCGGTCCTAGGATGCTTGTTTCCGGTCCAGGGAAGACATGGCTTGGCAGTTCGGGCTGGACTGTTCCCATGAGGCACAGGGTCAGACTGATTTGCATATGGCCATGTCTGAACTGGGGTGGTGGAGTGAGCTAAGGAATGATGATGGATTAAACCCAGATCAGTTGACTGGGGGTGAGTGTTTGATTGGCTCAAACGCTCCGTCCATCATCCCCTTTGTATCGCTTTGTTCGCCCTGGGTTGGCGGGGTATGCCCAGACGTGGGTCCCTTGCTCACTTTGCCACTGGATTCAAGCAAGCCTGGCTGATGACGGCTGGAATGCCAGAAACCGGTCCTAGGATGCTTGTTTCCGGTCCAGGGAAGACATGGCTTGGCAGTTCGGGCTGGACTGTTCCCATGAGGCACAGGGTCAGACTGATTTGCATATGGCCATGTCTGAACTGGGGTGGTGGAGTGAGCTAAGGAATGATGATGGATTAAACCCAGATCAGTTGACTGGGGGTGAGTGTTTGATTGGCTCAAACGCTCCGTCCATCATCCCCTTTGTATCGCTTTGTTCGCCCTGGGTTGGCGGGGTATGCCCAGACGTGGGTCCCTTGCTCACTTTGCCACTGGATTCAAGCAAGCCTGGCTGATGACGGCTGGAATGCCAGAAACCGGTCCTAGGATGCTTGTTTCCGGTCCAGGGAAGACATGGCTTGGCAGTTCGGGCTGGACTGTTCCCATGAGGCACAGGGTCAGACTGATTTGCATATGGCCATGTCTGAACTGGGGTGGTGGAGTGAGCTAAGGAATGATGATGGATTAAACCCAGATCAGTTGACTGGGGGTGAGTGTTTGATTGGCTCAAACGCTCCGTCCATCATCCCCTTTGTATCGCTTTGTTCGCCCTGGGTTGGCGGGGGTATGCCCAGACGTGGGTCCCTTGCTCACTTTGCCACTGGATTCAAGCAAGCCTGGCTGATGACGGCTGGAATGCCAGAAACCGGTCCTAGGATGCTTGTTTCCGGTCCAGGGAAGACATGGCTTGGCAGTTCGGGCTGGACTGTTCCCATGAGGCACAGGGTCAGACTGATTTGCATATGGCCATGTCTGAACTGGGGTGGTGGAGTGAGCTAAGGAATGATGATGGATTAAACCCAGATCAGTTGACTGGGGGTGAGTGTTTGATTGGCTCAAACGTTGCGTCCATCATCCCCTTTTGTATCGCATCAATTAATCATAGCATCAGTGCAGTAGTTACACTAGATTAACCGATCTAAGGTTTCTTTATAATTCCTTATGGAGTAATCTTCTCCTAATATGTGACTAGGACATTACTTATTTGTCTAGGAGTGTTTCTTTTATTTTTCCTTAGTCATCTTCACTTAGGCTGTAGGAGGCCATCCATTTACCCCATATTTCATGAATATATGCATTCATCCCCTACTTTCTTGCACTACCCTTTTGCCCTCTGCTCTTTTTGGTGCCCATTGAGCAACTCTGTTCTCTAGAAATGTATTATTTTGCTAACAGTCCCAATGCACTGAACAGACGTTTATGCCTCGTCTGGTCTGTATAATTTGGTATATTCTTAGTATTACAATTTGGAGGGGTTCAAATATTGCTGATAGTTCGTCTAACATTCTGTTTCAAGTATTGTTGGATATGTTATATTGCCAGATTGTGTGTACAAAGGTGCCCTTTGTTTCATTACATTTTATTCATATTGCTGTTTGTACTTTGCCTGCCTTGGAAAGCCGACTCTTTTAAGTTTTGGGGTTGCTCTAGAAAATTTGACAAAGAACGACTTTACTGTCGTCTCATGCCAGTGTGAGTTTGTTGCTCTATTTTTTGATGTTAGCAAATTTAATCCCCTGAATATGTCTAGTCTCCTGTCCCTCTAATACTCAGTGCCAGCATTAAGAGTTATAACCTTGCAAGACATAAAGAGTGAGTCTTGAAAAACGTCTAGCAGTAAATGGAGAAATTCAATCCACAAAAGTGGAGTTCGCGTTCCATAATATAAGTAGGGGGATCTTAAGCCATCTGGATACATATCATGGGTATATTTATATATCTTACAATACCATCTACAAATATTACACAGGAACAAATGATCAATGCACAATCTGCTATGAATACTAACATACAAAAGCCAGTGTTATGTTTCATATAGAGGCCCTAATATAGACGCGTTCATATATGCTGTATATGGTCATATTCGCATATGCCCTATTATGGTCCTAATCGTATATGCCCTATTATGGTCCTAATCGTATATGCCCTATTTTGGTCATAATAGTCTATGCCCTATTATAGTCATGATCTCCTATGCCATAATATAGGCATGATCTTTCACCTACATTAGTTCCCTACAGTACACAACGAGCTCTGAGGGTTGAACGTTATCTAGTCTGACATTAGAATAGGCAGGAAGAAGTTGCCAACATTGCAACGACAAAATAAACGACAAGACCTTTCTTATGTTTATTCTTTTTAATTGGGTCATTCAGTTGTACATAATGTCGTCTTAGTTATATATAAAGTAACACAAATGCTATAAGTCTTTTTTTATTATAACTTTTCAACATGCTGCACAACAGCCACAATGCTCTTAAAAACATTGGCAAAACCAATAGCTCTGCCTAAACACTTATAAGGCCCCAAAGGCGAGACCTATTGGCTAATAGGTCTCGCCTTTGGGACCGTATATGTGTTTAACCAGGTGTCAGTTATGCAGCACAATTGTTGCATGGCTAAACACTTATAAGGTCCCAAAGGCGAGACCTATTGGCTATGCCAATGCTTGTTTCACTTTGCAGCAATCAAGTGGCTGAGCTTCTATCTTCTATTCCAGCAGATGCCCCCTCGCTAGCAAACCAAAAAATAGCCACCTTATTATTTGCAGATGATGCTCTTCTTGTTTCAAAAACTCCCATGGGCCTACAAAAATTATTGAATCAATTCAAGATTTTTTGTGATGGGAGGGGCTTGGAAATTAACACCTCCAAAACTAAGTTAATGTTGCTGAACCCCCATAAGACCTTTAAAGGAGACCTGTTTTTTGGACAATGCTCCTCTTGAAAGAGTGAGCTCTTTCGATTACCTGGGAATTAAACTATCGGAGGGTATGGCCTGGAAATCCCATCTTAACAAGGCCTTCCTCAAATTTTCCCAGGTAACCGGGGCTCTGAAGAAGGAGCATTGTCTTTCCTATACTAAGCCAATAGCACCCGCATTGAAATTATATAGTTGCAAGGCCGTGGGTAGTGCCCTATATGGGGCTGAGCTGTGGGGCATGGTAAATGCAAGCGACCTTTTAGTATTGGAGAATACGTTTTTGACAAATTTGGTATCTCTCCCCAAAGTACCCCTCTCTGCCCACTAAAGCTTGATCTAGGTATTAAACCCATTTGCGATAAAGCAAAGCTTCGTCCCCTGATATTTTGGCAGAGATTGGTTACCACTCCCGAACTGGCTCCTTACGCCGCAGCACTTATTGAGGCCAGCGCCCTTGACACCACAAATAAAATTGGCTGGATTAAATACGTCAAAAGTCTTTTGACCAGTATTGGTCATAGTATTGGCTGCTCACCAACCCACACAAGAACCCAGATAAAATCACTATATTGGGCATGGGTTGAGCAGATAGCACAGTCCAAAAGCAACCAGGGCAGACTAACAGAAGAATTAAGAGATTTGAAAACCTGTCGCTCCCTTGAAAGTTATTTGGATATCATTAAGGTGCCAGCCGACAGGAAGCTCTATATCCAATTCAGGAATGGTAGTTTGCCGATCAATGCCTTTACAAACTCTTGGCAGATAAATAAAGCCCAGCCTAAGGGCTGTCCTTGCTGTCCATGCACATCCTACGCGAAACCCAGGGGCAAGTGGTTAGCCCCAGTCTAGACAATTTGGGACCCGAGATTACAGAGTGGCCCTGCACATATTGAAATCCGATGCAAGACCTTTATTTGTTTGCGCTGTTGCGAAATTTCTGGGCCACTTCTGGACGATCGGAAGGAGATCATTGTTAATACCTCTACCTATCTCTGAGAGCCAATGATGTGTTGACCCGCTCTTATAAGACTAATTGCCACAAGGGTAACCCTTTTTAAATGTAAATAGATGTTTTTATCTCTTATTACCGAGACATCTTAATTTTTGTATTTTTGATTATTGTAAATATTGAAGCTTTTTATGCAATTTTATGGATTTTTCCACTTTATGCTCAGGAATTTTAACTTAGGCTATGACCACTGTACAAAATTTCATGAGCGCATTTGCACTTAAAGGGTCCCACTTACTTCATATTGCATCCTCTGGCTTGTCTGTGGCACCAAAAGTCATGAACTATGCGCTAATTGTTGTCTAGGTATCCTGTGTATGTTGTTTTGTCAATTTTTGTATTTTTTTCTTTTTTTTATTGCATTTCTTTCAACGTTTACTTGTATGTTGCATTCAAATTTGAAAGTGTGACCTCCGTCTTGATTGTTTGTATCTTTTATGGTATTCCTACCGAAATACAAATTTCTGACTGACTGTGTTCCCTTCAAGGAAGGGAATTTGCATAAGGAGGGACCTATTGTTAATTTGCGGGAATTTTAACACGTATCCCTCCGATTACATTGTCAACAAATAGGTGTTTAGAAGACTCCTGACCAGGCATTCCTAAACTTGACATGAGTTGTATAAAAGTGAACAAAAAAAGGAAACCCTTTTCAACATTACTCATAAGCATGGGCTTCCCTTCCAAATTGTCGCACTTCCTCTGATAGCCCAGCGCAAAAGACTTATAGTTGTGTTATAAAGGCCTCATTGATTGACTATATTATGACCAATATAGAAAACTGGACATACCGCATTCCTGACGCTCTGCTATTTTGATACCTCCATATAAGAAGGGTTATTCGGGTAGTCTCTCAAATTGCCTGAGAATAACTCTGTTGGAAGGGGCTGGTAAGATATTTGGTATTGTTTTGTTAATAGGCTTCAAGGTCGGGTGGACAAGTACTGTATTCTGCCTGACATTCAAGGCTGGCTTAAGGGCAAGCTTAGGATCTATAGACCAAGCTATTCGTCTATACACGATTTGATATAAATAAATGGTAGAAAAGAGAACCTCTTTGTATCTCACTTTTGTCGACCTGAAGTCAGTGTGATCTTGTTAGCCAGTCAAATCTGTGGGACTCTCTTGATTGGTAAGTATTTGAGAGTTCAGTTCTGGGGGCATAAGGTGCTTTGACACTGGAAATAAAACCAAAGTATGCTACTGGTCTGCTGGTGATTGTAGGGAATATTGAAACTGGTGTTAAACCTCGATGCAGATTAGCTCCCCCTCTTTTTAGTCTATTTTTAAATTATGCAGCAGCTTATATAATGGAAGCTCCCATAAACGTCCCTATAATTGCAGGCCACAAGGTTCTGATACTCCTTTTTGTGTATCTAAAATCTAAATCCGTATTTGTAAAGCGCGAACTACTCACCCTTACGGGTCTCAAGGCGCTGGGGGCCGTCGTGGAAATTAAGTGAGCTATTGCCCAGAGTCACATGGTGCTGAGCTGCCGCCGGAGCCGGGGATCGAACCGTGAACCCTGTGCTCCAAAGTCAGCTGCCCTGGCCGCTGCACCACACCTCTCCACTGATGCGTATAGATTACACAAGGGGGATATCGGGGAGATTTGTGGAGTATCAATGCAAAAAAAAAAAAATTAGGGGAATGTGTGGTGTATCAGTACTAAAAAAACAAGGTTTTTTTCATTGGAGCCATCTCGCGGTCTAAGGAGGAAACTAATGGTATATGGAGAACAAATTGAGGGTGTACCATATTTTGAGTAATTAAGTATCAGTTTTAACAAACTGCTTAGTTCAAAGAATCAGATATTAAAGGTTTGCACTGTACTGTTACAAACATTAAGGGCCGTGCCTGAAGTTAGACAAAAAGCAGGCTGTTGATGCATTAGTGCTATTCTCCAAATCTACAAACAGAAAGCAGTTCCTGCTGCCTATATGGTGGTGTTATGGGCGGTACAGTAAACTATAAGCGTTACAAGTAGTACAAAATAACTTTTAGAATACTGCTAAGATTAGAATCCGGTACCCCCTTGGCACTATACATGAAACTTGGCCATACCAAAACGTCAGACCTGGCTGAAACAAAACCTATGTTGTATTGGATCAGACTGGTCAGAAACCTGAAAGCTACCATATATTTACAGTCGCTGGTAGAAGTGAGAAGTTATGGCAAGCGGGGAGAATTAATTAACAGGCACATGTGTGGAACTACTAACTGCCCTGCAATTGGACTTCCGTGGACTGACCCAAGCACGATTAGCCCCGGTATAGTAGAAACTGTGAAAGAACGCTATTGGATATTAAAGTGGTAATCCAAGCTTGCCAAGGTAAGACCAGACAGTATTACAACATAGTACCTTGATTATAAGCTAGACCTGGTGTAAAACGATATTTGGACCCCATCTATCCTGAACCTATTTTATACATCAAGCTCAGAATGGGTGTCTATCCCACTAGAGAATATCTTGTGAAATGTGCAACGCTCATGAAGGGCAGTGCATTTCGCAACTGTAATTATGGGGGAAAAGGAGAACCTTATGCAACCCTTTCTATTTTGCTCAAAGCATGAAGAGCTTGAAAAACATGGCTTTTGCCTTTGTTCAGGTCCTATGGAATAAGTTCAACCACAACTGCTCAATTCTTTTGTTACAGGACTGACTAAATGATTTATAGTAATTTATCTTCTTTATTAGTCAAATACGGGAAATCTGTAACAAGTACCATAGCACTGTAACAATCAGCTGTTTGAATTAGACTAATGTGCATCCGCTCTGTTCTACAATTTTTATTAAAGCTGCAATTTATTGAATTCTATTTGGGACACAAACATCATGTATTTGCAAATTTGCATATATATTTGCACTTTGTTAGATATGTTTTACAAGTTTTATTAATATTACAGCCCACTGGAATTTGCTTGGGATAATGTGAGAGATTATGGATTTTGCAATTTGCATACATACTGGGACTTTGTGTGTTTGTACCAGTGGACTAGTTTTGCACCAGGCGAGAGATTATAGGCTCAGGCAATCTGTTTATACTTTTGATTTTGTAATGCTGTTGGACCAGTACTGGCCAGCATACCTTCTACCACTATTAAAGTAGGAATTGTTAACAGAGGAACTGTGAATCGCCATCGTTAATAGAGTTGTTTTAAAACTCTTTTTTGTATTACTTTACATGGATATTGTAAGAAGTATTATGTTGTGTTTTTATATTGTAAGGCAATTGCTGGAATAAATAAATAATAGTTTGTTCTGTGACCTGGTCTTACCTGCCACCTTTCAGACGTGCATAATACAGCTTCCAGTATGTTTTTTCCTTTGGCCCCATACCTTTTTCCCATGTACCGCTTAGTTTCTTTAGGCAGTCTGGTTTGTTGTTGGAAAGAATTTTGTATATGTTGGAGTCTGCTCCCCTTATTCAGTTTAAACATCAGTACTATAATTTGTAGCTGCGACGCTTCTGGCATTTTATCCATTTTTTGTATTTGTTTTGTAAGGGCTTGCTTTATGTGGAGATATCTGAATGCTAGCGTCCATTCATATTCTTCCTGTAATTTTGTGAATGATTTAATGTTGTTTTCGTCTACCTAGGCTCCAACCTTTGATATCCCTATTGTTTCCCACAATTTAAATCCTTTCAATTTCGACCCTTCCCTAACCATATGTCCTGACAATAAAGGTTTTTCTCCGGTGATCCCTTTCATTCTGTGCCATTTATGACTCACTACCAAGCCTGTATCAACCTCTGGGTTGTTATTGGCACTGACCCCTTTCTTTGTCCTTGATATAAGTAGTGTAAGTATGTTGAGCGCTAGTCCGTCTAGCCTCACAGGGTTGTCCCTGGTTGTGTATATTAAGCCATTTAAGGTCTATAGCTGTAAGACCACGTAACACATTATAATCAGCAAAGTGCCATTTCCTAGTGTATAGTGACCTGCATGGTGCTTTGGTTGCAATTCTTTGTCTTTCCGTCTCATAGGAGGTATTGGCGCTTTCTCTCCCCAGTCTAAAGAAAAAGGCTTCCATAACTACGATGGTGGTTTTTGTAGTCTGTAGAATATTTTCAGGAGAATGATAATTTTAAAGATTACCACTTTGATAGGGGGAGCAAGGGCCATCTTTGCACATCCGATCGGAACTCCATGGTGTGTTTCTAAGTTTTTCCTCTGAAGAGTAGAGGTATTCTGCATATTGATCCTAGATATTTGAATGCCTCTACCATCACATTAGCACTAAAATGCCAGAAGCCATTTTAATTCCATTAATTGCTTTTGAAAATTAAAGATTTGGTCCAGTTTATCTTCTAATCGGAGTAGTGTTCAATCTTTCAAAACGAGGTTGAAAATGTATAGTAATACATCATCAGCATACAGTTAAATTTTGTCTACCCACCCTTCATGAATCCAGTTATCTGTTCTCAATGTAGAGTACAGGAGACAGCTCTGCATGGTGCCGTTCCCCAGTTCTTTTGTGATTTGAAGTTGTGTGGTTGACCATAGCCGTCTGTTTTTTTTTTTTTTTTTGTATAGTAGGACTACCCATTTACAGAAGGTTGGACCACTCCCATAGGCTTCAAAACTTTAATGAAGTAGATCAAAGCAGGCAAGATTATTAAAATACCAGAGTGCTCATGCGTTTGCCCTAACATTGGTGTAGATTTAAGACTTTCCGGAATTCATGGGCAGACCTGGAAACTGTTCCATTAGCAAACGTTTGTGAATTTTGTTCTTGCATAAGCAGGTATGTTTGCTCATGTGAAAATCCACTGATCGATTGCAAATTCACTTTTCCTACACCCCTCTTTTTCCCACCCTAGAAAAAGGTTGTAGCATACTTTAATATGCCTCTCTACTGTTTCTCATCTCTCTTTCCCGTCTTTTTATTTTATTTATCACTGTTTTTTGCCTCTCCAATCTATCTCCCTTCACTGGCTCCTCACCCGCCCCCTTCACTCTTCCTCTCTCTCCCTCCCACTCTCTCCTTTCGAGGTTTCCTGTCTGCACCCAAATGCCAGAGCTATGCCATATTCGTAGGAAAGGTGTGTTTTTCTTCAGCTGTAGAGAAACATGGCCTTCTGTGTCTCTATTGATCATAATAAATGAACCATACTTGCGTAACAGGCTTAAACCTTGTCCTAGTTCAGCGGCCCACAGCTTGTTTCAAAGCAGGTAATGTTTATAAAGAACTAAACTCAATGTCCACGGGTCTGTTTTTAAGAAACCATGAAAATGCAGCCTCTCTTTCTGTTCTTTTACTTTGCTAAATACAACCCATGTTGACCTTCAAGCTGTGTAAGGGAGTCTGGAGAAGTACGGAATAGGTAAATGTTGTAGAATGCCAAAATGAAGCGCCACAGTGTACTATTTTTACAACGTTTTTATACTATAATTTCTTTGACGTTTTGTTGTTTTTCGCATGCTGGTAGTGTTTGTTTACACAGTAGCGAATAACTTACTTCACTGATGTGTTTAGGTACCACTAATGCAATACTTTTACCCACACTAAAATTATTTTTGCGGGTGATGTCTGTGTAAGAACTTGTGAAGCTTTTAAAGTGTCAGTTCATAAACCACTTTCATGTATATGCTACATACGATTTCCATCAGCATTGCAAAACCGAACAAACACAATGCTCATAGACCATGTCACCTATGAGACGCCAGTCAGTGTTGGTTTTTAGTCAGAAGACTTGCATTATTAGATTTGATTTTTTTTTTGGTTGGTTACCTTGCAATTAGCAGATAGATGCCCACGCATGCAAAGTGTGCTTGGTTAAAAATCCAACTGATTGGTTCAAGTATAGGACCTCAAGATTGGCCAGTCTCAGAGGCACATATTTCCCTCATTCTTTTGTTGGCTTTTCGGTGCAGAAGATCTGCATATGGGTGGGGGAAAGCAGAACTTCCAATACCAGGCTACCAGGAAGTACAAAACAGAATTTGAGACAAATGGACGAACACGTAGGCCAAATGTTTGTATGCAATAAAAAAAGATTGGTATAGCTAACAGGTCTCGCCTTGGGACCTTAAAAGTGTTTAGTTATCCAGCACAATATCCTTGGTGCAACAACATCAACTGTTGCATGGCTAAACACTTATAAGGTCCCAAAGGCGAGACCTATTGGCTATGCCAATGCTTGTTAATACCTGCCGCACACAGCCAGAGCCATGTGCAGTGGCTTATGTGCATTAGGGGCTTGGGTGCAGGACATGGCCTTACATTAACACTCTGCTTCACTAGGTTGTCTTCTACAGTGACGGATTTCTTTATTCATGGTGTTAAGTGCATAGCACATGTACTATAGTAGTAGCTGGACTTAGTAAAAGAGATGACACTATACCTCCCACTTACTGTAGTTTTGTGAAACAAGTACAGTATTGATTATACAATTGTGGTGTTAATGTTGTTCTGCAAATAAATAAGCATTTTTCTATTTTTTTTTTTAGTTTTGTGAGCTTTTCAACAGGTCTAAAAAAATTGTTTTGTGTGAATGTGAGCTTGATTGATTGATAAAATACTGAAATCTTACAATAACTAATGAAATCTTTTGTTTGTCATTTCAGAGGTCGTAACAGTGTGAAAGGGCCAACACAGTCAGTAAGTTCTTTATATTTCTCTAATAGCATTTAATTTGGGTACACTTTATTCTTCAGTAAATGCAATTGTAACACAGTTACATAACCTTTTAGGAAGTTACTATACATGTCTGTTCTCATTATGTTGAACTTGAGATTTACAGACTCATTCACTGCAGTGACAATGAAGGAAAGTGAAGCTGCTTGAGATGGGCCATTATTGCATTATTGGACGATAGTTAGGATGAGTAGGCACAGCATCATCATGGAGGTATTTAGTAGGTAGAGAATTTGTATGTATAGTTCCAAGTTCTCCTATTTTCTTTGGAGGACAATACTTGATTTTTATAACCTTGTGTCAAGCTACATGTTGGATTGTTCCTGCATAATCGCGTAGCCAGGTTTGTCTGACTAAGCAGATCAGGACAGGTGTCTGATATCATTCCATAGACGCTCATCCTGATGCATGTAATTGTGGATGATCTACTTAGGGCTTTGGATTTATTTGAAATATTTCTTTGTATTTATGCATAATTATCTTGTACCAATTTCATCTGTAGTCCTCTGTATTTATTTTTTATTCTGCGAGAATATGAATGTTCAGCTCCTAGATTTTGACATTTATTTAATTTATTTCATTGATAAATGTAAAATTATAATGGGGTTTTAGCACCATTGGCAGTTATATTGAATCTAATACCTATGTGAAAATATCATCTTGTAGTACATAGATGTGTGCATATGACTCTATTAAAGGATATCTCACACCTTTTAACACCCTGGCCCCTCTACCCCCAATGCTGTCAATCTGCAACAGTAACAACCTGACAGTCCAGATTGACAGTAGGTTAAGTCACGTAAAAGACAACCTACTTTTTATGTATTTTTCTTTTCTTAAATACAAATCCAGAGAGGAAAGCTTGTTGTTCAAATTGATTTATAAAATCAGCAAAAAATTGAGGGCCTTCAACCTTTCCTACACAATCGTTCACTCTAGGATGAAGAATCTTTTAATACCTTGAAGTTTTTAGTTGTCATTATAAGGAGTGACTGCATAATAATTGTCTTTTGCATATAGTAATGAATACTACACTACTGCCATTTTAATTTGTACTACTTAACAGATGTCACTGTAAAACAATTTATGGGATGTTACAATTACCCAGTTTGCTGTCCTTATGAAAAGTCTATAAATTGATCTTTCCTTCCCTTTGCATCATATTTTTTTTTATTTTTTTTTTTTAGATGCTCACTGCTGGCAGTGTGTCAGCGTGGTCAGAGGCAAGTGATATTTATTTTATTTATTTATGTGAGTTTTCTATAGCGCTGGCTAGAACCAAGGGTATTGGCGCGCTTTACATGTTTTGAGAGGAATTTTACAAGAAGTGCATGATGAAGTCAATTTGGGTTTAAAACAGTCCTACAGATAAAAAAAAGTAAATGAAGTCCACAGTATGGCTACAGAGATAAACAGCAATCCAGCATTTGGTTGGAGGTAAAGGGACAAAAGAAACGGGTTTGAGTCTGCATAGTCAGTAGGATTAGGAGGTCTTTCAGACCTAAATATTTCAAAGGCGGGTTGGGTCTTAGGGAGACATATATCAACTAGTCATTATTGTCGAAGTAGTAGAGATTTGAGGCCCCGTTTGAAGCACGAAAAGGAGGGGATGTACCTTAGGTCCTTTGGAAGTGAGTTCCAAATCTTGGGTGCATTTCCAGAGAAAGAGCATGCCTGCATTGATTTCTTTTTAAGTTTAGGAGGAATGAGAAGAAGAGAGTTGGAGCTTCTCAGAGCCTGTCCTTTTCCTGCTCTCAATAGTTTAGTTTCTAGATATTTTAGGTTTTTAGTATATAGGACTTTTTGGATGATACAGGCTGTCTTCTATATGCATCTTCCTTCAATGGGAAGGCAGGTGAGACTTTTTAGGGTGGGTGTGATGTGATCAAACGGTTTGATTCCTGTGATGAACCTGGCAGCTGCATTGAGGATTGTTCTTAGGGGTGCAAGTTGGCTTTTAGGAGATCCTGTCAGGATGGCATTGCTGTAGTCAAGTTTCGGGAGGACTAGGGATTGTAGTAAGGTCTTAAGTTCGTCAGGGGGAAGAAATGGTTTGATTTTCTTGATGTTTTAATGTGAAGAGCGCACCTTTGGCTGCGTTTTTGATGTGTTCATTCATTGGTATGTTTAGGTCTAGTGAGATACCGAAGGACTTAACAGAGTTGGACAGTCTGGCGGGGCAGTTTAGTGCATCCAATTTTTTTAGCCATTCTTGGATGGGTAGATGATTGCTCTTAGATAAGACGAGTAGAATTTCAGTCTTATTCAGATTTATCTTAAGGTGGTTGGTGTTTAGCCAATTTAGTATCTTTATTAGTGTGGTAATAAGATGTCAGATGTCGTTGGGTGATATTATTCTGTAGTAGATTTGCATGTCTTCAGCATATAGGTGATACTCCATCCCAGCTTGGTTCAGGATAATTGTGAGCGGTTCCATGGAAAGGCTAAATAGGGCTGGAGAGAGGATGGATCCTTGAGGTACACCTTGCGGTACTGCTGTGAGCTGCAAGCGACAGCTGTTGATTTTTAACTGTTGTGAGCGATGTTGAAGATAGGACGTAAACCATCTCAAGACTGTGCCATTGATACCAAGGTGGTTCTTGAGTGTCTCAAGTAGCGCTGGGTGGGGAACTCTATCAAATGCTGCCGATAGGATGAGTAGAATTAGGAGGCAGGAGTCTCCTTCATCTAGGGAATGGTGAATGTCATCTGTTATATTGAGCATAGCAGTTTCCATGCTACAGCCTTTGTTGAATCCTGATTGGAATGTGTTGTGAAGGTTGAATTCTTCTTTATGTTGGTTGAGTTGTAAGAGGACACACTTTTCCAATGTTTTAGCTAGGAAAGGAAGATTGGTGATGAGTCTGAGGTTGTTGGGGTCCGCCTTAAGGCTTTTTTTAGAATGAGGGTGACTTGGCTGAGTTGGAGGGAGTCTGGTACGCGGCCTGAAGAGAGGTATTGATGATTTTGGTCCAGAACAGGGAGATGATGTGGTTGAGGTTTTGTACTAGGGTGGAGAGGGGAGGATCAGTGATGTGTGAAGTGGTTTTCAAATTAGCAATTATTTTGACAATTTCTCCTTCTGTTACGGTAAACAACTTTGATCCCGCATGTTGTTACAACGCGGTCGTTACAACGACTGCGTTGTAACAACGCAATATATATCCCGCAAGTCGTAACAACGACTTGCGGAGGGGGAGAAGGTGTTGGATTTAAAATCCAACACCTTCCCTACTGTCCGCACAGACTGGAGTTGGAATAGTAAATTATACTATTCCAACATCCAGCGCCCCCCCTCCGCAAGTCGTTGTTACGACTTGCGGGGTAATGGTATTGCGTTGTTACAACGCGGTCGTTGTAACAACCGCGTTGTAACAACATGCGGGGTAACGGGATGCGGGGTCAAGAGGCATATTCTGTTACAGGTTTGAAGTCTGTCCACGTAGCATTGTTTTTCAGTTGAAGGAGTTTGTCGGTTGCTATCGTTTTCTTTGTTGGGTCCTTTTGGTCTTTAAGTCTTGGGAGGGAATTTCCATATTGACTTGTGAGAGTGGAGCCGGCGGATTAAGGTGTCAGACTGTTGTCAAGGGTCAGAGATCGTTCAATTTTTACAACTTTGTTAACAAGGAAGTTATCTATTTCTTCGCAGCGTTCATTTGTTATCTTTTGTTTCCTGATTGGGAGGTAAGCGTAGATTGTTCGATTATGTTGAAGAGCACTTGGTCGGTTCTTTGCGTGGGCAAGTTGATTACGGAAGAAAGTGACTTTTACCCTGAAATTGTTTTTTTAATTATTTTTTTGTAGAAGAGCTGCTCGGATCATAGGAGTGAGAGGTGTGCCACCCCACCTCACTCTCCTCTGTCCCCCACACAAGCCTGCAGGAGATAGTAAATTACTGCTTTTCAACAGAATATCTGTACACTAATTGAAAGTCCTACCCATCACCAGATAATTGAGACATTGAAGGATATGATATTCCTGCCACAAAAGTATTTAATATAAAAAGTAAAAAAACTAAATCCAGGTCCACCAATCAAGGACCAGCATTGTCAGGAGCCGTTTATTTGACCTGACTCTCATTCTTTTTAGAATTACATCCCCCACATCAGTACGCCTCCTGCATCCAAAGAGTACCTTTGCCTGCATCTCTTGAGAAGACAAAAACAGTGGGTTGGGTGATAAGACATGTTTGAGCGCGTTAGGGCTGGAATCTATCTCCTGTGTGTTTTCTTTCTCTTTATAGTTTAACGTAAATATTTTCATATACTTCAGGATTTGGGGATCTTGAAATATAAGAATTTTGTAATATTCAGTTATGATTTTTAACTTTTAGAACTATTTGTTATGTGCATTTCTTGATCAAAAGTTTTTAATAAATCTAAATATCTGTGAATAAGCCAAAATGTGCCCAACCATTACCAGCACCACACATCCACTCTCCCTTGTTCTTGCATTTATAAACTCTTTATATGCACCAAACCTATTTGTATTACCAATCCCAACGGCCTTATTCAGATCCAGCCCTCCATCCTGTGATCACATCCAGCTGAACAAACACACCTCATTGCCATCCATGCACATTCCACGATATAGTATTTATCAAACATTGCAGATACCATGATCACACAGTCTTGGTCATGGGTGTGAAATTTGATAAAATGTGTACTTCTCCAGTGGACGAGATGGTTCAGAGATGGTTCAGAAATCGCCTGTCCGATAAACAAAAAATCCTCTTGACCCATTTAGTGCCATGCAGTGAGGTGACAGAATATGGCAGCATTCTCATTAAATCCGAGCTATGATAATATTTTCTCTAAAAATGCCAAGGCTCATATTAAGTCAAGTTTGGCTTCAAGCCAGGCTCCGATTATGCCACCTTTGTGATTATGCAGGTTTCTGAACATACCACCACTCTTTTTGTTTCAAACCTGTGAATATTCACAGGTTCTGCATATGCAGATGCCCTGTTAAGCCGACTTTCTGATCATGGTATGGCTTCCAATATTCCAGCTTTTTCATTATACCACAATTCTGGTTATAAACAAATTCACAATATATCATTGTTTTAAATGTACCATTGCTACCTTATTTACTTTAGTTTGAAGAAGTGGCTTGCGAACTGCTCTGCAAATCTACTTTCAAGCATTCACTCGATTTCAGAAAATGTTACTGTAAATAAATCGAGATTATATTTGTGGTACAGTGCGTAGTTTTCTGATTGTGGATTATGGAGATCACTCGCAATCTGACTTTCTCCACTTAACAACATTCTGTAATTCTTAAACAAATCAGTTCAACTCACTATGCCTCAGTTCCTTTGGTTGCCATTATTGTGAGCGTCAAAATGTTATAAGCCAGATTCTCAAAGCTTTTACAGAGTAATTTTGAAATCAACACACCAAAGTTTATAATACTTTTATTGGAGGATTTACAAAGCTTGGAGAGTTTCTTGTGAGCAAATCTACCCACAGGCGCAGGCAGCAGATGGAAAGTGGTAGTTTCAGAGCAAGAATGCCCTATGAGATTTTGCTTATTCACCGTGTGCAAGGGTATTCACCAAGTCCTCTCCAGCAAATTCCCGTCATGGTAAAGGTACTTTAAATTACTCCGGACAAGGACAGGAGAACAGTTGTTTTTGCAGGCTGGGAAGGAAATCCACCCCTTCAAAAAAAAAAAAAAAAGGCTTTAACAAGTAAAACACTTGGCAGATTTTAACATGAGCAAATGTACATTTGTATATTTGCTCATGGAATTCACAAATGTTTGCTAATAGTTCGCCTGGAAACCTGCAACTTTTGCGGATTTCACGAACTATCTATGTAAAATCCTGACTGTTGGAAATCTGCAGACCAGCAGGGTTCACTTTTGGAAATTGTTTTAAGAATGAGGAGCTAATTTATTATTGTTTTTTTTTGTGCTGCCTATAACTGTTTTATGCTGCGTCAATAATATTATTTTTTTAAATATTGAGGGGTCTCATGTTAGATTAAATAATGCTTTAGACATAACACATGACGTTGCTCTTCAAAGTTAAGCAAAACTATGGTAGCTGTCTACAACCATAATAAGGCTTTTTTTTCAATCTGAGAATATTTGTGGGAAAATTTTATTATGAAAGTATGCAATTTGCACAATAGTTGAGCAAAACTGTATGCAACCATCAGTTTTTTTTTTCCAAGTTGCAAATATTTTTAGGTACATTTTATTTTGAATTCAAACCATAGCCATTCTTTTGTTTCCATTCTTCTGCATGCATTTACACACTACCCTGAAGTATTCTGTAAGCATTATAAACAGCCACAAATATATTTTGCAAACTTGTGTAAACGTTCTTATAACGGAACCACTATCTGTAAAGCAAGCTGAATTGCAGCTCACTGTATTTCCAAAGACCTCTGTCTTTAACCCTATCCCCTAAAAAAAACAAAAACCTTATATCCATTAATCCTATCCATCCCTAACCCTTTAAAGCCCCATACCACCCCTTAACTTTACCCATCCCTTAACCCTAAAAATCCCTTACTACCCCTATATAACTGTCAAAACATGAAAAAAATTATGTAAATATATATTTAAGCATGTATATTAACAATATAGATAAAGATAGCGTTATGTCACTTAAAACCATTAAAAACACCAACTGCAATGTAAAGACTCTTGTGCTTAACTTGCGATATACCTACTCTGATGTAACAGTTGAACCACCCCTAGCATTCCCCACCTTGAAGGAAACTCAGTGGCCTCAAACACTGAATGTCACACAACACTTTCCTCCTCCCCTGAAATGTTTCTGCGTCAATTCGTTGTTTGATCAAGTTTTAGTCATCACAACCATAGCTTTCACTCCCCTATCCCACTGATCTGATAGAGCTTCTAGCTGCAGGTTCATTACCTTAAAATTATCCCCAGACGTCAGACTGGAATTTTTTTCGCGAGCAGTACCCTCACACCAGTAGGTGGTGTCGTTTGTCTATGTTTGGCATTGTCTGTACCAGAAGTAACGTGCTTGGTGCCACCCCAGTGCACTGACATCCGTTCTTTTCTTTCCGTGCTAGTCAGCTCAGATCCGAATAAGAGCTACCCCAGTCACTTTTTGACTGACCTCTCTCGAAGTTCTGTGAAATATTTTTTGAGACATTGTCTCCTGGTGTGGCAGGGATGTCCGCGAAGAAGGCTTGATTTAAGCTCTGTGGCGCCTGTCACTGACCAATTTTGGTGACGGCCCACACCTCTTCTGCCTCTGGTAGCTCGAGCGCGACCATGACGCCAAGACTTACGTTGGTTGTCGTACCATGCACCCGAAGGCCTTGAGGGAGATGTCCCTCATGCTCCTTGCCGCTCGACATACAATGCTGCGACGGTCTCGATCCCGGTTGAGAGTAAGGTCTCGGGATCAGTCGCTGAGTCATTCTAAGCGCTCATCATCGAAGTTGTGTGGGCGTTCAGGTAAGTCCCACAAAAGAAAGATGAACAAGACACTGAAGAGGTCTTCGACTTAACCCAGTCCATCAAAGTGCTCTGACGAGACGATGGAGCGTC
Organism: Calotriton arnoldi; assembly: GCA_963921515.1. Taxonomy (NCBI): domain Eukaryota; kingdom Metazoa; phylum Chordata; class Amphibia; order Caudata; family Salamandridae; genus Calotriton; species Calotriton arnoldi. Next base: position 912,595 of record CAWUFW010001967.1, on the reverse strand, counting down.
GATATTCGAGGCCTGGTTACGGAGTTGGGCCTTCACCTGGGTTGTCTCCACACCTCCCTGATTTTCCAGGAGCCGGAGCGAGCTACCAACTCCGAAAATTTTATGAGGTCATGCACCTTCTATTTGGACGACCCGTCCCCTCTAGAGCTCCTTCGGGCCCTGCGGTGCGGGAGAGGTCCATACTGGTTTCCGCTGGCGGGTTCGTCCCCAGCACCAGTCCGGGCCCTTGGATTCATGGACTGATCCGAACCGGCGCCAGTCAAGCCACCGTGACCCCACCCCCCCCCCCCCCAATGCCAGCTCCACTGCTGAGCTCCCCTGCAACGCTGCCTAATACTCATCCTCAACCCTGACATGGAGCCTGATGGGCGTATTCCGACTTCAGTGCCGACTGGAGGCATACCATCCAGGCCAGAGCCTATGCCCTATTTCTTTGGGTTAGGACTTGGGGATGAATGGGAGTGGCCACTGGACCATGAAGAATACCACCCCCCATGTCACGCAGATGCCAGTGGACTGGACACCTCCCCAGATATTGGCTTGGTCTCTCCTCCTACCGTGGCTACGGATGAGGGAGCCTCATTTGCAATGGTGGTGAGGAGGGCGGCCAAGGTCCTGGACCTTCAACTTCCCTCCGTGGCAGTTAAGACTGTCTTGACGGAGGTGCTTCAGCCGGTAGCCACCCCTTCCAAAATGCTTCAAATGAGTCTCTCATGGATGTCATACTCTGGACCTGTCCAAGCCCAGCTCAGGAGCTCCTGTGAATAAGACATTTACCTGCCGCCATTGCCCCGCCACAGGGGACCCGAACTTGCTCACCCAACACCCCTTCCCAGAGAGCTTGGTGGTCCGAGCCTCCACTTCCAAACTAAATCCTGGCGCATTACCTACCACTCCACCAGACAAGGAATCCAAGAGGCTGGATACCTTGGGAAAGAAGAATCTTTCTTCCGCCATCCTGCCACTGAGCAGTGACAACCAGGTGCCTTTTGGACCGAAACTCCCACTCACTCTAGGACTCGGTTGCGCAGGTGCTGCCTATGGTCTCGGAGGAGGCCCGAGCCATACTCTCCCAAGCTATCGCTGCTGGGAGGGGACACAGCTAAGTTCGCCATACTCTGTGGGCTGGATACGACCGACTCACTAAGCAGAGCAGTTTCATCGTCGGTGGCCCTTAGGCTCCACGCCTGGTTGAGAACCACCAACTTTTCAATTGATGTCCAGGCCTCGCTCATGGACATGCCCTTTGATGGCTCTCGTCTCTTCGGAGACAATGTGGACTCCGCTTGAGGGCGCTTCAAGGACAGCAGAGCTCTGGCCAGGTCTCTGGCCTTTTCATGGCTCCTCGTCAACCCCAGTCTGCCTTTCGCTCCTTTTGTGGCTATGGAAGGGGCATCCAACTGCGTCTCTACCCGCCTAGCTACCATGGCATGCAACCTTTTGAGCCGCTGCATTGCCGAGGACACGTTACCCACAGATCCCGTGGGCCAGACAGCCAGAGGTTGGGCCAATACACCTCCCCACCCTTCCTCCACCCGCCCGGCAGCCTCCAAGCCTCTTTAATTTGCCCTCAGACCATCATGGCCACCCAGTGGAAGGCAGGATACGCCACCACCTGCACCACTGGAGGTTAATAACATCCAACCGCTAGGTTCTCCAGATTGTGAGGGGAGCCATAGAGAGGGTGCCGGCAAGTAGTTTGTAGTTGCTATTCACGCTACTTTTATGGTGCCCAAGAAGGATGTAGGTGTTCGTCCTATCCTAGACCTGTGCCCTCTCAATTTCTTCCTGAAAAATGAGAAATTCAAAATTCTTGCTCAAGCTCCATCACCAGGGAGACTGGATGGTAGCTTTGGACTTGCAGGACGCATACTTCACATCCCCATCCTGCCTGCCCACAGACGTTACCTGCGGTTCACAGTAGGTCACAAACACTTTCAGTTCACCGTGCTCCTCTCTGGCCTTACCTTTCAGTGCCCCTCGGGTGTTCATCAAAGTTATGGTGGTGGTTGCAGCACATCTGCAGAGATCACGGGTCCCAGTCTTCCCCCCATCTCAATGACTGCTGGTTGAAGACGGGCATGTTCCAAGCAGACGTCTCCCACCTCTAGACTATGGTGGACCTCCTACTCTCGCTGGAGTTCACTATCTTGCAGAAGTCGCACCTAAACCCTTCTCAAACGCTGTCTTTCATCAGGGCTTTTCTGGACAGAGGGCAGTTTAGGGATTATCCTCCTGAACGGCGAGTCCAGGATATTCAGGCTATGATACCAATGTTTCAGCCTCTATCCTGGCTTTCAGTGAGACTGACTCTGAGGCTGCTGAGCCTCATTGCCTCCTGCTTATGACACTGGCCTGCTGGCGTATGCAGGCTGTGCAGTAGGACCTTCAGTTCCAGTGGGTGCAGCATCAGGGAATCTTTCAGACATGGTCCAGATCTTGGAGGGCAGTGCAAAGGATCTGCAGTGGTAGTTAACGAACCATGATTGGGTCAGTGGCAGACCCCTTTCTCTTCGTGAGCCAGATCTGACAGTAGTAACAGATGAGTCACTCCTGGGCTGGGGTGGCCATCTAGCGGGGTGGAAATTAGAGGCGTCTGGTCTCCGTCAGAATCTGGACTCCACATCAGCCTGTTGGAGCTCAGAGCGATCCGACTAGCATTGAAAGCCTTTCTACCCTCCAAGGAAAGGCTAGTCCAAGTGTTCTCTGACAACACCAGCGCCATGTGATAATGCAACAAACAGGGCCGTGTGGGTTCGTGAAACCTTTGTCAAGAGGCCCTGTGTACAGAGACATTGCTGGAACCTCGGGGGCATTTCCCTGGTGGTTCAACACCTAGTGGGATCTCTGAACGCCAGAGCGGACACACTCCGCTGAAGATGCCTAGTGGATCACTAATGGCATCTCCATCCCGAGGTGGTGAAAGGTCCCTTGCAGCAGTGGGGGTACCTTGGTTAGATCTGCTCACCACCCCCAAGAATGCGCAATTGCAGCAGTTCTTCGTGTTGGAGTTTCCAAGACGGCTCTCAGTCGGAGGTGCTCTTTGTCTCGAGTGGAGCTCAGGCCTCCTGTACCCCTTTCCGCCCATACCACTCTTGCCTAGATTTCTCAAGATCAGGAATGACCGGGCCCAAGTCATCCTTGTGGCTTCAGACTGGGACCGGAGTTTGCCGGAAACCCGTGGAGGGCCAGGATATTGAGGGCTGATTTGATGGGAGCACATTACTGAGGCATGAAATTAGTCACTGCCATCAAGATGTTGTTCATAGATGGATTGGATGGGAGCACATTCTCCATGGATTATACATGTATATGGAAACTTACCGAAGCATGACACCAGTTATTGATATCAAAGATACTGATAAGCCCTGAGGAAGTTCGGAAAAATTATTTTTCCTGAACGAAACGCGTTGGCTGGACGTTTTTCATTTTTATATGTTGGTATCGGAGGAGAAAATAAAGTATTGAATTTGTTTCTGTAAAGATGCATAGTCTTGAATCTCATTGGAAAGTGATATACTCTCCTGGTGCACCATTCCATTCAAAATACCTGCTATCCTGAGCTGTTGAGCTTGGCCATCGGTCTTCCGATCAAGTTGCCCCTTCAGGAGGATCAGCAGGGGAGGGTTCTCCACCCAAACCTGTCAACGCTCTGCCTTCATGTGTGGAGATTGAGCAGCGACAGTTGACAGCTTTCGATCTTCGTCCGAAGTCTGTAATGTCATCTGGGCAGCCAGGCGCCACTCCTGATTTTATAGAACATAGATGTAAATGACTGATCTTACACTGCCTCTAGCTGATTCCAGGATAAGAAGCATGATGCTGTGTTGTGCAACTTGTGAAAAAGAAAATGCACGCCAAGATGCTAAAACAAATGCAGGACAAACCTTTATGTCCGCGATGAAGGAAGAATTTAGGTCAAAGTCTTGATCCATCACCGCAAATTGAGACCGAGTCTTGCACATCTTCAGAGCCAGTGTCCAATTTATAGCCTGTCTTGTTTTGCACATTGCTTCCCCATGCTGGTTGCTTTTGCATCTCGCATTAAAGCCTTCAATGAGGCCTTGTTGAAGATCTTTCAGGCTTCTCTGTATGAGACGTCTTTGATTATTTCTGTAGGACGCCAGGCAACATGGCTACGATGCCAGGAACTTTTCTGATTTCCTGCCACCTTCAGCATTTCATAGATTGAAGTATGTTTTTTTAAACTTGTTCTGAAGCCTTTTACAGCTTTGGCATTGGTCTCGGTATCTGTTTTGCTGTTTGATGACTGTATCAGCTTTGATCTGGGCCACATCGATGGTACCTTTTGGGTGAGCAGAATCTAAAGTTTGGAAGTAAGAAGACTATTTGAAAGGAAGAAAGAGTGCAAAAATTGTTGTGGCAAGTTTCTCTACACCGAATGCAGGATATATACGGACACCGATGCCCTGCAGGTTTCAGGTCCTGCTTGGTATGGTTATGATGAGGTGGACTTTTCAAACTCTTTTGGATTCAGACACTACTTTTCTGACAAATCTTAGAAAACATAGTAATTTGGACATGTCTATGAGATTAACATCCTTGAACCAAAAGGTTCTGCATCTATGGAGATGGCTGTAATTAACGAGCATTGGGAAACCCTATTGGTCTTGACTTTGAAATGCATCTGTTAATCTTTTTGCTTGGCCAGTGCCATTCGCAAAAAGAAATAAAAGTGCCAAAAAGCGACCTCCAACTTGTGTACGTACGTGTTAGGTTGCTTCAGTGGTCATATTTTTATTACTCTTTATACATGTCAAATTTCAAGACAAAGGGTGCACATGTTATTAAGAAAGCAACTGCCTGGTAGCTAAAAGCTGTATGTAGACAAAACCCAAAAAGAAGAACTGAGGCTTTGTATTTAGATTTGTACCAACGAGAACATGTGCCTTTCTTGTTTGTGGAGATACTTACAAGAGGAAGACTATTGATAAGGTCCTCCCTTTTAATGATACTTTTATGCAGCAGGTGAAAGACCCTTGTTCAAAGTAACAGTAAAACCCTTCTGTTTCAGCGGCTGCTTAAAAAAAAAAAAAGAAAAAAGAAAATCTGCCCCCCCCACTCACCTACTGTTTCATTTTATGGTCGAGAATTGAATTGTGCTGACATCTACTCTCAAGTTCTAGTTTGAGTATCTGAGGGTTGGATGCACTCTCGGTAAGAAAAAGTTTGCATCTTTTTAATGCTTATGGCATCTATTAATAGATACACCCATGCTTTGTGGGTGTTGGTCACTTTGGTGGTAGCCTAAATATCGTGACCTGTGACACTCGTTGCACATTCTTTTTGAAAAGCTATGAAGACCACCGGTTTTTCCAACAATATTTAGCCCCAATTTATCAACATTCCTTTTGATAGATCACACCCATTCGGGAACGCAAGACAGATGCAGTTTTGGTGTGGTGGAAGCAGAGTTGCTAGGTTTGGCCCTCTCTGTGCCTAAATTTCCCAATCAATCTAGAAATTAAGGGGCTGTGGCCTCCAGCTTAGTAGGCAATTGCCTCAATAGCTGCAGCCTCAAATTCTGCATCAGTTTTTTGTTCTACAAGGATAGTGGGTGGGGGAGAAGAAACTGGGCAAAGGATACTTCTGATGGAAATGATAACTATTATAAGCTGGCGTGTGTGTGTGTGTGTGTGTGTGTGTCTCTCCTTCTCCTTGTCCTTTCTCATTGTGCTCCTTCTCTCTCACCTCGACCGAGGCAGTTGGATCGATTGATGCCGGCGGAGCGTGCCAGACATAACTTTCCCAAAATACCTCCAATGAAGCGATCACTCAGGGGATTGTAATACCATTAGTTGGTTTTATTTTTCAAACCAACGAATGGTATTACAATCCCCTGAGTGATCGCTTCATTGGAAGTATTTTGGGATATATATATAGATCTACATACATACCTGAACAGCCGACTCAAATTCCACGCACCCCAAAGGACCCTACGATCAGCCCAGCTCTCCTACGCCGTGGTCCCCCGCACCAGAAAGACCACATCAGGCGGCCGCTCCTTCTCCTTCCTCGCGACCAAAGCATGGAACGCCCTTCCGCTCCACATCAGACAGACAACATCGCTCCCCATCTTCGCAAGAAACCTCAAAACCTGGCTCTTCGACAGACCCCCTCCTTGATGGATGGAACCTGCACCCCCGCCCCCCCCCCCCTAGCGCCTTGAGACCCTTACGGGTGAGTAGTCGCGCTTTAACAAACCCCTGATTGATTGATATTGGTCGGGGAGGTTAAACCTCCCTCTTTTATAGATACTGCCCCTTATCCATTTCCTGAATACCTCTTACTATTTCCTACCCATCCTTGAACCGTAAAAACCTTTACAATCCAATAGCCTTACCCATCAATGAGCCCTAAAAACCACTTACACCGCTTTAATTCCCTTTAAAAATACACCTAGCAGTGTGGTAAAGTCCCACGTTGTTGAGTGCCAGAAAATGACAAGTGTGGTACTTACCTACATGGTAACTGCTGTGTTATAATATTAAGACATGGTAAAGCCCTGATGTAAACACTGCATAAGATTGGACGGTGATACCCCTCCATTGACTTGTGTGTCCATTGATGTGCTGGAGTTAAATATGACTCTGATTCTAGCCCTTATTTAATGGAATGATGGGGTTCCTTACAGTCTGGCTCTGTTGGTAACATCTAATCTAGATCAATCCTTTTTAGCAAGAACACCCATATGATGTTTATAAAAGTATATAATGTATTGTTTGTTTATTTAAAATCAATATAAATAAACCACTTTACTAAAAATACATCAGGATGATAAAAGGTCATCAAATGTAAACATAAAAATATTGCCCTGGCGAGCTGCTCAACATATAAAGATGGAATACAAACCTGCTGTGTGCGAAAACGCACTTAAGAGGTACAATACAGTTGCTATGTGCAAATATAGTAAATAACAGTTCATCAATAATTTATATTACTTTGGGACGTGATCGAACACTATGTAAAAAAAATTAGTGAAAGTTCATTTTGTGCAAATGTAAGTCTAGGTAGATCAGTGAAATCTCACTCTCAACGAATGCAAGCTCAGCAGTTCTATTATTGTTTGGATGATATCAAGGCTATGTAGCTAACCCGGTCATAAGACACATCAATGGAGATTGGTCCGCGGCAACAAATTTGATAGCAAATATGCATAATTTTGACGAACAGTGCTGGTTTCCTATGAGCCTGGTTAGAACTTTCTCTGCCGGCCGTAGTGGGCCAGAAGGATCTTGAATAGTTAATTTTTGAGCTAACAGTTTATAACGTGGCTCTTTCTCAGCAGTGGTTCTCCGGGAGGGGGTGGTGTTGGATGGTGGGGCCCTTGGCCACTGATTTCGTGCTACTTGGATGCTTGAATGTGGTGATCATAGATTCAAGGAACGCGCGTATATCTGTGAAATTATTTTGTGCGTTGTTTTTTTATAGTGGACAGATACTTTCACTGGCAGAGAATCTCAATTAAAGTACATCGTAGCACTGAAGTTTAGAAAAACATTAGTCTTTGGGTTCACATTACGCATTTCTTCAGAATTGGAGATTTTTCAATTTCAAATTAAATTTAAATACTTGCCGGAGTGATAATATGCACATCACAGTGATAATTGCATTTTTTGGGAGAACTTCCATAAAAAACAAGGAAAAGTGGGAGGGTGCTCCTTGAGTGTACCTAGATACTTCCTAATACTCGTGTCTTACAGAAAGTCATCTAAACTAATAATAGCACACAAAAGCTAGTAAAAGTTAAAAATAGCACAAAGCAAAGCTCCTGGTTTAAAGCCGGATTAAAATCCTTAACTGTATTCGATACGGATAGACTAGCCAGGAAAAGGAAAGTATTCTATTATACCTGTGCATAACGAATAAACTTTGCAAGGGCATTGAGATGTGAGTTCGACACAGCCACAACAACACATCTTTTATTTATCCTGACTTAAATCATTTTTAGTATTAAACAAAATACCTTCTACATCAAGGTGGAGGGAATGTAGAAATTATGCAAAATAGTTTGCAATTTACCATGAAAGGAGCACAAACCTGAATGTGTATTGCATTCCATTTCATGGGAAGTACACACAGCCTAACATAACCTACAATAAATAATAATAGGCTTGAAACAAAAGGTCTCGTTAAGGTTTTCGTCCAGATTTTACTTCATGGCATGTCTTTGTGACGCCCTTTCTTATGACCAAGGCAGAATCTCGACAGTTAACCCAGTGCTAGAACATTTCCTTAAGACGTGTTTTGTGTTCATAATATATTGGCAAAAGGTCTGAGAGCAGCTGCATTTCAGTGTATTTGCGACAGATCAAATGCTAGGTGATCATATGTTTGCAGTGCTCTTTAAAAGTGCTATTGTGGTTTTTGTTTTGCCTCATAAGGTGCATACACAAACTTGAGCTCCGTATGCTGGATGTTGCTGTAAGAAATATAGCCGCAAATGTGTTATCAATGCCTTCAGTTCAATTAATAACACCAAACACACTACTATGCTGTGTTCCCTCGCTTCCCGTGATAACAAGCATTGGCATAGCCAATAGGTCTCGCCTTTGGGGCCTTATAAGTGTTTAGCCAGAGCTATTGACTTTGCCAATGTCTTCAAGCTGTGCTGTAGAGAAGTGTGGCTGCTGTGCAGCATGCTGAAAAGTTATAATAAAAAAGTGTCAGAAGCATTTTTGTTACTTTATATATGACCAAGAAGGCATTATGTAAAACTGAACGACCATATTAAAAAAGTATTTACAATAAAAAATGTCCTCAGTTTTCTTTTGTTCTTGCAATGCTGGCAACTTGTTTCTGCCTATTGTAATGGTTGTTTGTTAAAGCTTTTTTTTTTGAGGGGGCATAAACAATCGGAGGGTGAAGGTTGGGAACTAGTACCTGTTTTATAACACTAGCTGCGGCCAGACGCTAGGGGAGAATCAACAGATGCCAGATTCCAAGAGCAGGCTGAGGTGATGCTGAGGTGGTAGTGGTGGTGGTGGTGACTGTTGCAGAGACGATGCTGAGGTGATGCTGAATAACACTCAGGTCTTGCTGAGTGATACTGCTGTGGTACTGAGTGATGCTGTGGTGTTGCTGAGTGATATTGTCTTGGCGCTGAGTGATGCTGTGGTGGTGCTGAGTGATGCTGTGGTGGTGCTGAGTGATGCTGTGGTGGTGCTGAGTGATATTGTCTTGGCGCTGAGTGATATTGTCTTGGCGCTGAGTGATGCTGTGGTGGTGCTGAGTGATGCTGTGGTGGTGCTGAGTGATGCTGTGGTGGTGCTGAGTGATGCTGTGGTGGCCCCGAGTGATGCTGTGGTGGCCCCGAGTGATGCTGTGGTGGCCCCGAGTGATGCTGTGGTGGCCCCGAGTGATGCTGTGGTGGCCCCGAGTGATGCTGTGGTGGCCCCCGAGTGATGCTGTGGTGGCCCCGAGTGATGCTGTGGTGGCCCCGAGTGATGCTGTGGTGGCCCCGAGCGATGCTGTGGTGGCCCCGAGCGATGCTGTGGTGGCCCCGAGCGATGCTGTGGTGGCCCCGAGCGATGCTGTGGTGGCCCCGAGCGATGCTGTGGTGGCCCCGAGCGATGCTGTGGTGGCCCCGAGCGATGCTGTGGTGGCCCCGAGCGATGCTGTGGTGGCCCCGAGCGATGCTGTGGTGGCCCCGAGCGATGCTGTGGTGGCCCCGAGCGATGCTGTGGTGGCCCCGAGCGATGCTGTGGCGGTGCCGAGCGATGCTGTTGCGGTGCCGAGCGATGCTGTGGCGGTGCTGAGCGATGCTGTGGCGGCCCTGAGCGATGCTGTGGCGGCCCTGAGCGATGCTGTGGCGGCCCTGAGCGATGCTGTGGCGGCCCTGAGCGATGCTGTGGCGGCCCTGAGCGATGCTGTGGCGGCCCTGAGCGATGCTGTGGCGGCCCTGAGCGATGCTGTGGCGGCGCTGAGCGATGCTGTGGCGGCGCTGAGCGATGCTGTGGCGGCGCTGAGCGATGCTGTGCTGGCTCTGATTGATGCTGTGGTGATGCTGAGTGATGCTGTGGTGTTGCAGAGTGAGAGATAGAGTGAAGATATAATGCCCAATTAGAGAGGGTGGTGAGAGAGAAAGAGAGAGAAAGGGTGTACATAGAATAAAGAGTGGAGCGGGATAGAGATAGAGAAAGAAGGGGAGAGAGAGTGAATGAAGGAGTTTGAAAGAGAAACAGATAAAGGGGAGAGAATTAGAGAGGGGGGAGAGAGAGAGAAGGAGAGGAGTGGGGGGGTGTGGAGTTTAAATAGAGTGAAGAAGTGACGCGGAAAAAGTAACCTTAAATATAGCTTTGTGCTTTGCGCAAATAAATATTTAAAAAAAAAAAAAAACTGTGAGACAAAAATACTGGTAATTAGGCTGTGACTCCCAATATAAAACAAATAGCGATATAAGGTGAAATCAACCCACCGAAGCAATATTTCTAACTAGACAAAAAGCTTGCATTTCAATGCTAATCGCTGTTGTTTTTCATGTGACTGTAGTCCAGGGCCGTCAGTTGGTAATGTGAGCTGCTGCTGCGATTGAAACATCAGAGTCCAGAGAGTTAATGAGCCATGACGAGGAAATGAGGAAGAGATAGGAAACCCAGATGGCAGCTGCGCGTACACAACTTCGTGAACGCAAGCTGGTCGCCAGCCGAAAGCCAGTGGGTTTGCATTTCCAAAACCCGCTTACTAAAACTCTCGGCCAGCGCAAGCGCTGGTGCAGGTCGAGACCTAAAAATGACACTTCACTTGAACGTTTCGATCTATTGCACAGGACAGGAAATGGCCAAAACACTTCATGGCACCTTTAAGATTTTAATTAAATTAATTCTTAGGATGTGTGAGGTAGCTAAAGTATTTGTGCCTGGGGTTGGCCAGCAATCAAAGTAACCTAACAACCCTGCACTTTTCTGAAAACTAGAAAACTGTGGGAGTCCAAGATGGTGTTGCGTATGTGGATCTCGCCACTTTTTATCTTAGCCAGGATGCCCTGCAAACATCAAACTTTGGCAATAAAAGATTTCACTCGGATTTCTCCGGAGGAAAGTTGCTGGGGGAAAGTTCTACCCTCCCAGTGTTCCCACACTTCTGATGTAAACGGTATCCCATTTGTATGGGTGGGCCTATCACCCATTACAGGAATATCTCCAAAATGTGATGTGGAAACATCAAGGTTTTTCCTTTTTAATTTCATTTTTTCTGGGGAACTGAGTAGCTGCAGAATTTGGACCCAGGAACAGCCAGCACCATTGGAATCCAACCAACCTCAGACATTCTGAAAACTAGACACCTGGGAGAGTCAAGGGCAGTGTGGCTTTCATTGATCCCACTACATTTTCTTACCTTCATTGTCCTGCAAAATTCAAACTTTCCTAAAATTACTTTTTCTCACTTTTCTGTGAGAAAAGTTACAAAATCAATGGGGATTGACAAAAATCCTACTATCCAGCATTCCCACACTTCTCCTGATCCCCATTGATGCGGCTGGACCTTTCTTCTGTAACAGGCATCAGTCAAAACTTGGTCTGTGTGAAGTCAGTATATTGTCAATGTGTTTTCCATATAGTCATAGTCCTGATTCGATCCTGTGATGTGTGTTAGAGATCCATCCACACATGGGGCTGGCATTTTATCAGGAAAAAGTATAGGAACGCAAAGTGATAAGACCATTGGTTGCAAGTGCCTGCAAATTCTGTAAAATAAATAAGAGAAAAATACTCTAAGTAAGAAAATGTGCTGAGATCCATGCAAGCCACACCACCCTGGTTTCTCTTGGGGGCCCCACGTTAAGGAAATGCCAATGGCTGGAGGATTCCCTTGGTGACATTCGACCCTGTGCCAAATTGTTGTATTCAGACCCCTGCCCCCGTGGAATGAGAGAGGACAAATTGTTGTGTTAATCATATTTTTGACATTTGCCGGGCTTTCTGTGTAGGATTATGTGCTGGTATTCATACAATCAGTTTCCTCTGTTCTCTAATTTTCTGGCAACTCTGGTGCAGGCTGACTTTTGAACCTGAATACTAAGCCATACCTTATGGCAAATGATAGAAAATTGGTATTTGCTTGGGCAGGGGTGGGTTAGAAGTTGTGGGGTTTGTACCATGCATCGGAAACAGTCCGACTGTGCCAGTTCTAAATGGCGGTTGTGCCTCTGCTCCTGCTTCTGTAATTCGGCTAAGGCCCCCTTGCAAATGAGGGAATGCCTGCACAAGATAACGTTGGCACATCTGTGTGCTGGTATGATCCATATTGTAGAAGACAGTTGCCAAGCATCTGAGGGCCCTTCTATGATACTAAGTGCCCCAGAGGCAAAAGAAGCAGACTGAATAATCTGTTGCTGAATCTCCCCCCGGATCTTTTTGTAATACAGCTCCTGGTGGGTAGTCTGATTTCTGACCTCCTGGGGAGTGCAATTGAAGGTAAATTACCCAATCTGCACCGTAGAGTGGCAGTGTGGCAGTTTGGGCTGTAAGGGTTGGGGTTACGGGCTGATACTTGGATGGGCTGACCAACACTCCATTCTTGTCCACCAGCTATCCCTGGTGTCTAGTGTGTATTCTGCCATGCTGTTGAGAGCAAATTAGGGGCTGTTGCATCAGTTTGCCCCAAAAGGGGGTGGGGGAGGAGGGGGGTGGAACACAGACTAAAGGGCTTTAGGAATGGATGTGCACCCCAAACGCTTACTTCTGTTTTCACTTTCAAGAGCATCACATCCTCCACAGTAGAGGTTAAAGGCAAACACTGCTTCTCTTGCCACAGTTGATCTCAAAAGCCTCTGGCACCCTCAACCCCAAAAAATTCTAGAATTCTTACTGTTGGTGTTTGTTAGAAATGCAAAACTGGGTAAAAAAACTGTTTTACTTTTCCCTACACTGGGCTGCTTTAATGCCTACTTATTCAAAATGTTTAATTTGCTGCTTTAGCTAGCGTATCGAAAGCAACAGCCAGTGTGAAAGTAGTTCAGAGCAGTAAGGATTTTCAGTAAATTGGTCTCTGTTAAGACGTGTGCATCGTCTACGTAGAGCAGAAGGTGATTCATTGCATTAACATTAAGAGATTCATGAACTGTGTATTTGGACATTTGATGCTCAAATAAACCATCATTGACTTTCTAACTTTGCCTTTGGAGTCTGTTTCCTGGTGTTGCGCCTTTCTTTGGATGGTGGTACCCTGGGATCCTGCTGTGGAATATATATATATATATGTATATATATATATATGTGTGTATATATATATATATATATATATATATATTGGTCTCTGTGTCCACCCCTTGGTTTGCTTCAACCAGCTTTCTTTCATACATTGGCTTGGGACTTTGACTGTCCTTTCCGGGTGTATCTTTTCGTTACTTTAAAAAAAAAAAATCTGTTATGCATTTTTAACCATTTTTAGTATACATTGCTCTTAACCCCTTCGCTGCTAGGCCTTTCTCCCTCAGTGCTAAGCCTTTGATTTTGGCTATTTGGGGTAGTTCGCGCTTAGGCCTCCATAACTTTTTGTCCTCATAAGTTATCCACGCCTTTTTGGGGAAAATTGAGGGGAAAGTTCTACAGAAGAATGTGTCTGTTTTTTCCCTACAAATGGCATCAACGAAGGGTTTGCGGTGCTAAAGTCACCATCTTCCCAGTTCAAATAAATAAACATTGAAATTGAGTTGAAAAAAACAGCCATTTGTGTCTACATTTTCATCTGCAACTTCTTCTTGCTATGGAAGATTTTTTAAAGCAATATACTGTTACGTCCGCTAGACCCTTCTGGGTGCTTGGATATATAGGACTTGTAGGTTCCCCAAGATCCAGAGGTACCCAGAGCCAACAACCAAACTGCACCGTCGAATGGTTTTCCATTGTGTACCGACTATACAGTAATTCATATGGAAAAAGGGAATGAAGTAAAACTCAGTATTTCTGAAATGTATACTAGATGCTGAGTTTAGGACCAGTGGCTGTTTGTACATATCTGAATTTATGGGCATCCATTTTGGCATGTGTTTCATAAGTCATTTTGTAAAATGTCTTCTGAGTTGCACACTTGCTCACATTTGAAAGGCACAAACGTAGAGATATTCAATTGTTAATACCAAATGTTCAGCTATTCTGTATTCCCACGTGTCTCCCGATATAAGTGGTATCCCACTTGTGACACAAAACACCCCAAAATGTGACCTAGGAGACATAATTTTTCACCTAGCAGAATGCATGTTTTTTTACAAGGTGGCTAGCTGTGGATTTTGGGCCCCAGCTCAGCCGGCACCTATGGAAACCTACCAAACAAGCATATTTGTAAAACTAGACACCTGGGTGAGTCCAGGATGGGGTGACTTGTGTGATTTTCAACAAGTTTTTTTCACCAAGAATCTGCTTCAAAGCTTATATTTTGCCTTAAAAAAACACATTTTATGTACATTTCTGTAAATAAAAGTCCTAGGATCTACCGTCAGCCACATTTCTTACCACCCAGCGTTCCCCCAAATCTCCTGAAAAAAACAGGGCGTCAATTGTGTGGGTAAGCCAAGTGCCTGCGACATGAAAGGGCGCCAAATGCAATATAGACACATCAATTGTTTCCACTGAGAAGCAATGTTTTATTTTGCTATGTGGGTAGTGGGGATTTTGGGCCGCAGCCCAGCTGGCACCCAGGGAAACCTACCAAACCAGCACATTTTTGAAAACTAGACACACAGTGGAGTCCAGGGTGGGGTGACTTGCGTGGCTGTCACCAGGATTTTATTTTCCTAGAATCCTCTGCATAGCTTAAACCTAGCCTAAAAAAAATCACATTTTCTTTACATTGCTGTGAGGACAAATCTGGAATCTGCAGGCAGCCACAAATTTTCTCACCTTCCAGCATTCCTTCACGTCTCCAGAGGAAAAACTGTGCCTCACTTAAGTGGGTTGGCCAAGTGCCCGCGACAGGGAAGGACCCAAAACGTCTAGTGGAGACATTTTAAATTATCTATCACAAAACAACCTGGTTTTGCAAGTGGTCACCTGCGTTTTTTGAGAAGTAGACACCTGTTGGAGTCCAGGGAGGTGTGGCTTGTGTGGATCTCCCAACGTTTTCTTACCCCGAATCCCCTGCAAACTTCAAATTTAATAAAAAGTCGCATTTCCCTCACATTTCTGTGTGTGAATGTTGTGGGATCACCGGATCGGCAGAAATTTCCTACGACCCAGCGTTCCCGCAGGTCTCCTGATAAAAATTCTATCTCACTTGTGTGGGTAAGCACACTGCCCGTGACAGGGAAGGGCCCGAAATGTATTGTGGCGATAATAATAACTATGGTAGGTGTACAGACATTTCTGAAAACTAGACACTCTGGGGTGAACGTTTAATAAAAACGCTAATTTTCCTTAAATTTCTGTGACGTAAACTACAGGAATGTGCAGGTATCCACAAACTTCCTACTACCAGGTTTCTCCCACTTGTCCTGATAAAAACGCTACCTCACTTGAGTACCTGTTGACCCTGGTGTGATTCATTTTTGACATGGGCACTAGGCCCAGGCACACAAGTGTGATAGCATTTTTATCGGGACAAGTGGGGGAACGCTGGGTCTTCTTGGTGAGTAAACCTTGTGGGATCCACACAAAACATACCACATATTATTCCCTTAGTGATCAATTTCCAAAAAGATGTGAGGGCTGGTGTTCACTACAGAGAGAGAATGCACCGACAGTAAAAAGCTACAAAATGACAAAACATTATTGCACACATCAATCACAGGCATACTGGTTGGGTTTGGCATGAGTGTAAGTAAATGGTTCATAACAAAAAACGTTACCAATGACTTAACGAAATAAAATCCCCAAAAGTCATTGTTAATAATTTCAAAATCAGAACAGTGAACAACTGACTTGCAGCTCGTGAGCTGCAAAGGCACATCAAGGCACCAACTGCTCTACAGTCCATTGACACGCCTTTCATGTGTCAGACACAGAAAACCATTCACACTGCCAGCTGCGGCCCCAAGACAATACAACACATTTACAAATAGCGCCATTTAAGCGCCCATCACCCTCGTAAGCCAACAGGACTAACACACTAATCACACAACCTAGCACCCAAACATCAGACAAATGACAAACACACCTCAACCAAGTCAGTACACCTACTGGCTACCAGCCACCAACACACCGCCAGCCCCCACACACTGCCATCCAAGCGCCAGTCCACGCACAGCGAGGTTTACCCTTATAGAGCTTTAGAGTTCATCTATGCTATTGGCCTTCAAAGGAAGTGCAGGTTAAGCGCACTGTTGACTAATCGCAGAATGCAATGGTACCACAAAGCGTTAGGCAGTATAGCTCTTCCATCCTCTCTGGTCCATTAGATAGACCCCTATCTTTTGCCCAATTTTTGACAGGGCAAAATGTACTGCATATGGATCACCTTGCTCAAAAGTGCAAATACCTGTCCCTAGCTAAAATTAGAGGCAGTGGTTTGAGGGTGATAAGTTGTTTGGGGCTTGGCAAGTTTTGTCTTATTCTAGTGCCAGCGCTTTTTGTTACGTTATTCCTAAATCTCTGCTGTGGGTACTTGAATGTTCTCAGTTGAGCTGTACTTGTGGTATTGATGACTTATTATTGTAGCTATTGTTTAAGTTTATTTGGTTTTTATGAACCTTTTGTAAACCAATAAAATAAGCAACGTCTCATTTTAAGTGCTTAAATGAAATTAGATTTGCCATCTATCCTCGATTTGCTCTAACCCTTTGAAAATTGTAAAAGTTACTTTGAATATTATCTTTTGATTATACAATTTTTTTCTTTTTCTTTTCAGATTTCTTTTGATGGAATCTATGCAAATATGCGAATGGTTCACATACTGACATCAGTTGTTGTAAGTAGTTTCTATTAATGACCATTTATTTCACTAGATGTAGCATTGCTGCTCACTTTAAAAAAATAATTATTATTTATTGGTTTTATTTAACGGTTCACAGCAGTGCACATAATTCTGTATTTGTTAAAATTATAGCAGTGAGAATACATAAATGATCAGCGATAATAAAAACTTCACAAAGTTATCTGCCATTTAGATGAATAACAGAAACGATTGGTACATGTCAGATAGTGCAACCCAACAGCTAGCACTTGATCACAGATATAACATCAAATGAATTAGCCTTGTACACCAGAACAGTCCAAATCATCACGCCCTAACTTGAGTGACATAATTTGGCTCAATGACACTAAACATCATTCGACCCGTCCACATCCTGTACCAAAGGATATTGTTTATACAAACCCCAGAAGCTTTTTGGGCGGCTCTGTGGGGGGTATTACCTCACTGTATATTTCAGACTGTGCATTACAAAATATCATGTATTTTTCCCACTCAGACTTTGAGGGAGGATGGCCACGTGCCCAACGCAACGCTATCCGCCGCTTAGCCAAAAGTAAGCCCAAACCGATACGTTTCCTAACATCTTTTGGCAGAGGTTTAGTGTATCCCAATAGGGCCAGTAGGGGGTCAAGGGCGAGCGGAGTGCCTACCACCTCCCCCAGTACTTGAAATATTTGATTCCTGAAGGCAGTAATCTGGGGACAGGACCATGCCACATGGAAAAAATCTGCGCCACTTACACCACAGCGCTCACAGCAGTCCGTGTCTCTCAGCCCATATCTATGGAGTTGTGCCGGCGTATAATATGTCCTATTAAGGAACTTGAAGTGGATTAATCTATGCCTGCCGTGTAATTACACTGATTGGGTGACCTCGCAACAGTACCTCCTTTACTGTCATCTATGGGAGCACCCAGATCGAGCTGCCACTGCGCTCTAGGCGGAGAGTAGTTTGTTCGGTTGTATTCCTGCGACATGGTGCATATATTAGAGACCAGCTTATACGGAGATTTGGCGCGAAGGAGGTAGGTGAAAGACGGGAGAGCAGGAGGCTCTAGATACTCGTCACCTAGCAGCGCCTTCATGGTGTGTTGTGCCCTGAAATACTGAAATTGTGTGAGTTTTGGCACTTTGCCTCCCCCCCCGGCGGCAACCTTGTCCCAAGTACGGACTCTACCCTCAGAGAAAAAATCTCCCATATTATGGATCTGAATGCCCCTAAGCGATTGAGTCACCGCAACCTCCGAACTCAGCGGGAACCATTGACACCAGCCCAGTGGGAGCAGAGGGGAGTATAGCAGAGTACCCGCTTGTCTTTTGAATAGCTCGTGCCACGCATGAACATTCGAGTTAATAGAGTCAAGAACTCCATAATGCCTATTGGAAGGATAGGTGAGTTGCCTAGGGAGCGGGTATGGGTCGGCTGCGATCCTTTCTATGAGGAGGTGCGGGAGAGTGTGTGGGCCATGGCACCAGGAGTAAGCCTGTGAGCTCTGAGCAGCTCTATAGTATAGATCGAGATCCAGGGCGCCCAGTCCGCCCATGGAATATGGGAGTGCAAGCGTGTCCATCTTAACCCTAGGGATTTTCCCGCCCATGCTAGTCTGACCCTCAAGGCCTTCAACCTTTTAAAGATGTATTTCGGGATTACCATAGGGATGTTGTTGAAGAGAAACAATAATCTAGGCAAAACAATCATCTTCATCAGCGAAATGCGACCCACGAGAGAGAGTGGCAGCTTGATCCATTTCTCTATATCTCCCTCTCGCTTGGTAATCGCCTTTCCGTAATTATCCCGCAGTACTAACTCCGAGTCGGTGTGCACCTGTACACCCAAGTATCTCACTGAGTCGGTGGTCCACTGCAGTGGGAATTCTAAATCAAAAGGGGCCATAGTGGGTGTAAGTGGGAAAATAATAGATTTGCTCCAAATTATTTTTAACCCCGAGACGCCGCTGAATCTAATCACTTCACGAATTAGAGGGGGAAGGTTGATAGCAGGGTCACGCGTGTATAGTAACAGATCATCAGCGTAAGCTGACATGATTAGGTTGTAGTTTGGGAAGCGGATTCCCCGGTGCCCGTGATACTCTCTTAGAGAGCGTGCCAAGGGTTCTGCCACAATGGCGTATACTAGCGGGAAAGAGGGCAGCCCTGTCTGGTTCTCCGAGATATTGGAAACGGAGATGTAACATGATTCCCAGTTCTAACCCTAGCTGTCGGCTGGTTGTATAGTACGGAGACCAATCCGAGGAAAATATCCCCCAAACCCATCCTACGCAGCACAGCCATCATGAAGGCCCACTCAACTGAGTCAAAAGCCTTTTCAGCATCTAAAAAGACGGCAGCAGCCTTGACTTCGGGTCTGATATGTTGTATAACACCAAACACTGTCCTTAGGTTTTGGGTTAATGTGCGTCCAGGCACAAAACCAGCTTGTTCTGGACCCACGAGGATAGGGAGAAGGGGAGCGAGTCTGTTGGCGAAAATTTTGGCGAAAATTTTGTGTCCACATTAAGGAGTGAGAGTGGTCTATAGGACGAGCACACCTGGGTGGGATTTACCTGGTTTTAGCAATCTGACTATGAGCGCTTCCCTCATTGATTGCGGCATTATACCAGTGTCAGCTATTTCCTCAAATAACCTAAGGTGGGGCACCAACAGATCAATATAGGCTTTGTAGAAGGGGACAGTGAGTCCGTCTATGCCCGGAGCACTGCCATCTCGCATTGAGTTCAAGGCGGTGCGGATCTCTGTAGAGTCTAGCAGCCTCATGAGGTATTCCCTATGGGAGTTAGACAGCCATGGATGGCAGCTGCACATGCTCCAGGTAATTCAGAACAGCTGATTCATTAACTGTGATGCGTGAGCTATACAGATATCTGAAAGAGACACGTTAGTGACAGATTCCTTACCTTAGAATATCCCCAGGCTGGTTCCGGAAAGTTTTTGCGTAGCAGTACCCTTGCACGTCGGTAGGCGGCGTCGTGCGGCTCCGCGTCCGTCGTCGGCGTCGTGATCGCCGGGATGACATCGCGGGCAGTACTTAGACGCCGCCCCTGCGCGCTGACGTCAGTTATTCTTTTTCTGCGCCAGTAAGCGCAGATCCGGGAAGAGCAGTGCCCTAGTCATTTTTTGACTACTTTTTGGGTGATTTTTTCACTGTCTTTTCTTCGAGTCATCCAGACTCCGAGGTGTCGGTAGGGATGCCCGGCTTCAAGCCATGTGGCGCCTGTGGTCGAATGATGTCGATCACAGACCCGCACTTAGAGTGTCTCTACTGTCTCGGCCGCGACCACGACACGAAGTCGTGCTCCGACTGCCGGGCCTTACACCCGAAGGCTTTGCGAGAGCGGTCTCGAAAGCTGCTCGAGGTCCGGCAGTCGGCTCCGCGCCGCACCAAGCCCCGGTCACGGGAGAGGTCGAGGGGTCGGTCGCGGAGTCCTCGGCCGTCATCGGAGTCCAAGTCTTCGCACTCTTCGGGTAAGTCGAAGCACAAAAAGTCTAAGAAGCACCATCGCTCTAAGACTTCGCCTCGCCAGTCTCGCGACTCGGCTGAGGCCCCTGTCGGCACCGTCCCCGCGGCTCCGGATGTGCCTGTGGCGCCGCCCCCGCATTACCCGTCCTTCCCGGGTTCGGGGGCGACTCCGGCCAAGATACAGGAATTCCTGTCGGCCATGGCCCGCCTCTTCGGGCCTCAAAGCCCCTCCGGTGCGCCTTCGGGCCCCGCGGGCCCTGTTCCGGTTGCACCAGCGCCGCCGACGACTCCGGTCCCGGCGCCGCCTGTATCACCAGCCTCGCTCCCGGCCCCGGCCTCGAACCCGGCTCCGGTGATACCGCAACCTCCATCGACGCCGGTTGACCTAACTACGCCTCCGCCGATGTCCCCGGTGCCGTTCCTCACGCCGCCTGGGGCTCGAGGCGGCGCTGTTCCCCGTTCTCTCCGGATCCGGACGCGGCGCCGGACCGGCGCCGCCCGGCTCCGGCGCCACTGAGACCTTGGGTCCCCTGACGTCCCCCTCCTCATTTTCTATCGGAGGAGGACCAGGAGAACTGGGAGGGGTCGGAAGACCCTCTCACACAGCAGTGTGAGTATGATGAGGACTGGGCAGAGGAATCTTGGGGATGCCAGTGGTCTGGGCACTTCTCCAGACACTGGCATGCTGTCTCCTCCTTCCGTGGCTACGGAGGAGGGAGCAAATTTCGCAACGGTGTTGCGTAGAGCAGCTGGAGCCTTACACCTCCAATTGCCTACAGTGGCTGTCAGGACTAACCTCCTGACGGAAGTGCTTCAGCCGGCAGTTACCTCCTCGGAGCCATTGCTGCCGTTCAATGACGCACTATCTGACGTTCTTTTGGGCACCTGGTCCAAGCCCGCAACAGGGGCTCCTGTGGATAGGAACGTGGCCCGACGCCATCGCCCTGCTCCAGGCGACCCCTTGTTTCTCTCTCAACATCCCACCCCCGAGAGCTTGGTTGTCCAAGCCTCTGCCTCCCAAACTGCCTTCCCTACCGCCCCTCCGGATAGGGAATCCAAACGCCTGGACCAATTTGGGAAGAAAGCCTTTTCTTCCTCCAGTGCTGGCTTGCGGTCAGTCAACACCGCTTGCCTTTTGGGCCGATATTCCCACTCTCTGTGGGATTCGGTGGCGCTCGTTTTGCCCCAGTGTCCTGAGGAGGTCCAGACACTGCTTTCCCGCGCCATTGCGGAAGGAAGGGATGCGGCGAAGCACACCATCCGTTGTGGCCTTGATACCGCCGACTCACTGGGCAGATCGCTGCAACGACGGTGGCGCTACGGCGCCACGCCTGGCTGAGGACCACTGGTTTCTCCGTTGATGTCCAGAATACACTCATGGACATGCCCTTTGATGGAGTCGGTCTTTTTGGTTCCAAAGCAGACCATGCGCTGGAGCGCTTTAAGGACTCACGGGCTACTGCCAAGTCCCTGGGCCTTTCTGCTGTGCGCCATCCGCTAACCTCTGCTTTTCGCCCCTTTCGTGACCACGGAAGGGGCGCCCAGTCACGTCCGCTGCCCAGCCACTGGCCCGCGCAGCAAGCGTCTTCGCGTGGCCGAGGACGTGGCTTCCGCCGTGGCAGATCGGGCAACCAGCGTGCGGGTCAGGCCACCAACCCCGCCCCGTCTGCGGCCTCCAAGCCCTCCTAGTCCTTCTTTTCAGGTGCACAGCACGCCAGTAGGGGGCAGGGTCCGCCATCACCTTCACCACTGGCGTGCCATCACCTCGGACAGGTGGGTCTTGGACATTGTCCGAAGGGGCTACTCCCTCCCCTTCGAGACCACCCCCCCAGCCATGCCACCTAGATTCCACCGCATGTCAGGGGATCACTTGGTGCTTCTGCAGAAGGAAGTCACGGCCCTCTTGGCCAAGAGGGCCATCGAGCATGTTCCGACCCCAGAAGTAGGACATGGTTGCTACTCCCACTACTTTCTGGTGCCCAAAAAGGACAAGGAGGACATGCGTCCTGTCTTGGACCTCCGGAACGTCAATCGCTTCCTCCGGAAGGAGAAGTTCAAGATGCTCACCTTAGCTCAGGTCTTGACTGCCCTCGACCCTGGAGACTGGATGGTAGCGGTTGACTTGCAGGACGCTCTATTTCCACATCCTCAGTCCTGCCGGCCCACCGGCGTTACCTGCGGTTCATGGTGGGCCGCGAGCATTTTCAGTCACCGTACTCCCCTTTGGCCTCACAAGTGCCCCTCGGGTGTTCACGAAAGTGTTGGCGGTGGTCGCAGCTCATCTGCGCCGGGCAGGGGTTCCAGTCTTCCCCTACCTCGACGACTGGCTGCTGAAGGCGGGCTCGTCCCAGGCAGTCGTCTCCCACCTCCAGACTACGGCCGAACTCCTGCACTCGCTGGGGTTCTCCATCAATGTGCCGAAGTCGCACCTGATTCCTTCTCCACAGCTCCTTTTCATCGGAGCAGTTCTGGACACGACGCAGTTTCGGGCCTATCCTCCCGAACGGCGAGTCCGGGATATTCAGGCTATCATTCCGATCTTTCAGCCTCTATCCTGGGTTTCGGTACGGATGACCCTGAGGCTGCTGGGCCTCATGGCCTCCTGCATCCTGCTGGTCGATCATGCCAGATGGCATATGCGGGCTCTGCAGTGGGACCTGAAGTTCCAGTGGGCGCAGCACCAGGGCAACCTGTCCGATCACGTCCAGATCTCGGAGGGGACTGCAATACAGCTGCAGTGGTGGCTCTCGAACCGGCAATGGGTCATGGGCAGATCCCTCTCCCTTCCCCAGCCAGAGCACACAGTCGTGACGGACGCGTCCCTTCTGGGATGGGGCGGTCACATGGGAGAGGCGGAGATCAGAGGCCTCTGGTCTCCGGCGGAGTCCCGGCTCCATATCAACCTTCTGGAGCTCCGGGCGATCCGACTTGCACTCAAGGCATTCCTTCCCTCTGTCAAAGGGAAGGTAGTGCAGGTGTTCACCGACAACACCACCGCCATGTGGTACTGCAACAAACAAGGCGAGGTGGGGTCGTGGACCCTATGTCAGGAGGCTCTGCGCCCTGGACATGGCTGGAACATCAGGGCATATTCCTGATGGTTCAACACCTGGCAGGTTCCCTGAACGCCATGGGCGGACGAACCCAGCCGCAGGTGCATGATGGATCACGAATGGCGCCTTCACTCGGAAGTGGCGCAAGGACTCTTTCTACAGTGGGGAGAGCCTTGGTTAGATCTATTCGCCACCGAAGAGAACGCGCAATGTCATCAGTTCTGCGCGTTGGAATTTCCAAGGCGGCACTCGCTCGGCGACGCTTTTCGTCGCGAGTGGAGTTGCGGTCTGTTGCACGCTTTTCCGCCTATACCACTTCTACCCAGAGTGTTGAAGAAGATTCGGCGCGACCGGGCCCAAGTCATCCTTGTGGCTCCGGACTGGGCTCGAAGAGTTTGGTATCCCGAGCTACTCCGTATGAGCGTCGATCCCCCGATCCGTCTGCCTCTTCGGGAGGATCTTCTGTCGCAGCAGCAGGGGACGGTCCTCCACCCGAACCTGTCCAGTCTCCACCTGCTTGCGTGGAGATTGAGCGGCGGCAGTTGATTCCTTTCGACTTGCCTCCCGAAGTTTGTGATGTGATTCTGGCAGCCAGGCGTCCCTCCACTAAGGTGGTATACGCCTGCAGGTGGAACAAGTTTGTGGCATGGTGCACAGCAAAGGCTGTGAATCCCTCTCTGCCCCTCTTTCAGAGGTTCTTCTGTTCCTTCTTTCTCTGGCCCAACATGGTTCTGCCCTGGGTACCATCAAAGGCTATCTTTGTGCGATCTCGGCCTTCCTCAGGCTCCCTGATCAGCCCTCTCTTTTTAAGTCCCCTGTTAACAGGTTTCTAAAAGGCATTACACACCTCTTCCCTCCTGTTCCGTTTGTCATGCCTCAGTGGGACTTGAACTTGGTTCTTACCTTTTTAATGTGCGCTCCCTTTGAGCCTCTACATAACTGTCCTCTTCGTCTTCTTACTTTGAAGACAGCCTTTCTGGTGGCTATCACCTCCGCTCGGCGGGTGAGTGAGCTCCAGGCTCTATCATGCAAACCTCCCTTTCTGTCTGTCCATCCAGACAAGGTTGTTCTTAGGACGCGTCCGTCCTTCTTGCCAAAGGTGGTTACTGCCTTCCACATTGGGCAGACCATCACTTTGCCCACCTTCTTTCCGCCTCCGCATCCTTCCAGAGAGGAAGAGAGGCTCCACCGTCTGGACCCAAAACGTGCGCTTTCCTTTTATATCAACCGCACACAACACTTCCGGGTGGATGACCAGCTCTTTGTTGGCTACGTGGGCGCCAAAAAAGGTCGGGCGGTGCACAAGAGAACCATCTCCCGCTGGGTCACCTTGTGTATCAAAGCCTGCTATTCTTTAGCTAAGAAGGAGCCTCCTGTTGGGCTGCGTGCCCATTCCACCAGGGCAACGGCTGCTACCACGGCTTTAGGCCGCGGTGTTCCGCTGCAGGATATATGTCAGGCAGCTACGTGGGCCTCGCTGCACACGTTTACCAAGCATTACTGCCTTGACAGCCAGGTCCGGAGGGACGGCTTCTTTGGCCGTTCTGTCCTCCGGGACTTCCTTGTCTGATCTTTGTTCGCAGACCCACCACCGGGGTTGGTATTGCTGGGGTATCTATTCTAAGGTAAGGAATCTGTCACTAACGTGTCTCTTTCAGATGCACAAGTTACTAACTTGTGTAACGATATATCTGTAAGAGACAGTAGTTAGTGACAGATTCCTTACCGCCCACCCATCCTCCCCGTTCTGCGAACTAATTTCTAGGGTTAAGGACATCCCTTTCAGGGCCCTAGTATTTTTCAGACACCTATGTCAGCTTCTTGCATGGCTCTGCGTTCCTGGCGCGGAAAGTCGTGTACAGAACTGACGTCAGCGCGCAGGGGCGTCGTCTGAGTACTGCCAGCGACGTCATCCCGGCGATCACGACGCCGACGACGGACGCGGAGCCGCACGACGACGGACGCGCAAGGGTACTGCTACGCAAAAACTTTCCGGATCCAGCCTGACGCCTGGGGATATTCTAAGGTAAGGAATCTGTCACTAACTACTGTCTCTTACAGATATATCGTTACACAAGTTAGTAACTTGTGCCTCTGTAATACTAACTGAATTTATTTGCAATATCAGAAGGGTCATTTAAAATGGTACCATCATCGTCTATCAGCTCTGAAACCCCCTTAGTCTCCCTCTGGCGTCGAGCCAGCGCCGCCAACACCGCTCCCGGCCTGTCTCCCTCGCCATAGGATTTGGCAACTGCATACTTCCCCATGTGTTTAACTTCATTGTCAGCCTCCTCGCTATATTCTTCTAGTATTTTTTTAATAGCGTCCGCTACCTGAGGGTCACCACACCCAAGGGGATCCGATTCCAATTCGCCCAGTTTTTTTTCTCCAAGGTTGAAAGTCTACCCCTGATGGAATGGAGAACGCCCGCGTGCTTACTGATAGCTACCCCCCTAATGTTCACCTTGAATGCCTCCCAGACTGTGGCAAAGTGTTCAACTGAATCTGTATTAATGTTGAAATAATCAGTGATAGCCGTGGCCAGTTCAGCCTTAAACACCAAATCCAATAATGAATACGGGGGAAACCTTCATGTGAACGGGGCAACAATCTGCAGTGGGATTTCAACTTCTAGAATGATTGGATAGTGATCTGAGAAAGTGCGAGGCAATACTGTGCACTCATGAAAACGGGGGAGAAGCGACCCATCCAGCAGTAAGTAGTCTATTCTAGTGTGTATATCGTGAGGGGCTGAGTAATGGGTGAACCCGCCTGCCTCTGGATGCCTAGCCCTCCATATATCTACCAGACCCAACTGCATTGCAATGTCAGAAATGGCTTTGGCAGCCGCCGAGAGGCGCTGGGCCGGGCCGCCGGACCTATCTAGTAGGGGGTTCAGAACACAATTCAGGTCCCCGCCCCATAATTGAGGTAATGTAGGACAGTTTGAAGTTTGAGCCAGTAAAGACTTATAAAATAGAGGGTCGTCCTAGTTCAGCCATTGTATATTTACAACTTGGATATCCAACCCTCTTCCATGGCACCTGGAAACAGTGTATCTACCATTGGGATCCCTCTTCAACTCGGCTAGAGAGATCCCTGATCTGGGGTTAATCCAAGTGAGAAACCCCCTGGCATGGGAGGTAAACCCCGCCACATGGAATGTGCCCTGAAGCCTCTTGTTATTAAGCATACAATTATTGGGGGCTAAGTGTGTTTCTTGCAGTAAGGCAACGTCAACCTCGTGGCGCTTGAGATAGGCCAGTATTTTACGTAACTTTCTAAAATAGTTTAAACCCCGGGCATTCCAAGTGATGAACCGGACTTTGCCTGGTAGGCTTCGGGGTGTATCTCCTAGCATCTGTTGCTGACTACCCATTCTGATCTTTGTAACCAATTGTAAGTAACGATCGCTGCTGATCCTAACGCATCATTGATGTGTACACTGACTGTGAATACAAAACAAAAACCCAGCCCCCCCACCCACGCAATGCCCTTCCCAACTGAGCATATGGGACCTGTATCCCACCCTCCCATAACAATCCTGAACATTCACGGTGATATAAGTAAATAAACAAAAAAGAAAAAGGTCCATAAACCGCCCGGGGGTAACCCGCGGAGGCGGATGTAGCCAGACATAACATTTAACAACAAACATAACCTCGCCGTCTGATAAGGAGTGATATAACTCCCCGTGGGGACCACCGTACAATACAATGATAAAATAAACCATATTTATCTGAGCATAAATGACCCCTCTTCTAAATGTATCCCAGATTAAGCCCAATCACTTGATCTAGTGGGGACAAAGAGGACCCAAACTGTAGATCAAATATTGAGTGTTACTATCTACACACCCATGTTCTACGGGAATCTGAAATAACAAAAAGGAACTAGAGAGGCAAATCCAGAGACAGTTAGGCCATCATATAACGTTAGTCATTATCATCTAAATTTCCACTCTATCCCGCAGCCCTCTCTCCAGAGTGTGAGGCTTTCTTGTTCTGTTCCCCCACCCTCCATTCTTTGAGGGCCTTTTGAAGAGACTTATGGTCTGTAAAGATCTTCGCCGAGCCGTTAACTACAACTCTTAGTCTCGCTGGATATAGCATCGTTTATTCAATATGCTGTTCTCTCAGTTTGCGTTTTATTGGGACAAATTGCCTTCTGGCATCTTGGACCTTGAGAGTGAAGTCTGGAAATAGTGAGAGTGAGGAACCTTCATATCTTAATTCTCCAAATTCTCTGGCCTTCTTAAGAGCAGCGTCTCTGTCCCTGTAGTTGAGTAGCTTTGCGATGATGGGGCGTGGGGGCGCACCTGGGGAAGGCCGGGGACCCAAGCTCCGGTGCGCGCGTTCCACCACAAACCTAGGTGAAAAAGTCTCGGCACCCAGCAAGTCAGTAAGCAGTCTCTCTACAAAAACTTCCATGACCCCAGTAGTAGTGGATTCCGGAAGGCCAGTGATACGCAAGTTACTACGCCGGGATCTGGCTTCTAAGTCCTCCACTTTATCCTGAAGCACCGCTAATACCTTTTCCATCTGCCTCTGGGTATTGTATGCTTCAGTTTGCGCCTCTTCGACCTCTGAGATACGCCGCTCTCACATATCGAGGCGCTCCGCCTGCTTGTCCAGTCTTTCGGACATCCGGTCCATTCTGTATGATAGGGAGTCGGTTTTACCGTCTATAGTTGATAGGCTTTTTTGCATAGTGGCCAAGATCTGCTTTATATCACCACTCGTGCCCTCGGATTCCTCCCCAGATCCGGTTGCCGACGTCTGAGGCCTCCTCCCTGTGCCTAGATTTACGTTGTTCGAAGTTCAACTTTGATTGGGCTTTGTCCGGCTTGCCCATAGTAAAGGTGTTGCCCACACAGTTAGGGTAAGGACCCCTGTCGTAGCCACCAAAGAGCCCCACTTGGCACAGTAGCAGAGTGATAGACGGTCCAGACGGGCGTTGATCCTGCCTCCGGATCAAGACACAATGACACCAGATTCAGGCCGAGGGCATCAAGCAGCAGCATCCCACGCTGGGAAAATCAGCACCATCAGTAGAAATGCTCTGCGCCAGTGGTTTCTCGCAAGGAGCAATCCGCGTCGTCTAGAAATAGTCACCCTCTGCCCAAGCGAACAGTACACCACTAGCCCACTCGGTGCTTGGGCAAGGATGCAGCCGTAATCAATGCTGGTGCTTGCGTTAAAGAAGGAAGGGGGGGCCAAGTTGCAAGTGAAAGCCCCACCCCTTTGCTCAGTCACTCAATGTGGAAGGTGGCCCTCCAAACGCACTGCGCCTCCATGCGAGGGCTCATGTAGGCAGAGGCAGCCAGTCAGCAGGTGAGCGTAGGCGGACCCCCGCACCCGATCCTAGGGACGGGGCCGCGATCGATCAGTTCAGGTGGGGCAAGGGGGCGCTGAAAGGCTCTGAGTAGGACACGGGGGCTGCAGCACCACACTCACCACCAGCAGGGCACCGGGTCTGGAAGAACCATCAGCAGATCCAGCGGTGACAAGCGTAAGGCCCACAACAGGCCGCTACCCCGGGCTCGATTAGTTGCGGCGCCGAGAGGCCCACGCAGCAATCCGTCTCTCCCCGCGGCACCAGGAACAACCTCGGAGGCGGTAGCCCAGCAGGGTGGGGTTGGACTCGTCGGCACAGGCAGGAGGCAACCTGTGGGGCACAGGCTCGTGCCACGTTAGGCAAGGGCAGAGCCGACAGCGGTCCGACACCGCCGGGGAAGCCGCAACGCCGCTTCGAGCCCCTAGTTGCATCACAGAGGGCGATTACACGGCAGTGTGTAGCGGGACGTAGGGCTCAGATCAT
This sequence comes from Calotriton arnoldi, assembly GCA_963921515.1. Taxonomy (NCBI): domain Eukaryota; kingdom Metazoa; phylum Chordata; class Amphibia; order Caudata; family Salamandridae; genus Calotriton; species Calotriton arnoldi. The sequence goes on along the minus strand of CAWUFW010001967.1, from coordinate 883,373 downwards.
TGACCGATCTTGGGGTCGAACTGTAGCGCCAAGCTTCCTGCACAATCCTGGCTGGAGTACGGACGGCAGCCCCCGGGTCTTAAGCTAATTATTCCGGATTGATGAAGACGGCGAGCGGAACCAGCTCAGATAGCAGCCATCTTCGAGCCTGGCAAGCTCCGCCTCCCGCATTGTGGCTCACTTGCTTGAAATGTCTGTTCCGACATCGCACTGCTCGTTTTGCCTATGTGAACTAGCGCTTCCTTATGTGGAGTCGCCATTTGGCAAGGGAGATTCCTATTCTGTGCAGGAGCAGCAGGGTAACTGGGGGGAAGTTGCACACCTGAATTCGACTATCTGGCATTTAGACCTGTTAACTTTCAATACAGATTGAGTTTTACTATAGCCTGCTGCCGGGGGCTATACCGGTTTTAAAACGCCCTGAACCAGAGTCTATAACGGGGAGAGAACCTTTAACAACCGGTATATTCTGAGGCAGAAGGGCTATAAAGATATTAGAACATTCCACCCACTGAGGGTAGAATGTTCTAAATTAAAAAGGGAAAACCAGAAAGCTCAACATTGGAATGTTGGTGCAGAAGGCTTATACCAGCCATTATAAGCCCGGAGCTACATCATTGTCTTTAATAGGGCTCTCAACAGTCTAATATAGCTTTCTTTGTCCCTCATTGAACAATGTTGTTTTTTAAGTGAGCATAGCATTGTTTAAATATGGCGTTAGTACAGTGGTGATAAAACAGACCTTGGTGTATTTTTCAATTTTTAGAACTTCACTGATGTAAAGGTAAGTTTGAAGAAACTCAAGCAGTTCCTCTTCTTGTGGAAAGCTTACTCATTTCTGTCAGTCTCTGAGATCCCAATACAGTCTATATCATTTTAGGGCAGAACAGTTCATTTCTGATGGATACTTCTAGCCATGGATTCCTCAAGTTAGAATGTTCTCTAGGCTTCATCCGGGGATTTTTCACAGCAGTGACCCCGCAATCCATTAGATGCCATTGTGCACCTGCTGCCTCGGAATCCAGGAAGTGATGGAGCGGAGCTACATATAAGTGCCACCCCTGTGCGTGAACGTCTGTTCCTTTCCAGTTACACCTTCTGATGTGGATCTTGAACTTCACTCTGAATTTGTTGCGTCTTCCAATGATTTTTAAAGGCTTCACAGTCTGCTAGGGAACAGTGTCTCCACGTAAAATGACGTCGTGACTGATGGAAGCAGATGTTTATCACGGATCCTCATGAGGTCTCTTTGGGCTTGGACTCTTGACACAGCTCGGAGTTGTGTGTTAAGTACGCCCTCATGCACCTGAAGGCAATTCGAGACCAGGAGGCCGAGCTGTATGTTGCAGAACACTAGAAGTAGTCACAGCCTTTGTGTAGGTGTGGCTCCTGCTCCACGGAGTCTGTCCCTGTCACAATGTTGTTCCCGCAACTGTTACATTTCCTGCTCAAAGTCTAAGGTAAGTCCAAACACAAGCATAAGAAAGTGTGGCTCCATCCCACAACTCCAAGGGTAAGGTGCAAGGGCATCGCGATGTAAGTCGCACTCTTTTGAGGTCGCTGGTCACTAAGCAGACTCTTCAGCTGGTCCTGATGCAAACTGTGTTTCCCTGGCTGTCGTTGAACCCACAGCAGATAAAGGCTTTTACAGAGGCTGTAGGAGGCTGGCTTAGTATATGGTGCACTCTTGGGTAAGTGTAGCACCCTGCACTAATCCAGACAACCCTTTATGGTGACAATCTTGGAAAGCTTTCTAAGTGGTAGTTCTGGAGAGCAGTCCAGAAGGAGTGTAAAGCAGCTTGTTTTACACCTTATGGTGTAGGTTAAGTGAAAAATAACCACGCAGTGTAGATATAAAAATATGTATTTATTATAAACACTCACTAACACATTGCAATATATCCTACTTGGAGATATACCCACAATACACACAAATACTTTGGAAATAGAACACGTAAGTAGCACCAATACACAGTGCTCTCCAGGGGGAGACCAAACCATATACTAAAATAGTGGAATGCAAACCACGACCTAAGTTGGGAATGGGCTCAGAAGATGTAGAATTGTCGGGGACCCAAGGAACCACCCAAGGTGAGTATCTAGGAACCCCACGGAGGTTGTGTCTAGAGTGGAAACACAACCGCGTACTCAATACAAGTCAACGGGTAAGTCGCTGTTGCAGTTTTAAAGAAGGAGGACCCTTCCCAGCGGACCTTGAAGAAACCTGTGGAAGATGGAAGGTTGGGGAGTCACCCCACCCGTGGCTACCCCAGGAACCAGGATACCTACACCAGAGAAGCCAGATGCATAGGTGCGAGGTGACGACGGAAACCGCTATAGACCACAATGGAGGACATCAGAAGACATGCTGCTGGCGACGAAGGTGAAAGAGTCCAGTGGTACCCAAAGGTGAATTCACGTTGAGAGGTACCTGCAAGCAGAGGGGACAGAGTCTATGCCACTCAGGAGTGACCAGGAGGCACGGAAGACTAATGCCTACCGATGTCGGGCATGCAGGAGAGTTGACCGTGCCCTTGAAGTTGCAGCTGTGTGGACAAGGGGACGCTGTGGAAGACCAGGGGCTGTTCACGAGCTGTCCCACGTCGGATGTCAAGAGCAAGAGCCAAGGGTTCAGTGTCCGGCAAAGACACCAACAAGCCTTGGCCACGGCAACCAACATAGTCGTCGAAAAAAGTGCAGTTTCGGGACCAGCAACGTCCAAGGGACTCACCACGAGCAGGTAAGTCAAACCATGCCCGAGCAAGCAGAGGAGCCAACTGGAGCCAAAGTAGACCCTCAAGAGGACCCGGAGGCAAAGGAGTCGCAAGAAGACCTCGAGCAGCTCACCAAAGGATGTAGGACCACGGTGCAGAGGGTGCTGTGCAGGCAAAGATCTTGGCTGCAGGAGATGCTTGAGGTTGGAGCATCTTGGAGCCTGAAGATCTCTGGAGGAGAGAGTCAACAAGCCTTGGCAACGGCAAGTCGACGCGGTGCACAGGGGTACTGCTCCAGTGGTTCTGACGAGGAATACTGACTTCAGACTTGCTGTGAAGACAGGGCAGGCCTCGAGGGAGTTGCAGAACCACCACCTGTGTTGCTGAACCTTTAGGAGTCCGTAGGAGCTCAGGAACAGCAGACCAGGCAGCTTTGTTGCATTGCCTGTAGATGCAGGGGAGTGACTCCTTCACTCCAAGGGAGATTCGCTTGGGTGTCTTGGATGTCCACAAGCCTTGTGAGGAACCTTTATTGAGCATAGGCATAGACTTTGCAGAAGACTGGCAGGATGATGAGACCAGGAGCAGCAGGAGTCTTCCCAGTTGCAGTCTCGGTTCCCAAAGCGAAGTCCAGCAAAGTCCAAAGTGCCCAGACGGTTGAAGTTGAAGTGGTTTCAAATCTGAATCTTGTCCCACGATGAATCTGGGGACCCACCCACAGGTAAGCCCTTAAGTAACCTAAGGAAAGGGTTGGGACGATTCAGGGCTCCCTCCCAGAGGAGGGGCTGGACAGTGGGGAGGATACTCCCATTTCCTTTGTCCAGTTTCATGCCAGAGTGGGAGCCAACTGCTCGCTGAGCTGGTTTGAACTGGACTATGCAAGCAGACTGAGTGGCAAGCGCTCCCACCCGGCCCCAATACACTAAACCCTGTTTGGGAGGTGGTCATACCTCCCTGTGACGGGATACCTATTGTTCTGCCTTCCCCTGCTCGAACTTGGCTCAGCAGCAGGAGGGCAGAATCGGGTCTCTGGTCGGCAGCAACATGTTGTGCTGTCCGGGTCTAGAATATTGGTACCGGGAGCACTCGGGGCATCCCAGAGGAGCTTTACAGTGCATGGAATCATACCTCCCACACCGTTTACGGTGTTTGGTGTATGATTCCAACATGTTTGATACCAAACCCGACAGGGTTCGTTACAGCCAGTTTATAGATAGCATTGCATAATGACGCATGGCCACTCTATGTATCGTAATGGCTGATGCACTTACAACGCGAGATAATGGACTCCGAGGGTTGTAGGGGTGTCCTGCTCATGGAGGGGCACCCTCACACTTATAACCGAGCACCCTGCCTTCAGTATTGAAAGGCCTGCCTTAGGAGTGACTTATAGGTTTTAAGTGCATCAACTTCAGATAGAAGTAATACTATATGTGTTGTAAGTGGTGCTAGCACCAGCTTATACATGCTGCAATAGCAGGCCTGTGGTCACAATTTGAGTGGTCTCTCATGGGTTGCATAATACATGCTGCAGCCCATGGGAGACCTCTGGTGTACCTATGCCCTGGGTACCTTTGTACCATATACTAGGACTTGCTAGGGTACACCAGTGGCCAATCTGGAGTGTACCTAGGCACTCACCATGTTCAATTTAGGGGAGAAGCACAGAGACTGGGGTCCTGATTAGCAGGATCCCAGTCAGACTAGTCAGTAACACATAATGACACCAGCAAAAAGTGGGGGTGACCATGAAAGCAGATCCTGCTTTCCTACAGAGGCCATGCCAACAATATTTAGCATGTTTCCAGCTGCCCCACAGAACCGCAGGGGACTCTTGTTGAGTTACCGCTGATGGGTTCCTCCCTGGTACAATCTGTCCCTTTGGGACTCACTATTGGGTACATTCAAACTTGAATATAGACTTTTATCCCAGCTTCATGAATCACACTGGTTCCCAACGCCAGTGACCATGCCACTGGTGTCGTAGGATCATCAATGCTGTTGACCATGGAGGACCCAAAACCGCACTTTGCCCGAGCTTGACCGATGTTGCTTTAAGAAATAACAAAAGCGCAACCGGTTGTCATACAACTTAACCCTTTGTTGCTCTACCATGCCATAGCTATCAGCAAAGGCTTCATTATCTTTTTGATTCTGACTCTGGCCCTATTCCAGAACACGGTTCATTCACCCCCAGGATTCTGATAGTGATGGGGATGGTTTGCTTCCCCCTCATTACACCAAAGATTCCTTATACTTGGACTTAGAAAATGCCAGTGGGCTTGACACTCTCTTGAGACAGAGCTTGACTTACCATGTGGTCTTCCAACGGAGGAGAGGGCCTCATTCGCATTGGTGGTTCGGAGGGCAGCTTAGGTTCTAGAATTACATTTCCTACCACCTGCACTGACAACCGCGCCCCTGCTTTCATTCAGTGATGCCTGTACAGATACTCTGATGAATATATGGTTGTAATCTTAACCAGTAAAGTGAATCTTAATTCTTCCCCCACCCCATCTCTGAGAGAGAATCCAAAAGGTTTGATACCTTCGGCAAATGTATGTTTTCTTCAGTCTGTTTGGCATTGCGGTCTGTAAAGGCAGTGTCTCTGTTATTCTGATACTCATTCCCTTTAGGAAATGACCAGCGAAATCTTATTAAAAGTCTTGGAAGATCTTGGAGCCTTCTTGGCCCAGATCAATCAGTTGGTACTTGTAATGCGTGGCTATTCACCTCTGAGAGTACCCTGGCGCTGCTGTCTTGCTGGTCTCAGTCGAAAAGCCAGGTCTTGAGTCCCTTTCTTAAGTTTGGGAGGCGTTCGCAGGTGGTGGGGTAGTTAGTTCCAGGACTTGGCAGTGAGGTAGGAGAAGGAACGACCTCCGCTGTAGCTTCGACAGATGCGCGGAACGTGTGCAAGGGTGAGGGAGGCAGAGCGCAGTTGTCTGGCGGCTGGTGGAAGTTCAAGCGTTAGTTAATGTATGCGTGATCCTGGTTTTGGAGGGCCTTGTGGGCGTGTGTCAGCATCTTGAACTGCCATCTCTTCTTGACGGGGAGCCAGTGGAGGTTCCTGAGGTGGGGGGTGAAGCAGGTCCGTTTGGGGAGGTTGAGGATGAGTCTGGTTGCTGCCTTCTGTATAGTCTGGAGTCTCTTGAGGAGTTGGGTGGTGGTTCCGACGTAGAGTACGTTTCCGCTGTCCAGTCGGCCGATGACGAGGGCTTGCGTGACAGTTTTCCTGGTGTTAGCGAGGATCCATCTGAAGATTTTCCAGAGCTTGCGGAGGGTATGTAAGGAGGCTGAAAAGAGTGCGTTGACAGATGATACATTATGAGCAGGATGTAGGCAAATATGTTATCTGTGTAGGTTTGGAAACCACGAATTGCCTTGGCAGGGTGGCTGGTTTCTGATGGATACTTCTAATTGAAAATTACTCGCCTTGTGAATAATCCCTAGGCATCAGACTGGATCTGGAAGCTTTCATAGCAGTTCTGCTGCATGGCGCCGGGTGCTGTCGTGCGGCACCGTGGCAATGTCTTTCCGCTTATTAAGTGACAAACGAAGTCCCATATAAGCTTCAGTCATGCACGCTTCAATAAGTCACTTTCTTTCCGTGCTTGCACATGTGGATCCGGAGCTACTCTCTGGTTGTTGATCAAATTTTTTGATGCACATTTATGTAGTATGCAAGGGAAATATCGCCCCCTAAAACCAAGGGGTTCAAACCATGCAGGGATTGTCACAAACAAATGTCTGTGACAGACGGTTGTATGATGGAGGCACGCATGGCTAAACCACGCATGTGCCTCTACCACGCAGCCCAAACCATGAATGCGGATTAACCATGCATTTCTTTACCACGCATGCCTTTACCATGTATTTTCGTAGTAAAAGCATGAATGTTAAAGGGGTATGCATGGCTAAGGTCATGACCCCCTCCCGCCCTAAGCTACAAACCCCCTACCTGCCCCCCCCGTCCTGAGGTCCAAATACCCAGTCCCTCTCCCACCCCCGACGCTGTCCCTAACCCTTAATATACATTACCCTGACCCCCTTCCACCCCATATGCTGTCCCTAAAACTGCCTCAACCCCTTCCACTGCCCTTAGGCCTAAAGCCCTAACCCCTATTTTAAAAAACCTCCCCGACCCCCACTCCCCTTGAGCCCACAAGCAAATACATCACACTCCCCATGCCCTTAGGCCTAATACCCTAACCCCTAATTAAAAAAAACTACCCTGACCCTCCCCGGCCCGGAAAACGACCCCGACCCCCCCAGCCCTTAAAACGACCCGACCCCCCCCTAGTCCTGAAAACGACCCCGACCCCCCCTAGCCCTAAAAACGACCCGACCCCCGCAGCCCTAAAAACGACCCGACCCGCCCAGCCCTGAAAACTACCCCGACCCGCCCAGCCCTGAAAACGCCCCAACCCCCAGCCCTGAAAACGCCCCCAACCCCCCAGCCCTGAAAACGCCCCCAACCCCCCAGCCCTGAAAACGCCCCCAACCCCCCAGCCCTGAAAACGCCCCCAACCCCCCAGCCCTGAAAACGCCCCCAACCCCCAGCCCTGAAAACGCCCCCAGCCCTGAAAATGCCCCCGACCAACTCCAGCCCTGAAAACGACCCGACCCCCTCCAGCCCTGAAAACGACCCGACCCCCTCCAGCCCTGAAAACGACCCGACCCCCTCCAGTCCTGAAAACGACCTGACCCCCTACAGCCCTGTAAACGACCCGACCCCCTCCAGCCCTGAAAACGACCTGACCCCCTCCAGCCCTGAAAACGACCTGACCCCCTCCAGCCCTGAAAACGACCCCAACCCGCCCAGCCCTGAAAATGACCCCGACCGCCCCAGCCCTGAAAATGACCCCGACCGCCCCAGCCCTGAAAATGACCCGACCGCCCCAGCCCTGAAAATGACCCCGACCGCCCCAGCCCTGAAAATGACCCCGACCGCCCCAGCCCTGAAAATGACCCCGAACTCCCCAGCCCTGAAAAATGACCCTGTCCCCCCAGCCCTGAAAACTACCCCGTCCCCAGCCCTACCCCCAACCCATGCAAACTACATGGCAAATAAGGGCAAAGCAATGCAGAAAGGGATCATCTTGCGATGGTTTATTCTCTGCATAGAAATGTGCTGTGCACTCGCGAAAAAGCAGTTCAAAGGAGGCTTGCAGGCTCATTCCACCCTGCCCAAAGCTCCTGCCACTGCATTAGCACGTGGAGTGCCTGTCAGGATGTCTGTTAGGCAGCTACATGGGCTTCAATACAAATGTTCATAAAGCACTAGTGCCTCTATAGTCAGGCTCATCGAGAGGGGCATTTTCCCTGCTTGGTCCTGCAGAACTTTTTGGTCTGAGCCAGTTCATAGACCCACCACCTTGGTTGATACTGCAGTGGGATCTGTTCAAAAGGTGAGAAATCTGCAGTCAGAAGTATTCTCCAAACAACAAGTTATTTACCTTTGGTAACGCTTTTTCTGGTGCATACTCTAACTGCAGATTCCTCACCGACCCTCTCACCGACCCTGTTCTTTGAAATGGATTCTTGTATCTAAAAAGATCCCAATCTGAAGATCTGCACTATGGTCATACTAATTTACTGATGGACTCTACATCTGAGAGGATAGAGAGCCTAGAAAGCAACTGCGGAATGACACATTCAGGATGCTCACATTGACGCAGATTCTATCTACTTTGGACCCAGGCGACTGTATGGTATCCTTTGAATTGCAGGGTGTGTATTTTCATGTACTCATCCTGCAGTCCCACAAATGTTACCTTGCATTACATTGTGGGGCTGGAGCATTTTCATTATACTATTATCGCCTTTCAGCTTCACCGTCACCCCTCGGGTGTTCACAAAAGTTATGGCAGTGGTCTCTCCCCCTCTTTCAGAGGTTGGGAGTTGCTGTACCTCCGTACCTTGATGACTAGCTGCTGAAGGTGGGCTGACCAAGATCAGTTGTGGATCGCCTCTGGATGACGGTGGACCTTCTGACATTGTTGGGTTTTACCATAAACAAGCCAAAGTACCACTTTTCTCCCTTACAAAGGCTGCCATTCTTTGGGGATAACCTATATACAATGAAGTGTAAGAGTTTGCATATGCATTAACAAGTCCTGGACATTCAGGCTATGATCCAGATGTTTCTGGCTCTCTCCTGGATCCAGGTGAGGGTGTTTCTGAGGCTGCTTTGCCTTTTAGCATTGTGAATCCTGTCTCCCATACCAAGTGACACATGTGAGCCCTGCAATTGAGCTTTAAGTCCCAGAGGGTTCAACACTAATTCAACCTTTCTGACACTATCCGGATCTTGGATGAGGCAGCTCAGGATCTGCAGTGGTGGCTGACAAACCGCAGTTTGCCCTGCAGCAGGCCACTTTCCCTTTGCCACTCAGAGATGACAGTGGTGACTGGTGCATCACTGCTGGGTTGTGGCTTGGTGGGTGGACCTAGGAGTGTTGGGGATCAGAGGACTTATCTCCAGTGGAGGGCTGGCTCCACATCAGTCTTCTGGAGCTGCAAGCCATTCACCTGCCCTCAAGGCCTTCCTGCCATCCACCAACAAGAGCTGGTGTAGATTCTCACAGATGCTATTTGGTATTCCAGAAGTCGGCCGGACTAGCGTTTTGGAGCTTGTGCCAGGAGGCTTTGAAGGTGGCTGGAGTAACATGGCATCTTTCTGGCTATCATCCACTTGGCAGTGGTTGGGTCACAAGTCAGGCTTGCATCCAGAAGTTGCACAGAGTGTCTTCCACTGGTGCGAAGAGCACTGGCTAAATCTTTTCATCACTGTCAAAACGTGCAATGTTAAGTTTTGCCTGTTGGAGTTTCGAGAAGAGCACTCATCAGAGACTTAATCCAGTATGAATAGAACAAGAAACTCATGTATGCCTTCCCACAACTTCCTCTGTTGCCCAGAGTTCTGAAGAAGATTAAGAACGACCATGCCCAAGTCATCCTGTTGCCTTCCCAGTTGGGCCAGGAGAGTGTGGTACTCAGAACCCGCGAGTCTGAGTATCTGCCCTCTGATCAGGCAGCCAGTTCAGGAGGGCCTCCTGTCTTAGCTACATAGAATGGTTCTGCACCTGAATCTGTCAAATACACAACTCCATGCTTGGAGATTGAGTGGCAGCAATTGACTACATTTGGTTTTCTGCCTGAAATAGTGGGTGTCCTCTTTGCAGCCAGTAGCCCTGCCACATAATCCTGGATCTTTGGAAATATTTTTGTTCTGGCGCAGTTCCTGAAATACAGACCCCTTAAGGTAAAGGGTGTCAAATGTCCTTTTATTTGTTTTGTCTTTAGCCCAGCAAGGTCTTGCAGAGTGCACTGTAGACGGTTATTTGTCGACCCTTTCGACCGTTCTATGTTTGCCGGGCCGGCCGTCCTTTTTCAGATCACCTAGTATGATGTGAATGATTAAGATTCTGATACAAGTTTCCTTCCAAGCCCGTTTGTGATATGAAAGTATAACCTTATGTTCGAGGCATGTGAGCTGCAGAGCTCACACTGTGCATTAGATCGCCATCTGGTGTTGGGCTCGGATGCTTGCACTTTGTTGTTGTCTTCGAAGAAGTCTTTGTAGTCATGTGATAGGTGACTCCTCCTTTGGACAATAGTGCGCATGGGCATCGACTCCATCCTCAGATTGTTTTTTTCCGCCATCGGGTTCGGATGCAACTTTCGACACTTTGTTTCGAAACTTACTTCTGCTGTTTTTTACAATACTTCAAAACTTCTACAACTTCTATCGATATCATCATCTCGACGCGTCTCTTCTTCGATCCCCTTTCCAGCCGTCGACGCGTGCCGCTGGGCCCATCGACGCCGTAAGGCCTACAGCTAATGGAAAGGACGCCCTTCTGGAAATGCCCCCAGTGTGGAGCAAAGTTCCCCCACAGTGACCATCACGAGGTCTGTAACCTGTGCCTCACGCCCGACCACAACGAGGCCACCTGCCCAGCTTGCGCCTCCTTCCGCTCGAAAAAGACCATTCGGGATCGTCGAGCTCGAAGACACGTTATGGCGCAACGGTCCGCTCCAGAACCTGTCGACCTCTTCAACGAGGGCCCCGATGTCCCGGAGGAAGATTCCGAAGACCTAACCATTGTGTCGGAGGCAGAGGACTCAGACGGTACCATCACTCCTGGGCAACGAGTGAGTACTACTGCCCCTGCCCCAACCCCCCCATCAAAACAGAAGGCACCAGTCAAGACTTCGCCTGCTGGCCCCAGTTGCGACTGAAAACATGCTTTGGACGCCCCGCCTTCCGGCTCGGCACCGAAGAAAAGACTAAAGCCTTCCAGTTCCTCGGCACCGACCAAGCCGCATGTATCAGTTCCACCGGCACCTTCGGCGCCGAAGCCAAAGGAACACTCTGCTCCGAAATCCACTTCGGTCCCAAAACCCGCCTCCAAGCATGCGGATAAGTCGGCGTCGAAACCAAGGCTCCACGACACAGCCCCTAAGCCAAAGCTGTCGGAGCCCATTGCCAAGCCGAAGGACTCTTCCACGCCTTCCAAGGCCAAAGAGCACACAAAGCAACCATCACCGCGCTCGGAACCGAAAAAGTCGGCGCCAAAGCCAAATCTCCAGGAGGAGGAACTGTTTCAACCGGATCCTATCGATCCTAAACAACATAAACTTTACATTAACCCTAAAACTGGACATGTCACTACTGTGCCACGCCACGAGCCCGTCCCTGTCAAAAAGAAGGACTCTGCTACTTCCCTATGCCTCCTTCTTCCCCTGTCCTTCCACCTAACACCCTCCTCTCTACATCCCTGTTACACCGCCTCAGCCTGTAACATCTCCGCCACATGACTATCAGGACGACATGGGGGATGGTGGTGACCCTGATGACGTTTTCCCAGACCCAGATGACCCACCACAGGACGATTGGGGCTACAATGATCCCATAGATCTTCCAGACCTTCCAAGCCCTCCACCATATCCCACAAAACCATCTCCCCAGATGATAACATTGGTTTTGGGCAACTTATTCACAGGGCTGCTGTCTTTCATGGGGTACATATACACACCAACCCACCAGAGGAAGATTTCCTCTTAGATACCTTCGAACAGTCTCAACGAACTGTACAGACATTGCCCATGATTAAAGGAGTCATCAAACATGCTCCTGAGATATTTAAAGATCCTGTACGGGCCAGGATTCTTAACCCTAGGATCGACAAAAATATAGACCTGCCCCTGATGACCCTGCCTACATCAAAGGCCAGCTCCTCTTGACTCCTTAGTCGTTTCCAATGCTCGTAAACGAGCTAATTCTCAGACTTCAGGGGACGCTCCGCCCCCTGATAAGGAGTCAAAATTGTTGGATGCCTCTGGCAACGAGTGGCTGCGCAAGCCACCAATCACTGGCGCATAGCCAACACCCAGGCACTGCCTGCAAGATACGATAGGGCCCACTACGACCAGCTAGAAACCCTATTGCAACACCTACCTGACCAGTACAAGACGCAGGCAAATGATCTCATTCAGGAGGGCAAATTAATCTCCAATGCGTCCATTAAGTGTGCCCTTGATGCGCCGACACCGCCGCTAGGTCTGTTAACACCAGCGTACTCATCAGAAGGCATGCCTGGTTACGCATTTCAGGCTTCAAGCCAGAGGTTCAAACCACCATTTTAAACCAGCCGTTTAATCAGAACCAACTCTTTGGTCCGGCTGTAGACACGGCACTTGAAAAAATGAAGGACACTGACACTGCCAAATCAATGGGAGCATTGCAGTCTCCACAACAACGTGGCTCCTTTCGCCGCTCCTTCTACAGAGGAGGCTCTAGGAACACCAACACAGACAATTCCTCTTCTTACAGAAACACCACCCAAACATCTCCCAATAGGGGATACTTTAGAGGTGGTTACCGAGGCAACAGTAAGGGCAGAGGCCGAGGTAGCAACAACACCCGTACCTCCCCCACTCCTAAACAGTGACTTCCCTCCACTTCCCCCCTGACCATTCCACTCCTGTCGGGGGACGACTAGCACAGTTCCTACCTGTCTGGAACTCCATTACAACAGACAGGTGGGTGAGACAAATTATCCAACATGGTTACTGCCTAGAACTTACAGCTGCCCCCCCAAACATACCACCCAGGCAGCGTCCAATGTCCGCAGACCATCTCATGCTTTTAAAGCAACAAGTTCTTTCCCTGCTTCAAAAGCACGCCATAGAGCCAGTCCCTCTAAAACACCAGGGCACAGGGGTTTACTCCTGTATTTCCTAATCCCCAAAAGGATGGGACTCTAAGGCCTATTCTAGACCTCAGACCCTCAATCAATATATACATTCGGATCATTTTCACATGATCACTCTCCAACAAGTGCTTCCCTTACTACAACAAGAGGACTTCCTTGCCACACTAGACCTCAAGGACGCCTACTTCCACATTCCCATACATCCTGCTCGCCGGAAGTATCTAAGGTTCGTACTCGATGGACCGCACTACCAGTTCAAAGTACTTCCATTCGGAGTCACCACTGCTCCAAGAGTGTTTACTAAATGCCTTGCAGTAGTAGCAGCACACCTACGAAGACAGCAAATACACGTCTTCCCATACCTGGACGACTGGCTCATCAAAGCCAGATCATTCAACCAGTGTGTGCAACACACTCATCAAACTATACAAACACTACACAACTTGGGGTTCACAATCAACTACACCAAGTCTCACCTCCAACCATCCCATATACATCAATATCTAGGAGCCACAATAAACACTTCCACAGCCCTAGCTTATCCCAGCCCAGCCAGGATAGCCAGTATACAAACCCTCATCACCAGGTTTCAAATACAACACTCTCTCCCAGCCAGAGTATTCATGCAACTAATCGGCATGATGGCATCTTGCATTTTCATCGTCCCTCATGCAAAACTTCAAATGCGTCCCCTACAAGAGTGTCTAGCGCACCAATGGAACCAGGCTCACGGACAACTTACAGATCTGGTGTTGGTGGACAGCCGCACACATCGCTCTCTGCAGTGGTGGAACACAAAAAATTTGTCCAAAGGGCGGCCGTTCCTACAGCCTGTTCCACAAATAGTACTGACAACGGACGCATCACTCACAGGATGGGGTGCACACCTGTTACGTCATACAACACAAGGCAAGTGGACCACTCAACAAAAGCTGCTCCACATCAATCATCTGGAGTTACTAGCTATATTCCTAGCTCTCAAATCCTTCCAACTCCACGTACAAAACAAGGCTGTCCTGATCCGAACAGACAACATCACAGCCATGTACTACATACAAAAACAGGGGGACACACTTCCACAACTGTCCCAACTGGCACAGGATATTTGGAGGTGGGCCATTCCACAGAACATATACCTTCTAGCAGAACACCTACCAGGAGTTCACAATCAGATTGCCGATCTGTTAAGTCGACAGACACAACAGATTCACGAATGGGAACTACATCCACAAGTTCTTCTACCGTTTTTCCACATGTGGGGCCAGCCAGACATAGATCTGTTCGCCACACACCAAAACGCAAAATGCCCAACCTTCGCCGCCAGGTTTCCACACCCGCAGTCCAAGGGCAATGCGATATGGATGAACTGGTCCGGCAGATTTGCGTACGCTTTTCCACCACTACCACTCCTTCCACTTGTGGTACGCAAGCTCCGACATCATTCTCTAAAAATGATCCTAGTAGCTCCCACATGGGCACGCCAACCGTGGTTCACCACACTGCTAGAACTATCAGTAGTCCCATATCAAAAACTACACCTCTCCCCATCAATGCTAACGCAGAGCCATGGAGAGATAAGGCACCCAAATCCATCCCAACTGAACCTTGCGATCTGGCTCCTGAAGTCCTAGAATTCGGTTACCTTAACCTACCGGCAGACTGTGTGAACGTTATTAAAGAGGCTAGACGCCCTACTACCAGAGCTTGCTATGCAGCAAAATGGAAAAGATTAGCTATTTACTGCACTAACAATAATATCCAGCCATTACAGGCCTCCACGCAAAACATCATTTGCTACTTACTACATTTGCAAAGATGTAATCTTGCATACTCATCCATACGTCTGCATCTAGTGGCCCTTGCTGCTTACCTACAGAACAGGCAACACTTATCACTCTTTAGAGTCCCAGCCATTAAAGCCTTTATGGAAGGCCTTAAACGGATCATACCTCCCAGATTACCACCTTCCCCAGTGTGGAATCTTAACATAGTACTTACTAGGCTCATGGGACCACCATTTGAACCCCTGCATAAATGTGAACTTCAATTCCTTACATGGAAAGTCGCGTTCCTAATTGCAATCACCTCTCTCAGGAGAGTCAGTGAGATCCAGGCTTTAACTGTACAAGAGCCCTTCTTACAAATACATCATAACAATAGTTCTCAGGACAAACCCAAAATTCCTTCCAAAAGTCATTTCGCCTTTCCACCTTAACCAATCTGTAGAACTACCCGTGTTTTTTCAAAACCAGATTCTGTAGCAGAAAGAGCTCTCCACACCCTGGACGTCAAAAGAGCCCTAATGTATTACATTGACAGAACCAAATCATTTCGCAAAACAAAACAATTGTTTGTAGCTTTCTCTCCACCACATAAGGGTAACCCCATCTCAAAAGCTAGGATTGCAAGGTGGATTGTTAAATGTATCCAAATATGCTACCAAAAAGCCAAACGCACATTATCAATTCCCCCTAGAGCGCACTCAGCATGCAAACTAGGGGCTTCCATGGCATTCTTAGGGAACATTCCCCTAGAAGACATCTGTAAGGCAGCCATATGGTCTACAACACACACCTTCACTAAACACTATTGTGTTGATGTGCAAGCCAAGCAACAAGCTTCTGTGGGCCAAGCTGTCCTTAGAACACTTTTTCAAACTACTGCAACACATACAGGTGACCACCGCTAGGGGAGATACTGCTGTACAGTCTATGCACAGTGTGAGTCTCTGCAGCTCACATGCCTCGAACGGAAAATGCTACTTACCAGTATGCATCTGTTCTTGGCATGTAGAGCTGCAGATCCTCACACGCCCACCCACCTCCCCGGGACCTGTATGTGTTCCAGTCCTATCTTATTTAGATATACACAGATGGACATCTTTTTCTACTAACTCCATCACTCCCCATTATGGCGAAAAACAATCTGAGGATGGAGTCGATGCCCATGCGCACTATTGTCCAAAGGAGAAGTCACCTATCACATGACTACAAAGACTTCTTCGAAGACAACAACAAAGTGCAAGCATCCGAGCCCAACACCAGATGGCGATCTAATGCACAGTGTGAGGATCTGCAGCTCTACATGCCATGAACAGATGCATACTGGTAAGTAGCATTTTCCTTTTGTCCTGACATGCCTCATGTGTACACCCTTTGAGCCATTGCATGACTCTGTGCCTCTCCTGACCTTGAAGATTCTTTCTCACTATGATTAAGTCAGCTCGTCGCTTGAGTAAAAATATAGGCACTCTCAGTGAAACCACCCTATTCCACCTTTTTCCTGGACAAATGTGTGCTTAGGACACAGGTGGCCTTCTTTCCTAAAATCTTGACCCACTTCCATGTAGGACAACCCATCACTCTGCCAGCGTTTCATGTAATCTCCTTGCCCATCACCAATTGGAGGTGGTACCCTGATTTTTTTCTTTTCTTTCAGCAGCATGCAATTAACTGCGTAGCTGCTAAGACCCTGTAGGCAAGTAAAATTCAATTGTTTTTGGACTTACCTTCTTAACATTGCTCTTTCAGAACAAGTAGTGTCACTTCTGGTGTTGTGGGTATTGGGAAACACAACACTTAAATATGTCACAAAATGTATTTCCAGAAAAACTGTGGTATAGGGCATGACGACCATATGTATATAGTGGAGAGGTGTGGTGCAGAGGCCAGGGCAGCTGACTTCGGAGCACAGGGCTCACCGTTCGATCCCCGGCTCCGGCGGCAGCTCAGCTCAGCACCATGTGACTCTGGGCAATAGCTCACTTAATTTCCACGACGGCCCCCAGCGCCTTGAGACCAGTAAGGGTGAGTAGTTCGCGCTTTACAAATACGGATTTAGATTTAGATTTATATCTACTCTATATTGCCCCACACCCATTCTAATACTTTCAATTAGTATTTGGTAGCATTATTCTTAAACTTTTGTGTCCTGTTCCATTTTATCGTTATTTTGTATTGCGTTTCTTCATGATGAATGCATGATATTGTTTTTGTAAAGCGTTGGACACGAGCCCTGATCTATAGTTCCTTATAATACTTTTTTCAACTTCCAATTAATAGTCCACAGTGTTAAAACACATATGTTCGAGGCATATGAGCTGCAAATTGTACACTAAGCATAGATCGCCATCTGGTGTTGGGCTCGGATGCTTGCACTTTGTTGTTGTCTTGGAAGAGTCTTTTGTAGTCACGAGATAGGTGACTCCTCCTTTGGACGATAGTGCGCATGGGCATCGACTCCATCCTCAGATTGTTTTTTTCCGCCATCGGGTTCGGATGTAACTTCTGCGCTCCGGTTCGGCACCATATTCTCCAAACCTTTTCGACGCGCAAACTATCAAAAAAACTCGACGGTATTGTCTTCGATCGCGTGATCTTCGACGCGCACCTCAACTACTCTATTCCGGTCGTCGACCCGGGCCGTTGGGCCTATCGACGCCGTTCAGGCCTACAGCTCATGGAAAGGACTCCATTTAAAAAATGCCCCCAGTGTGGAGCTAAATTTCCACACAGTGACCACCACAAGGTCTGTAACCTATGTCTCTCGCCCGAACACGACGAGAACAATTGCCAAGCCTGCACCTCTTTTACATCTAAAAAGACCATTCGTGATCGCCGGGCCCGACGACACATCATGGCGCAGCGAGCAGCTCCGGTACCGGTGGACATCTTCGATGAAGGCCCCGATGTCCCGGAGGACGATTCTGAGGACCTGGAAATCGTGTCCGAAGCAGACTCCGACTCAGACGGCCACATCACTCCTGGTCAACGAGTGAGTACACCTGCCCCTACCCCAACTCCACCCCCAAAACAGAAGGCCCTGGTCAAGACTTCGCCTGCTGGCCCCAGTCGCGACAAAGAACAAGCTTCAGAAGCCCTGCCCCTGGGCCCGGCTCCGAAGATAAGGGACAAGCCTTCCGGTAGCTCGGGACCGAGCAAACCGCATCTCAGTGTTCCGCAGGCACCAACGGCACCGAAACCGAGCGTGCAGCCTACTCCCAAAAAGACATCTGCACCGAACATCTCGACGCCGAAAGGAAAGCCATCGGATCTGAAACCAAAACCTTCGGAACCGAAAAAGATTTCCGCCTCCACAGCTAAGCCAAAGGACCCCAAACCATCTCCCAAGGCCTCGGAGCAGAAATCTAAACCTCGCTCGGACCCGAAGAAATCGGCGTCGAAAGCGGTTACCGAAGAGGAAGAACTTTTTCGGCCGGATCCTATTGATCCAAAACAAAAAACTCTCCACATAGACCCCAAAACAGGACATTTGTCTGCTGTTCCACACAAGAAGAGGAAACTGGACACACCAGGCACTCCCGTAGTGCCTGTGAAAAAGAAAGACTGTGCCACTTCACCTATACAACCCTCTTCTCCTGTTCTTCCTCCTAACCCAGTCTCTCCTCCACATTCTCCTATACTTCTACCAAATTCACCACCACCACAGGATGATGATGATCTAGGGGATGGGGGAGGCAACAATGACCCTTTCACTGACCCTGATGACGATACAGATGTACCACAGGACAATTGGGACGATGATAATGACCCAATAGATCCTCCAGACCTCCCTGATCCCCATGCATATCCAACAAAGCCGTCTCCCCCAGATGACAATATTGGCTTTGGTCAGCTTGTAAATAGAGCTGCTCTCTACCATGGGTTCAGATGCATTCTGCCCCTGCAGACGAGGACTTTCTCCTAGACACCTTTGAACAGTCACAAAAAACTGTACAAACACTGCCAATGTTAAAGGGTGTCATTAAACATGCCCCCGACATATTCAAAGACCCTGTTAGGGCTAGAATTCTCAATCCCAGGATTGATAAAAAATATAAACCCGCTCCCAATGATCCCACCTACATCAAGGGTCAACTACCTTTAGACTCACTAGTGGTAGCTAATGCTAGGAAACGTGCCAACTCTCAGACCTCCGGTGAGGCACCACCTCCGGATAAAGAGTCTAAGTTGTTAGATGCTTCCGGCAAGAGAGTTGCCGCCCAAGCAGCTAATCACTGGCGGATAGCCAACACACAGGCATTACTTGCTAGGTATGATAGCCAACTAGAAACCCTATTACAACATGTACCTGATCAATATAAAACCAAGGCAGATGATTTAATTCAGGAGGGCAAATTAATAATTAATGCTTCAATCAAGTGTGCCCTTGACGCAGCTGCCACAGCCTCTAGGTCCGTTAACACTAGTGTACTACTCAGACGGCATGCCTGGTTACGCATCTCAGGCTTCAAACAGGAGGTACAAACAACATCCCTCAATCAGCCGTTCAATCAAGAACAACTCTTTGGACTGGCTGTAGACACCACTCTAGAGAAAATGAAAAAGGACACGGAGACTGCTAAATCCATGGGGGCATTACAGTCTCCATCCACACGTGGTTCCTTTCGTCGCTCCTTCTATAGAGGAGCATCCAAAAATATCGGAACAGACACCGCCTCTTTTCCTACAAAAACACCACGCAAACATCCCCCAACAGAGGATATTTTAGAGGCGGATACCGGGGAAATAACAACAAAGGAAGAGGCCGAGGTAACAACAACACTCGCACCTCCCCCACTAATAAACAGTGACTTCCCTCCAGACCATTCCACCCCGGTCGGAGGGAAGACTATCACAGTTCCTACCTGTCTGGAATTCCATCACTACAGACAAGTGGGTAAGACAAATTATCCAGTATGGTTACTGCCTGGAACTTACAGCAACCCCACCCACCATACCACCCAAACAGCGTCCAATGTCCACGGAACATCTCACACTCTTAAAACAAGAGGTTCTCTCACTGCTTCAAAAGCAAGCAATAGAACTAGTTACCTTACAGCATCAAGGAACAGGGGTTTACTTGCTGTATTTCCTAATCCCCAAAAAGGAAGGCACCCTAAGACCAATACTCTACCTCAGACCCCTCAATCTTTACATACAATCGGATCATTTTCATATGATCACTCTTCAACAGGTCCTCCCACTACTTCAACAAGGCGACTTCCTTGCCACACTAGATCGCAAGGACGCCTACTTCCACATTCCCATACACCCAGCTCACGGGAAATATCTAAGATTCATAGTGGACGGACAACACTATCAGTTCAAAGTCCTTCCATTCGGAGTGACCACCGCACCCGGGGTGTTCACAAAGTGCCTTGCAGTCGTAGCAGCACACTTAAGAAGACAACAAATCCATGTCTTTCCATACCTCGACGACTGGCTAATAAAAGCCAAGTCATTCAAACAGTGTGTTCATCACACTCATCAAACCATCCAGCTGCTACACCACCTAGGATTCACAGTAAACTACACCAAGTTACATCTTCAGCCCTCCCACATACACCAGTATCTAGGAGCCACATTAGACACCTCCAGAGCTCTGGCATATCCCAATCCAGCCAGGATAACCAGTATACAAACACTAATCACCAAATTTCAGCCACAGCACTCCCTCCCAGCAAGGGTATTCATGCAACTCATAGGAATGATGGCATCTTGCATTTTTATTGTACCTCATGCAAGACTTCAGATGCGCCCCTTACAAGAATGCCTAGCACGTCAGTGGAACCAGGCTCAAGGACAACTTACAGATTTGGTGTTGGTGGACAGCCGCACACATCGCTCTCTGCAGTGGTGTAACACACCAAACCTTTCCAAAGGGCTGCCGTTCATGGAGCCAGTTCCACAGATAGTGCTAACAGCAGACGCATCACTCACCGGCTGGGGAGCTCATCTCCTAAACCACACAAT
The DNA here is from genome assembly GCA_963921515.1 of Calotriton arnoldi. Taxonomy (NCBI): domain Eukaryota; kingdom Metazoa; phylum Chordata; class Amphibia; order Caudata; family Salamandridae; genus Calotriton; species Calotriton arnoldi. The sequence goes on along the minus strand of CAWUFW010001967.1, from coordinate 862,685 downwards.
TCAAGGCAAATGGACCACTCAACAGAAAGTGTTCCACATCAATCACCTAGAATTACTGGCAATATTCCTAGAATTAAAATCATTCCAAGTACATCTACGTCACAATACTGTGCTAGTCCGCACGGATAACATCACAGGCATGTATTACCTGCAAAAACAAGGAGGCACACATTTTTTGAAGCTGTCTCAGCTGGCACAGAACATTTGGAGATGGGCCATTCCACAAAACATATATCTTGCAGAACATCTTCCAGGAGTTCACAATCAGATTGCGGATCTGCTAAGTCGACAGACACAGCAGATACACGAATGGAAACTTTATCCCCAAGTTCTTCAACCATTTTTCCAAATGTGGGGTCAACCAGACATAGATCTGTTCGCCGCACACGCAAATGCAAAATGCCCAACCTTTGCCGTCAGGTTTCCACACCTGTTGTCCAAAGGCAATGCGATATGGATGAACTGGTCAGGCAGATTTGCGTATGCTTTTCCGCCACTCCCACTGATTCCCCTAGTAGTACGCAAGCTCAGACAACAGTCTCTCAGGATGATCCTGGTAGCTCCCACATGGGCACGGCAACCGTGGTTCACAACACTACTGGAACTTTCAGTAGTTCCACACCAAAAGCTACCTCTCTCCCCAACGTTGCTAACGCAGAACCATGGAGAGATAAGGCACCCCGATCCAGGTCAACTGAATCTAGCGATCTGGCTCCTGAAGTCCTAGAGTTTGGTTATCTTAACCTTCCACCGGACTGTATGAACATCATTAAGGAAGCCAGACGCCCTACTACTAGAGCTTGCTATGCAGCAAAATGGAAAAGATTTGTCATTTACTGCAACAACAATAAAATCAATCCGCTGGACGCTTCAATCCAGGACATCATTTGCTATTTGCTACACTTACAAAGGTGTAATCTAGCATATTCATCCATAAGATTACATCTAGCAGCACTTGCCGCTTATTTGCAAAACAGACAACACTTGTCACTATTTAGAGTACCTGCAATTAAAGCCTTTTTGAGGGCCTTAAAAGGATAATTCCCCCAGACTGCCACCCTCTCCAGTGTGGAATTTAAACATTGTTCTTACCAGGCTCATGGGTCCCCCATTTGAACCTCTACACAAATGCGAACTACAGTTCCTCACATGGAAAGTAGCTTTCCTTGTCGCAATTACCTCTCTCAGGAGGGTTAGCGAGATCCAGGCTTTAACCATACAAGAACCATTCTTACAAATACATTGTAACAAGGTGGTTCTTATAATAAATCCAAAATTCCTTCCGAAAGTAATCTCTGCTTTTCATCTTAACCAATCAGTGGAGTTACCAGTGTTTTTCCAAAACCCAAACTCTGTAGCAGAGAGGGCTCTTCACACCCTGGACGTCAAAAGAGCCCTACTTTATTACATAGACGGGACTAATCCCTTTAGAAAAACAAGACAACTGTTTGTAGCCTTCGCACCACCTCATAAAGGTAACCCCATCTCCAAAGCTGGGATCGCTAGGTGGATAGTAAAATGCATTCAAATATGCTACCAAAAGGCTAAACGCACATTAACAATTCCCCCTAGAGCGCACTCAACACGCAAACTAGGGGCTTCCATGGCATTCTTAGGGAACATTCCCTTAGATCACATCTGTAAAGCAGCGACATGGTCTACACCACACACCTTCACCAAACACTGTTGTGTTGACGTGCAGGCTAAGCAACAGGCTTCTGTAGGCCAAGCTGTTCTTAAAACACTTTTTCAAACCACTGCAACAGATACAGGTGACCACCGCTAGGGGAGACACTGCTGTACAGTCTATGCATAGTGTACAATCTGCAGCTCATATGCCTCGAACGGAAAATGCTACTTACCAGTATGCATCTGTTCTTGGCATGTAGAGCTGCAGAGTTGTACGCGCCCACCCGCCTCCCCGGAACCTGTATCTGTTCCAGTATTATCTTAATTGGATACATTCACATGGACATCTCTTTATTTCTTACTCACTCCATCATTTCCCATCATGGCGAAAAACAATCTGAGGATGGAGTCGATGCCCATGCGCACTATCGTCCAAAGGAGGAGTCCCCTATCTCGTGACTACAAAAGACTCTTCCAAGACAACAACAAAGTGCAAGCATCCGAGCCCAACACCAGATGGCGATCTATGCATAGTGTACAACTCTGCAGCTCTACATGCCAGCATTTTCCTTACTGTGTAGTGTCTTAAACTCAAGCGGGCTAGTGTGACCAACTGAGCATAAGTCATAATTCATCTTAATAGGGCCCAAGTGGTCTTGTTTACATAATTTCTATTTTCAATCGGACGCCTTAGATATACACTTCAACAGTTCATTCTTACTCCACATCAGCCGGGCTAGCCATGAGCTTAAAAGCTCTCCCTGTCCTCCGCAGCATGGAACTCACCGGCTGACACCAGGGCATTTTGGACTCCTGGTCCCTCAATAGTTATAGGGGACCTCATCCCCCAACACCAGAAGCGCCAGGAAGCACGACTTCGAAGTAAGGTTTCAGAGGGGGGCGGGGCCACCCACACGCTGAAAAGTGCTCCCTGTCCTCCCGCAGAGTTGGACACGTGCAGAAGAAATTAATTATGTGGAAGACCAACTGGCCACTCTTGTTACTCACCCTCCATCTGGGGAGTTACCAGATGATACCCCAACCACGGAACTGACAAAGGCAGCCCTGCAGTCACCACCTGGTGCTATTGAGACATCGATTTGGGTGGCCCCCGTCCCTCTATTCAGACATTGAGGACAAATCCCTTTGTCCCTCAACCTACAAGTTCCCAAGACACCTTGCGGGGTTGTGTGAAAGCCGAGAAGGCTGTTTCGTTGCCAGGCAATCCGATTTCAGGCTCGAAACATCGAGGGAGGAAACCTAAGAATGTGAAAATACGAGAGGACATTTCGGCGACACTGGTCAACTTCAACAATGACCAACCAGATCTTATTTTACAATTTCGAACTCTTTATCCCCCCCATTATCAATTGTCTGCCTAAATTAGAGGGAAGACTAGCAAAGGTGGATGGTGATGTGGGGAACGCAGGCTCATTGTTGGGGAAGTTGAATTTTGGTCTCTCCAGCAGGCTGTTTTCTCCCTTACGGAGCACCCCCCGTCACAGACGTTAAACCATAAGATTCCAAGCCTTGATTTGTTGGTGCTCTGGTAGTACCAGAGGCATGGGACAAAATTAGTCCAGTTCAGCCACCTCGACATGTATTATGGGTAGGGGAGGGAGGCAGTAGTTTATTGGTGTGGCTGAACCTCAAGTAGTAACTACCTCTAATGTCCAGGAGAACAGCAGGCGGAAAGAGGCATCAAATTCCCTTAAGTTCACTCTGACATTGTTCTGTATTACTCCTCCAATGGTGACTTTACAAATTGCCTCTGCCTTCTACACCTTATGTTTCTGTTATGACTAATGTCCCTTTGCTTAATGAGGGAGTTGCAGAAGGCTATCAGGAACTGAAAAATAAAGTAGCTCATGGGTTCTCAAGTAGATTTGTAGTTTTGCATGGTCCGTGGCATGAGGAGATTATCTTGGTGCCTAGGGTGGAGTGGATTGTAGTAGTGGATAAAGTAGGTTATGATACAAAAGGGGATACAAAAGTAGGTTATGATCAGATTTTGCCTACTTCTAGGTCCTCCCCTTTTAAGAACACTGAGATTACACTGTTTCCCCCCCCCCAGGTTATTTTTACCCTCATAAGAGGACGGTCCTTCGGCCGTCAACTAGGGATGTTACTCCATAGGAGGCGAGAGGGCCGACTGTTTCAAATATGGCAGCCACTCAGGTTGCCTCAGCTGTCCAGCTTTGTAGCAAATTTGCCCCTTTGTCGGGCCTTACTGAGCTGGATTGACTACCCACATTAAATGCTAGGAAAGAGGGGGGCCTAAGGGGATAGAGGACAGGAAATATAATACCGTGAGTATATTAAGCTGGAATGTGGCTGGAGGAAGCACCTTATTGTCTGATGAGCGCGAGGTTAACTTTCTTAAAACTTTTGAGGTTATCTGCCTACAAGAGACCTGGGAAGACTTCGGGGCTTCCAGTTTGGATGGTTACGCAGCCTTTCATGTGCACGCAATACCCTCAGCCCATAGCAGAGCAAAGAGGGGGCTAGTGACCTTTGTGAGCCTAGGATTAAGATATGATAAGGAGATTATCAGGCACACAGCAATAAATGTTTTAGGGGTGCTTTTAACTTTTCCCCACAATATTTTTGTGCTAGTTATTAATGTTTGATTCGCCCACCTCAGATGAACCCTTAGAGAGGGAACTTAAATCCTTTCTTAAAGGTTGTTTTTTGGCTCACTTCATTGCACTTAATATCGAACTTGCAGGGGATTTTAATTTGCACCCCTGCTTGGTATGTAGATCTATTGTAGGAGAGGACGATTTATTTGTGGAGTTGGAGCAGTCTCATTTCACATATTCCCGTCAAGGCGACACCTTAAATATTCTTCTGTCTGAATATAACCTTATTAACTTCCTGCCCAACCAAGAGTCCTATTACCCTGATGTGGTACCTACATTTAAGGGTAGGGATTCAAGTTCCATTATTGACTTCATTTATGTTTCGTCTGGCCTTTTGTCACTTTTAAATAATTTTAAAATAGTTTGGAATACTCAGTGAACACAATCCTCTTAAGGCAGAATTGAGGTGGTACAATTTAGAGAGGGTCAAACGAGTTGTAATACAGACCCTCTACTACCTAAGGAACAAGGCCGTAGACTAAGCTGGCGGAAGATTATACCGAAGAATGTTCTTAGAAATTTGTTGCAATTGTGTAGAGGGAACTTTGAAGTTTGTCTTCAACAAGATACCCCTGATCAGAATATTCTGGCCGCCCCTTCTAAATATTTGCAAAGAAATAAAATCAACCCTTGCAAAGAGAGGGAGAAGGGATGACCGATGCGGACATAAATGGTTTGATAAGAAATGCTATAAGGCCCATAAAGATTTGATGATAGCTCTGCACCACAAACCAAGATCTAAAGAGGCCGTAAAGAAGGCTATATCCCAGTATACCATGTTGTGCAGGTTGCGGAAGAAAGAGCTTAAAAAAGAAGCATAGGAACAGCTAGTGTCCGCTTGTGAATCAAGAAATAGTTCAGATTTCTGTAAAGTCGCGAACCAGCCGATATTCAATGAGGTATTAGTCCGCGACATGGTACAGTTTAGCCCAGCACAGGCATGGCTAACACACTTTGAGACAATTTATTCAAATGGTGAAGACTCGTCACCTGATGTTTATAATGACCTACCCAGAGGTGAAGAATTGCATTTTGATGTTCAGGAAGTTGCAGAGGCTATTTAGGCCCTGTCCTCTGGTAAAGCACCTGGTTTAGTCTGAGTCCCTGGGGGTCTTTTTAAATGTTGTATTTAGCTCTGGTTTCCGGTAGTTGCACAGCATTACAGTGCAGCGGTAGAAGGCCATATTCCCCCGTCCTGGCAAAAATCGGTTATAGTGCCAATTTTTAAGAAAGGTAATCGAGCAGACCCCGCTTGCTACTGGCCCATTTTCTGCTGCCTGCCGAGGTGAATATTATTGGCCGAGCAGTTTTAAGGCAACTCACTGAATGGGCAGAGGCTGGGAAAGATCCTATTAGATGTCCAATATGGTTTTTGACCAGGGCGGGGGATGATTGAGCAGAATTTGAAACTCCATCTAGTGATCTCAAAATATACTGATAAGGAGGAGTCGGTTCATCTCGCCTTCACGGATCTCAGCACAGCCTTCGACACAGTGGAGAGATCGAAACTGTCGGCTGTGCTGGGGGATATGGGGGTTGAGACTGGCCTTGTGTCTTTTTTGCGTAATTTACATGCTGGACTGGAGGTGTCAGTAAGATATGGTCCCTCTGGGAAATGCACTATTCACTATAAATTTAGGGTTGTATTTTAGCCCCAATGCTTTTTTATCTTGTATATCAACTAGCTGGAAAGGTGCAAAGATGTCTCACTAGCTGAGAATAGGCTGGTTCCAGCATTATGGTACGCTGATGATACCATATTTTGGCACATACAGCTAATGGCCTGCAACTCTTGTTAGATTGCTTTTATGATTTTATGTATAATATGGGCCTAAAACAATTTTTTTTAAATCTTATACTATGGCGATAGGCCCCAAAAATGGCAAAGCCAAGAATCTTAAGATTAATGGTAATTTTATTTGCAATACTATTACATTTTGTTACCTAGGCATCTGGCTGGACCGTAAGTTGAATTAGGATCCGTTGTTGGATTCATGTTCAGTCCTTTAATAGTGTTGCTCATAGTATTGAGGCCTTTGCAAGGCACTTAGGCCATACTCATGTTAAATCCATATTGGATCTTGAGAAAGCAAAGCGTCTCCCGACTTTCTTTTGGGTCAGAAATGTTGGGGTACAAGTGTTGTCATTCAATTCAGGTAGCAGAAAACAAGTTCCTGAGAAGGATTTTGAGATTGCCGCAGAGTGTCAATGGAGATAGTGCATTCAGAGGTAGGGGCAGATTTTATTTCTGATTTTATTAAAGTCTACCCCATACTATTATGGCTGGCAGTCTGGTTGAAAAAGGAATTGGACCTAAACAGAATGATCTTGAAAGATTGTTTGCAATCCACTCTACCCGCGTCTGTATTGTTTCCAACACGCTTCCCATCCTCCGCATGTCAAAAATCAAAAAAATCTTAGTTTGATCGAGAAAACTCCAACTGTATCCTTTGTGCCTAACCCGTTTTATTTCACTGCTACTCGAACAAACACCATTGAGTACTCTGCTGATGCAACGGACTCCGTTCCAATACTGCCCTCTGTGCCACTCCAGATATCTGCGCACCGACCTTCACAAAGAAATGCAGTGACAAAATATCAAAGACACACTCGATATCTTCAGAGAAGATATTAAAAAGGAAGAGATGGAAGCGTCTGCAGCGGAAGAAGAGGCCTTCTCCGTCCAAGACTCCAACTCCGATTCCGAGCTGGAGATAGAGCTGGAGTCCCATGAGGTTCTAGCCGGTCAAGGTGTCGTAAGTACCAAAGCCCCTTTGCCCACAAAACCCACCTCCCCTAAACAAGGCTCCGGGCCACCACAGCCATCTGGCCATGGTAGGCACCAAGACTCTGCTTCGAATGCCCTATTACAGATCCTGATGCAGGGGATGGGGATGACACTCATGGACAATCACCAGCAGGGTAAGTAACATAATCCATATATAACACTATATTTCAGTACATTACTGTTCCCTCCATGATCCTACAGCCGTGCTTTGAATAGAGGAGAAATGTACAACTAGACATATAATTGAATGGATCTAGTATTGTGGGATCTTCTTGGGGGGGGTAATTTACAGTGCCCTTCAAAGAATATAAATAGCAAGGCAGCCTCTCTCTTGGTGCCTGTGTAAGTGACTGTATCAGACCCAAACAATTGTCAAGATGGAAGGTCCTGTGAGTGTCCTACCAAAAAGAGAAATTGCCGGTTTCCAAGCTCTCAGGATACAAAGATTGCGTAAGCTAAAACAAACACTTTTAGGGTCACTTAAGTGCTAGGGAACTAAGATAGCATGATCACTCAACATCATCAAGATAGCTGCACTGAACGTGACCCATGGTGCGCCAATCGCAGCTCAAGAAACTGACCTGAAAAGGTTAGGACTCCATAAGCCACAATTTTGTTTAAAGTGCACAGGTGTAGCTAAAAGCACAGAGGTGGGTGTGGTGGGGGGGAGGCCATTTAACACCCAAAGACAGCAGAGAACCCAACGTAACTGTTGCTAGAGCAGCAAAAACAAAGGGAGTCTCTCAGTGAAAGGAGAACCTGATATGGGTTAAGGTGTCCTGTGATTAGTGGTGGGTTCATATATTGCCTGGGACATGCTCTTGGGAAATGGATTTTTGTCTCTTTCTTCTTATGGTTCCACATTTAAGCTTGTTGAAGCTGCTGGACTATGGAATACAGCAGATTGTGTGCATGATCCTCACCTCCTGTCTTGATCCAGAATTCGTCTTGAGTTTATCAATATACTATAGAAGGCTCTGGCCTAGAAAACAATGTTTGCTTGAAGGTATTGTTCCTTTCTAGAGTGTTCGTTTATATGGTATGTTCTTTACTTTTGCAGACACAGGAGTTGTGCACATGCCATATTGGAGTAATTTTTGCGCTGGAAGTCCTAAGGGAAATATTCTCTTTATTTTAGCAAGGGTACCAGTTAAAATTTTGTAACTTAACATGGTATTACAAAACCCAATGGGCTACTCATTTAAGCTCATAGACCAATATAAATTCAAAACTGACCTTGAGCTCTAAAAATTGTTAGTAAAACAAACTGCCTTTTAGTTTATATTGTTGCACCTAATGCCTTGAAGTGGGATTGCATAGATTCAAGAGGATGATTATTTACTAGACAACACTACTGGTCTTATTCATTGCAGTCTAAATTATAGTACTAAGAGCGTTTTTGTTTTTCTTGGAAGTTGTTTAATTTTCAAAGAATGTGCGTAGTTATCTTTCACTTAAAAGCCAAACATTAAGGTATCACTTCATTTCGTGGTCATCAGTGCTTTAAATAACTATTTATTAAACCCTTTGTTTTTCCACTTATTTGAAATCGTTTTCTTTCAGGGATCAAAATGTGAAGTTCAGGTGAAAAATGGAGGTTTATATGAAGGAGTTTTTAAAACTTACAGCCCTAAGGTAATATCCAAGTCTGCTTTTCTGTTACTGTTTTTTTCATGTGATCCATTCATACTGCATCTTGCTTACTCATGAAGTGCCTGCTATACGCTTGCTGAATTATTCGAATTGCTTACCTTTTTCAGCTATCTTTTGAAAATGCACATTACATTGATGTAATAGAATATTCTCTGCTGTCTTTGTAGTGTACCACATGTTTCCGAAATAGTAGGTTGTGAGCGTTTTTTGTGAGTGAATTAATATAAACTCTGCCTGTTTTTCTCATATTTCCAACTTGTGTGCATTTGGAGCAATAGCTGTATTGAGTCTGGAAAAGTATGTCCTAAAAGTGCTAAATCTAAAATCTTTGACTGTTACTACAAAGATGATTTAATCTACAAGGAATCTGTCCAGCCTCACCCATTCTCTTGCACAAGTTCTACACCACCTTAGGTTCCTTTTTCTAGCACTGACTGGTGTGGTGAAGAGCATCTGTGACGATAGTGGGGTGGAGAATTGTACTCTTGTTGAGAGGTTTTACTAGAGTGTGGTGGTGAGAAAATTTCTTGAATGACTTGGAGAGCTACTTCATTTGCTTGTGTTGTTCCTGGTGGGTTGGTGAGTAGTATAGAAGTTCAAAAGTGATGGATGAGTAGATGGACCAGTCCGCCTGACATGGGTTGGCAGACCAGGTACGTCGTATCTGGGCAGACATAGTTCAAGTGTTTCATTTGTTGTGTGTTTGGAGAGTGGTGTCAAAGGTGTCTTTCATGTGCTTTGCTGGGGGCTTTTCTGGGATTTTGAAGTCTGTAAAAGCTTTTGCTTGCACAGGTGATGGCAACTGTTGGTTATTTGGTGATGAAATTGCAATTAGGAGGGCAGTAGATGTAATGGAAGGTGACTTAAAAAAAAATAAAAAAAAATACATCTTTTTATTAAATTTTGGTACCGTTAACAAACCTAAGTACAGTTATGTCTTTAAACTGAAAACCTGAGGCTTACAAGTTGGGTGTGCGTCTTACAAGGATACAAACCACATTCATTTACATTGCGGCAGGGTACCAGTGGGGGTACTATGCACCTCGGCTGTCATCAGTCCCTTAGGGTCACAAGGTGACTATGCTGATGACGAGAAGTGGCAGGAGTGGAGTTAGGATTTGATGGTTAGTTGAGGTGCATGCCGATTGTTGGATAAGAACGATACGTCTTCCTAGCTTGTTTTGTTTGTCTTCGTGTTGGATGATGATTTCTTGAAGGGCCATGATGTCAAGGATGTGGAAAACATTTTGGTGACTGCCAGATTTGTGTGATAAAAATGGCATCAAGATTGTGTGTGGTTTGAAGATCTGAGATGGACAACTGTAGCGTTTGCTTTTAGCATGTGGTGCTATGGAAGATTGCTAAGGGAGGAAGTGCTGGGGATGTTGAGGTTGGATGGCATACGAATGGAACTGGGTGGGCTGTCTGCATAGATGTGTGATAGTGTGAGGAATTACCAGATGAAATGTTGGTTGCTGCTTGTAAGTGTGTGGTGTGAGGTGCAGGGGTTCAGAGTTTCTGCATAAACAGGAGACAACTTTGTTTTAATTCACCTTTAACTTCATCTGTTTTGAATAATGCTCTTATCTGAAAAATGGAGTGGATCACAGTTTGTAGGATCAGAATGCATCAAAAGTTTAGACCGTACAATATATTTTGAAGGTACAGAAAAGGAGCTGCTTCCCAGTTTTGATAAGGATAAGTATTTTGAACCCCCCTTAAAAGGCCTAGAACACTACTGGAGATTTACCAGTCAACCCAGGGCCCACTGCGCCTGGTGCAAAATCATGGGTAGATCTTATTAAAAATAGAACATCAAGCAAGGGTCCTACTTATAGGACAGGTTCATTGTGTTATGACAGTGACTTAACCATTGAAATGAAGAAGGTAATCTTCAGCTCAGAACTATGAATGGAATAATATGAAGCAGACTTCCTAGCAGTGGAGGTTACATCTACTATTCCAAGCCCCCTCCTACACAAAAACAAAAAAACACCACCCTTCAATACTTAGGTGCACAGGGCAACAAGGAACTTTCACATCTCTGCAAGAGTGGGAAGGAAGAAATGTTTTAATTGAGGCACTTCTAACACACGTCTTGCAACCGCTTTTTGGTTCAATCGGGTTCAGTTTTTGTGATTACGCAAGATTTCAGAAGAAATTTAAATTTTAACACGACCTATTATTTGTGGGGTAAGTGCTCCCAGGCAGGCTATTCATAGTAACAGCAGCTAGTTAACTCTGTTGGTCACCAGGGTAGCAGTTGGTAAATAGAGCAAGAGACTAGAGGTTATAGGCAGACAGTGTTCTACCAATGGAACTTAGAACGTGGTGTTAGGTAAATTATGTTTCAGGAGGATGAAACAGAGGAGTTACTTAAGCAGCTCACTACAGCCTTATGGGAGCAAAGCCGAAACAGCTGTTTAAAACTGAACAATAACTGAACTAGCAAGGGGTGGACTCTATCTTGTCCCCTTTAGCAGAATCTCAAGGGCCATCAAAGACCACATCAGAACATCAGCCGAACATGTTCCAGGGGTGCTCAGTGCATTAGTCCATGCTCTAAGCACACCATACAAAGAATGTCACGAATGGGAACTACATCATATCCAGTTGAATAAAATCTTCATTCCCTGGGGAAGACCGAACTTGGAATTGTTTGCAATGGATCCGAACAGTAAATGTCGTTACTATTCCAGCAGGCAACCTCTGCCGGCATCATAGGGAATTGCGTTTTCAGTAGCCTGGTCAGGAATATTTGCTTACTCTTTTTCCTCTTTGCCCTTAATCACAACAGTAATGCGCAGAATAAACAGAATAAAGGAGCCATCCTGGGTGATATTAATAGCTCCTTAGTGGCCAAAGCAGTATTGGTTCACAGAGTTCCTATTCATATCCGAACAACCAAGCAAACCGATACCAGATCTTCCTAATCCTTGTTCTCTCTACAATGGGAAAGTTCTTCATCTAGACCCAACATCTCTACAAATATCAGCATGGCAGCTGAGCAAAATTAATTTCACTGCTTAGAAATTCCAGATGACTGTAGAGAAATCCTAGCTAAAGCTAGAGCCATCTTCACCAGTAAGTTCAATGGAGCCAAGTAGAAACATTTCTGTATTTGATGCACCCATCGAAATCTGCACCCATTCTCTTTGGCTTCACAAAGTCTTACCGTACCTTCAAGATTGGTCCCATACAGGTCTTACTCATTCATCAGTGAGCGTCTACGCGGAAGCTATGCCAAAATACAGACTGGTGCAAAATCAACAGTCTCTCTAGTCCTTTAGAATTATAAAAGAATTCCTTACAGCACTGTTCAGTGTTCCCACCATTCAAACCATTGCCAATTCCTTGGCAACTTAATAAAGTAGTTTCTAAGCTTATGAAAAGTCTATTTGAAATGATACATAAAGTGGACATAAAATTTCTGTCATGGAAACTTGCATTTGTACTACCATTAACATCTGCGAGAAGAGTGAGTGAAATTCAGAACCGTTCATACAATTCCATGACAGCAGAGTCATAATCACTGTTTTATACCTTAGGTGCCATTGGATTTTCATTTGAATTAATCTATAATCCTTACAACTATCTGTAAAAATCCCAACACGGCAGCAGAAAGGAACTTCCATACTCTAGACATTAAGACATTTCTGATATTTTACAACCAAATAACAAGTAAATTCTGATAGTCATATAAATTGTTTAAAGCCTACGGTCCCCCTAGAAGAGGGCAGTCTTTATCAGAACAATCTACAGGTCGCTGGGTGTCTGCTGCCATTATGTAGCGTCACTATAAGGCTGGTCATCCTTAAAAAGCTAGAATCTCAGTGCACTCAGCCAGAATTGTGTCATCTTCAACAGCTTTGTTCGCTGGAGTGTCATTAACAGACTTTTGCCGTTCAGCAACCTGGAATAACACGCACACATTCACTTGGCATTATTGCCTTGAGTCGGCAGTGGAAAGAGATGCAGTTGAACAGGAAGTTCTGGGCCATCTATTTCACTAATATGTGTGCTCTTTAAATTGCTTCCCACCTCTTACATGCATGGCTATTCTTTTATATTACTGCTTGCTACTCTGATTCAAGCATGTGAATCTAAGAGACCGATTTCTAGAGAAGAAAAATGTTACCTGTGTTGTAGTTATCTAGAATTGGTATATTTCATAGATTGACATTCAGCCCACCTGCATCCCCTTCAGATGCTCACCTAATCCAGATATTAATTCACACTACTGCTAAATAAAATATGAAGGTTGACGGTCTCTGTGTATGATCATGAGGCTGATTAGCTCTGATTGGTTGAAGTTTGGGTCTTTTTAAGTGATATTACTAGGTTACTAAATAGTCTGTTTTAGATCTAGGATTACATTAACTTAGAAGGGGGATGAGAGCACACTGCCTCACATCCCAGCTGAGTTTGCCCCTTTGCATTATGGTGAATGCAGTTCACAATTAGCACTGACTTGAATATCAGTAGTAATATTTCACCAAAGCTGGTGCAGGTAGTGCTGTTCATCTCTAGACACACGTTTCTGGATTTTATCCTTCATTAGGAGAGCTCAAAAACAAATTCTTATCAGGGGTTGCTGAGAATACTGCCACAGTCCTCTCAGGACTCAGTACCTCTCACAGGCGCACAGGTGCATCTCTAGCTCGTCAGCTCACTCGTTCAAGGGAGGTGCTACTAACTGTTCTCCCCTTCTTTGAGCTAGGGGCCACCATAACCAATAGCTGGCGACTTTTATTTGCTGGGGGCGGGGTTGGCCCGCTATTATGAGATACTTCGGAAATCAAAAGAGGATCGTTGGAGACTCAAGGAGCATGGACCGGCTTGAGTTAATTTTTTTGTTACACTGTAGCACGCGGGCCCCGGGTCAAATAAAACAACCTCTTCATCAGCATCCTCCATTGCACTACTCAAAGCGGACTTTGTCGCAGCCAGCCTCTCAGCATTAATAATTTTGCTGTTCAACATGACATTAGCAGATTCTATTGGCTTTGAGCTTTCCTCCATGCGTTTGAGCAAGTTTCCGCTTACCCATGTCGATATCTCCTTAATAATGAAACATTTCCTAGCTAATGTAACAGAAAGTTTCAATTCTATTAAGGACTCGAAGGCGAAGATTATGCTTTATCCTTTCTTCACATTATTCCACAGCAGCCATTTAATGAACATCCACAAAAAACACATTTTCCAGAACACTATGAAAATTGGAGAAACAAACAACATCCAGCACAATCCATGAAAGGGCATTGTCCAATCAGAGTCCAGGATTCAGCATATAGCCCATCTTCAGTGTCCTGGTCCTCCTCCTCCTCCTCCTCCTCGCGAGCTACGCCATACGTCTTGCTCTACGCGTCCTGCTTCCCAGAATCTCCTCCTGGAACTAAAGAAGAGGGATCAGAACTAGAAGCGAATCCGCGTTGAATTAAATGCATTCCAACAATCGTTATTTCACAGAAGGAAGACCCTGACCCCGAATCACCAGTACATAAACCGTTGTTTAACTGAAAACATTTCCATACCACACTGTTTCAACATCATGAAAACATGTTAAGCTTGCCAGAATGCTCCTCGGTCACACCCGTCTCCCCCCCAAGCCACAGCGGAGGCACAATCGGTACCGTAGGAGAGGGGAGCGGCGGAGGGGACAGTCACGATCGCCAGGTGCCGAGTCCCAGTTGCTGATCTCCTCTGGGGGCCCCCCCGGGTTCTTGATGACCACAGCTGAGCCAGTTCACTAATAGACTTGAACCACGGTCATGGCCCATCTGCGACACTGCGCCCGGCCCTCTCGGACTCTGACCTATCTCGGATTCCCACGCTCCGGGGGTCCGGTGATGATGCAGGACTCTGAGTGTGGGGTCCCATGGAAGTGGAGCTAAATCTGAACTCTTGGGGCATTTTGCATTAGGAATCAACTGATGACACTGTGTTATCCGTCTATATGGAGGGGTCCATCACCATCGCCACGAACTGCCCTGCTAACCGTTTTAGTTTAGCTTTTTTGTTATTGCTTTTGGGCGACAGATGCTTCGGGTTTGGAAGTATAGGGTGGGGGGTGTTGGGAGGGGTTTGGTGAGGGGAGGGGGCTGTCGCCCTCCAATCTCTTTGTTTTGGCTTCGTTTGAGTCACTGTTCGCGGCTTTGTTTGAGTCGATGTTTTTTGTTATTTATGACAGCTCACCACATGCACACGTCATCTCCACCGACAGGGGGCATACCACCATGAGCAAGCCACATCTCCCTATCCTGGCTGCAATGCGCCACCTCACCGGGGATCCAGGCCCCCCCAGACCTTTTCTCTCCACGCCAGCTGCTCCCCAGATGCCCACCCATGGTAGGTCCCTCCACGTCTTGTCGTGGAACGTAAATGGGTTGCTAGACCGTATCAAACGCGCAGCAGTCCTCGAGCGCCCAACGCCAAGCGCCGGACGTGCTCCTCCTTCAGGAGACGCACCTCCTGGGAACCCAATGCTCCTTCCTCGCCCGTTATGGGTTCGACAGGATCTGGCACTCCGGTTTCACACGAGGCTCCCGGGGGTGGCTATACTGACTCGGAGAGGTCTTCCCTTCACCCCAGTACATGTGACGGCCGACACACAAGGCCGCTACGTGGCCCTGTCCGGTAGGCTTGAGGGACAGGTCCTCAACCTCCTATCAATGTACATCCCTCCAGCCACGCTTCCCTCTACTCTCCATCACCTTACGGAGGTAATCTCCGCCCTGCCCCAGGGTCAAACAATAATTGGGGGCGACTTCAGCGCGGTTATGCAGCCGACCCTTGACACAACAGGTGATCCCTCCTCATCACGCCTCACCTGTTCAAAAAGGCTCTCAGACTGGTCATCTGCCCTTTGTTTATGTGACGCCTGGAGGATTTGGCACCCCCGTGGGAAACAATACACTCACACTTCAGCAGCCCATCATACCCACTCCCGCATTGACCTGATCCTCCTCCCCGCCACCGACTGCCAACTGGTCTCTGCTGTTTCTATTCTCCCCCGTGGAATCTCAGACCACTCCGCCATTTCCCTCTGCTTGGGAAATACCACCGGGGGGGGTGCGTACGGTTTGGCGGTTAAATGCATGGTTTTTGCAAGACACGGAGATCAAGGACGCGCTCGCAGTAGAATTGAAACACTATTTTCTTGCCAACAAGGGCTCGGTTCCCTCCTCAGGCACACTGTGGGAAGCCGGTAAGGCTACCTTACGTGGGGTGGCCAGGGGTCTGGTCCACACGAAACGGGCGGAACAGACTGCTCGCCTGACTCAGCTTGAGGCGCAGGCCGTGCGGCTGGAGTTGACCTCTGGTGACACAGATGATGCTCATCCCGCTAGACAACTTGCGATGCTCCGGGAAGAGATCCGCCAGATCTCCCTAGACTCGGCTAAGACGCTGTGGCGCTCCTCTGTGGCCCGTGTCTACGGATGGGGCGACAAAAATGGAAAGCTGCTTCACAATCTGGTCTCCGACCCCAAGGCCAACAGAATTATCCCTGAAATCCGTGACGCTGCCGGTACCCACCACTGTACTTCGCAAGCTATTGCCCAAGCTTTCGCGGGTTACTATGCCCAGCTCTACTCAGCCCGGCCCACTGGGGCCTCTTTGGCTGACCTACTGGAACGAGCGGAGGTCCCACTCCCTTGCCTTGCTCAGGCCGATTCGATAGACCTTGACCTTCCCTTTACTCCAGAGGAGATTCATGGAGCTATCTCCCTACTGCACTCCGGGAAGACACCAGGGCCTGACGGCTTTCCGCAGGAATATTACGCGACATATCGAGACTTACTGGTCCCTCACTTGGTCAATCTCTTCCAACACGTGGTCGAGACTGGCTCCTTCCCTTCGGAGACTGACGTGGCCACCATCGTGGTCATTCCGAAGACCCAGCTACCTTCTCTTTCCTGCGCGGACTACCGCCCGATTTCTCTCATCAACACCGAAATGAAAATCTTCGCTACTGCCCTGGCTCAACGTCTTCGCCCCTTGTTGCATGAATTGATCCACCCGGATCAATGTGGCTTCATGCCTGCTCGCGGTACCCGGCACTGCATATGGCGCCTCCACCTTGCCCTGGCCCATCGCCA
This sequence comes from Calotriton arnoldi, assembly GCA_963921515.1. NCBI lineage: Eukaryota > Metazoa > Chordata > Amphibia > Caudata > Salamandridae > Calotriton > Calotriton arnoldi. The sequence goes on along the minus strand of CAWUFW010001967.1, from coordinate 845,874 downwards.
TCTGCTCACCCCGTATTTGGCCCTGCTGCTCATCGATTTTGAGAAGGCCTTCGATATGGTTGATTGTTGCTACTTGGATGACGTTATTGCCACGATGGGCTTCGGCCCCCACTTTCGACGTCTTATCCGAGTCCTGTACTCCAGCCCCAAGGCAAGAGTCCTGACCAACGGCGCCTTCTCGGAGCCGTTTTCCATCCGAAGAGGCACCCGTCAGGGGTGCCCTCTTTCACCGCTTTTATTCGCGCTGGCGATGGAGCCGCTGGCCTGCCTCATACGCAACGATCCCCAAATTCGAGGGTGGTCCTGGGACCCCCATCAGATCAACAAAATTGCCCTATATGCGGACGACGTTCTGCTTTTCCTGGCCGACCCGGAGAGCTCCGGCCCACGCTGTCTGGAGGTTCTCCGGGCCTTTGAGAATGTCTCGGGCCTGCGGCTCAACCCGGCGAAGTCCACTTTGGTCCCCCTCCATCCCTCGAGAGCCTGCTTTGATTGACAGTCTACCATCCCCCTACGGAGACAATCCTTTAAATATCTGGGGATCTGGATAACCTTGCTTCCGGAGCTGGAGTGGGCTCTTAACCTCACACCCCTGGTTACGAAAGCCAAAGCTGACCTTAACCCCTTCGCTGCTAGGCCTTTTCCCCCCCTGTGCTAAGCCTTTTTTTGGCTATTTGGGGTAGTGCACGCTTAGGCCCCTGTAACTTTTTGACCACATAAGGTATCTACGCCAAATTTGCGTCCTTTTTTTCTAACATCATGGGGATTGTAAAGGTACCCAGGGTTTGTGGATTCCCCTGGAGGGGACCCAGAAATTAGCCAAAATACAGCAAAATTTAGTTTTTTTTGGGAAAAATGCGAAAAAAGGGCTACAGATGAAAGCGTCTTGTTTTTTCCCTGCAAATGGCATCAAAAAAGGGGTTCTGGTGCTGAAATCACCATCTTCCCAGCTTTCAGGGACAAGCAGACTTTTGTCAGAAAACCAACTTTTTTTACACAGTTTTGGCATTTTTCTGGGACAAAGCCTATTTTTGCTATTTTTTGTGCTTTCAACCTCCTTCCAGTTAATGTTAGAAATGGGTATGAAACCAATAATGGATCCTGGAAAGCCATACATTTCTGAAAAGTAGACAAAATTCTGAATTCAGCAAGGGGTCATTTGTGTAGATCCTTAAAGTTTTCCTTATAGAAACTAACAGTTAAATAAAGGAAAAATTGAAAATTAGTTGAAAAAAACAGCCATTTGTGTCAACCTTTTCACCTGTATCTTCTTCTAATTTTGACAGCTATTTGAAAGCAATATACCGTTGTATCCGCTGGACCTTTCTGGTTGTGGGGATATATAGGACTTGTAGGTTCACCAAGAACCCGACGAACCCAGAGCCAATAACTGAGCAGCATCTTGCAATGGTTTTTTATTATGTACCGGGTATATAGCAATTATTTTGGGAAAATGTATACATGGAAAAATTGTTATGAAAGACACCTATGTATTTATGAAATGGGAACAAAATGTAGATTTTAGAAACAGTAGATATTTGCACATTTCCGAAATTGGGAGTACCCATACTAGCATGAGAATTATAGGTCATTTTTCAAAATGACTTATTTTTTAGACATTGTCTTTCATTTGGAAGGCAGAAATGCATCGAAAGTCAATAGGTAATAACAGTTGCTCTACAATTCTGTTACCCTAAGTCTCCCGATAAAAATGGAACCTCACTTGTGTGGGTAGGCCTTGTGCCCACAACAGGAAATGGCTCAAAATGCAACGTGGACGTACCACATTTTCACAATGAAAAATTATCCTTTTTTTGCAAAGTGCCTAGCTGTAGTTTTTGAACCCTAGCTCTGCGGGCACTTAGGGAAACCTAGCAAACCTATACATTTTTGAAAACTAGACACCCAGGGGAATTCAGGATGGGGTGACTTGACTGCCTCCCACCAGGTTCTGTTACCCAGAATCCCTCGCAAACCTAAAAAATTGTCCAAAAAACCACATTTTCCCCACATTTCTGTGGTGGAAAGTTCTGTAATCTGCGTGGATCCACAAATTTCCACCCACCCCGCATTCCCCAAAGTCTTACGAGAAAAATGGTACCTCACTTGGGTGGGTCGGCCTAGTGCCTGCGACAGGAAATGGCGCAAAACGCAACGTGGTCACACACCAATTTCGCAGTGAAAAATGACCCTTTTTTTGCAAAGTGCCTAGCTGTAGTTTTTGAACCCTACCTCTGCCGGCACCTAGGGAAACCTAGCAAACCTATACATTTTTGAAAACTAGACACCCAGGGGAATCCGGGATGGGGTGACTTAACTGCCTCCCACCAGGTTCTGTTACCCAGAATCCCTTGCAAACCTAAACAAGCATTGGCATAGCCAATAGGTCTCGCCTTTGGGACCTTATAAGTGTTTAGCCATGCAACAGTTGCATAACTAAATACTTATAAGGTCCCAAAAGCGAGACCTATTGGCTACACCATGATAATCGCGGCACCTGCGTTTTACTTTTAACATTAAAAGTAAAGCGCTTTAACATTAAAGTAAAGCGCGGGTGCCGCGATTATAGCAAAAGTAAAGAAATAGAAAAATAATCTATTTCTTACTTTTAGCAACAGCGGCACCGGCGCTTTACTTTAACATTAAAGTAAAGCGCGGGTGCCGCGATTATAGCAAAAGTAAAGAAATAGAAAAATAATCTATTTCTTCAAAGCTGCGAAAGTGAAAGTGCATCGCGATCGCGATGCACTTAATGACCCGTGACGCGCGTGCACGCTCACGTGAACGCAAGCTGGTCGCCAGCAAACTGCTGTTTGCACTTCCAAAACCCGCTTACTAAAACTCTCGCCAGAGAAGCGCATGCGCTGGCTCAGGCGAGACCTAAAAATTATCCAAAAAAACACATTTTCCCCACATTTCTGTGGTGGAAAGTTCTGGAATCTGCGTGGATCCACAAATTTGCACCTACCCCGCGTTCCCCAAAGTCTTCCGAGAAAAATGGTACCTCACGTGTGTGGGTCGGCCTAGTGCCCGCGACAGGAAACGGCGCAAAACGCAACGTGGTCACACCTCAATTTTGCAGTGAAAAATGAACCTTTTTTGGCAAAGTGCCTAGCTGTAGTTTTTTAACCCTATCGCTGCCGGCACCTAGGGAAACCTAGCAAACCTATACATTTCTGAAAAGTAGACACCCGGGGGCTTCCAGGGAGGTATGGCTTGCGTGGATCCCCCAACGTTTCCTTACCCAGAATCCCCTGCAAACTTCAATTTTAGCTGAAAAAAATCACTTTTTCACACATTTTTGTGTGGGAAAGTGTGGCATCACCGGGCTCACACAAATTTCCTACCACCCAGCGTTCCCCCAGGTCTCCCGATAAAAATGGTGCCTCACTTGTGGGGGAGGCCCAAGTACCCGCGACAGGCAAGGGCCCAAAACGTAGTGAGGCGACATCAAAATTGCCTATCTCAAAACCACCTGGTTTTGCAAGGGGGGTCACCTGGGTTTTTGGCCCGGGGCTCGGCGGCCACATAGGGAAACCTACCAAACCCACACATTTCTGTAAAGTAGACACCCGGGGGATTCCAGGGAGGTATGGCTTGCGTGGATCCCCCAACGTTTTCTTACCCAGAATCCCTTGCAAACCTCAATTTTAGCTAAAAAAATCACTTTTTTCACACATTTTTGTGTAGGAAAGTGTGGCATCACCGGGCTCACACAAATTTCCTACCACCCAGCGTTCCCCAGGTCTCCCGATAAAAATGGTGCCTCACTCGTGTGGGAGGCCCAAGTACCCGCGACAGGCAAGGGCCCAAAACGTAGTGAGGCGACATCAAAATTGCCCATCTCAAAACCACCTGGTTTTGCAAGGGGTCACCTGGGTTTTTGGCCCTGCTCGGCGGCCATCTAGGAAACCTACAAACCCACACATTTCTGAAAACTAGACACCCGGGGGCTTCAAGGAGGTATGGCTTGCATGGATCCCCCAACGTTTCCTTACCCAGAATCCTTGCAAACCTCAATTTTAGCTGAAAAAATCACTTTTTTCACACATTTTTGTGTGGGAAAGTGTGGCATCACCGGGCTCACACAAATTTCCTACCACCCAGCGATCCCCCGGGTCTCCCGATAAAAATGATGCCTCACTCGTGTGGGAGGCCCAAGTAACCGCAACAGTCAAGGGCCCAAAACATTTTTTGATAGGCAATGTTGATGTTGCCTCAAAACGTTTTGTGTCCTTGCATGTCGCGGGTACTTGGGCCTCCCACACGAGTGAGGCACCATTTTTATCGGGAGACCTGGGGGAACGCTGGGTGGTAGGAAATTTGTGTGAGCCCGGTGATGCCACACTTTCCCACACAAAAATGTGTGAAAAAAGTGATTTTTTCCAGCTAAAATTGAGGTTTGCAAGGGATTCTGGGTAAGGAAACGTTGGGGGATCCACGCAAGCCATACCTCCTTGGAAGCCCCCGGGTGTCTAGTTTTCAGAAATGTGTGGGTTTGGTAGGTTTCCCTAGATGGCCGCCGAGCACGGGGCCAAAAACCCAGGTGACCCCGCTTGCAAAACCAGGTCGTTTTGAGATAATGTGTTTATTTCTGCAGCGTGAAAATTTTGGCACAATATTGCAAGGAAAATGTGACACATTTTGAGTTTTGCAGGGCATTTTGGGTAACATAACTGGTTATGATCCACAAGAGAGATATCACCATGTACTCCCATGGGTGTTACGACAATATCTACAGTTGGTAGGTTATTCTTAGACGGAATGTACACCTTGGCAGACAGACTAAAAAGACAAAGATTACTGCACAGCCATCTATTCCTCAAGCACACACACATACTGGTTGGATTTGGCACGAGGGCAAGTGATGGTTCAGTATATACAATTTTATTAACAAGAGATTTCACAAAAATGAAATGCACTGTCAATAATTGAAAGGACAAAAAACTGAACCAGTGACTTGCAGCTCGTGAGCTGTAAAGCCACGTCAAGGCCCCAACCGCTTTACAGGCCATTCACACACCTTTCATAAGTGATACACACAAGACCATTCACACCACCAGCCACGAAACAAACACATTACAACATTCACAAAAAGGGACAAGGAACACCCTGCTTGAGAAAGACAAAAAAAATATTACTGCACAGCCATCTAATCCTCAAGCACACACACATACTGGTTGGATTTGGCACGAGGGTGAGTGATGGTTCAGTATATACAATTGTATTAACAAGTGATTTCACAAAAATGAAATGCACTGTTAATAATTGAAAGGACGAGAAACTGAACCATTGACTCACAGCTCGTGAGCTGTAAAGCCACGACAAGGCACCAACCTCTTTACAGGCCATTTATACACCTTTCATACGTGTGACACATACAAAACCATTCACACCACCAGCCGCGGGCCCATCACATTACAACACTCACACCAGCAGACAGCGCCATTCAAGGGCCCATCACTTTCACACGCCCACATTCCTAACACAGCAACCACACAAGCTGATGGATTGCGTGGAGTGTCGCTCGGCTAGCAGTGTGTGTAGTGACCAGCAGCAAGTCACTACTCACACACCGCCAGCCGAGCGCCAGTCCACGCACACCGCCAGCCAAGCGCCACTCCATGCACACCGCCAGCCAAGCGCCACTCCATGCACACCGCCAGCCAAGCGCCACTCCATGCACACCGCCAGCCAAGCGCCACTCCATGCACACCGCCAGCCAAGCGCCACTCCACGCACACCGCCAGCCAAGCGCCACTCCACGCACACTGCCAGCCAAGTGCCACTCCACGCACACTGCCAGCCAAGCGCCACTCCACGCACACTGCCAGCCAAGCGCCACTCCATGCACACCGCCAGCCAAGCGCCACTCCATGCACACTGCCAGCCAAGCGCCACTCCACGCACACCGCCAGCCAAGAGCCACTCCACGCACACCACCAGCCAAGCGCCACTCCACGCACACCGCCAGCCAAGCACCAGCCTACACACACCACCATCACATTTAGGATTTTTTTATACAAAAAAGAAAACACAAACAAATTGCAAATAGATACAAATCTACTAACACAAAATCAGAAACTAAATACATTGCACTAATGCCAACCTTGAAACAGAACAACAATTCTTAAACATTACAGACCAGGCAGTTCACTTTACCACTCATGGTTGCTCCCAATAATTCTTTTGCTTGTGGTACGCTCTATAACAAGCAGGCACACACAGCCCAGGGTTAGAAGGACACTCAGGGCAGTACATACGAGTCTCCTTCCGCGTACCTCTTCGCCAACAGACTCTACATCTCCTAGTGGGAAAGTCTTTGGAGGGTGTAGGAGGAATGTGATCAGGAAAGTGGCGATCTTTCAATCGAGCCACATCCTCCACCCCTCCAACTCTAGGAACACTTGCCTGTTCCACAACAACAAGGCTGCCTATGACAGACTCCTGAAACTGAACAAAAGTCAAATTTGACGCCGGAGAACACTCCTTGAACACAACAAAAGCATTGAAAGTTGCTAAATTGAAGAGATGGATGGCCAACTTCTTATACCAAATGTAAGCCTTACGAATAGCAGTGTAAGGTTCCAACCTCTGATCTACTCTATCAACACCACCCATGTGCTTATTGTAGTCTAAAATGCACACAGGTTTGCGCACTTCAGCAATCTGACCCCAAACAGCCACAGGTGAAGTACTCTCATCATGGATGGTAGTCAGCATGTACACATCCCTCCTGTCCACAAATTTCACAGCTAGTAGTTCATCACTACGCAAGGAACTGCACTGTCCCCTCTGAAGTTTTTTGCAAACAAGCTCTTTTGGATAACCTTTACGGTTAGAGCGGATTGTGCCACAAGCAAAAGTGTCCACTTTGAACAATTCCTTAAACAATTGCACAGCAGTGTAGAAGTTATCAAGGTACAAATGGTGGCCTCTGTTAAACAGTCCTCTAGCAAGATCCCACACAATTTTCTCTGAAACTCCAAAAGTGTACGGACAACCAGGGGGGGTCAATAGTGGAATCCCTACCAGTGTACACACGCAAATTAAAAACATATCCTGTCCTACTCTCACACAACATATACAGCTTAATTCCATAGCGTGCCCTCTTGCTAGGAATGTACTGCCTAAAAACCAAACGGCCCTTGAACAGGACCAAAGACTCATCAATAGATATTTCTTTCCCTGGAGTATAGATCTCTGAAAATCGATCTACAAAGTGATCAAGAACAGGCTGAATCTTAAAAAGACGGTCACATTCAGGGTGATCTCGTGGCAACGCCAAACCATTATCAACAAAATGCAGCATCCGAAGCAAAAGTAAATACCGATCACGAGTCATAACTGCAGGAAATATGGACGTTGCCATCAAGGGACTGGTAGACCAATATGAACCCATGGACGGCTTCCTTATCAAACCCATCAAAAAAGTCAAACCCAAAAACTTCTTCATCTCTTCCAGATTTGTGGGACTCCAGCGGGTAGCTCTAGAATGGGTCCTAAGTCTGGCAATGTTGTCCCTCAAAAACTGTTCAGCATACAAATTAGTCTGCTCAACAATCTCACCCAAAAATACATCATCCATAAACAACTGAAAATACTGTATAGGCAAATAATGTTCACAATCCACTCTACACCCTGCATAACCACTAAAGGCAGGCAACACCGGCTGCACCATGTTTGGATCAACCCAGAGTCCAGCACTTCCAGTAGGAAGCCTAGCAGCCCCACGCTGCAATCCAGATGCCTCTTGCACCATCGGCACAGTAGTATCCTCCTCTAAAACAGGCACTTCATCCGCACTGAGAGTAGATTCATCCACACCGAGAGTACCTCCATCTGCACTGAGAGTACCTTCATCATCCGATGATTCCATGTGGAGAGAAAACTCACTGCCTGAATCTTCCCCTCCCTCCTCTCCCTCAGACGCCAGTCTCATAATCCTGCTCAGAGGAAGATTCAAGAAGCAAACCAACCACCTGCTGAGCAGTCATTCTACGGCTAGCCATAATGCTTACTAATAAAGGTTACTTGTCAAACAAGTCAACCACAACAAACCCTTTGTAAAAAAAGAAATAAACAAAATGTAGCTTTATCACAAAGACCTATATACTCCAACACTATACCACTCACGTGACAGAAGCAGCTAGACTCACCACCACCTACTCTGCACAGACACAGTGAAGATCAACAATATCCCACTAAAAAAGAAGAAAAAAATTACACATAAGACAATGCAAAACATCGCAAAGAATTTCATGCTCTGAACACTAACAAATATGCTGCCATTATGACACCACTTACAAAAAAATTCATTCATGCATGACAATAATACTCATTTGGAGTACACACAACAAAAACATTTTTCTTACCAAATAAATGCAATTACGCAAAACTGCAGAACAACCACTGCCGAAACCGCAAACAGGAATCAAAAGCTTTACACTAGAATAAAAAGGAGAGAAAAACATTACAATCATAAAATGCAAATAATGCACCAGTCCACACACAATCCACCAGCCAAGCTAAGGGGTAGGTGGGCCAAAGAGTATAAATACAATATTCACCCCCGTAAAAGGGGAGCAACCCTTGCCATTTTGGCCACTCCCCAACACAAAAATTAAAAAAACCCTGGTGACTACTGGCTTCTGCCCTCCTTGGGGGCAGATGGGCCTAAAAACATACTGCTATTCTGCCACCCAAAGAGGGCAGAAATGGCCACAATCATCCTCCCATAAAGGGGAGCGACCCTTGCCCAAGGGGCCGCTCCCCAACATAAAAAAACCCTGGTGGCCTAGTGGACCTACAAAAAACAAATCAGCCAATCTGCTCCTCAGGATGGCAGAAACGGCCAAATTAATGCTCCCCGAAGGGGAGCAACCCCTTGCCCAAGGGGCCACTCCCCTCAAACAAATCCCTGGTGGTCTAGTGGGCCCAATTTTTTTTAAAAACATGGCGATCTGCCCTCCTGGGGGGCAGACACAGCCACAAATATTGCCCCCAAAGGAGAGTGACCCTTGCCCAAGGGGTCAATCTCCACAAATAAATGCCTGGTGGACTAGTGGGAAGATACCTTAAGGTATCTTCTGCACACGATCTCTCACTACTCAACTCTACTCTCAACTCTATTCACAACTGGATGTTAGATCACCAACTCATTCTGAATCCCGCCAAAACTGAATTCCTCCTCCTCTCTACCTCTCTCTCACCTCCTCCTGTTCAATCTTGGATGGATCAGCTGAACCTACTCAACAACAAACCCATCATTGTCGACAGCGCTAACTCCCTAGGTGTCATTCTTGACAAAAGACTCAACCTAATCTCCCACATCAACTCTATTGCTAAGAACGCACGTTACCAGTTGCGCCTTCTACGGGGGATCCGTCGGTTCTTCCCGGAGAAAGACTTAAAAACCTTGGTACAATCTCTGGTTCTCTCAAGACTGGATTATTGCAATTCTCTTCTGACGGGCCTACCCAAATCCCACCTCTCCCCTCTCAAATCCATCCTCCATTCAGCAGCTCGCTTCATTTCAGGGTCTAAACGAAGCGACCACGTCACTCCTATCCTCTCTTCGATGGCTTCCGATCGAGGCAAGATCTATTTACAAAACTGCCTGCATCACACACAAAGCCTTACACACCTTCTCCCCTCGTTACCTGGCAAATAAATTGAAATTGTCCGGTGGCTCTCGCCCTTCTCGCAATGCGGAAAAGCTTCTGCTTGAGCCCCCCCCACCCCCCGTCTTCAAAAAGGGAAAGATCGATGGAGCAATCCTTCTCAGGAAATGCGGTGAGAATATGGAACTCGCTTCCCCCATTGCTCCGTGCCACCTCCTCTACCCGGATCTTCAAAGCTGACCTCAAATCTCTTCTCTTCCAAAGACGCTTTCAGCACTAATACTTTCACTCTCAGCCCCCTCTAGGAAGTTCGCTCTTCATTGTAAATTTGTACTTTTTCCTGTGCATTCCTCACCCTTGCGTGCTGTGTTGGATTTTATGTTTGTGTACCCTTCATTTTAAGTCTCCTGTTTAATTCACGCCCTCTCTACTCCCTCAAAGAAGTTCTTCCACTATAGGAAAATCTGTACTCCATGCCTATAGAAGTGCCTTCCCAGTGTGTTCTGAGTGACTGACACTTATTGCAGTATTATACCTCTATTTGTATTTTCTATCTCATGTATGCACACGTGTCACTTTTTCCTCTTGTAACGCACACCTCTTTTTGTATCTTGGTTGTTTTGTTATTTGCACAATTGTCACTTTTTCCTCATGTAATGTAACGTTTCCTTTTGTATTATGCTCACTTGTAACCTTCTCCTCATGTAATGTTACTGTCCTACTGTGAAGCGCTCTGACACCTTCGGGTACAGTCCACGCAGGCATTAATTAAAATAAATAAATAAAATAAATAAATAAAGGGCACTATCCTTTGGCCGATCGGCCACAAACAAAGCCCCCAAAGGGGAGTGACCCTTGCCCAAGGGGCCACTCCCCACCGTTTCTCCCTGGTGGTCTAGTGGGCACAATACGAAAAACTGCCCCCACCCCCAGGGGGGGGGCAAAGCACAAAAACATATGGCCCCCAAAAGGGGAGCGACCCTTGCCCAAGGGGCCGCTCCCCCAAAAAGTATTTTGATGCGCATTTAAAAAAAAAAAAAAAATCCCTGGTGCCTAGTGGGCATTCATGTTGCACGATCGCATGATCGTGCAGCAGGAATGCACAAAAGAGGCATCGGGGGAAAGGAAAACCCTTTCCCTCGATGCCTCTTTTGTTTCAAACCCCCCTTCCCCGGAGCCAAAACTCACCTGATTTCCCTGACGCGCTGGAAGCAAATGGCTTCCAGCGCGTCGGGGAAGAAAGGGAAACCCTCAATGACGTCAGCGCGCCTCGCGCGCTGATGTCATTGATGGGGGGGTGGCGGGGTGGGGCGGGGGGAGGCAGGGGAAGCCCTTCCCCTGCCTTCCCCCAACAAAACACAACGATCGCATTCCCACGGGGGGAGCGCCAGCGCTTCCCCCGTGGGTGGGTCTTATGACGAGCTGGACTCGTCATGAGCACACGACCACTGTGTGCCATGACGAGTCCAGCTCGTCATAAGCATCGAAGGGGTTAAGCGTTGGCAATCCCTCCCACTTAACCCCCTTGGAAGAGGGGCACTTTTTAAAATGATGATTCTCCCCCGTTTTTTATACATTCTTCAAAACATCACCTTTCATCTCCCGGGTAGTTGGTTCCGTGAGTTTGACGGGGTAATTACCAGGTTTTTATGGGGAAGCTGGAGACCGCGTATGGCCTTGGTTCGCTGCCGGATACCTCCCTTTGACGGTGGCATGGGGGTGACCAACCTTCACTACTTGGCCACCAGACTCCTTGTCGTCCACGACTGGTTCGCTGGAGGCTGGTCTGACCCGGCTCAGAACTATGGATTTCTCACGAATCCAAGCTTACTTGTATGGGGCCCCCATTCCGCAGACTACTCCACCTATCACCAGAGCGGTCCTAACGGCCTGGCGCTCTGCGCTACACACGATGGGACAAGAGGCTTACCCCACATACGCCTCTGTGGCACCGCACATGGCTACGCGAGGCATCGACCCTCCGAGGGTTTCGACAATCGAATCGGGATTTCACTCCATGGGGACGTTTGGGTGGGAGATCACATTCGGACCTTCTCTGACCTGCAGCAGCGCCACTCCCTTCACACCACTCAATTTTATAAATATCTGCAACTCCGCCACGCCCTCACTATGCATATTCCACCAGGCACCTCACTCCCTGAATTTAGTCCGTTAGAAGCCCAGGTCATGATGGGTAACTTGGGTAAAGGGGGGGTGTCGCGGGTGTCGCGGATATACCGCTCCCTCGTGAACAATGGCCCGCCACCTTAGACTCGCAGCGAACTCGCAGCGAACCCGCTGGGAGGGATGGCTGGGTCCCCAGGAAGAGGCAGACTGGCGAGACGCCCTTATGGCTCCCAAAACTCTGACGATCTCCTCTAAATTACGCCTCATCCAACTTTACTACCTTCACACGGCGTACCTCACCCCTGCGCGCCTACATAGGGCGGGCCTACGCCCATCCCCAGACTGTACACGATGTGGCCACACCCCGGCCGATTTTTACCACATGGTCTGGCAGTGCCCTGGTCTCGCTTCGTTCTGGGCGGGTGTGGAGTCGGAGATCACACACATTCTGGGGTGGCAGGTCCCTCATGATCCCCTACGCCTTCCCCTGGGAGTATTTGATGGCCTGGACGGCTCTAGAGCCGACAAACGCTTCCTGGGCGTGGCGGTGGCCAAGCGAGATATCGCGGCGGCCTGGTCACAGGCCAAGCCCCCTACCGTACGCAAGTGGCGCCGGGGGGTGGATTGGTGCGCCGCCCAAGTGGAACCCCTCTTCAAGGCCCGAAGATGTCCTGAAAAATTTGAGTGTGTTTGGGGAAAGTGGCTAAATCTGCTGTTTTGAGTTCTATGCTTGTTTTCCTCTTGTATCGCTACTCTGTTTCTTCATATGAGGTGGCTTGTTCAGGGGCCTTATATTTAGGCCGGGTCTCCTGCTGTCTGCCGATGATGGACTTCGATGTATTGTGCACTCCCATGCTGTCTTTGTATGTTTTGTTTCTTCAAATGCCAATAAATTTGATTATCAAAAAAAAAAAAGCTTGCCAGAATGAACACTTTACTTACTGCCTACGGGCGGGCTTTCCCGAATCTCTCAGCGGGTGGGATAATCCTCGCCTCCGAGTCCTTAATAGAATTGAAACTTTGTTATGTTAGCTAGGTTATTTTTCATTCTATGTCAGGACAGGAGGCTTCGGATTATGCTAGTTCAAAGCTTACTTACCACCCAGCTCGCCACATCAATATTAGGTTCGAAGTAGAACCTCTTAAAGGTTTAGTCTGCTTACCAATCTGCCGCATTAATTATGTCCTCCAATCTCGCTCCTAGAGTGAAAGCCTTGGAGGCCATCGCTCCTCTAGCAGAATGGGCTCCAAAAAGTCGAAGGTTAATTCCCGCTTCCTGCATGACCCACTGCACCCAAAGTGCAATCGTGGGAGATGACACTGCTTTATGCGGCTTCCGGAGGGCGATCAAAAGTTGCCTCTCCCCGTAGGTCTAAGTTCTAATGACATCTCCTCATATGCTTTCAAGCAGCGCACCACACATAGCTTGGGGGAATCTGGAAATGCGGGGTACTCTATCACTCTGGTGTGACATTTCGTCCTTCGACAAATTGTGAAAGAAACCCTGCCTGTGATATCCAGGGCTCTAACGTCTGAAACTCGTCTACACGAGATCAGGCAGAGGAGCATCTCCAACTTAGCTGACAATTCTTTCCTCGACAAGAACTCATTTGATTGCCAGGACAAGACGAGGTTGAGAACCTTGTTCACATCCCATAACTCGGAGTAGCATGGCTCGGGGGGTAGAGACAATCTGAGCCCCCTCAGAAGGCGACGGACAAAAGGATGCTCCCCAACCGGTGCCCCTTGTTCCGAACATGTCCCGCCGAAATGGCAGAAAGAAAAGTATTGACCGACCGGTAGGGCAAACCATGTTGGGCCAGGCTCGCCAGATAATTCGACATCTGCACTACGTCTGCACCCATGGGATCACAACCCCGTCGATCACACCAACGACACCATCGTCTCCAGGCTGACTGGTACCTCTTGATCGTGCTGTCGGACCAGGCCTTGGACAAGAGGTCCTCCGCATATTCCGAAAGGTCTGGGATCGACCATCTACTCCTGTAATCCTCCACGCCATTAGGTGGAGGGACCCGTCCAGAACCATCTGATGCAGAAACTGATCTGGATTGAGAAGAAGCTCTGAAAACTGGTGGAGACGGATTGGAAAATCCCAAGAAAGTTCCAGTAGAACCGGAAACCAAACTTGCGACCTCCAAATCGGGGTAACTAGAACCACCTCCGCCCGCTGCCGCCTGATCTGCGCAGACACCCTTGTGATCATCGCAGATGGCGGGAACGCATAAGCCTGCTCCTGAGCCCAATCCTGCAGGAAAGCGTCCGTGGCTGCTGCCAGAGGGTCCGGCCTCCAACTGAAGAACTGGGGAACCTGGTGATCCAGTCTGGAGGCAAAGAGATCCACCGAGAACGGGCCCCAAAGGTTCTGCAACATGGCAAAGACCCCGGGTGCAACTTCCAAAGACTGGAATCCCGAAAGTGGCAGGAGTGCCAGTCCGCGACCTGATTCTCACGTCTGGGAAGATACTCCGCTGTCACCAAAATCGGGTGGTCGAGGCAGAACTGCCAAAGGCTTGTCGCTAGATCCGCGAGAACCTTCTAGCGAGTGCCACCGAGGTGATTTATATACCTGACCGCTGAGATATTGTCCATCTTGAGTAGGACACACGATTGGACCCGGTCTCTGGTCCAACAACAGATAGCGAAAGACCCCGCCAAAAGTTCCAAACAATTGATGTGCAGAGTCTGCTCTTGCGGTGACCAAGAACCTCCTGTGGAAAAATCTCCACACCTGGCGCCCCAGCCTGATCTGCTGGCGTCTGACTCGATCACCAGGTCTGGGGTGGAACCGAATATTGCTTGGCCATTCCACGCCTCCATATGGGTGAGCCACCAACGAATCTCTTCCTGTGCTTCGTCGGACAGGGACACTGGATGAGAGTAAGGAAGCCCTCTCCGCAAGTGCCCCGCTTTCAGCCTCTGCAGGGGCCGATAGTGCAACGGGCCTGGAAAAAAGGCCTGAATGAAGGCCGACAGGAGTCCCACCACGCGGGCAATCTGTCTGAGGGGCACTCTCTCCTTGACCAGCCTCCGGTGTAGCTCGTGACGGATCTTGGACATCTTCCGCGAAAGAAGGCTGAGAGTTGCCTCGGTAGAGTCTATCACGAAACCCAAGAACGTGGCCTTCTGAGCCGGGACCAACAGCGACTTTTTGGTATTAATGACGAGCTCTAGGCCCTCTATCAGGTTGACCGCCTGTTGCAACTGCTCCCGCATCTGTTGGGGATCTTGTGACAAGAGAAGCATGTTGTCGAGGTAAACAAATATGCGAGTCCCCCGAGCCCGAAGATGTTCCACGACCGGTCTGAGCAGCTTTGTAAAACACCAAGGAGCGGAGGAAAGCCTGAAAGGTAGAGTGGTGAACTGGTACTCCCACTGTCGCCAAAGGAACTGCAGGAACTTCCTGTGCAGTGGGAAAATGGGAATAGCCAGGTATGCATTTTTTAAGTGCAGGTGGACCATCCAATCTGCCGCGCGCAAAACGTCCCTCAAGAGGTGTATTACCTCCATTTTGAAATGGCGGTACACCAACCGCTCGTTGAACTCGCGCAGGTTCAGAACCGGACGCTGCTCCCCATCCCGCTTGTCTACCAAAAACATGTTGCCTTTGAAGCCTTGCGGATGCTGTGATGTAGGGCATATCGCCCCTTTTTTGAGGAGGGAAGCGACTTCCGAATTGATCAGTTCTGCCTCTAGTCGTGAAAACTGGATAAGCCTGGGTCTGCTCTCCTAAACCGGAGTGCCGCAGAACTCTACACGAAAACCTCAGACTGTTTGCAGCACCCAAGCATCACTTGTTATCGTTTCCCAAACATTCACAAACTTGGACAAACGGCTGCCCACTTGCAAAAGGGAAGAGGTGGAAACACCGGCGTTGGAGGCGTTGTCGCCCCCTCTGGAGTCACGACCTCTAGAGCGAAGTGCACGGGTGGGGTAGAAGTTGTGATAGTGGACCTGGTCTTGAAACTGCCCACGCCTGGAGCCTTGCCCCCTGGAGTTTTGGGAGTCCTGGCCATTCGAGCGGCTCCTACCTCGACCGGCCCCACGGAAAACCCGGTAGGGGAAAACCCGCTTGATAGATGCCTGGGCCTTATCTAGGGACGTGAAAGTACTCTAAAGTTTACCGAGCTCTTTAATAAAAGGCTCACCAAACAAACCGCCCTGGACCACTGCCGCAGCTTCGGAATCAGCCAGATCCCCCAACTTAGGGTCCACCTTAAAAAGGAAAGAGCACCTCCGCTCTGTGGAGAGCGCACAGTTAGTGTTACCAAGAAACATCACTACGCGTTGTGCCCAACGAGAAAGGGCCTCTGGAGATATTAGGTCACCGGAGGCCTTGGCTTCCTCGGCCATGTCCAGAATCATAGTGATCGGACCCAGGGCGTCCAAGACCTTATCCTGGCACGCCCTCCAGGATCTGTCTATCCCCTTTTTTGGGGCCATAATAAACTTGGCCAAGAAGGTGGCCATTCTGAGGACCAATCCAGGCGTCTGGGCAACTTTACCATCCAAGGAGGGGCGTGGGCACTCCTTCTGGAGGCGGCTACGAGCCTCCTTCGTCATGGGGGTGCGAATCCTACTGGCCACGTAGCTCTCCACCTTCGAGGCGGGTGTCCACTCGGACGACCGAGGATGTAGTATCCGCTCCGGATCCAACATATCCAAACTTTCCCCCACTCCTTGAGGGTCACTAGGCAAAGGGTTGCCGCCGGGCGCCATGGCCTGGATGGGCCCGCCTCTTCATCGGTATCACCTTGGGTATCGTCCCCTGCCCCTTGTGCCGGGCTCGTGGGTAGAGGCAGAATGGGTGGGGGAACGGGATCTGTGGGCACTGACAAGGACAGGTTTTGGGCCAGAAATGCCTCGCGCAAAGGCGTCCTGGTCCACTCCGTCCACCCTGGGGTGCTTCGCAGGAGCTGGCTCCTCCCCCTGCGCATTCTGCAGTTTATTAGGGGAATTTGCCGGAGGCGGAGCCCATTTAGCGCATTCGTGCGCATTCTGCTGAGCCAAGCGCTCCTCCATGGGGGCCATCGCTTCTTCCACGGCCCTATAGATTGACGCATCTACCGCGTTGTAAAAATCATCATCCCATGGAATCTGGGCCAAGGGATCGTCCTCCAACTGCGTATCTGCGTGCTCTGCCATGCCTTGCAACCCCAACAACTAACTAGGGACCCTTTTACCGCTGCCTAACCCATAAACTGCCTCAGGTCAGTGGAGCAACTTAAAACCTCCAGCAGTCCAAGGAGAAACTGCTTTATAGGCGCTGGGGACCAGCTACTTGTCAATATAGGGCACAGCCCCAATCTCAACAGGGGGTCTCTGCCCCGGGGACACTACCCTGCCGTCTATGCCCAAAAAACAATGAGGCCCAAATATATATATAAATATCCCCCTGGGAGCCAGTCGCAGCGCCTGGTAAATTACACCCTTGTCGGGCGTCTATTTGAACACACACACCTACCCCAGTACAGAAACCAGGGCTTCAAAACAAAGCAGGCTGCACAGCCTGTACAGACCCTCAAACGAGGGCGTCTCTCTCCAGGGGGCTGGCGAGGCTCCAATAGGCGCCGCACGGACCTGGATCCTGACAGGGTATCCAAATTCCGTGCGTCGCCAACCATAGTGTACACCCTCACACAGCGCCACCTAGCGGTTGGAGGTGTAACCCGCACTCTACCACCGCTCAGGGTAAAATGAACGTCAACAAAGTCGCGTAGGGCCGGCAAGCGGTCCCGGGACTACCGCAAACACACTCAGCCTCACAGGGAAAGCACTGATCACTACAGGCAGACACAAGAAAGACTGGAAAAATCAAGACAAAGTTGCGTAGGACCGGCAAACGGTCCTGCGACCGCCGCAGTGCTAACTTATGCAACTGACTTGATGACAATCTAAATCACAGTAACGACCTAAGCCTTATTACTACCATAAAGCACATCGCAACAAAAGGAAGGAAAAACACTGATCTGTGGCTGCGAGCAGCGAAGAAAGAGGACCAGGACACTGAAGATGGGCTATATGCTGGATCCTGGACTCTGATTGGACAATGCCCTTTCATGGATTGTGCTTGTCTGTTTGTTTCTCCAATTTCCCTAGTGTTCTGGGAAATGTGTTTTTTTGTGGATGTTTATCAAATGGCTGCTGTGGAATAAAGTGAAGAAAGGATAAAGCATAATCCGAAGCCTCCGGTCCTGACCTAGAATCCAGAGCTAATCATAGGATATAGCAAACATAAAAGCTCAAAACATTCTTACCAAGTCTCTTATCTTGGGTCCTGGGACAGAGTTTAAGCAAGCATTTGCAATGCAATAGGTCTTGCAGTTACACAAGTTTGAGCTATTGGCATTCTAAATGGCTATGCCTTTTATTTTGGTTTTTAAAACATAAATAAAAGGCATTGTCATTTAGAATGCCAAAAGCTCAAACTTGCGTAACTGCGAGACCTATTGCATTGCAAATGCTTGTTTTTTAATGCACTTCGACCACAGCTTCAAATCATTGCACAATATGACCACGACATGACTTAAACCGCACCCTCTGCTTCTGGTGGCCCCACCGCTCCACGTGAAAATGTGTAGAATCACCTCAGCACACACCAGACTTTACCAAACATATTTAAAGACGACGGTTGTATTTTACTGATCTCTCCTCCTGCTCCCACACTTCCTCGTTTATGGCACAATGATATGTTGTTTGTAAAGCCTACCATGAAACAAATATCGGCTTTAGCATTACAGAAAAACAACTTACTACATTTATAAGATAAGCTCCTATTGAAAAATAAACAAACCAAACTTTTCGATACAGTAGCACACACACTGCACCACCGAGCACACAAGTGATGCTCGGTCCTCTGTGAGCACAAGAATGTCAGCAGCTCCTAGTGACGGACACACAGGGCTGTGAGACGCCAGCCATACTTACAGCCTCCCACACCCCGAGCACCCGTGGTGAAGTCGGCCTTGGCCTTCAGAGCTGTCCGCCGCCCGCTGAGGTCACCCTCTCAGCCCGCCGCTTCCTACATCACACGCCGACGCACATCTAAAGCACTCATAAGATCTGCTCCACCCAGAAAGGAAGGCTTCTAAAATGGGAAATAGTGCTAGAGTGGGCCTGCTGCAGGGCACGCCGCAGGGATTGGGCAAGCCAGAGGTTTCAAAAGGCAGTGTGGCATGGCCGGGGTTGCACCGCTTCTGGAAGGAAGGGCCGCTTCGGCTGCAGGGGTTTAAATGTGGGGGCATGTATTGTTGTGGTAGGGTGGGGTATCAGAAAAGCAGAAGGGGCCCGATAGAGGGAGAAAAATAAGAACCGAGTGAAGAAAAGCGAAAGTAAATACCGTGCGGCAACGAAAGCAAAGCGCGTGCATATGTTTTGTCCTTAACAACTTCGCTGCTAGGCCTTTCCCCCCCCCCCTTGTGCTAAGCCTTTTTTTGGCTATTTGGGGTAGTTCGTGCTTAGGCCCCTGTAACTTTTTGACCACATAAGGTATCCACGCCAAATTTGCGTCCTTTTCTTCCAACATCATGGGGATTCTAAAGGTACCCAGGGTTTGTGGATTCCCCTGAAGGGGACCCAGAAATTAGCCAAAATACAGCTAAATGTTGTTTTTTTTGGGAAAAATGCGAAAAAAGGGCTACAGATGAAAGCGTCTGTTTTTTTCCCTGAAAATGGTATCAAAAAAGGGGTTGTGGGGCTGAAATCACCATCTTCCAAGCTTTCAGGGACAAGCAGACTTTTGTCCGAAAACCCAAAACTTTTACACAGTTTTGGCATTTTTCTGGGACATAGCCTATTTTTACTATTTTTTGTGCATTCAACCTCCTTCCAGTTAACGGTAGAAATGCGTACGAAAGCAATAATGGATCCTGGAAAGCTATACATTTTTAAAAAGTAGACAAAATTCTGAATTCAGCAAGGGGTCATTTGTGTAGATCCTTTAAGTTTTCTTTATAGAAACTAACAGTTAAATAAAGGAAAAATTGAAAATTAGTTGAAAAAAACAGCCATTTGTGTCAACGTTTTCACCTGTAACTTCTTCTAATTATGACAGCTATTTGAAAGCAATATACCGTTATATCCGCTGGACCTTTCTGGTTGTGGGGATATATAGGACTTGTAGTTTCACCAAGAACCCGACGAACCCAGAGCCAATAACTGAGCAGCATCTTGCAATGGTTTTTTATTATGTACCGGGTATATAGCAATTATTTTGGGAAAATGTATACATGGAAAAATCGGTATAAAAGACACCTATGTATTTCTGAAATGGGAACAAAATGTAGAGTTTAGATACAGTAGATATTTGCACATTTCCGAAATTGGGAGTACCCATACTAGCATGTGAATTATAGGTCATTTTTCAAAATCACTTATTTTTTACACATGGTCTTTCATTTGGAAGGCAGAAATGCATCGAAAGTTAATAGGTAATAACAGTTGCTCTACAATTCTGTGTTACCCTAAGACTCCCGATAAAAATGGTACCTCACTTGTGTGGGTAGGCCTTGTGCTCACGACAGGAAACGGCTCAAAACGCAACGTGGACACACCACATTTTCACAATGAAAAATTACCCTTTTTTTGCAAAGTGTCTAGCTGTAGTTTTTGAACCCTAGCTCTGCCGGCACCTAGGGAAACCTAGCAAACCTATACATTTTTGAAAACTAGACACCCAGGGGAATCCAGGATGGGGTGACTTGACTGGCTCTCACCAGGTTCTGTTACCCAGAATCCCATGCAAACCTAAACAATTGTCAAAAAAACCACATTTTCCTCACTTTTCTGTGGTGGAAAGTTCTGGAATCTGCGTGGATCCACACAATGCCACCCACCCCGCGTTCCCCAAAGTGTTCCGAAAAAAATTGTACCTCTCTTGTGTGGGTAGGCTTAGTGCCCGCGACAGGAAACAGCGCAAAACGCAACGTGGACACACCACATTTTCACAGTGAAAAATGACCCTTTTTTTTGCAAAGTGCCTAGCTGTAGTTTTTGAACCCTAGCTCTGCCGGCACCTAGGGAAACCTACCAAACCCACACATTTCTGAAAAGTAGACACTGGGATTCAGGGAGGTATGGCTTGCGTGGATCCCCCAACGTTTTCTTACCCAGGATCCCCTGCAAACCTGAAATTTTGCTGAACAAATCACTTTTTTCACACATTTTTGTGTGGGAAGTTGTAGCATCACGGGCTGACACAAATTTCCTACCACCCAGCGTTCCTCAGGTCTCCCGATAAAAATGGTGCCTCACTCGTGTGGGAGGCCCAAGTACCATGACAGGCAAGGGCCCAAAACGTATTGAGGCAACATCAAAATTGCCTATTACAAAATGTTTTGGGCCCTTGCCTATCGCGGGTACTTGGGCCTCCCACCCGAATGAGGCACCATTTTTATCGGGAGACCTGGGGGTACGCTGGGTGGTAGGAAATTTGTGTCAGCCCGGTGATGCCACAACTTTCCCACACAAAAATGTGTGAAAAAAGTGATTTTTTTCCCCGCAAAATTTCAGGTTTGCAGGGGATTCTGGGTAAGAAAACGTTGGGGGATCCACGCTAGCCATACCTCCCTGGAATCCCCCGGGTGTCTAGTTTTCAGAAATGTGTGGGTTTGGTAGGTTTCCTTAGGTGGCCGCCGAGCCCCGGGCCAAAAAGTCATGGGGACCCCCCTTGCAAAACCAGGTCGTTTTGTGATAGGCAATTTTGATGTCGCCTCAATACGTTTTGTGCCCTCTCCTGTCGCGGGTACTTGGGCCTCCCACCCGAGTGAGGCACCATTTTTATCGGGAGACCTGGGGGTACGCTGGGTGGTAGGAAATTTGTGTCAGCCCGGTGATGCCACAACTTTCCCACACAAAAATGTGTGAAACAAGTGATTTTTTTCAGCAAAATGTCAGGTTTGCAGGGGATTCTGGGTAAGAAAACGTTGGGGGATCCACGCAAGCCATACCTCCCTGGAATCCCCCGGGTGTCTACTTTTCAGAAATGTGTGGGTTTGGTAGGTTTCCCCAGGTGGCCGCCGAGCCCCGGGCCAAAAAGTCATGGGACCCCCCTTGCAAAACCAGGTCGTTTTATGATAGGCAATTTTGATGTCGCCTCAATACGTTTTGGGCCCTTGCCTGTCGCGGGTACTTGACCCACCCACGCGAGTGAGGTACCATTTCTATTGGGATACTTGGAAAAAGGCGGAGGGGTAGGAAATTTGTTGTTTCTGTCTGCAGCGTGAAAATGTTGGCACAATAATGCAAGAAAAATGTGACAGACACAATTTGAGGTTTGCAGGACATTCTGGGTAAGATAACTTGTTGGGATCCACAAAAGAGACAGCAGCATGTACTCCCATGGGTGTTTAGTTTACGACAATATCTACAGTTGGTAGGTTATTCCTAGATAGAATGTACACCTTGGCAGAGAGACAAAAAAGACCAAGAATACTGCACAGCCATCTATTCCTCAAGCACACACACATACTGGTTGGATTTGGCACGAGGGCGAGTGATGGTTCAGTATATAAAATGTTATTAACAAGAGATTTCACAAAAATGAAATGCACTGTCAATAATTGAAAGGACAAAAAACTGAAGCAGTGACTCGCAGCTCGTGAGCTGTAAAGCCACGTCAAGCCCCAACCGCTTTACAGGCCATTCACACACCTTTCATACGTGATACCAGACCATTCACACCACCAGGCACAAAACCAACACATTACAACAGTCCTAAAAAGGGACAAGGTACACCCGGCTTGAGAAAGACAGAAAAGACAAATATTTCTGCACAATCACCTATTCCTCAAGCATACAGACATACTGGTTGGATTTGGCATGAGGGTGAGTGATGGTTCAGTATATACAGTTGTATTAACCAGAGATTTCACAAAAATGAAATGCACTGTTAATAATTGAAAGGACGAGAAACTGAACCATTGACTCACAGCTCGTGAGCTGTAAAGCCACGACAAGGCACCAACCTCTTTACAGGCCATTCATACACCTTTCATACGTGTGACACATACAAAACCATTCACACCGCCAGCCGCGGGCCCAGCTCATTACAACACTCACACCAGCAGACAGCGCCATTCAAGGGCCCATCACTTTCACACGCCCACATTCCTGACACAGCAACCACACCAGCTCACGGATTGCGTGGAGTGGCGTTTGGCTAGCAGTGTGTGTAGTGACCAGCCGCAAGCCACTCCACCCACACCGCCAGCCAAGCGCAAGTCCACCCACACCGCCAGCCAAGCGCCAGTCCACGCACACCGCCAGCCAAGCGCCAGTCCACGCACACCGCCAGCCAAGCACCAGTCCACGCACACCGCCAGCCAAGCGCCAGTCCACGCACACCGCCAGCCAAGCGCCAGTCCACGCACACCGCCAGCCAAGCGCCAGTCCACGCACACTGCCAGCCAAGCGCCAGTCCACGCACACCGCCAGCCAAGCGCCAGTCCACGCACACTGCCAGCCAAGCGCCAATCCACGCACACTGCCAGCCAAGCGCCAGTCCAAACACACTGCCAGCCAAGCGCCAGTCCAAACACACTGCCAGCCAAGCGTCAGTCCACGCACACCACCAGCCAAGTGCCAGCCTACACACTCCGCCAGCCAAGCGCCAATCCACGCACACTGCCAGCCAAGCGCCAGTCCAAACACACTGCCAGCCAAGCGCCAGTCCAAACACACTGCCAGCCAAGCGCCAGTCCAAACACACTGCCAGCCAAGCGCCAGTCCAAACACACCGCCAGCCAAGCGCCAGTCCACGCACACCACCAGCCAAGTGCCAGCCTACACACACCGCCATCACATTTAGGATTTTTTTATACAAAAAAGAAAACACAAACAAATTGCAAATAGAAACAAATCTACTAACAGAAAATCTGAAACTAAATACATTGCACAAATGCCAACCTTGAAACTGAACAAAAAATATAAAACAATAGAGACCAGGCAGTTCACTATAGCACTCATGGATGCTCCCAAAAATTATTTTGCGTGTGGTACATTCTAAAACAAGCAGGCACACACAGCCCAGGGTTAGAAGGACACTCGGGGCAGTACATACGAGTCTCCTTCCGCGTACCTCTTCGCCAACAGACTCTACATCTCCTACTGGGAAAGTCTTTTGAGGGTGTGGGAGGAATGTGATCAGGAAAGTGGCGATCTTTCAATCTAGCCACATCCTCCACCACTCCAACTCTAGGAACACTTGCCTGTTCCACTAAAACAAGGCTGCCTATTACAGACTCCTGAAACTTAGCAAAAGTCATCTTTGACTCAGGACAAGAATCCTTGAATACAACAAAACCATTAAAGGTTGCCAAGTGGAAAAGATGGATAGCCAACTTCTTATACCAAATGTAAGCCTTACGAAGAGCAGCATAAGGTTCCAACCTCTGATCTACTCTGTCAACACCACCCATGTGCCTATTATAGTCTAAAATGCACACAGGTTTGCGCGCTTCAGCAACCTGACCACAAACAGTCACAGGTGAAGTGCTTTCATCATGGATGGTAGTCAGCATGTAGACATCTCTCCTGTCTGAAAACTTCACAGCTAGAAGTTCCTCGCAACGCAACGCACTGCACTGTCCCCGCACAAGCTCTTGACAAACTAGTTCTTTAGGGAATCCTTTACGGTTAGAGCGGATTGTGCCACAAGCAACAGTGTCCACTTTGGCCAATTCCCTGAACAACCGCACACCAGTGTAGAAGTTATCGACATCTAAATGGTGACCTTTGTTAAAAAGTCCTCTACCAAGTTCCCACACAATTTTCTCATTCACTCCAAAAGTAGACGGACAACCAGGGTGGTTAATCCTGGATTTCTTACCGGTGTACACCCTGAAATTAGAGACATATCCAGTCCTACTGTCACACAGCATATACAGCTTAATTCCATAGCGTGCCCTCTTACTAGGAATGTATTACCTAAAAACCAAGTGGCCCTTGAACAGGACCAAAGACTCATCAATAGCTATTTCTTTGCCTGGAGCATAGATCTCAGAAAATCGATCAACAAAGTGATCAATGACAGGCCGAATCTTAAAAAGACGGTCACACTCAGGGTGATCTCGTGGCAACGCTAAACCATTATCGACAAAATGCAGCATCCGAAGCAGAAGCAAATACCTATCACGACTCATGACTGCCGGAAATATAGCCGTTGCCATCAAGGGACTAGTAGACCAATACGAAGACATTGATGGCTTCCTTAGCAAGCCCATCAAAAAAGTTAAACCCAAGAACTTCTTCATCTCTTCCAGATTTGTGGGAGTCCACTGGGTAGCTCTAGAGTGGGGCTTAAGGCTGGCACTGTTGTCCCTCAAAAACTGTTCGGCATACAAATTAGTCTGCTCAACAATCTCTGCCAAAAACACATCGTCCATAAACAACTGAAAAAAATGTATCGGCAAAAATGTTTCTGTGTTCACTCTACACCCTGGAACACCACTAAAGTCTGGCAATGCCGGCTGCACCATGCCTGGGGCAACCCAGATGTAATCACTTCCAACTGGAAGCCTTGCAGCCCCAGGCTGCAACCCAGATGCCTCTTGCCGCACTATACCAAAGGGAAGCCTTGCAGCCCCAGGCTGCAGCCCAGATGCCTCTTGGCGCACTATCGGCACATCAATGTCCTCCTCTAACACAGGCACTTCATCCGCACTAAGAGTAGCTTCATCCGCACTGAGAGTAGCTTCATCATCCGATGATTCCATGTGGAGAGAGAACTCACTGCCTGAATCTTCCCCTCCCTCCTCTGCCTCAGATGCAGAGTCAGTGTCTGAACCATGGTCAGAGGAAGACTCAAAGAGCATACCAACAACCTGCTGAGCAGTAATCCTGCGGCTAGCCATTATCCTTACTAAGAAAGGAGACTGCACAAACAACTCAACAACAACCAACACTGTGCAAAATAAGTAAGTAAAAAAAAATGTGTGCCTTTATCACAAAGATCTACTATATACTCAAACTATACAATTCACTTGCAAGAGACAGCTACACTCACCAGCACCTACTCTGCAGCGAGACAGCAAAAACCAACGATATCCCACTAGAAAGAAAAAAACAAAACCAATTACTCACAAGACAACAAAATACACATCGAGCACAAATGCAAAAAGTTTTTGACACTCAAAAAACAGAAGCTAAACATACTGCTATTATTACACCATTTGCAAAAAAACATTCATGCAGAGAAATGAGTCATTTACATTGTACAAAAAAAGTCTCTTACCAAACACAAGCAACTACACAAACTGCAGAACCAAAAGTAACGCAACCTGCAACAGTCTAAAGAGCAAAAGCTTTCACCTAGAACAAAAAGGGAGAAATAAATCATTACAATTGCAAATCCCAAGAAATAAAACAATTAACATTATAACACGCTATGTCACTACCCAAATGGTCAATCTGCCAGATGGGCCTTCAAATAGGGCTGTGACAAATGGGGGGGTGAACTTGCATAAGGGATCGGGTGAGCTTGTCTGAGGGTGGGGCAGAAAACAGCAGACAGAAATGTGCCCCCCCTTGCAAAAGAAATAAATCCCTGGTGCCTCGTAGGGTTTTCTGCCTCCCCTCCCAGGGCAAAAAGGCCAAAAAAAGGGGGCAGATCTGTCCCCAGGAGGGGCAGAAAAAACATTAACCAAATTTTACCCCCTTGGAAGCAACCATGTCGCTTCCATTACACACAAAACAAAATCCCTGGTGCCTAGTGGGTTTTCTGCCCCCCCCTCCCGGGGGCAGAAAGGCCAAAATAACAGGCCGATCTGCCCCCAGGGGGGGCAGAATACACATGTAAAAAAAAGGAGGCCCCTGGAAGCGACCCTTGCCCAAGGGGTCGCTTCCAATTTAATTTCAAATAAGTCCCTGGTGTCTACTGGGGTTTAAAAAAGGGCCGATCTGCCCCCAGAATGCACATTAAAAAAAAAGCCCCCCCCCCCTGGAAGCGACCCTTGCCCAAGGAGTCTCTTCCATTTAAATAACTCCATGGTGTCTAGTGGGGTATTCTGTCCCCCCCGGGGGCAGAAAGGCCAAATACACGGGCCGATCTGCCCCCAGGGGGGGGCAGAATACACATTTTTAAAAAAAGGAGGCCCCTGGAAGCGACCCTTCCCCAAGGGGTCGCTTCCATAAAAAAAAAAAAAGATCCCTGGCTCTAGTGGCCTTTTCTGCCCCCCTGGGGCCAAAAACGCCAAAAAACCCAGGCAATCTGTCCCCAGGGGGGGCAGAAAAGTCTTTAAAAAAAAATGGGCCTCCCTAAGTAAGCGACCCTTGCCCAAGGGGTCGCTTCCTTTCTTGAAATAAAAAGATCCCTGGCTCTAGTGGGCTTTTCTGCCAGAAACGCCCAAAAACCAAGGTGATCTGGCCCCGGGGGGGGCAGAAAAGTCTAAACCTAATTTGTCCCCTTCAGGAAGCGACCCTTGCCCAAGGGGTCGCTTCCTTTAACTAAAAAAGAAATCCCTGGTGCCTAGTGGGGCATTCCTGCTGTACGATCGCGACGCTATGCGCTATCGTCCAGCAGGAATGCCCTGTATTGAGACATCAGAGGAGAGGAAATACTGTTTCCTCTCCCCCGATGCCTCAATGTGCCGCAATGTGTCCCCCCGGCCCACCGGAGCAGCAAAAACTTACTCTCCTCCTGGACGCGCTGGAAACAAATGGTTTCCAGCGCGTCCTGATGACGTCATCTGAAAGAGACACGTTAGTGACAGATTCCTTACCTTAGAATATCCCCAGGCGTCAGGCTGGATCCGGAAAGTTTTTGCGTAGCAGTACCCCTTCGCGTCGGTAGGCGGCGTCGTGCGGCTCCGCGTCAGTCGTCGGCGTCGGGACCGCCGGGATGACGTCGCGGGCAGTACTTAGACGCCGCCCCTGCGCGCTGACGTCAGTTCTTCTTTTTCCGCGCCAGTAAGCGCAGATCCGGGAAGAGCAGTGCCCTAGTCATCTTTTTTGACTAACTTTTTGGTGATTTTTCACTGTTTTTCTACACGAGTCTCTCGACTCCGAAGGTGTCGGTAGGGATGCCCGGCTTCAAGCCCTGTGACGTCTGTGGTCGCATGATGTCGATCACAGACCCGCACTTAGAGTGTCTCTACTGCCTCGGCCGCGACCACGACACGAAGTCGTGCCCCGACTGCCGGGCCTTGCACCCGAAGGCTTTGCGAGAGCGGTCTCGAAAGCTCCTCGAGGTCCGGCAGTCGGCTCCGCGCCACACCAAGCCCCGGTCACGTGAGAGGTCGAGGGGCCGGTCACGGAGTCCTCATCGGTCGTTGGGGTCCAAGTCTTCGCACTCCTCCGGTAAGTCGAAGCATAAAAAGTCTAAGAAGCGTCATCGCTCGCCGACTTCGCCTCGCCGGTCTCGCGACTCGGCTGAGGCTCCTATCGGCACCGTCCCCGCGGCTCCGGGAGTGCCTGTGGAGCCACCCCCGCATTACCCGTCCTTCCCGGGTACGGGGGCGACTCCGGCCGAGATACAGGAATTCCTGTCGGCCATGGCCCGCCTCTTCGGGCCTCAAGGTCCCCCCAGTGCGCCTTCGGGCCCCGCGGGCCCTGATGGGGTTTCCCCGGCACCGCCGGCGACTCCGGTCCCGGCGCCGCCTGTAACACCAGCCTCGGTCCCGGCCTCGATCCCGGCTCCGGTGCTGCCGCAACCCCCATCGACGCCGGTTGACCTAACTACACCTCCGCCGGCGCCGATGTCTCCGGTGCCGTTCCCGACGCCGCCCGGGGCTCCGGGCGGCGTCGTTCCCCGGTTCTCTCCGGATCCGGAAATGGCGCCGGACCGGCGTCTCTCGACGCCGGCTCCGACGCCGCTGGGACTTTGGGTCCCACATGTCCCTCCTCCTCCTTATTTTGAACCTGACTTGGAGGACGGAGATAACTGGGAGGGGTCTGATGACCCTCTCACACAGCAGTGTGAGTTTGATCAGGACTGGACTGAGGAACTTGGGGATGCCAGTGGGCTGGACACCTCCCCTGACTCTGGCATGCTGTCTCCTCCATCCGTGGCAACGGAGGAGGGAGCGAACTTTGCAACGGTGTTGCGTAGAGCAGCTGGGGCCTTAAACCTCCAGTTGCCTACAGTGGCTGTCAGGACTAACATCCTGACGGAAGTGCTTCAGCCGGCGGCTACCTCCTCGGAGGCACTGCTGCCGTTCAACGAGGCGCTTTCCGACGTTCTTTTGGGCACCTGGTCCAAGCCCACCACAGGGGCTCCTGTGGATAGGAACGTGGCCCGACGCCATCGCCCTGCTCCGGGCGACCCCCCGTTTCTCTCTCTACACCCCACCCCAGAGAGCTTGGTGGTCCAAGCCTCTGCTTCCCAAAGCGCCTTCCCTACCGCTCCCCCGGATAGGGAATCCAAACGCCTGGATTAATTTGGGAAGAAGGTCTTTTCTTCCGCCAGTGCTGGCTTGCGGTCAGTCAACACCACTTGCCTCTTGGGCCGATATTCCCACTCCTTGTGGGACTCGGTGGCGCAAGTTCTGCCCCAGTGTCCTGAGGAGGTCCAGACACTGCTTTCCCGCACCATTGCGGAGGGAAGGGATGCGGCAAAGTACACCATCAGATGTGGCCTTGATACCGCCGACTCGCTAGGCAGATCGCTTGCGAAGACAGTGGCGCTGCGCCGTCACGCCTGGCTGAGGACCACTGGTTTCTCGGGTGATGTCCAAAACTCTCTTATGGACATGCCCTTTGATGGAGTCTGTCTTTTTGGGACAAAGGCAGACCATGCGCTGGAGCGCTTTAAGGACTCGAGGGCTACAGCCAAGTCCCTGGGCCTTTCTGCTGTGCGCCCTCAGCAACAGTCTGCTTTTCGCCCCTTTCGTGGCCACGGAAGGGGCGCCCAGTCACGTCCGCTGCCCAGCCACCAGCCCGCGCAGCAAGCGTCTTCGCGTGGCCGAGGACGTGGCTCCCGCCATGGCGGATCAGGCAACCAGCGTGCGGGTCAGGCCACCAACCCCGCCCCGTCCGCGGCCTCCAAGCCCTCCTAGTCCTTCCTTTCAGGTGCACAGCACGCCAGTAGGGGGCAGGGTCCGCCATCACCTTCACCACTGGCGTGCCATCACCTCGGACAGGTGGGTCTTGGACATTGTCCGAAGGGGCTACTCCCTCCCCTTCGTGACCATCCCCCCAGCCATGCCACCTCAATTCCACCGCATGTCAGGGGATCACTTGGTGCTTCTTCAAAAGGAAGTTGCGGCCCTCTTGGCCAAGAGGGCCATCGAGCGTATTCCGACCCCAGAAGTAGGACGTGGTTGCTACTCCCACTACTTTCTGGTGCCCAAAAGGACAAGGAGGACATGCGTCCTATCTTGGACCTCCGGAACGTCAATCGCTTCCTCCGGAAGGAGAAGTTCAAGATGCTCACCCTAACTCAGGTCTTGACTGCTCTCGACCCTGGAGACTGGATGGTAGCGTTGGACTTGCAGGACGCATATTTCCACATCCCCGTCCTGCCGGCCCACCGGCGTTACCTGCGGTTCAAGGTAGGCCTCGAGCATTTTCAGTTCACCGTGCTCCCTTTGGCCTTACCAGCGCCCCTCGGGTGTTCACGAAAGTGATGGCGGTGGTCGCAGCCCATCTGCGCCGGGCAGGGGTTCCAGTCTTCCCCTACCTCGACGACTGGCTGCTGAAGGCGGGCTCGTCCCAGGCAGTCGTCTCCCACCTCCAGACTACGGCCGAACTCCTGCACTCGCTGGGGTTCTCCATCAACGTGCCGAAGTCGCACCTGATTCCTTCTCCACAGCTCCTTTTCATCGGAGCAGTTCTGGACACAACACAGTTTCGGGTTTATCCTCCCGAACGGCGAGTCCGGGATATTCAGGCTATGATTCCGATCTTTCGGCCTTTATCCTGGGTTTCGGTACGGATGACCCTGAGGCTGCTGGGCCTCATGGCCTCCTGCAACCTGCTGGTCGATCATGCCAGATGGCATATGCGGGCTCTGCAGTGGGACCTGAAGTTTCAGTGGGCGCAGCACCAGGCCAACCTGTCCGATCACGTCCAGATCTCGGAGGGGACTGCAAAACAGTTGCAGTGGTGGCTCTCGAACCGGCAATGGGTCATGGGCAGATCCCTCTCCCTTCCCCAGCCAGAGCACACAGTTGTGACGGACACGTCCCTTCTGGGATGGGGCGGTCACATGGGAGAGGCGGAGATCAGAGGCCTCTGGTCTCCGGCGGAGTCCCGGCTCCATATCAACCTTCTGGAGCTCCGGGCGATCCGACTTGCACTCAAGGCATTCCTTCCCTCTGTCAAAGGGAAGGTAGTGCAGGTGCACACAGACAACACCACCGCCATGTGGTATTGCAACAAACAGGGCGGGGTGGGGTCGTGGACCCTATGTCAGGAGGCTCTGCGCCTCTGGACATGGCTGGAACATCAGGGCATATTCCTGATGGTTCAACACCTGGCAGGTTCCCTGAATGCCAGGACGGACGAACTCAGCCGCAGGTGCATGATGGATCACGAATGGCGTCTTCACTCGGAGGTGGCGCAAGGTCTCTTTCAGCAGTGGGGAGAGCCTTGGTTAGATCTGTTCGCCACCGAAGAGAACGCGCATTGTCAGCAGTTCTGCGTGTTGGAATTTCCAAGGCGGCACTCGCTCGGTGACGCTTTTCGTCGCGAGTGGAGTTGCGGTCTGTTGTACGCCTTTCCGCCTATACCACTTCTACCCAGAGTGTTAAAGAAGATTCGGCGCGACCGGGCCCAAGTCATTCTAGTGGCTCCGGACTGGGCTCGAAGAGTTTGGTATCCCGAGCTACTCAGTATGAGCGTCGAACCCCCGATCCGTCTGCCTCTTCGGGAGGATCTTCTGTCGCAGCAGCAGGCGACGGTCCTCCACCCGAACCTGTCCAGTCTACACCTGCTTGCGTGGAGATTGAGCGGCGGCAGTTGATTCCTTTCGACTTGCCTCCCGAAGTTTGTGATGTGATTCTGGCAGCCAGGCGACCCTCCACTAAGGTGGTATACGCCTGCAGGTGGAACAAGTTTGTGGCATGGTGCACAGCAAAGGCTGTGAATCCCCTTTCTGCCCCTCTTTCTGAGGTTCTTCTGTTCCTTCTTTCTCTGGCCCAACAGGGTTCTGCCCTGGGTACCATCAAGGGCTATCTTTGTGCGATATCAGCCTTCCTCAGGCTTCCTGATCAGCCCTCCCTTTTCAAGTCCCCTGTGGTTAACAGGTTTCTTAAAGGCATTACACACCTCTTTCCTCCTGTTCCGTTTGTAATGCCTCAGTGGGACTTGAACTTGGTTCTTACGTTCTTAATGTGCGCTCCCTTTGAGCCTCTACATAACTGTCCTCTTCGTCTTCTTACTCTGAAGACAGCATTTCTGGTGGCCATCACCTCCGCTCGGCGGGTGAGTGAGCTCCAGGCTCTTTCATGCAAACCTCCCTTTCTGTCTGTTCATCCAGACAAGGTTGTTCTTAGGACGCGTCCGTCCTTCTTGCCAAAGGTGGTTACTGCCTTCCATATTAGGCAGACCATCACTTTGCCCACCTTCTTTCCGCCTCCGCATCCTTCCAGAGAGGAAGAGAGGCTCCACCGTCTGGACCCAAAACGTGCGCTTTCCTTTTACCTCAACTGCACACAACAGTTCCGGGTGGATGACCAGCTCTTTGTTGGCTACGTGGGCGCCAAAAAAGGTCGGGCGGTACACAAAATGACCATCTCCCGCTGGGTCACCTTGTGTAGCAAAGCCTGCTATTCTTTGGCTAAGAAGGAGCCTCCTGTTGGGCTGCGTGCCCATTCCACCAGGGCTACGGCTGCTACCACAGCTTTAGGCCACGGTGTTCCGTTACAGGATATATGTCAGGCAGCTACGTGGGCCTCGCTGCACACGTTTACCAAACATTACTGCCTTGACAGTCCGGTCCGGAGGGACGGCTTCTTTGGCCGTTCTGTCCTCCGGGACTTCCTTGTCTGAATCTGTTCGCAGACCCACCACCGGGGTTGGTATTGCTGGGGTATCTATTCTAAGGTAAGGAATCTGTCACTAACGTGTCTCTTTCAGATGCACAAGTTACTAACTTGTGTAACGATATATCTGTAAGAGACAGTAGTTAGTGACAGATTCCTTACCGCCCCACCCATCCTCCCCGTTCTGCGAACTGATTTCTAGGGTTAAGGACATCCCTTTCAGGGCCCTAGTATTTTTCAGACACCTATGTCAGCTTCTTGCATGGCTCTGCGTTCCTGGCGCGGAAAGTCGTGTACAGAACTGACGTCAGCGCGCAGGGGCGGCTTCTAAGTACTGCCCGCGACGTCATCCCGGCGGTCCCGACGCCGACGACGGACGCGGAGCCGCACAACGCCGCCTACCGACGCGCAGGGGTACTGCTACGCAAAAACTTTCCGGATCCAGCCTGACGCCTGGGGATATTCTAAGGTAAGGAATCTGTCACTAACTACTGTCTCTTACAGATGTATCGTTACACAAGTTAGTAACTTGTGCGACGCGCGCTGTGCGCGCTGACGTCATGGGAATGCGTGGGGGGGTTGGGGGTGGCAGCGGAAACTCTTCCACTGCCATCCCCCTCTGTGGGGGCAAGATCAGCAACCCATGGGGGGAGCGCCCGCGCTTCCCCCATGGGCTGTGCTCATGACGGAGCGGTTCCGTCATGAGCACAGCCCAACCGATGCTCATGACGGAACCGCTCCGTCATGAGCATCGAAGGGGTTAACAACTAAAGCAGAGCGCGTGCATATGTTTTGTCCTTAACAACGGAAGCAGAGCGCGTGCCTATGTTTTGTCCTGCGTGCGCACAGACACGGAAGGAGAGCGCGTGCCTATGTTTTGTCCTGCTTGCGCACAGACACGGAAGGAGAGAGGGAGCAACCGAGCAGAGCCGTACGCGTGCGCATGTCCTGTCCCCCTTCGCCCACCGAACCGACAACAATAGGTCTCGCCAAAGCGTTCAGCGCATGCGCTGCGTCGCTAGGGGAGACCTAAAAAATCAGAGTGGGTGGGCCCAGCCCATCCTCAGTCGGATGTGGACGGGCGCAGACAGGCACACGTCCAGTGCTGCGGGACAGTCTTCCCCCTGATATGCACCTCACATGGGGTCAAAGATCACTGCCTGGCCGCTTCTTGGTGGGAGAGCACAGTGAGAAATGCTGGAGTCCCCGAAGCACCGGCAGCACCAATGATGACCGGGCAGGCAACGGGCGATCATGGAGGTCTGCCTGCGTCCAGCGCTGCGGGTGTGCCTTCCCCCTGATATGCGCCTCACACAGGGTCAAAGATCACTGCCTGGCCGCCTCCTGGTGGGAGCGCGCAGTGAGGAATGCTGAATGCTGGAGTTCCTGAAGCACTGGCAGCAACAATTATAACAGGGCAGGCAACTGTAATGGAGGTCTGCCTGCGTGAATGCAACATTATTTATTTATTGTCCTTTTTTGATTTGAAAAAGTAAATCCAGTTGACCAAATTAACAAACAAAAAGTTTGACTGAAAGCACTACTGAACTACCCCTTTTTAGGTCTCTGCTCTCAACAGCGCTCATGCGCTCTCTCGGACTGAGACATGTTGTATCTACTTGTGGGCTTACAGCCCCCCATAGGCTTCCCATTTGCTGGCACCATCATCTTTCCATTTTTTTGTTCTCCCCATTTGTGTACGTCATGCTTTTTCCGGTGTTTAGCCCTCCCCGACACACATCACCCAACTACTTTTAAAACTACTCAGCGGCCATTTTTATCCATTGTTTCGGGACTACTTTATTATTTTTATAAATGGGTGACTTGTCCCAGGAAATAAACAGTCAAAGAGAGCAATGTGAGCACCGCACTATAATACACACAAACAAGAGAATAAGAATCTGTGGGGGGAAAAACACTACCATATAGTATACTTGGGGTATCATATTACACTAGGTAAAATGCGCCACTAGCATACGAGCACAATACGTTTGTGTTCCAAATTCCCTGACTAATCATTACACTGGAGTGTTTTAAATCCACGGACTACTGCAGGCACACTACACTATAGTGCGCCAAGCCCCAATCTTCTATGATCACAGAGCTCAGGCAGACTGAAGCAGGGCTAAGCACCTCTGCAGCACCTGTGTGACAAACCCACTGCATGCTGAGCGTGCAGGTGAACAGATCGTGAAGCCTAGTAAAAACATGGCTACCTACCCAAAGGCGACTAGGGGTGCTGCAAGCTACTCTGGACCCACTAGCTTTAGGAGTAAGCATAATGTTTAATTGTTTTGTACCTACCCTTGAACTTTTCAAACATTTCACTCGGTGTTCTTCTACGTATGCAAGTGCTGTGAGGCAGTCATAAAATAAAGGATAGCGCCATGAAAACTCATTAAACAAATAACGATATGAGATACCTTTATTGCCCAACTGAATAGACAACGTTATGTCAACCTCAGTAAAATAAAAGCCTGATTCAGTCTTGCCAGGATTCTTATGTGTGACTTTAAACTCTTACACAGATGAGTGCTGCAGTCCATTAACTGAATGATCATACCAGTTCACTTACAAATTACAAAAACGTTCAATTATCATACCTGAAGGTCTAATTGTGTGAGTCAAGAAAGCATGGCCACCGGGGCACCGCGCTCTTTACATCAAAAAAATGTTCTCCTTCTTCTCAGAGGATATGCCGCCGCTCAGTGTCAAAACGCTGAACTACAGGAACGGATTTCTATTTCAGTACAGCAGAGCAGTTAGCTTTCCAGTGATGCAAGAAAGTAGCTATCAGAGGCAGACTTGTCTGAAGAAAATTGATCACAGTTTTCGCACAATCATTCCAGTAAGTACGTTAGTGCTTCGAAGTAGCTTGAGGCGCAGATAGGAGCTATGCAAAAAAATTAAGCAAATAAAGGCTAAAAGCGTTTCTGTTGCCCAACTCAATGGAACTCCTATTCACTTCAATATAGTGAGTTACTCAGCCCTGCTGAGATTCCTATGTGTCATTTTAACAACCCCATAGATGGCTCGAGCATTCCCAGTCACTGAATTATCATCATACCAGTCTATTTACAGTACCGTTCATTTATCATACCAGTTCAAGCAAGGTCTAGTAATGTGGTTCACTAGAGCTTATCCCTAAAGGAACTGCGCCCATTATTGTAATTGAAATTAATATAGCCCTTACTACCCCTGACGAGGCATTGAAACGCTTTTCAGCGAGTAGCATGCTACACCGGACCCAAAAAGGATTAGTGGTGAATTAGTATAGGGAAATTTGAAATTAATTTGGGCTGTGGACATAGTCTGTTATTTGGATTGAAAAAGATAGTGGAGGGATAGACGATGGAAGGGTTTGCATTTATATAGCACTTGCTACCCCTGATTAGGTGTTGAAGCGCTTTTTGGCGGGTAGCACGCTACCCCAGAACCCAGACAGGATTAGGGGGGTATTAGCATAGGGAAATATGAAATTGATTTGAGCAGTGGACATGTTAGTCTCTTATTTGGATTGAAAATGAACAGTGAAGGGATAGAAGAGAGAAGGGTCCAGAAAGGCTTTTCTTTTAGTTCATAGCAGTAGGAGGAGGTTTGGGATGAGTAAATGGAAGGTGTAGAGGAAGAGTCAGAGGGAAATGTTTAGAAAGGCTTGTTTGGGAGAACTGAATAGTAAAAGAGGTATGAGATGATGCAAGGTGGGATAGAGGAAGGAAGAGTCTAGAAAAGGTTATTTTGAAGATCATAGTAGTAGAATGGGGTTTGAGATGAGAGTGGAGGTAGAGGATATATTGAGAGAGGTATAGGGGTGAGAAATATGGTAGTGCATTGGAAAGAGTAGTAGAATGAGGTTTGAGATGAGTTTGAGAGTTGAGGTAGAGGATATAGGGTGAGATAAAGGGTAGTGCACTGGAGATGCTGAATTAGAAGTAAAGTAATAACTATAAAGATACATAAGTACGTGGAAGGTATATATGTATAAGGAAGGTAATTACGTAGATTTAAGTTGTATTTAATAAACTCAGACTTTCAAGTGTTGCGGTACTTTAAGTACATTTTTTTGTGTTTTGTTGTTCAATAGTGAAGCAATTGTAGATAAATAGCTATGATAAAAGATTTACTTATTTATGAAGTCACCCATATACATGTAAAACATAGAATAATATAAGTAATATGTACATTTGTTAAGCAGAACTAATGAATATCTATATATTTAAACCATAGTTATTATACACGTTTATACAAAGCAATGCACATTTGTAGATATACATATCTGAAAGAGACACGTTAGTGACAGATTCCTTACCTTAGAATATCCCCAGGCGTCAGGCTGGATCCGGAAAGTTTTGCGTAGCAGTACCCCTGCGTGTCGGTAGGCGGCGTCGTGCGGCTCCGCGTCCGTCGGCGGCGTCGTGATCGTTGGGATGACGTCGCGGCCAGTACTTAGACGCCGCCCATGCGCGCTGGCGTCAGTTCTTTCTTTTTCCGCGCCAGTAAGCGCAGGTCCGGATTGAGCAGTGCCCCAGTCATTTTTTGACTGAGTATTTTTGAGACTTTTTTGTCCAAGTTTTCGAGTCGTTTCGACTCCAAGGTGTCAGTAGGGATGCCCGGCTTCAAGCCATGCGAGGTCTGTAATCGCATGATGTCGATTACGGATCCGCACCGTGAGTGTCTCTTCTGCCCGGGGCGCGGCCACGACCCCACGTCGTGCCCCGAGTGTCGGTCCCTCGCCCCGAAGGCTTTGCGAGAGCGGTCTCAAAAGCTTCTCGAGGCCCGGCACTCTGCTCCGCGCCGATCGAGGTCCCGGGAGAGGTCGAGGGGCTGACGTCATTTATCGGGGTCGAAGTCTTCGTCTTCAGGTAAGGCGAAGCACAAGAGGTCTAAGAAGTGTCGCTCTAAGACCTCCCCTCGCCGGTCTCACGACTCGGCTGAGGGTCCTGTTGGTACCGCCCCCGCGACTCCGGGAGTACCCGTTGAGCCGGCGTCGGCCTATCCGCCTGTTCCGGGTCCGACGTCGACTCCGGCCGACATCCAGAACTTCTTGTCGGCCATGGCTCGCATCTTCGGGGCTACTCCCTCCCCTTCGAGACTACCCCCCCCAGCCATGCCACCTCAATGCCACCGCATGTCGGGGGATCATTTGGTGCTTCTTCAAAAGGAAGTTGTGGCCCTCTTGGCCAAGGGGGCCATCGAGCGCGTTCCGACCCCAGAAGTAGGGCGTGGTTGTTACTCCCACTACTTTCTGGTGCCCAAAAAGGACAAGGAGGACATGCGTCCTATCTTGGACCTCCGGAACGTCAATCGCTTCCTCCGGAAGGAGAAGTTCAAGATGCTCACCCTAGCTCAGGTCTTGACTGCCCTCGACCCTGGAGACTGGATTGTAGCGTTGGACTTGCAGGACGCATATTTTCACATCCCCGTCCTACCGGCGTTACCTGCGGTTCACGGTAGGCGTCGAGCATTTTCAGTTCACCGTGCTCCCCTTTGGCCTTACCAGCGCCCCACGGGTGTTCACGAAAGTGATGGCGGTGGTCGCAGCTCATCTGCGCCGGGCAGGGGTTCCAGTCTTCCCCTACCTCGACGACTGGTTGTTGAAGGCGGGCTCGTCCCAGGCAGTCGTCTCCCACCTCCAGACTACGGCCGAACTCCTGCACTCGCTGGGGTTCTCCATCAACGTGCTGAAGTCGCACCTGATTCCTTCTCCACAGCTCCTTTTCAGCGGAGCAGTTCTGGACACAACGCAGTTTCGGGCCTATCCTCCCGAACGGCGAGTCCAGGATATTCAGGCTATGATTCCGATCTTTCAGCATCTATCCTGGGTTTCGGTACGGATGACCCTGAGGCTGCTGGGCCTCATGGCCTCCTGCATCCTGCTGGTCGATCATGCCAGATGGCATATGCGGGCTCTGCAGTGGGACCTGAAGTTCCAGTAGGCGCAGCATCAGGGGAACCTGTCCGATTACGTCCAGATCTCAGAGGGAACTGCAAGGCAATTGCAGTGGTGGCTCTCGAACCGGCAATGGGTCATGGGCAGATCCCTCTCCCTTCCCCAGCCAGAGCACACAGTTGTGACGGACGCGTCCCTTCTGGGATGGGGCGGTCACATGGGAGAGGCGGAGATCAGAGGCCTCTGGTCTCCGGCGGAGTCCCGGCTCCATATCAACCTTCTGGAGCTCCGGGCGATCCGACTTGCACTAGAGGCATTCCTTCCCTCTGTCAAGGGGAAGGTAGTGCAGGTGTTCACAGACAACACCACCGCCATGTGGTACTGCAACAAACAAGGCGGGGTGGGGTCGTGGACTCTGTCAGGAGGCTCTGCGTCTCTGGACTTGGCTGGAACATCAGGGCATGCGCCTGATGGTTCAACACCTAGCAGGTTCCCTGAACGCCAGGGTGGACGAACTCAGCCGCAGGTGCATGATGGATCACGAATGGCGTCTTCACTCGGAGGTGGCGCAAGGACTCTGCAGTGGGGAGAGCCTTGGTTAGATCTATTCGCCACCGAAGAGAACGCGCAATGTCATCAGTTCTGCACGTTGGAATTTCCAAGGCAGCACTCGCTCGGCGGCGCTTTTAGTCGCGAGTGGAGTTGCGGTCTGTTGTACGCCTTTCCGCCTATACCACTTCTACCCAGAGTGTTGAAGAAGATTTGGCGCGACCGGCCCCAAGTCATTCTTGTGGCTCAAGACTGGGCTCAAAGAGTTTGGTATCCCGAGCTACTCAGTATGAGTGTCGATCCCCCGATCCGTCTGCCTCTTCGGGAGGATCTTCTGTCGCAGCAGCAGGGGACGGTCCTCCACCCGAACCTGTCCAGTCTCCACCTCCTTGCGTGGAGATTGAGCAGCGGCAGTTGATTCCTTTCGACTTGCCTCCCGAAGTTTGTGATGTGATTCTGGCAGCCAGGCGTCCCTCCACTAAGGTGGTATACGCCTGCAGGTGGAAAAAGTTTGTGGCATGGTGCACAGCAAAGGCTGTGAATCCCCTTTCTGCCCCTCTTTCTGAGGTTCTTCTGTTCCTTCTTTCTCTGGCCCAACAGGGTTCTGCCCTGGGTACCATCAAGGGCTATCTTTGTGCAATCTCGGCCTTCCTCAGGCTTCCTGATCTGCCCTCCCTTTTCAAGTCCCCTGTTGTTAACAGGTTTCTTAAAGGCATTACACACCTCTTCCCTCCTGTTCCGTCTGTAATGCCTCAGTGGGACTTGAACTTGGTTCTTACCTTTTTAATGTGCGCTCCCTTTGAGCCTCTACATAACTGTCCTCTTCGTCTTCTCACTCTGAAGACAGCCTTTCTGGTGGCCATCACTTCCGCTCGGCGGGTGAGTGAGCTCCAGGCTCTTTCTTGCAAGCCCCCCTTTCTGTCTGTCCATCCAGACAAGGTTGTTCTTAGGACGCGCCCGTCCTTCTTGCCAAAGGTGGTTACTGCTTTTCACATTGGGCAGACCATCACTTTGCCCACCTTCTTTCCGCCTCCGCATCCTTCTAGAGAGGAAGAGAGGCTCCACCGTCTGGACCCAAAACGTGCGATTTCATTTTATCTAAACCGCACACAGCAGTTCCGGGTGGACGACCAGCTCTTTGTTGGCTACTTGGGCGCCAAAAAAAGTCGGGCGGTACACAAGCGGACCATCTCCCGCTGGGTTGTCTTGTGTATCAAGGCCTGCTATTCTTTGGCTAAGAAGGAGCCCCCATTCCACCAGGGCGACAGCCGCCTCTACGGCTTTGGGACGTGGTGTCCCATTGCAGGACATTTGTCAGGCAGCTACGTGGGCCTCGCTGCACACGTTTACCAAGCATTACTGCCTTGACAGCCAAGTCCGGAGAGACGGCTTCTTTGGCCGTTCTGTTCTCCGAGATTTCCTCGTCTGATCTTTGTTCGCAGACCCACCACCGGGGTTGGTATTGCTGGGGTATCTATTCTAAGGTAAGGAATCTGTCACTAACGTGTCTCTTTCAGATGCACAAGTTACTAACTTGTGTAACGATATATCTGTAAGAGACAGTAGTTAGTGACCGATTCCTTACCGCCCCACCCATCCTCCCCGTTCTGCGAACTGATTTCTAGGGTTAAGGACATCCCTTTCAGGGCCCTAGTTTTCAGACACCAGTGTCAGTTTCTTACATGGCTCTGCGTTTCTGGCGCGGAAAGTCGTGTACAGAACTGACGCCAGCGCGCATGGGCGGTGTCTAAGTACTGGCCGCGACGTCAACCCGGCGATCACGACGCCGGACGCGGAGCCGCACGACGCCACCTACCGACGCGCAGGGGTACTGCTTCGCAAAACTTTCCGGATCCAGCCTGACGCCTGGGGATATTCTAAGGTAAGGAATCTGTCACTAACTACTGTCTCTTACAGATATATCGTTACACAAGTTAGTAACTTGTGCTTATAGTCCAAATAAATGCTTATATACAGATGGGATATGCTGTATATTTCTGTTTGAGTAATGTGGTTATGTGGGGAAGAGCCAACTCTTGAGATGTCTTCTGATGATAAGGTAGTTATCCGTGGATCTTATGTTTGGAGGTAAAGAGTTCCATTGTTTGGCTGCTTGAACAGAGAAGGATGTGCCACCTATGGTTATTTTCTTGTATGATGGGATTTTGAGGCGAGGTGCCAATATAGAGCAGAGGTTACCTTGTTGAATGTTGTATTTGGTTATTTTATTCCTGATGAAGAGCGGTCCTGCTCCATGTATCGCTTTGTGGGTGATACAAAGCAGCTTGAATGTGGCTCTTCTGGCAGCCGGTAACCAATGTAGGGCTTTCAAGGGCAGGGGAGATGTGGGCTTGTGGCTTTATATGTAAGAGTAGTCTGGCAGCAGAGCTCTGAATCCATTGAAGTCTTTTTGTAGTTGTGAAAGGTGATCATTGGTACAGGCTTTTGGCGTAA
Organism: Calotriton arnoldi; assembly: GCA_963921515.1. Taxonomy (NCBI): domain Eukaryota; kingdom Metazoa; phylum Chordata; class Amphibia; order Caudata; family Salamandridae; genus Calotriton; species Calotriton arnoldi. The sequence goes on along the minus strand of CAWUFW010001967.1, from coordinate 804,292 downwards.
TCGAGTTTAGACAGAACAAGAGAGATAGTAGCCTGGACCTTGTGCAGAAATCCCTGGTGGGGGAAGATGCGTCGCAGGGTTTTTATAGTAACAAAGCTTGATCTTGCTTGTTTGTCCACCTGGGCATTCATTGATAGCTTGGTGTCCATGGTAATTCCGAGGTTTTTTACTTCCTTTGATACTTTAGGTGGTGTTCCCTGATCATCAGGCCAGGCGGCGAGTGGGTCATAATTTTTCCAATTGTCACACATGAGTAGTCACGTTTTGGAAGCATTCAATTTGAGATGGCTCCATGTCATCCATTGATCCGCTGCTCTGAGACAACTGAAAATTTGTGAGTTTCCAATGTCCTTGAGGCTTTCCAGTTTAAGGAGTATGTGCGTGTCATCTGCATAGTTATAGCATGTGAGGTGAAAGTGATTGATCAGTGCCGCTACGGACGTTATTTAAATTTTGAAAAGCATGGGTGAGATGATTGAGCCTTGAAGGACCCCTGCTTTTGTAAAGTACTGTTTGGAAGAGAAAGGGAGGGTATGTATGACATTTGTTATGCTCTGAAGGTAGGATGTGATCTAGTCGAGAACAGTCCCCTCTATGCTAGCTTTGAAGAGTCTTTTTATTAGAGCGTCATGGTCAACGGTGTCAAAGGCAGCTAAGCGGTCCAAGAGAAGTAGTGCAGCAACCCCTTTCCGGTCGACTGTGCTCCTAAGGTCATCCCAGATGGCAACGAGGGCAGATTCTGTTCCTCTTCCTGGATGGAATCCTGTTTGGAAGTCAGAAAAAGCAGCATTCGTACAGATGTCACAATTCATTGAGCATACTTCCATACTTTCAGTCAGTTTACTCAGGAAAGATCCATTTGTAATTGGTCTGTAGTTGTCGGGGTTAAGTGGGTCCAGGTTTATTTTCTTTAGTAATGAGCGTATATATGACTTTTTTAGTTCTTCTGGAAATATTCCCAGTAGTTAAGAAATTGTTGACGATTCTTCTTGCTGGTGTTGCAGCAGAGGTAGTAAAAATAATTTTATTGAAGATTTGTAGTGGACACGGGTCTGAGGGGCTTCCGGCAGGCCTGCCTGCTTTGACCAGGTCCATAAATTCATTGTGTGAAATTTGATGAAAGGAATGGAGAGGCTGCTCTTGGCTTGTTTTGGAAAAGGGTCGATGCTTGTGGCTTTTCTTTGTTTTAAATAGGAGCCCAATGTGTCTTCTTTGTGTGTGAAATTTTGAGTAATGGGATGAGCTCCTTCTAGGCAATTTGGTTTACGAAATTCAGTGAGAATTTTATAGAATTCTTTATTCGTTCATTTAGCATTTTGAATTCTGTCTGAATAGTATCTTTTTTTTAGCTTTTTTGATTTCGGACTTGTATAATCTGTTAAGTTTCTGTAGGTGAAGTTTGTCTTGATTTGTGTTTGTTTTGAGCCAGGTACGTTGTAGCATTCTAATTTGCTGTTTTATCTCTTTTAGCTCTATATTTCTCCAAAGTCACTGTTTTCTTTTGTTCTGTTGTGTCGTTCTTAGTAGTATTAGGATATCAAAAGCTTTCTGTAGCCACTCATATAGTTTTTGAACAGAATTTGTGTCTATATCTATACTGAATGTTAGCTTTATTTTTAAGTGTTCAAAATTTAGCTTGTTCCATGGTCGAAAGGTAGATGCATGTAAGGTGATTTTAGTTGTGTTGCTTTGTGTTATTTTATGTTCAAGCAAGCAAATGCTGGTCTGACCATGTGAATGGAGTCATTGTTTGAAAGGGAACTAGTTCTGTATTTGCAAAAATGACATCTACGATGTGTCCAGCGATGTGTGTGGGTTTTTGGACGATCTGATGTAGGTTCAGTGTGTCTAGGCCAGTGATGATTGTTTTTGGATGGGGCATATTAGGTTTATCAAACCAAATGTTTAGATCACTCAGAATGCTTAGGTTGGAGTGTAGTGTTATAAGGTTTGAAACTGTGTCTAGAAGTGTGTCTGGGAATGTTGCATTGCTAGGTGGAGGTCTGTAAAAGAGCAGGAAGTTACAGGAGGAAGATGGTGTAGTGTTGCATCTGACGAAGAGGGCCTCACAACCTTGTACGGAAATGTCATAGACTAAAATATACTTCCCCTCCTTCGAAAGAGATATGCCTCTCTCTACTGTCACAATACTGAACTGCATTTGTGACTTTCTATTCCGGCACCTCAGATCTTTCACCATTAAACACTGACTTGTCTGCTGATATCTGAGCTTGTAACTCGACCATTGTCAGTAGTACAGTCAGTCCTGCTTTTTTAGGACTCCGCTCTAGACAACGCACATGCGCTGTCTCGAACTGAGACATGCTGCATCTGTATCCCATAGGTTTCTCATTTGCTGGCACCATCGTCGCTCCATTTTTCGTTCTCTCCATATGTGAAGGGCACTCGTATATCATGCCTTTTTTGGCGTTTAATCCTCCTTGAGCGCACCGCCCAACTACTTTTTAACCTAGGCAGCGGCCATTTTTATCCATTGTTTTGGGAATACTTTTTTTTTTTTTTAAATGGTTGACTCGTCCTGCCACACATTAGCAGCACTCTTGATTTAATTAGCGGCAAGCGCCGATTTTTATTATTTTTGTTAACCCTGTGCCGCTGACTGCAACCACTGCTTCCTCCTCCTGTTCCTGCCGCGACATGAAGCCTCCAGCGCTGCTCCCTCCTATCATCCCAGCACTGTGCCTCTGAAGGGTCTGCTGCCAGCATGGCCGCTGCCGTCGCTCGGGGGCATCCAGATATCCTTGATAATGTTTTCTCTTTTACAGTCCCCAATTATGGAAGTGGTTGCTCCTCTGCTTTATTGAGCGTCTGGTGTGTCAATCCTTTTTTCGAATCGCTTTAACACAGACATTATATGAAATGGCTGCAAGTTTAGGAAACTGGTGCATAAAGAGAACCATAATAACCGAACATGGACTAATGTGTTCGCTGCAGAGATCCATGTGAAACCCCTGTTTCAGGTCTTCGTATGCCTGCTAGGACTGTTCTCATTCTAGGCCTGTTAAATGAGTACTGTCCACTGGGGAAATATTGAATAAGTTGCAGCAGTAAGATCTATTGGGAAAGTATAGGGTGTAATTTTCTTTTAATTTAAGAAAAACGTTTAAACTTTTAAATTCCACACGATTTGTTAAACAATTAAACACATTTTCATTCCCTCATTCCATTTTTTCTTTGAGTGCCTAGTAACAGACAGGAATAAAAGTATTTACCATCTGATCTTGCAGGTGGTAAGGCATTCATCTGATCGCTGTTCAAGTTGTAGTGTGATCTTTTACCAACCCCATTCCACACCAACAGAAATAGATAATTGGAAAGATTGCACTTAACATTTAAATCATTGAAACTTTTGCTTTTTAGTTCTCCGCTCTAGACTGCGTGGATGTGCTTTCTCAAACCCAAGCATGTTGTATCGTATTGTCAGTTACGTAGCACACAAATAGCTGGCAAGAACAGAGAGCTGCTGTGGGAGATGGGCAGCAGTTCCCAGCCGCATACATGGTGTGGACGATGGTGGGCGAGATGCCCTTCAGAGGGGCGAGTTGCCATCTTCATCCTGATCAGCAGCAGAGAGGTGGCGAGCTGCACTTTGGTCGGGAGTTTATTTCAGAAGCTAGGTGCATAGCTTGAAAAGGCTTGCCTTCTGACGGTTTCCTTTTTACTCTGCGTTAATTTTCATGTAATATCCTGTTGACCACGCCAAAAGGTCGGCCATTGCTGAGATCTATTGGCTTTTCCAGTGCTTGTTGAAATCTGGGATAAATGGATGGGTGCTTACTGTCAGCCAGAAAATACACCTTTAACAAATTCCAGCCTCGGCCAACCATCCCATCCTGCAGTTCATGGTCAGTAAGCAAGTTTGTGTTTCTGGCTTACAAATGATTCCTGAACACTAATGCTGTTTTTTGGTTGAAAACTTGAATTTTTCAAGGGGTTTAATCGTTTTATTAAATGACATGACAGCTCCTTCACATTTTTTCAATTTTGCAATTTGTTTTGCAGTAAGTGCCTTTTTTCCCTCTGCTTTCCTTCCAAGGTGTTTTTCTTTACACCTTTTCTTTAAGCACTATACTGGCATTTTCAGACTGATGCCCCTGGAAGGAAAAACACAGTTGTGTCGTCTGCCTCCAGGATGCTCCTCTACCTCAACTCTAAAAAAGGCAAGGGAGTTTTCTACCTCCAGTTCAGCCTTTTATGTCACCAGATCTGATTCGCCTTCGGGACCCTCAATTCACTATTTAAGTCGTCGGTGCTCCAGGTGCATGTCAAGGCGATCTACATTGATGCTCTCTTATTGAGGCAGTCTGTCAAGGATTTTTGGAGTTTCCCTTTCGGCGCTTAGTGGTCTCTTTTGTGAGATCTGTCTCTGTGTTGGAGACCGGCAGTACGATGATGGATTCTCTCGTTACGTTTTAAAAAGAGATAAACATTAGCCTTCACCAGCAGAGAAAAAGGTTGTCTCTCTAATAGACAAGCTCTGGAAGGTCCCACAGATGCAGATCTTTCAGTCCTCCAAGAAGAGTCTCATCCTCTTCAGGATAAGATATGAGTAGGCTCTCTGTCAGGTCTCCAGTCTCACCCCCTGCACAAGTTTACACTGAATAATGTGGTATTTTCATGAGGTGATGAACAGGGCAACTTGAACACTGAATAACAAAGCTCCTGTTTGAGACATCAGTCATTTTTGAAACTCTGCTTATAAAACTTTAAGTGAGACCTATAGGTACACTGATCCAAGGTCTTGCAGAGCTAGAGCTCACAAGGCATACCTTTCTTATGACTGCACAGAAAAAAAGCGAAAAAAAGGCCTCCAAAATCTGATCCTCTTTCCTTGGGAGAAAACCCACCTCCAGATTCATTGTTAGTTTCTGATGCCAGAAACCACTTCAGTGCCTCCAATTTAACAACCTCCTCTTCACCTGAAATAAAAACGTGAGCAAATGGACTCTGTTAGAAAGGATGAGCTTCCTTTGATAATTGCTAGCTCCAATGCTCAGCTGGGCCATTGCAACTGAGAGCCCCGGAACTCTATCCTTGTTCTTGGCTATTTTCTTGACAATCTGGGAGGATTTCAAAGATATCCTTCAAAAGGGGATGATTGCATTGGACCTGTCAATCCGAGTTGCCAAGGATTCATCAGATTTAGCAGCACACATCTGTCAGGGTATGTCTTAAAGATTCAACTCCAGACTGAGACTCCTGTCTTTGATTCCTCGCGACAAAAAAATCATGGACATGCATGTTTCAGGATCTGCTCTCTTTGGCTCTCATGCACGTTTATGGGAATAGAATTCAAAACCTTAAGCTCAGTTGTGTAGTAATATACAAAGGTGTTTCTAAAGGTCCAATCACTTAAGGACACTTCTAGATGCAGATTGCTCACCTTTCGAATACCCAAGGACCAGACTGGATCTGGAGTTTCAATAGCAGTTGCTTCAGCGTGCCAGTAAATGGTGCTGTTGGACTTTATGATGCTACCATAGAATTGATGTTGTGGAGCCGCAAATAGGTGCCACCTCTGCATGCTGACATCTTTTCATTTCTTTCTGCACCTTTTGTTGATCTAGACCTCCACTCCCAAACTTGATAGTTGTGCTGACAATGGGCCAAGGGAACATGTTCTCCCCACCTTCGCCACAAAAGGCAGCAGGTTTTAAACTCTTCACTGACCACAGGAAGCAGTAGTTTGTCGGTCTCAGATCCACAGGACGTTTGCCTATGGTGCCTCGGTTCTGGTCGCTATTAGAAGTTTTCATTTTTATACCTCTTTTTGTTACGATGTGTGTAGGATAGAATTATTTTGCCCTTCAAAGACATTGTAAAGACAGGGACTCCAATGAGTGTACATAAGAGTTGTTTCATTGAGGTTCAACAAAGGTAAACTAACAAACGATAAACATATCAGATCCAAACACTGTCTTCTATTTTTTCTAATCTTCAGTGTGTATGGTATGGTTGCATGGGCAGAAGAGGTAGCGCCCGCCAGTCATCAGTTACCTGGTCTGCCTCCATCGTCACTAGGTGGTATATTCAGGTGTGGGAGTCCCCTATCTGAGCACTGTCCATTGACCCTGTGGATGATTCATGTGGGGTCTGAAGATGATACGGTTATTCTAAGAATGGAGGATCTCGCTCCAGATATCTGAGAGGCCTATTGCGTATCCCGCTTGCCTCTTCTCTCTCAAGAGACTCCTCCGCTGCCCGGGGTCAGTATTCCATTTCTGTTTTCCATCCAACATAGATTGGGCCTTGAGTCAATTTCTAAATCCTAGCAATCTGTTTCCTGGCCATGGTGAGATCAAGCAACTTGTAGCCCGCTTTCTTTGGTTTCATTCTGTAGGAACTCTCACCCAAGATTAGTCTTGAATTAGGGGACACTCTTTGTGTCTAGTCCAAGATCCGGTCCTACTCCTTAGCTAGTATGAGGTGCCCCAGGCCCACCTCCCATTTGAGTTTGGCTTTAAGCGTATGTTTTCATACCATACCCTTGAGTGCCTTACACAGCCATATAATGAGGTGTTTACCATCCCCTATCATTAGGAACAAGTGCAAGACTTTGTGTGGAGTGGGGTCACAGTCCTTCGGGTCCCATAGTTGCACTAAAGATCGTACTATAGCCCCCTATGTCAAGAATTGCCCAGGAGGTAAACACATTCCCCCTCCCATTAGTTGTTCCATGGACATGGGCTCCCTGTTCTGTCAGTCTCACACCGTAAGGATGCCTAGTCCAGTCCATTGTGCCAGATGGGTGGCTTTGAAGAATGAGGAAGTTATTCTCACCTATTGGACGTCCTACCAAGGGTATTGCTGGGTAGTACAGGGGACTATGTGCAGTCAGTTTAACACATTTCCTACAGCACTTGCGGGCAATAGATAGTAGTATTGGACATTGCGAGGTTCTGGTGTCTTCTTGAACAGTAGGGCTATCAGGGCTTCTTGATTAGGTTCTCTGCCGACAATTCCCTAACTCTCTGCACCCCTTGCCATCAAGCCAGCGGGCTATCTACTGCAGCTGTGTTGCTAAATAATATAGCTGAAATCTTGATTAAAAAAATATAATAGCCTGGGCAGGACAATCATTTTTGTCAAGGCTATCCTTGCCATAATTGATAGCTGGAGCTATCTCCAGAATACCACTGATCCCTTGAGAGACTGAAATGTAATTCCAGGGTTCTCTTCATGTAAGTCTACTGGGTAATGATAAATATGAACCCCTAGATATTTAGATATGCCGGATGTTCACACTGTCGCCAGCACCTTAAAACGTGGGAACTCACCCTACGGGTTTATGCAAAATATACGTGTTTTGGATTCATTTGCTTTAGGCCCGGAAACTTTGCCAAATTCCCTAAGCAGTACCTAGGCTAGGTCATGTTCCCCATTCCTAACATGGAACAGTTCCCCATTCATAACATAGAACAATGTCATCAGCATAGAGGGATATAATGTGCGTACCTTCCTACAGTGGAATGCCTCTGCTCTCACCCTCTTCCTGGCCCACCGCTGCCAAAGGTTATGTTATGTAGCTTATAGAGCGCACGGCTACCCCCAACGGGAGTGTCCCGGCGCTTAAGACAGAAAGAGAGGTGGGGGGGATAGAAATAGTGATTTCACAGGTGCTAAGGAAGACTGAAGAGCCATGTCTTCAAAAGTTTCCGGGAGCATAGCTCCGTATTAGCCTTTCTGATGTATACGGGCAGAGAGTTCCACAGAGTTGTGGTTCTAACTGTAAAGGACCTTCCTCCTGTTCTAGCCTTAGCAAAACGAGGGATGGTAAGAAGTTCAAGATGGTTAGATCTTAGGTTCAATTGCAAGGGCAAAAAGCAGCTGGGAGCTAGGGCAGCCCTGTCTAGTGCTGTGATGTATTGGGCAGTGGGGAGACACCGTCTCTCGTCGGAACCGGTGCCCTTAGTTTGGAGATGGGCATAGTGATCCAACTGGACCCAGCCCAGACCCATAGGAGACAGTTGCCTCTAGAAAATCCCCACTGCACCATATTAAACGCCTTCCCCAGGTCTACAGATACAACCAATGCACTAGGAAAAGCTTCAACATCTGTCTCATCTAATACCTGGTATAGCCTCTGACCCCACAAATCTTACTTGGGGGAGTAGGAAAGATTTGGACATAGATGATTCCTTTTTTATAGCGTCTCTAGCAGTCCTTTAGTGTTCTCTTTTTGGCAGCCATTTGCATTTTTACTTTTTTAAATTTGTGTTTTCCACGAGGGGACTGAATGTAAGGGCAGGAATCTTGTTGGTCACTGGTGTGATAGAGAGGTTAGTCATCTGATCGTGGTTGGCGGTTTGGACGAAGTAGCATGGAGTGAGTATTAAAATGGCAGCCTCATACTAAGAGGCCCTCAATTTTATTCTCTGTCAACACTCTGGGTCTCTCCCTCTTCCATCCTGCCTTTCTCCTCCAGCGAGTGGGCCCTGCTTAATCTCTCCTTTCTGTATTCTGGTTTTCAGGATGCTGCCCTTTGGTCACCACATTCACTGTCTGGCACCCACTCCGCTTCCCACTTCCTACCTCCAGATCTTGACCCCATTGGTGGACTCTCTGGAATTGCAAAATGTCCATTACTACCCTGTCTCGATGCGTTCATCGGAAATGGGACTGCAGAGTCCATCCTAGGACCTCTAATAGGCCACGATATAACCACTGAGAGGGAAATGTCCCCTGTCATGGTGATTGAGCTGGGAAATAATTTCCCTTTGTTGACTTGGAACACACGCTCCTTACTGACTAATGCATGCTTTTCATTCCACATTATATGGAGCAAAATTAGTTCTCTTGGTTTGCTACCTTTCAGTAATAACCTGCATCAAGTTGTTGGGGATTCTCCGGCTACTTGATATATTGGCCTGAACCATGTCATCAAGTTTTATGTTTTACCAACCCTTACGTTACTTGATTATCAGAGAACATTGGCTTGATTGACACACACACAAACTCTGTGGTCCTTTTGCGTCCTAAAGACTTGAGTTTTAGATGGGTGACCCACTGTTAAAAGAGGTCCCTTGAAGTTCCTATTTCTTTTGCGAGTTTCTTTGCTATTGACACAGGCATTGCTTCCTGAAAGGAATATTCCTTTGAAGTCCTGGAAATGTCCTATTTATAGTTTTGTTTCACTTTATCATATTGTACTATAATTTGGTGAGCTAGGATTTTATGCTCTTGAATCTCGGTATTCAATTATGGGCACACTGTTAACTCCCCCAAATTCGCTGTGGTGCCTTCCAAGAGAATTCAGTCTATCAGGGCAATTCAAGACTTGATGATGTAAAAGGTCTCCTCCAGTGGTCATCAGCAGATGGTGGACTGTTTTTCGAATGATATTGTATTGGACTGATAGTCTCGGTTTTTCTGTGGCTACATGTGTTCTGCATAAAGCTGACCCCATATCAAGCTGCACATGCATTCGCTACAGCTGGTGAGCATTGGGATCATTTGTGTTGGCATCGTTCCAACTCTGCCCCTGCCCTACCATGTTTGGCCACAACCTTTATATGGTGAACCAAAAATGCATTGAGCCAAAAGTTGCCAACGTGTGTGCAGCCCCTAATTCTGCTTTTCTGCGAAGTGATTCCTGTTGTCGTATTATCATATTTTTTAAATACCTTTTATTGCATTATCACAAGAAAGAAAAACATTTCCAACAACAATAGATTGTGGCACTACATCATATGGTTCCATTCCATCAACCTTCAAAAACAAACTTTTTCACAACCAGTTCAAGCTAGAAGAGGCATTGTCATTGCCTCCCAGTGGCTATGATCCACAGTAACCAGTACATGACATTGGGTCTAATCTGCTATTACCTAGTAGGTCTTCTGTATGCCGCAAATGTTCTACATTTTATTTGGGTAGACCCTGCTGACACACATCACTCGTTCAGCTGTCATTCATTGAGCCATTTCACTATACCACCTTGTCCGTGTCAGGCAGGCTTGGTTTCCCCTACTCCCATGCTGTTTCTAATTTGGCTTTCGTAAACCATAGGCAACAGTGTAAGCTTATTCCTTTTCCATACAGAGATTCTTAATATTTCCGGAATGCCGCATTTATCTCACAAGGGGCATAAAGTGGTATATCATCTCTCGAACGGACCTGGGTAATAGGTGTCTCCGGGACTCTGGCTGAATAAGCCATGCAAGTAGTTTATTTGGTCTACCTTCTTCGTCATGTGCCCTCGCCATGTATGCTTTGTAGTTGTGGTGTTATAAAGATCCCTGGCCTCACTAAGCCCAGACTGTGTATGTTCATCTGCCCCCAATGCATTATCTAAATCATGCAGCTTAACATCCTGGTCAAGTATCGTGCCATTAAGCTCTTTTCTCACATCCTCTGACTGACCCATGCAGTGACCCTTCACCACTACCTTGCATGCCTCCCATTCAACTGCTGCAGCACTTTGAATATGAGCAAAATAATCTGTAATGATGTTCGCCAATGTGTCTCTAAAGCATGCATCGTCAAGTGACGGGGGGCGGGGGTTGGGTTAAATCTCTATGTGTGAATCTCCTGATGGTCCCTGATAGGTCTAAGCTTCAGGAGGAGTGGACTGTGGTCAGACACCGTATGGCCCAGGTACTCGGTGTGCGTCACACATTGGCTAGACCTGGTGGAGCAAATAAACATATCAAACCGGGTATGCAGGTGATGTATATGAGAGTAGTAGTAGTAGTAGTAGTAGTAGTAGTCCCGGTCTAGCCGGCGTTGCACCCTCCAGATGTCTGCCACATCCCAGTGCTCCATCCAATTCTTGAAGCCCTCAGAGATTCTATGTGCAAGTGCCCCCTGCAAAAGGGGGGGGGGTGGAGAGGGGTGGAGCAGTCCAGTACAACGTCCGCCACACAGTTATAATCTCCCCCCACTAGGAGATCATTAGATCATTAGCAGCCACTGAGGCCAGTTGGGTGGATAATGTTTGTAAAAACACCATCTGCTCTTTGTTTGGGGCGTAGATACTTTCCAACGTACTGGCTTGGCCAAGCAGTCTACCTCTCAATAAGACATAACGCCCTTCTTTGTCTATCACAGCATGTGTGTGCTCAAAAGCTGTCCCTGCCCTAATCCATATAAGTGCACCTCTGGCGAACGTCGAGTACGTGGTCTCAAAGCTTGTGATTTAATTTATACTGCTTGTTATTTTCCCACACATAAATAATGTTAAAGCTGTGATCTGCAGCCTGGTTTAACAGCATTTTGTTTTGCCAGTGTGGTTGCTCAATGGTAAATGTTTAATGCGATTCGATTTGTGTTTACCTCAGTATATGTTGCAATGTTAACTGATGGTTCCAATTAATTTGTGTAGGAAAACATAATGAATGATCACAATGAAAGGACAAAGGCAACACTAATCATGAACACCTTGTTTTTTTTGCCCGGCCTATGATAAGATGAGGAAGAAATGGATCCGCCAACTATTTAAAAGACTGGGATTTAGGAGATATCAAGAAGCTTTAAGAGTAATGAAAAGTGACATGATGCTTTACATAATCATTGACCTGAGCAAATATTTGCTAGTGGTAGGATTTGCACGTGGCAAGGTGGGCTTGAAATTTTAATGACACTACAATGGAGAACCAAATCCCCATCAACTAATCCCAAAGAACTAATGTATGTTGTTGATTATCACAATAATAATTATATATGTACATATTTTATATATTTTATATATAATTATATATGTACATATTTTATAGTTTTAAGAAAAGTAAAACATGAAATGTAATTTTTAATATACACATTTAATGGTTTTTAACAGAAATAAGTTATATTTAATCATGAACTTTCTTTGATTGTAGTGCGATTTGGTGCTTGATGCAGCTCATAAAAAAACTACAGAATCCAGTGTGGGTCCAAAACGAGAAGATATTGTAGAGAGTATTCTTTTCAAGTCTTCTGATTTTGTTGTTGTGCACTTTAAAGACATGGATGTCAGTTATGCAAAAAGAGGTATGCTGTTTTCCATTATGTAAACATTTGAACCTTAAACTATTCACACAAATAGTTTAGTTTATTTTACACATGTATTTAAGCAATGGTAAATTCTATACAGTGATTTTGGTGGCAAGTCAGAGAGAGACCTTGTTACTCATTTCTGTTTCTGCTTTTTACAGTTATACTCCATGTTGTGTGAACATACCTTTAATATTTATTTTCATAGATGTAAGAAATTCAGTCCATGGTCCATCAGTCACCTAGCACCAGAGCCAAATTGGTACCTGTGCAGTTTGTACAATAAACCGACACCAGATTAGCAATACAGTGACCTCTAGACAATAAATTCCAAGATAACTAAAGAATGACTACATCAGCATTGTGAAAGTGAACACATTGACTCACATTCAGGAAAGCACTCTCAGGAACAAGTGAGAATATATACATTATGACATGAAAGAACACTAAGCCTATAAGGCACAGACAGTTATAGGGGCTGTGTATCAATCAATCAAAGCTTTTTTAGATTATCAATTCATAAAATCACATAAAAAAAGATAAAATATACAAGTAAAAGTTTATAGAAGTACATTTATTATATTGTGACGTACTGATAAAAGGTAATTTTAAAAACGTAATGTTACGCTGTCGCACATTGTTTTTTAAAAAACACCCAACCGCATAGCAAATCACTGGATTATACAGCGTTCGCAAGAAATGAAAAGCAGGTTTATACTCTTAAAAGCTATATGCCATGAGAACAGTAAGAAGATATTGCCGTTTGATAGATTCATAATACTTATAAACGGCAACAAAATGAAGGGGGATGTTTCTTCGCAAGGGCAAATTAAAATAGATGCCAATTCGAATTGACCCAGTGGGAAGCAAAGATAGCTCCTTATAATGCCCAGGTGAAATTTTGTCAGAAGTGACTTATCCCAAACGTTTTTAACCAGGGTCAAGTAAGGTTCCATTCCCTCAGACGTCGGGATGATGGCATAATCGTGCATGGTAGATTTCTCCTTGTCCCTCCCATCTCTATTAGCATTGGAGAACATCATAAATAGTTTTTAAGCCCGTCATCCCCCTTGCTAATTAGTTGAGGAGGGGATCGATACCAATCTAGTTGGCCAGTGGCTTTAGTTCTGTTTGTAATATACTGCAGCCAAGGGATCTTATCATGGTCACATGCTAAACTATCAGTAATGACCTCAAGGTTGAGGCTAGAATGCTGATTTCCCCATATTAAAATCCAAAGGAGCCTATTTAATATATAGTCCTCTACATAAGGAAGACCCAGTTCCTCATGGAGGAAATAATTGGGGAATGACGGAGGTAGACCTAGCAGGCATCTGCAAAAGCAATTCTCCTTCTGCTGTAATTCGGAGCAGGCTTGATGAACCCATATGCCAGCTCCATAGGTCGGGACCGACAGACATTTGCGTTTATAAATCTGAAGGATTGATAAAAATGGATTGCTCCCAATGTTCCTTGCAAAATCAAACAGGGCTCCGACGGAGTGGTTAAATCGAACGGATCTATTGTAATTATATAGGGAAGCCATGTGCTGTTGGACCCAAATGTGACTTGCAAATAGGGAAATCATTAGCCTTCGCAATGATTTTTTAATAGGAATAGGTCTAGTGTTTAATGTTTGTGGCCAACAGACCATATAATGATTTTTCGAGATATTGGTCTTGAGATCTAGGTTGTCAATTAAAATGACAAAATTGTCATTTAACTCTCTAAGGCAGGGTTTCCCAAACTGAGTCAAGACCCACTTATTGTTGGTTGGGAAAGATCGTGCAATAAATAAAGATGTCTTTAAATTCTGTGTTTATCTTGTAACATTTGCCTGTACTTCATGACTGCAAAGTGACAGAAGTTTTTAAAGTGAAGTATGTGGCAATCTTGCTGTATGTAGTACAAGAAGTGTGAGATTAAAGGCTTTGCAATGGGTTTTTTTTTTTTTGCAACACACAACAAAATGTAAATACCTGAAAATTAACTGTGTGCGTTCAGCAGTTAGGAAATCAAAAATGAAGCAATTTTTTTTGTAATGCTGAAGTGTGCTGGAAACAGAGATTTCAATAGAATGAAAACAAATCAAGACTTTACTTGGTGATGCACAAATTATACTTATTCACAGAAACCTGATTTCCACACACTATCATTTAAGTGTTGTACACTATATAGATTTATCAGTAAAACTTTACGTCTGTGCAAAGTTAGTGCCGATTTCAATGGAAAATTTGCTGTCAATAAATCACAATGTGCTACCACACAATGCTTTAGTTATATTAAAAAAATTACCCCTCTTGTTGATTAAAGGTAGGTGGGTTGTGAAAGTTTGTCGTTCTGAAATGTGGGTTGTGGATTCTAAAAGGTTTGGAATCCACTTCCCTAAGGTCATTTGTGGTGCGCGAGAGCAAAACTGCATCGTCTACATAGAGTTAGGGCTTCAATGGTTAGTCCGAATCTTTGGCAGGTCTTTACCATTTGAGATTAAAAATGTATTCAAGTCGTTAATATATAAAAGAAACTGAATTGGGGCCACACCACAGCCTTGACCAACTCCACAGACTAAGCCAAGAGGCTCAGTGCATTCTCCCTCAGCTGGTGGAGACTTCTTCTGTAGGTTAGAAATGACATCTGGACCAGGTGGAAATTGGCAGCTTCTGGCATCAGATGGATCAGCAAAATCAAATTAATTGTTTGAAGCCATGTGCCATCCACTTTGTTCTGAACGCTTTTCCGCCTTCCAGCAAGAAAATGTCGATTTAGGTGCTCATAGACAAAACAAATGTCTTGTGGCACTGCAGTAAAAAGAGTGGTGTGGGCTTTCATGCCTTATGTCTGGAGGCTGTGAGGCTACGTCATTGGTTGGAACTCAATTGCATCCCCCTGATGGCAATTCACATGACGGAATCCCTCAACATAAGAGTAGACAAACTCAGCAGGCAACATCTTCACTGATCTTGAGTGGCATCTACACCCAGAAGTAGTGCAGGGTATCCTCCCCTGTGATGCACACCCTTAGGAGATGTCTTTGCTATTTCCAAAATCACTTAATTTTCCCTGCTTCTGCACATTAGTTTCCTTTTTGTCAGACCTAAGGGGATGTGTTCCACCCTTTAGATTGAGCTTCATCCTCCTTTCCATGTTCCATCCTCTGCCGCTGCCGATCCTAAAGAAAGTCAGGTGGGACCAACAGCAGCTTATCCTGGTGGGCCTGGAATGGGCTTAGAGTTTTGAACTTCGAACTGCTCACTTTGAGCATTTGCCCTCCACTTTGATCACCTCTTTGCTTAGCAGCAGAAGAGGATGCTTTATCTGAACTTCCACAATCTACACCTACATGTATGGAGATTGAGGGGAGGCAACTGAGTGGTTTTGATATCACTCTGGCTACCAGCCACCCTTCCTCTGTGTCCATTTGTTCAGGCAGCTGGGCTATGTTTGTTGGCTTAGTATGAGGAGTGGCAAGCCGGCTCCCTGCTTGTGGAACTTTCTCATAATTGTTTTGTCTTTGACCCAGCAAGGCTTTGCTGTGAGCACAATTAAAGTATGTCTAACAGTCCTCTGCCTCCCTTCCTGTGATCAGCCTTCATTGCATTCTGAAATGGCTTTCACATGTGTTTTTCCAGGATCAGTTTTTTATGGCCCTGTTGGGCATTACTTTAGTTCTGATTTTTTGAAGCGTTCATCTTTGCAATTTCTTCTGTGCATCATGTCAGTGAATTACAAGCATTGTCAGTCCAGCCAATGTATACTACTTTCTTACCTGACAAGGTGGATCTTAGGACATGGTCCTCCTTTCTTCCGAAAGTAGTGTCATCCTTTCATGTGTATCTATCCATCACCCTGTAGACGTACTTCTCCCCACTGCATCCCTGCATCCCTCTTTCTTGTGTAAAGGCAGGACAGAGTCTCGACAGACTACTGGTGCTCTTGCCAGTGCTCAGTCTGACAATTGGGGAGATCAACAAGGTGAGGAATCTGCATTATCCACAGAAAGTGTTACCAGAGGTAAGTAACTTAGCCTTTTATTTTTTGAAGACTTTTTTGAGGTACAAGGCAGTATTCACGGTACAGGGGTATACACATCTCAGAAGAACAGTAACATGACTCCTAATCCACAAGCCCTGACTATCATAAGGTGAGTGAAATTCCAAAGCTGCAATGTACAGTAGTATTTCCAGAGGGTGGAGCTCTAGGGTATAACATTAATCAGTGAAACACCGAACAGAGCATACCCAACATCGCCTCCCCCCCCCCTTGACTGACCGATTCAGGGTCTTTATGCTGACGCATCACCCTCCTAGAAGTGTAAGACCACAAGGTTTTTCTATCTCATCCCAACAGAACCATAATAGTACTGGATCACCCCTGTCTGGTGTCCCAATCTTCCCACCGTTTCTACAGAGTCAAGACATTGGCATGCAGTGTATATCTAAAAATGTCAAGGGGGGGATTAGGGTGGGTGGTTGCCATCCTTGGTGATATTTTTAAATTGTTCGAGGAGCATATCTCGGTCCTGAGAAATAAGGTGCTTTCGCAAACCCGCCCTCTCCTCCCTCTGAAGCAATGTACTTTCCTCCCTACCTCATAAGGCCATTGCCCTAGCCCACACCTGCAGGGACAGGATCGTGGGTAGCTTGCAATACATAGTAATGGTACGTTTTGCCCATAACTGGGCCAAGTCTCATAATTTATTGGCTGGTCTTTCCAGCTCAGGTCGAGGAAATAGGCCCAAGAGCACTCCCCTAGGTGAATCGGGAATGGGAAGGCCAGTCTTAGCGTCAATCAGTGGCAATAATTGAGACCAGAATGTGTGTATTTGGGAGCAGGACTAGAGCATATCGTGAAGGTCCGCGTCTGGGAGGGAATACCAGGGACAGTATGCGTTGGATTTGCGTAAGAACATATCTATATGAGCCAGGGTGAGTAGGCCCTATTCAAAACATTATATTGGATATATTTGAATCAAGCCCCTCTAGAAAACCTATGAGGGTATTCAAGCACCCTGGTCCTCTCAGAGTAATGGAAGGGTCTGGCAAGGTCTGCCTCCCTAATGGTTCGAAGTGATAGGCGAGACCTATCAGACTGATGCTGAAATGCTCTATAAAGCTACTGAGTCTGTTTCCCCCCATGTTCCTGCTGTGTAGAGCACCTGGTATACCCCGTGGGTCTACAGAGGCGGGTGTGAAATGTGTGTAAGGATTGGAGAATACATTCACAGGTAAAGGAACTGTCCGCGCTGAAGATCAAGCTCCGTCAGTAGGGACTGGAAGTCTATTAATATCATTGTTATGAAAGAGATGACCAGTGACTGAGAGACCCACTGCATGCCAGGATCGTAAATGCCCCATACGCACCTATCCTATGGGTAAGGGCAGTCCCAGCAGGGAAATATCAGGGGCAAAAGGGTTTTGCGTACCTGTTAACTTGTTAGTCCTGGCCAGATAGGCCCTTTCCAGCTGAAAATTCCCCATGGCAGATGAACAGAGGTGAAAAGGAGATCATTCAAAAGACCATCCATATAAGTAGTCGGTGAAAGCCCTGTTTTGTATAGGGTACGATCAGATATCCAGCGGGTTATTCCCCTGCAACTGTGCGGTTAAGTAATATATTACAAAATTTGGGAGACCTAGCCTTCCCTCATCTACTGGGAGTTTGTCAGTGGCAGCTCCTCTGCTATCGTGGCTTTTAAGCATTGCCAAGTAGAAACATAAAATGATAACTTAGTTATTATCATTTTATGCTTCTGTCCTGCTTTGCGGGTGGGGGGGGATGCTCTGCTCTCTGAGCAGGGGAGGAGTGGTTTGCCCACTCCTAAGTGCGCAATGACTGTTGGGTCAGTCCTCTTGGGCCACCCAAACCAGTCATGTGCACTTCACCCGCTCTCCATGCAGGCTGCCCGGTCATTCACTAAATGTTAGTGGAGTGTTTGCATTGCGCTGCCCAAGTTGCCATCACGGAAATCCCCTGGTGTATGATAAATGTTGATACCCATGTATCGAAATGTAGTGGGTGCCATTTGCAGCTGAGGATGTAACCTGAGGGCATGGGGTTGTCCCCTTTGTTGAAAAAAAAGCATACTGGATTTGGCCCACTTATCCTTTGTTAGATCTGGCATCTTTTTGCCTAATTTCCCAGTCTTTTTGCTTCTGGCCTCATGTTTTTTTGACTGTGTGCTTCATTTCGTTTTTGCTGGTTTTAGGAGTCTGGGCACTTTACCACTGCTGACTAGTGCTAAAGTGTAAGTGCTCCCTGTGTAAATTGTATTGGTGATTGGTTTAGCCACGATTGGCATATTTGATTTACTAGTAAGTCCCTAGTAAAGTGCACCAGGTGTGCCCAGAGCCTGTAAATCAAATGCTACTAGTGGGCCTGCAAAAGAAACAAATGATGGATGGAATGCTGAACAATGCAAACATTCACCTCCAGTCACACAGATCTGGGTTTAATCCATCATTATTTTGCTCACCACAACACCCCATTTTTATACCCAGCCATATGCAAATCAGTCTTGACCCTGCTCCACATGGCAACAGTCCAGCCCAAACTGCCAAGCCAGGTCCTCCCTGGACCGTAAACAAGCACCCTGGGACTGCTTTCCGGGCATCACCCCTCATCAGCCAGGCTAGTGTCTTGCTTCACCTTCATTCAGATAATACAGAATACCACACGGTGACTCAATCACGACGAAGCAATAGACAGAACACCACACCCCCTGGAGAGGGATTTCACTTTATAAAATGAAACCCATCAAAGACTCTCTTTTTAGAATAAGGCTTGGGGTTTTATTTATGCAATGCTCTCTAACAGAAAGGCTTTCCCAGATGTCAAATCAACAACATTCAAATGTATGTATACATATATATATATATATATATATATATATATATATATATATATATATATATATATATGTGTGTGTGTTTGAGGCATGTGAGCTGTAGATCACATGCTTTGCATAGCCTACCATCTAGTGTTGGGTCCAGATGTTTGCAATTTGTTTTTCTTCGAAGAAGTCTTTTTCAGTCACGAGGTAGGTGACTCCTCCTTTCGGTGATATTGTGCATGGGCATCGACTCCATTGTTAGATTGTTTTTTTCCGCCATCGGGTTCGGATGTGAATTGCGGCGCTCCGGTTCGAGACCGTTTCTCGGGTTTCCCTCAGCGCGCCATCCACTACCCAAATGTATAGTGCCTTTTTCATGGGTCGCTGTCAGGATTGCATTGCGATAATTCAATAGTCTGGTGACCATGTGGCGAGGCACGTGGGGGAGAGGCGACCCGGGACTCTATGTGCCTGCTCCAGCACAAGATGTGGGAAAAGACCTCCCTGGATTCCGCAATAGATGCCAGTATCCTGTCCAGTTTATCCAAGGGGGAGGCCTCTGCAGGGCAGGGAGTTGACCTCCCCAGAGAGAGTCCACAGTGTCTGGTATGGGTGCCTTCTGTGGTGAGTGGGCTGGCAGTAAAGAGTGCAGTGCCTGTGATTGGGGCGCCGGCGGCAAGGCTACTCATTGTTTGTGCCCCCACCACGCCTTCCCATGGAATGCCAAGACTAAGTAAATCAAAGGAACGTTGGAGGGGTCCAAAGGTCCACCGAAGGACATCCACATGTGATAATCCAGGACCTGCTTCACCCACGCCCAGAAGGAGCAGAAAGCTGTGGGGGGCACTGCAGTCCCACCTACAGCGTTATCTTAGCGCTCCCGTACCTCCTTCAAAGAATCTATAATCTCAGTCCATCGTGAGGGCCACCTTGCACAGCATGTGTCCAAGCCCCTGTACAGTCCAACCAATATAGAGCGAAGAAATATGAGACTATCGTCTGCTTCCAAACAGTGTAGAAGGGTGTTCGACACTCCACAGTTACTGTCCCTAATTGCTCATAGGTATGGGCTCCTAGTCCTGCACTGCCAGCTCATCTGGCCCGGGGGAGCTCCCAACACCAAATGCATCCCCCCTCGGTCACACCCCCACAGGCCCGGGCTCATCTTCCGGAGAAAAGCTGCTTCATTATCGGCACCCCACTCGGACTGAACCAAATTGGGCCCAGAGTCCACCCTGGCGTGCCGGATCGTTGTCCCACAGTGCTGCTGGTGCTCATGCATCCACAAAGGCCGGGCCTAAGCGGCGTGTCAAAATCTGCAACGATGCTGGTCACCTGAGCGCAGGCCCAGCCATGCATTGCAGCTCTCAAACATTGA
Source organism: Calotriton arnoldi (assembly GCA_963921515.1). NCBI lineage: Eukaryota > Metazoa > Chordata > Amphibia > Caudata > Salamandridae > Calotriton > Calotriton arnoldi. The sequence goes on along the minus strand of CAWUFW010001967.1, from coordinate 784,097 downwards.
GCGATAACCCGGTGTGCTGCTCCTCGGGAGGTGAATACACCCCTGGGGGGTCGCCAGCCAGAGCAGGAAGGGAGGATAAATGCTGCAGGACCTTCACCCCGCAAGGATTTACACGGATGACGGCGGGGATGAGGAGCCGTCCTAGCTCGCCTTAACCTTGTTCGGTGGTCCGACCACGCACCTCAAGTAACTTATTCTTAATGTGACATTAGCATTGGAGAGCCCACACTTCCTGTTGGGGTACTTACTGCTTGGTCAGCAGGCTAGTGGTGCGGGGGGGTCTGGAAATTAAGTCAGAATGGCAGAGGGGGCGCGTGCAGCGAGTGCCCCGCCGGCGCCAAAGCCAAACCCATTCGCACCTGGACTGTGCCTTGCGCCAGAGCCCCTTTTCACAAGGGAAGAGACTCCTGGGTTGACTTATTCTAGAAACCAGCTTTTAAAATTGCATAATCATCGCAACCTCCTAGTTTGGCCTTTTTCTTTGTATTTCAGCACATTCTGTTCTAATAAGATGAATAGCTGTCCCTTGTGTAAATTTTAGTTCAACTCCCTGAAATCCACCTCCACTTTTGTTCAGGAATTCTCTTTACCCTATCTTTCTGATGAACGGACTATTAGTACTACAGCTAGCTATTTGGGATCCCTTATCAATGCTAGGTCCCTTATTAAAAATAAAGTAGAAGCTGCAGAATTTATCATGACCCATGAGCCAGACTGGGTCTTCATTACAGAGACCTGGGCTAAAGATTGTTCTGCTCCCGACTTGGTTGATGCTATTCCTCCAGGCTGCTCTATCAAGCAACACGATAGAGCAGGTAGAGTAGGGGGCGGGCTAGCAGTCATATACAAAAATAAGCATACCGGTCTCATTGACTCTGTCCACAATTCAAACTCCTGTGAAGCGATATTTTTCTCATTAAAAATTAGGCTCAATGAATCTTACAGGGATTCTAATTTACAAGCCACCTGGATTTAGGTCTATTTTTATATCTAAGATCCTCCACCTACTAGAACTTTACCAGGGCAAAAGTAACCTTACAGTGCTTGGGGATTTCAACTTCTATTTTGAGAGTGCTGTCTTTAAGGACACTTTGGCCTTTAAAGAAATGTCATGCTGTAGGCTGTTCCAAATAGTCATGGAGGCTACACTTAAAGCTGGCCACACTTTGGACGGTATTTTTACTAATGACGCCCGGCTCAAGGTTGCTTATTTTGTCCCTCTTACCTGGACCAACCACTTTGCTGTTCCTCTCTCTCTTTCCTGGTGTTCTTCCCAGGAAATACCGATTGTTGGAAAGAACATACTTCTTAAAATGAACTGGAAAAGGCTTAGTGAAGAAACCCTATCCCAGACCTTGAATAATTGCAAATGGAAATTTCATGAGGATATGGAATCAGTGGCCATAGACCTTTCCTTGTGGTTTACGGCATCTATTAATATTGTGGCCCCATGGATTTCAAAGAGACTTGGACTGCTTAGGCAGGCTTGTTGCCGCCAAGAGCGGGCATGGCAAAAAACTTTGTTCTCCTGAAAATATTGCATATAAGGCTATTTTGGCAGAATATAATCGGCCATTAAGAAGGAAAAGTCTTGGTTCTGCACTTATGAGCTTGCCTCAACTAAATCCACCAGAGATCTCTTTAAGTTGATTAATCTCTTATCTGTTCCTTCTAGTATAGAGAGCTCTCAGGACTTTGGCGACATAATGGCTACATCTTTCTACTCTAAAATTGTGGATATTTATGAATAATTTATCACAAATCGGAGTCCTCCAATTCCTTTAATGTAGAGTCTCAGGCTGAATTTAGCCTTTAAAAAAAGTCTGCCCACTAAAGGCAGCCTCATGGCCTGTCTGTCGTGTTTTACTCCTTTGACACAAGAACAGACTGAACATTACCTCCTCAGTGTTAAATCAGGCTTGCCAATTAAACCTTGTCTTCCTAATGTCTTGCAATTAGGAGCTAAGATTATTGTTCCCCCATCTTACTGAAACCCTGAATGAAGCCATTACATCTGGGTGCTTTTCTGGATTTTGGAAAAGGGCAGTGGTTAAGCCTCTGCTTAAAAAGCCTAATTTGGACCCTGCTGAACAAATAACTATCGGCCCATTTCTTTGTTGCCTATACCCACCACGATCCTGGAAAAACACCTTAGTGTCCAGGTTATGACTATCTTGAACAATTTCAACTGCTAAATGTATCTCAGTATGGATTCATTGGGTGTTCAAATGTACAACCCAGACGCATGGCTAATTCCATCACTTACCTAAGGGAAAGGTCGGATCAGATATCCGACTCGGATTTTTAAATTCGGTGTGGCAGAATTGCTGCCCGATTCTGGGACCACATATTTCAATTCGGTAATACAGAAAAATCTGAAAGAAAACCCGCATAGATTGTCAAAAAGAAAGACACTCGAACAATTGAAAGCATTGGGGAAAGTGCCTTAATTAAACCTCTGTAGTTCAATAGCAACGTTTTGGTTACTTTAAATTGTAAGCAATGAAAACCTTTGAAATTGGCTAGCTATGGTCCTAGACTGCACCAGAACCAGTCTCACCTGCATTCAAACTCGAAAGGAACAAAGCTCAGATTTTTTTTTTTTTAGGGTGTAGGTTGTGGCCATAACTGACCAATTTTAGATGCTTTAAGATTTAAATGTAACCTCTCCATAAGATTTTCGTGTGTGCGTATTTTGTGTAGGGTTGAAAAGTGTGCTTTAGCAGTGTGAAGAAAAAGGAATGTATCCTTCTACTTCTATACCCGCTTTGCCCCACCCTTTTATACTAAGTGCCTTCTCTTTATTTTCTGCCTCTGACATGAGTTATGCTATGGTCCTATTTTTTTTGACTGTGCAGATTCTTGTTCTTTCTGCATATTTTTTTCACTTACCCTCAGTTCAGGGTATCCTTAAAGCCTCGTTTTCAAGACCAATATCTAGGGCTAGTTTCCCTCTTCCAGTGAGCCAGTCATAGAAATCCTGCCACAGTGCTGATCCAAAGGAAAGACAAATTCTGTGAACTGCTGTAGGCTCTAAGGGCCTGATGTTATCAATAGTAGCAATCTTGAAACGCAGTTGTGCACGGCAGATGGCTGACCAGGTAAACATAAAATTAGTTTATGGCATCTTTCACACACGTGGGTTGCAGGTTGGAGGTACACATCTATGGCTTGCTCCTCTTAAGCATGAGTTATTCAAGTGGAGTTATTGTAATCAGTTGTCACTAGCATTGAGCGCTCAAAATAGAAGGAAAAACTTGGTATGAATAATTTCTATTCTGTTCTATGCAGGCAGCTAGTCCCTTCCCCTTTACTGCTAGACCCTTATACCCTATCCAGTATTTAACCTCAATGTTTTACACATTTAAAGATGACTTTTGTGCATTCTGAATATTGTATGTAGTTCGTGAAAATAGGCAATATGATTGTTTTTGCATCAGTTCAATGTAAAATAGAACATTTCATGCAACTCAATTGTATTTTACAGATGCTTTTACGGATTCTGCTATCAGCTCTAAAGTCAATGGAGAACACAAGGAGAAGGACTTGGAGCCTTGGGATGGAGGAGAAAGTACCACTATCACCACCTCCAATAGTAGCACTACCATTAGCACACCTGATGACCTTGATGGTTTAGATGCAGATGTTGTAAGTTGAACCTTAATTTATTTTAGGCTCACACATGCACACAATTGCAAAGTAGCCTTTTTCCTGACTTGAACATTTATATATTTTTCGTTTCATTTTTTCTTTTTGGATAGCTTATTTTCATATGCATCATAACCCATTTAACTATATATAAGGTGTGGGTTCTCAATGATTCACAGCAAGTGGAATGGCAATTCTCAGAGTAGAAGGAGTTGGTGAAGGCCCACAGTCCATCGGTTATTGTTTTCAAGGCAAACAGAAACCCTAAATGACATGCTGTTATGAAAGTAGCTACACTACATTTTTGAGCTGCAAGCAAAGAGTTCTTCAGAGAAATATATGGACTAAATTACAGTGACTACTGGCAGATGCCAACCAGCAAGGATTCCAAGCGCCCTAAAATTAAAAAGTAACCCTGATTTGGAATTGCTTATTCCCTGGAGAGATTATTCCAGGGTCAGCCATAATGAAGCCAGTTAGTGTAAAAGCCTTGTTGATGTGGAAAGAAAGTTACTACGGACAGACCATTTTTGTGACCTAGATCATATGCAAAGATATGTGTGTTTGGATGCCAATATTATGTAATGTGCGTGACATTGTGGATAGTATTTTTATTTCACATCTTCACTGTTAGACGTGAATAGATTTTGATATGTAAAATATGGAAAAATCACTGCCTTGAGAAAGCCCTCGGCCAATTAGGCGCCACGGGCGAAACACGTGTCGGCTGTTTGTTTCTTCCTTTCTTTTGTTTGTGAACCTGATCACCCACACTAAATAAAAGGATAACAAACCAAGAAATGCGTTTTCGACGACATCATTTGTAACACTACAAATAGGAGTGCATCTTTTTTCCTCTAAAAGCCCCCGGCTAGTATGTTGAACCAGGAGCTCATGGTTGCAGCTCCTTGAGGAAAAAGTGCTAAACACAAATTGGGTCCTGCCTTTGATGTGGCCGTTTTTTGTATAGGATCCACCCATTTGTCTTCGACTAACCTTCTTTAGGATAACTAGTTTGCAGTAATTTGAAATTTTGCAGCGTGAATCTTTCTAGATTCACTATGCTGTGCATTATTCCGCGGTCTAGTGATTGGGTCCGGAATCGTAGTATTTTTTTCTTTTTTTTTTTTTTTCTTTGTGGCCCAGGTGGGCGTCGACGCCCCACCATTTGGTGTCCTCCCGTGACGTTGGCGCGCTTCCTTCGGAAGCTCCCACCTTTGGGCGCCATCTTCAGATTCTTTTTTCCGCCGTTGGGTCTGGATCGTCACGAGGAGTTCCAGAGTTTTTGGGAAACAAGAAGAGAAAATAAAGCAGAAAACGCCAAGAAGTTGGAGTTTCTTCATCGCACGACAAAGGACACAGAACTGGGATGACGAAGAGGGTGAGAAGGAGGAAGAACTTCGACGTCCAACGGAGAATGCACACACAGGGGGCCCCCCTGAGCGCAGGAATGGACAAAACCCCATTCAAATTTTGCCGTAATTGCCACCACAAGTACGCGCAGAAGGACCAGCACCCAGTCTGCAACCTCTGCCTGCCAATCGACCACGAAAGCAAGGATTGCAACGCCTGCTCGGCATTCACCCCCAAGACCCTCAGAGTGAGGGAGAGACAGAGGAGAGCGAACTACGCCATACAGGGGCAAGGACAACCTCCGTCGCTTCGGGACTTGGGCCTCTCCAGCGGAGAAGAGGACAACATCGCCGAGGGACCAGAGGACTACACGGTCGCAGAGACCGATAAGAAGTCGACAAAAGAGGTAAGAGAGACGTCGACCCTTAAAGCCCCGACAGACTCTCGAAAAACAGAGCCAAAGTCCTCGAAAGGAGCACTGGCGTCGAAGCAATCGACGACCACAGCTGCGTCCACGGACAAACAGCCCAGCGGATCCTTCGAAAAGGACTCCCAGCCGGCAAAAGCTCTAGATAAACCTAGGTCGTCGAAGCACGGTCCCGAAAGGCGCGCTCGACGCCGAAGGGAAAGAGCCGAAGGCGACTTCGACGTCAACATCGACGACCTCGAAGAGAAACGCCGAAACTCTCGACGCCGAACAAGCGGCCGAAATGGAGAGGAAGAAAAGAAGGCTCGAGGCCGAAATGGACAGTATCCTCCAGAGGAAAAAGGACTTCGACGAACGGATGAGCAGATACACCATCCCTTCGAAGCCCTCGACGGTAGTCGAAACAGAAGTCAAAGAGGAGTTCGACGCCGCCGACCCGCCGAAAACTCCTGAACCAGCAGAGCAACAGGACGAAGAGGGCCTGTATTATTACGTAGGAGAAGGCGAGGACGATCAGCAAACAAACTTGGGCTCGATGCCCTCGGAGGCGCAGGACCTGGAATGGCAGGACCTACATGCCGAAAACCCGGAGGAGGGCGTAGAGTCATATCCGTCGAGGCCTTCCCCGCCAGACGACATTGACATCTACAACATGGTCATCAAGAACGCTGCAGCAACTTATGGGGTTGAAATGGAGGAAGAGAAACCAAAGGCTTGTTTCCTCTTAGAGACCCTGCTCCCGACTCAAACTAGGAGCCAATTCCTACCCATGCTTCCAAGTGTGCTGGACCAGGGCAGGGAAGCTTTCAAGGAGCCAGCAATCTGCAGATCTGTCACCCCTAGACCAGAGAAGAAATACAAACATTCCTCGAAGGACCCAGCATATATCCAGGGATCCGTACCAGCTGACTCTATTATAACGTCAACGGCCAGAAAGAGGGCCAACATTCCCACGAACTCAGGGCCACCTCCAGACAAGGAGAGTAAGAGAATAGACCTCACAGGGAGGAAAATAGAGAGGAATGCGGCAATTCACTGGCGCATTGCGAACTCCAATGCCCTAATAAACAGACATGCGTACCAACTTTGGGAGGATGTCGGGCAGCTGCTCAAACATCTCCCAGAACAATACCAGCAGAGGGCAACACACCTGGTGGAGGAAGGCAAGAACATGGCCAACACCTGCCTAAAGTCGGCCTTGGACGCGGCAGACACATCAGGCAGACTTATGATGATTGGAGTGACGGAAAGAAGGCATGCCTGGCTGAGGATCTCAGGTTTCAAGCCGGAAGTCCAGAACAATATTCTGAACATACCCTTCAACGGGGATAAACTGTTTGGCACACCAGTGGACGAGAAGCTGACACAGCTCAAAAAGGATAATGAAACTGCAAGGTCCATGGGAGCGCTGCAGTTCAGAGGGATGAGAAAGGGCACCCCCTCAAGGAGACCAAATGGCAGAGGAGGAAGCCAGCCGGGAACATCGCACCAGGCCTTCCAGCAAACTTATCAGGGAAACAACCAGGCGCAACAAGGTCAGCAACAGCAAAGCTGGCAGTACCAACAGAGGGGCCAGTCCTTTCGGGGGCAACCGAATGGACGGGGACAAACGAGAAGAGGGGGACAGCAACCCGCCTCCAAGTGACTCCGCTGTACCAAACGTGCCCACACAGACAACATCTCTAGTGGGGCGGCAAAACAAAAGACTCAAAAGACAATTAGAAACACACAAAGAAAAAACCAACAAACATGTAACACTGGTAGGGGGCAGATTAAGACACTTCTTCCAGGAGTGGAAGAAAATAACGGACAAGTGGATACTCAACATCATACAGTTCGGCTACTGTATAGAACTGGGAGAAAAGCCACCAAACAGGAGGCCAACCAACAAAACGCGCTCAACAAAAGAGCTCTCACTCCTCTGGCAGGAAGCACAAGAACTCCTCCACAAGGAGGCAATAGAAACGGTGCCGTACAAGGAAAGAAACAAGTACTCCAACTACTTCCTCGCACCAAAAGTGGACGAAACGTTAAGGCCCATTCTGGACCTACGGTTCCTAAACAAATACATAAAAACTCAAAAGTTCAAGATGACGTCCCTACAGGAGGTTATACCTCAAATAAGGGACGGGGATTTTATGTCCACTATAGACCTCAAGGACGCCTACCTACACATTCCCATTCCCATGAACCAGAAACACAAACATCTACGGAGATTTGCCATCAACAAGGCGCACTACCAGTTCACAGCCCTAGCCTTTGGGCTAAAATCCGCACCAAGGGTCTTCACAAAATGCCTAGCTGCGGTAGCGGCACACTTACGGAGGCAGGGAATACATGTATATCCCTACCTCGACGACTGGTTGGTAAAGGCGAACTCCTACAACCAATGCAAACTACATGCTCAGCGGGTCACGCACACGCTGACAGAACTAGGGTTTTCGATACACTGGGGAAGTCCTCGATAGAACCAGAACAGGTGAAGATCTTCCTGGGCGCACAGATCAACACCATTCAGGGCAGGGTGTTCCCCAGCGAGAAGAGAACCTTCGCCCTGCTGAAGGAGACACGTCAATACCGGAAGGGGCAACCTCTGACAGTGAGCAAGCTCATGGGATGATGGCGTCCTGCATACACCTAGTCCCCAATATTCGACTCCACATGAGACCATTCCAGGAATGGCTCCAACAACAATGGTCACAGGCAACAGGGAGTTGGGAAGATCTAGTGGTTGTAACGCACGCAGTGCAAGATGAGATGGCGTGGTGGAACAAAGACAACATAACGAGGGGGAAGCCATTTACACCACCAACTCCAACAGTGACCATCACAACAGACGCATCCCAAATGGGGTGGGGAGCGCACATGAACCTGCTCAAAGTGAGGGGGTTATGGACACAAACAGATGCCATCAAACACATCAACTACCTAGAACTAAAGACCGTGTTCCTTGCACTAAAAGCCTTCCAGAAACAGCTGTACGGGCAAAGGGTGTTAGTACAAACAGACAACACCACAACGATGTTCTACATCAACAAGCAGGGAGGAACACAATCAGTGGCGCTGTCAAGGCTAGCGCAGGAGATATGGAGATGGGCAATTCCACTACAAATAGACCTCCTGGCGATACATCTACCAGGGAAGGACAATGTGGAAGCAGACAGACTCAGCAGACAGACATCAGCATCCCACAAGTGGGAGCTCAACCCGCAGGAAACGCAAAGGCTATTCAAAAAGTGGGGGACCCTACAAATAGACCTGTTTGCAACACACCAGAATGCAAAATGCCAATACTTCGCATCCAGACAGCCAGGTCAGCAATCCCAAGGAAATGCCCTATGGATAAGCTGGTCGAAGACATTTGCCTACGCTTTTCCCCCGATACCGCTGATGCACAGGGTGCTCAGCAAGTGCAGAACAAGCAACATGACGCTGATTCTGGTAGCACCACAGTGGGCCAGGCAGTCCTGGTTCTCACAAATAGTGGAGATGGCGCAGGGGCCACCACACAAGTTCCCAAAAAGAAGAGACCTGCTCTCAATGCAAAACGGAAGGGTGCTCCACCCGGAACCAGAGAGCCTCAGCCTAACAGCTTGGCTCCTGAAGACTTAGAGTTCGCGCACCTCAAGCTCCCAGAGAGCACGCTGGCGGTGCTGAGGGAGGCAAGGAGACCCACCACACGGAAGTGTTATGCAGCAAAATGGAAAAGATTCACCCAATGGTGCATCAGGGAAAAGCTCCAGAAGAGACTCACCAGGGAATCAACAGTGCTAAGATACTTAACCCACTTGCTAAAAAGTAACCTAAGCTACACCTCGCTAAAAGTACACCTAGCAGCAATAGTAGCCTATGCAAGAGGAGAAACAGGGAAAAGTTTCTTTACATCCCAGGTGGTAAAAAGATTCCTGGAGGGCCAAACGAATCGCCCCCCCAAAAAGGATGCCACCGCCGGCATGGAACCTCAATGTAGTTCTAACGCAACTTATGAAGGCACCTTTCGAACCCATTCACAAGGCCTCTCTGCATATGCTCACAATAAAGACAGCCTTTCTGGTGGCGATCACCTCGCTACGCAGGGTGAGCGAATTGCAAGCGCTAACACTACAAGAACCCTACATTCAAATTCACAATGACAGGGTGGTAATGAGAACAGACCCACACTTCATGCCAAAGGTGGTGTCAAAGTTCCACATAAGCCAGACAATGCAGATACCAAGTTTCTTCCAAAAACCATCCACAAGCGCAAAGAGGGCACTGCACACTCTGGACCCTAGAAGAGCAGTGATGCATTACATCGAAAGAACTAAAGATTGTCGTAAAACAAAGCAATTCTGTGTGTCTTTCGCAAGCAGTTTCTTGGGAAGACCGGTAACTAAAAACACCATCGCACGATGGATCGCACAGACAATCCAATTCTGCCACAAACAGGCAGGCCAAGAACTACAAGGAGCAGCACAAGCTCACTCTACCAGGAAAAAGGGAGCAACAATAGCCTTCCTGGCAAACACACCCATCCAAGACATTTGCCTGTCGGCAACATGGGCTTCAGTGCACACATTCACTAAGCACTACTGCGTGGATATACAGATGAACAAGTAGGTCAAAAAGTGCTTCAACATATATTCAACAACCAAAGCTCATCTTCCACCCAGCCGCCACAAACATAGCAAACCGCTACAAAGTCTATGCACAGCATAGTGAATCCAGAAAGAATCACGCTGCAAAACGAATAGTTTCTTACCTGTCGGTGTAGTTTTGCAGCTTGAAGACTTTCTGGATTCACTAGCGAACCCACCCACCTCCGCCAGAAAGATGAAACGGGAGGAAAGGGATTAAGGAAGGAAAAAGACCTTCAAAAAATAAGAGGATAAACAAAAATAGCACAAGACAAGAAAAAAAGAATCCGAAGATGGCGCCCAAGGTTGGGAGCTTCCGGAGGAAGCGCGCCGATGTCACGGGAGGACACCAAATGGTGGGGCGTCGACGCCCACCTGGGCCACAAAGAAAAAAAAAAAAAAAAAAGAGAAAAAAATACTACGATTCCGGACCCAACCACTAGACCGCAGAATAATGCACAGCATAGTGAATCCAGCAAGTCTTCAAGCTGCAAAACTACACCGACAGGTAAACTATTCGTTCATGGTGAGTGAACAGTATATTATGTTCTAAGGGTAATGCATGCCTGTCCATGCAGCGTCAGCTTTTGCATAGTCTATATTTGAGAGAGAATTCTGAGCCATTAAATGGATACCTTGTTAAACACTGAGCAATGAATACATGGTTTGATATAGTTTGTTGTGAGAGCTAATTATAGTGGAAGATGGCAGTTATTAAGTAGAGCTCATGTACAAGCTGAACCCTAGACCTTAGTTTCAGGAAGCTGAATTACTGCCTGTCTTCTTTCTAAATTATGCATATTATCCAAAGAATATAATGTAGTGTTCTTTCACTAGGTAGGCTCATGCGAGGAACTGAAACCTGAGCCTTTCATGCAGAATTTAGGGTGGGTCCCTATAACTCTTCTCTGTCTCTCATTCTTAACAAACTGACTGGTTTGACCCAGGCCGCTTAGAAAATGGTAAGGGAGGGAATTGGACGTATGCAGATGGGAGGCAAGCAGAGATCATCAGAATACACCACGATGGCTAAATCTGTGACAACTCTTCCCTTAATATCTTAATGCCCAAAAGGCAGCCTGACCTTTAAAATTAAACAAGTATTTCCTTTATTTTAAACTGCAGCTTTCTGGCCTGTGTTTTCAAAATAAGACTTAAGACCACCTCAGACACCAAAATATAGAGAAAACAACTAAATTCCTAGCTACTCAAGACAGAATATGCATGAATAAGACAATCAGCAGATAGTCGGTAGTGTTTACTGCAGAAGGCATGCATTGGAAAGGGAATGCTCTATATTTTCAGTGGTGCATACTTAGCTAGAATAAATTTTATGATTAGCATAGAAGAGCACCTTTTTGCTAGAACAATCTCAACATGTTCTTCCAAAAAAAACAACAATTGTATTCAAAGGTGCTGCTCCATTATCCCCACAACCTCAAGCTGACCCCACCATTTTAAGTAATTTCGTCCTCTTTCACTTCCTCCACTGCCAATCAAAATGTAAGAAAAGGTAATCGGCCATCTCTTGGTCTAGAAACCTGTGGTCTCTTGCATGCTGATCAGGCAGGGCTCTGTCCCATTCATAGCACTCTGTCTGTCCTGCTTCTGTTCTGGATGATCTGCAGCCCATTGTTGTTCAAGGCGTCACTGTCACTTTTATTCATTTAGACCGCTCAGCTTCCACTCTATTCTTATGTTCAATCTTTCTTTTCTTGGAGCCACTAACAAAGCATCGTCGTGGATCTTCTCTTAATTTGATAATCTGTCACAGGCTATTCATCTCCCACTTTTAGATCTTCCTTTGGGCTACTCTCGCACAGTGTTCTTCAAGGTTCCCCTGAGAGTCTCACATTTTCTTATGTGTATGTAACTCCTTTGACCAGTTTTATTCACTCCTCTGTCTTTTCCTATATGACATATGACAGCAACACCTAGATGCTCATTCAACTTGACTCTTCTTTATCGCCATTCTCACCCATAATTTGCTTTCTGCCTTTTAGAGGCTGTTGGCTGAATGCAAAATATCTTGTTAAACACGGATAAAAACTAAGATCTTAGAGACAATGTTGCCGACCACTATCAGGTCTGACCTATGGCACTCTGAACTTGCTCCTGCTCCTCTAACGGTCAATTCAGAAACCTTGGTTTCTGTTTTGAACAGTCTTTCTGTATACTTAAATTGCTCGCTTCATGCTCTCATCATTTCAGATTCTTCCAAAATACTTCCCTTCCTTCCATTTTCTGCTCAAAAGATTGTGGTTCAAAACGTTTGTTTATATCAACTTGATTTTTGTAATTTCCTACGTCTGTCTTTTGTTTTTATCCCTCGGTAGACTGACCAGGATTCAAAATGCTTCAGTCCAGGAAATGTTTTTACTTTCCGCTGGTCTCATTTAGCCGATTGTTTTCAATCTTAACGAGTTCATTACAGGAATTCCCAATTTTTGTTTCTTAAAGCGACTACTTTTCTTAAAATTCAACTCTCCTGAGCTGGAGACTGATCTTTTCTCTTTCCTGACCACTAAAGCTTAGAACGTTTTTCCTCTTCCGCCCTGTCTGATAATGTTTATTTTTCCTTTAACAAGGCTTTAAAAACGCACTTTTTCTGTTTCTTCTTAATACCTTCTCCTTCCTTACCTTTACCATCCTAAGTGACATGCTATCATTATTGGGTGATGAGTGCTCTATAAGTTTCAGATCAATCAATAAATACAGGCACTGCTGTATGAGGCATTTGAGCACTTGAATGCTCAGTTAATTAAAATGTACACCCATTGCTATGCCATACAGGTTTTTCTTAAACCATTAGAATGAATTATGCCTAATGTGGTAGATTATACTGATCGATACTGTAGGAAGGTAGGATCTGACTGCATGGTTACCCCCACTTTTTTCCTGGTGTTTTGCTGGTTTTTGACTAGTCTGACTGGGATCCTTCTAACCAGGACCCCAGTCTATCTGCTGTCCCCCTAAATTGGTTGTGTAAAGTACTTTGGTACAACTCCAGATTGGATACTGGGGTACCCTTATAAGTCCCTAGTATATGGTACACATGTACCCAGGGCATAGGTACCCCAGAGGCCTCCCATGGGCTGAAGCATGTATTATGCCACCCATGAGAAGCCATGCAAAATGGAACCTCAGGTCTGCTACTGCAGCCTGTGTAATTTGGTGATTGCACCACTTACTTTAGATATAGGTTCACTATATCTATAAATATCACTACACTTAAAACTTAGTTAGTCACCCCTATAGCAGGCCTTAACATTCCTGAAGGCAGGGTGCTGGGTTTTGCGTGAGAGGGTGCTCCTGCATGAGCAGGGCCCCTCTGCAGTCTTCGGAGACCATTCTCCCGGGCTGTACGTGATACTACCAGACATATAGGTAGAGGTGCATTATAACCTCGCAGTAAATGCTATCTCAAACGACTGCAACGAAGTATGTCGTGTTTGGTGTCGAACACCTTGGAATCCTACCTCCACACCAGTAACTGGTGTGGGAGGTATGATTCCTCCCCTCAGAACCGAGGTTCTGGGGGTACCTAAGTCTACCGGTACCAACTTTCTCGAGCCTTACAGCACAAAATGGATGCTGCCAGCCACAGACACAAGTCTGCCCTCCTGCTGCTGAGCCAAGTTCGAGCAGGGGAAGGCAGCACAATAGGCATCCTGTCACGGGGAGGTGTTACCACCTTCCAGACAGGATTTAGTGTATTGGGGCTGCACTGTCTCAGTGCCAGAAAGTCTGCACGAGGGGCACAATTGGTGTCCCTGTGCATACTCGAGTTCAAACCAGTTCTAGGAGCCATTTGCTCCTGCTCTGGCGCGAAACTGGACAAAGGACATGGGTGTAGCCACCCCTCTGTCCTGTCCCTCCCCTAGGAGGGTCCCTAGAATCTGTCCAACCCTTTCCCGTGGGTATAAAATGGGTTACCTGGCTACAGGACATTAGATTTTACGTGGACAAGATTCTGCAAGAAGATACCACTACACTTCGACCGTCTGGACACGCTGGACTTCGCTGGGCCTCCCTTGGGCTCGTCTTCCCTTGCTGTCCCCAGTCTCGCCACGGTCTGTGATCCATACAGGCTCCGTGCAGGACCCTGTGGACCTCCAAGACAACAGAAGAATCTCCCTTGGAGTGAAGGAGTCACTCCCCTGCAAACGCAGGCACCGTAACGCATCTGACCGGTTTGCTGACCCTAAGCTCCTGCGGACTCCGAAGGCTCCAGCAACACAGGAGGTGGGTTTCTGAAGGTCTCCGAGGTCGAGCTGCCCTCTTACCGAGTTTGAGGCAGATATCCCTCGTGGGGACCGTATAACTCGTACCCCTATGCACCGCGTCCATTTGCAGCTGCACATGCTTGTTGTTGTGCAACAATTCCGTGCATTGGGCCATTTGTAGCCCTGACCCCAGCGCATCTTTTCTAAGAAGGACTCCGGCATCCTCGCACTCTGTGCCCTGCTAGCTGGTATCCTGTGAAACCGCCTGAGGTCCCCTCGCGACTCCTGTGCCGTCGGCCTGTGGGTCCACTTGAGGGTCAACTTTGCTTTATTTGGGCTCCCCTGGTTGCTCCAGGCCTGCCCTGACTCCCCTTGCTGTGGTGAGTCTCCTGGTCCTTGCTGGGCCAGATCGACACCGAATTTGACCATCTGCGTTGTTTGCCGCTGCCAAGGCTTGATTGGTGCTCCCGCCGGACACCGACCCCTCAGCACTCGACATCCTTCGTGTGACAGCTCGTATCCGGCTCCTGGTCGTCCAAGACGTCTCCTGGTCCGCACAGCTGAAGAGTCAAGATCACCGTCAACACACCTGAAGCACCCGACATCGGTGGGCATTCGTCTAACGAGCCCCTGGTCACTCCAAAGTGACCCAGACTCTATCCCCTCTGCTTTCAGGTTCTCCTCATCTAGAATCCACGTTGGATTCCACCGGACACTTTTCTTCCTTCCAGCAGCAGCATTTCTTTGTCGACATCCATAGAGAACGACGAGGGTTTCCGACGCCACTTCGCACCTATGCACCCGGCTTCTCTGGGATAGGTAACTCTGGTACAAAGGTATCCACGGGTGGGGTGGCCCTCCAAACTCTTAAGTTCCAAGGGTTGTCTTCGTAATCTGCTGGGAAGGGTCCTTAATCTCTGATTTTCCAACCGCGACTTTCCCATTGAATTGTACGGAGCACGCGGTCGTGTTCCCACACTGCACCCGTCCTCCGTGGGGTCCCTACTCACTCACCTTGAGTGGTTCCTTGGGGTCCCAGCAATTCTACACCTTCTAGACTAGGTCTAGTCCCGAGTCGTGGTTCTTATACCACTTATTTAGTATAGGGTTTGGTCTCCCCCGTGAGCCCACTGTGTATTGTGCTACTTACGTTTGATTCTTTGCAACTGTATTATTGGATTTGTGTTCTATCCTCGTGTAGAGGATACTAGAGAGTGTTATATATAATAAATACATATTTTTATAACTACTGTGTGGTTTCCCTTTCATTTAACCAATACTATAAGGTTGTATTCTGGTAAAACAAGGTGCTTAACATTCCTTCAAGACTTAGCCTGAAGGCTGCTCTCCATAGCTACCACTAGGATAGCTTTCAATAAAGGTTATCTTTGACCTAATCACCATAAGGGTTGTTTGGACTGGTACAAGGTGCCCACTTTCATTAGTGGACAGCATATACCAGGCCAACTTCTCACAGATACTGACATTTTATTGCTAAAGTTGAGGCGATACACGTTAGCTGAAATTGGCTAAACAAGTTATACCTGTGGACTCCTTGAACTCAAAACTTCAGAATTACTCTGTCGAATTACATGTGCATCCACCATATCTCCATTACTTTTCAACCTTTACCTAAACCACCTTGCTTCACTAATAAAATAATAATTACTCCTGGATATGAAACCCTTGAAGCTTGTCACACCAGCTATAATGGCACTTTACTTGTGTTAGTCTGAAGCTGAATGTCCTTCAAATCATCATTGCACAAAGAAAAATACATGAAATGGCTCAGAATTTCCATTTACAAACTCTTCTTGCATGCCTCGTAGGAGAGTAAACACTCAAATCGAGGCCTAATGAACTTCCCCTCCTCTTTACATTCCTCTTGCCATAGATCCTCAGATGGGCTTTCTGAGTAAAATCTTAGAAAAGTGAGCAGAAACTGTTTTATTTTTAGAGTCTTTCTACACCGCAGGCTGTGTTGGTTGCAGATAGTCTCTGTGCTTTGGTTGAAGAGTACTTTTTAAAGTGGTGCCGCCCGTAATATGGGAAATTGTTTATTTGTTAATGTGTTTGCCGTTGTTTCCATGCTATTGTGTGCTGTCCGCTTCAAACTGCCTGAACTTGCTTTAACTTGACTAAATTTGCCAGCTCCCTGTTGGGCTCTACTCTTTCACTCCGTTACTTAAACTGTCCTCTAGATTATCCAGTCCAGAAGTCATGTTAATGGGTGTACAAGTGAAGGTATCTTGTCTGTTGTGGTTTGAAAAAGGACAAGGTCCAGAATCCCTGTATTTCTCTCACCCTGTCCCATCATCTACACCTGTCTCACTGCACAACGTTTAAAATTTTACTTCTGTTTCCTTACACCACCATTCAGCATCTACTCTGATTGGTAACCTATCAACACCTCACCTGTGATGGCACCATCGCTGCTTCTAAATTGACCTCATAGACCCTTGACCAAGGTGTCTATGAGTTGCTGCTCTACAGTTCCCAGGTGGTATTGCAGCGTCCCCCTGCTAATGTCTATATCATCTTAGGTTGCACCCTTTATCCTATATCCTAACTACTTGTCGATGTATACTTTACACCCTCTTCTGTGGTATGTGTAGTAATCATAGGGTTGGACCCCACTGCTTTTTTGTCCTCAACATTGACCGCCTTCTGTGGTGTCTGTAAATACCCTTAGGTTTCAACTTTACATTCTCTTTCCCCGGGTTGGTGGGACCACAGACCCAGTTCAGAGCTGCCTGTGGTAATCCCTTTGCTCTCCCCTTCCGCATCTGTGTAGACTCTATAACACAGTACTGTGGCACCTATACTTTTTTTATTCGTTGTATCCACCACTCTTTAATAATCTCACAAGGATTACTGATATTTGTACAAGTTGGACATTAGACCATAAGCTTGTTGATTTCACTCTTACCACATTAGTTTGTCTAGATTCTTTGTTTCTGTTACTCAGTGGCAGACTGTGACCTTGGGGCCCCTCAATTACTGTAACCAGTGGGTGCCTACAGAAGGCTACTCTATCACTCCTTGATAGCATTCACTATGGCTGCAGGCTACTCTTTGTTGCTCCTGGACACTCTCTTAATGTCATTTACAATGGCAGACTGTATCCAGTGCATGCCTGTGGATTGCTGCCCCGTAACTTCTCAGTGGACCCTATAAAGTATTGACTCCTGGCTGCCTGTAACCACTGCATTACCATGTGTCCACTTATGCTACTGGGCGTCTCCTAATAAACATTACTTTGACCATGTTTCTGCAATGCATGCCGGCTCTGCAGATTAATCCCCATAACTCCTACATGGACTTGGATTATTTACCATGGCTGGCAGTATACAGTGCATGTTTGCTGATTGCAGAGGATATAATGGCTGTCTTCTTCCTTAACCATTGGTGGATTTCATAGACAAATGCTCAATCAGGCAAAACAGTGAACTAATATAAATTACATGCATGTAGTGTCGCTTCCCCTTACAGCCTTCACGCACCTTAGCAGAACGACCTAGGAACATATGAGACCACCACTGTGGTCACAGAGTTTCACAATCCAACCAAGTGCTCCCCCTAAAGTGTAGCATGCTTCTTGTCCACTAATGTGCTTCAGCACCTCAACAGGGTTATGTAACACAATGTAAATGCATTACGATACAGTTCAATACACCTCACTGTACAGCACTTTGAGATAGTCGAATGTTAACCTGACCCGTGAAGAAGGATCACATGCCCCAGAGTAATCCAGCAATATGGGACAAAATGTTCGTATTATGCACATCTTTAGTGTAATTTATGTGGCAGTTTATTTGCTAATACTTATTGTCCTTAGGGTCTTCTTGAGCATGCCATTATTATTTTACCACAACAGTAGGATTTACCAAAGACCACAAAGGTAATACGAATGCTATAAAACTAGGTCACTGAAGTGAAGGACCTTTTGTAGATACTAATACCAGAAATGGTTTTCTGTGGTAACAGGATGTCTATAGATTGGCATGCATAAACATCAAGAACTCACCCTCCTAAAGTTGGTTGCTGAGAGCTCCAACTAGCTGTGTCACACAAGTTAGATTCTCCAGTATTGGGGTGTCTTTCATAGATTCACATGCTTGAATAATTCCCCGTCGTCGAAGTGGGAGTCCCACGGTACATAAAATAGCAATATATATATACATATATACATAGTATAACAGTAGCATAGCTAAACAATACTATAGGAAGTAATGTAACATAGCAATCATTAGGAAAAAAGTTGTCACTTTATTAGCTCGTCCAAATCATTAGATATAGTCCAAACTCCAGCCAATCCGGCGTCAGCACTACCTAGAACCTTCTCCCCAGAGGCTCAGAACCTCAGACTTTCCAGTGCAACTGTTGGATTATGGGGCGGACGAGGAGGATTCGGAGGAGGATGATAGGTTTCGAGCAGCTCGTAGTCCATCAGAGCTCCTCATTAAGTGCCAGGACATAGATGAAGAACAAGACTATGACTATTATTCGGAGCCGAATTTCCAAACGCAGTCTGAAAATCCGACTGCACAGATGCCTCTATCACTCATTTCAAATTTGCAGCACATGCTGGATGACTATTACCGCCATTTCCCCTCCTTCAGAGGCAGCTTCTTCGGTCCCTCAAACACCTGTTCCTCCACCTTCTTCAATCATTGCGCCACCCCCTCCTACTTCTCCGGTGGCATCTACTGCTCATATTATAGAGGACAATCATTCAACTGATGAGGACAGAGAAGAAGGGGAGTTAGACGATAGATCCCTACTTACTGAATGGGACAATTACCAAATTCAGACACCGCCGCCTGCCTCTCCTACTCCTGTGGAATCTCCGCCTGTGGATATAGGCGGATTTCACGTCCTCATGGACAGAGCAGCCAAGAGATTTCATCTCCCTATGGTCTCCAAGGATGAGGATTGTTTCTTATGACTTCAAGAATCAACCACAAAAACAGGTGCGGGCGAGTCCTATAATCGATTTCATCTGGCAGGAGGGTCTGAAGGTCTTGAAAACCCCTGCCTCCATTCCTGCAGTCCTGCCGCGCTTGGATAAAAAGTACAAGGCACCAGACAATTCGCCAGCCTGTTTAATTGGCCAACCGAAGCCGGATTCGGTTATTTCGCAGGCGGCTCAGCGTCGTGCCAGGAATCCCTCTTCGCCATTGTCGGCTCCTCCTGACAGGGAAGGCAGACGCCTTGATGCCATTGGCAAAAAAATTTCAACCATGGCAGCAACTACGGTCCGTGTGGCTAATTCCCTTGCCATTCTAGGCCGCTATGATAGGCAAATGTGGTCGGACATTTCTCCTTTCATCGATCTGTTGTCTGAAGACTCAAAGACCGAAGCTTTAAAGATTCTCCAGGAGGGGGAGAAGATCTCTGCCGAGATCATTGATTGTGCAGTGGATGTCTCTTCCACAGGTTTTTGCCAGTTGGCAGGTGCGGCAGTTCTCCGAAGGCAGGGTTGGTTAAGAGCTACCTCTTTTCGCCTAGAAGTGCAAACAAAAATTATTGATATGCCTTTTGACGGAGAATCACTTTTCGGGCAGCACATAGATGATGCCCTCCAAACAATTAAAAAAGATACTGACACTGCACGTGCTCTGGGCACTTAACAATTTAAAAAGCAGCTTTTTCGTGGAGCGAGAGGTCGTGGATCCTCCTAATCCTTTCGAGGAGGTTACAATCAGAACAGACAGTATCGGGGACAACAACGTTACTCTTCTTCACAGCAACAGCAAACGTATCGTCAACCTCCAGCTGCCTCCTATAAGCAGTACAGAGGAAAAATCTTCCTACAGTGGCAGAGATTCTTCAAAAAAGCAGTGACAGCCGCCACCTTCCTACCACTCTGCTCAACAACCCAGCCAAAGTAGGAGGACGAATCTCCCATTTCTTCTCAAACTGGTCTGCCATCACTACAGATCGATGGGTGTTGGACATAGTGTCCAGAGGACACACCCTGGAATTTGTAAAATTTCCCCCAAATTCTCCTCCCAGAGGTCCTCCTACTGCACATCTGAAGGAACTCTTATGCCAAATCAAAGTCATGTTACAAAAAGGAGCGATCGAAGTGGTTCCAAAATTACAAAGGGGTGCAGGTTTCTATTCGAGATTCTTCCTCATCAAGAAAAAGTCAGGGGATTGGCGCCCCATCCTAGACCTTCGTTCCCTCAACAAATTTCTCAAAAAGTACTCATTTCGAATGTTGTCTCTCCAAGAAGTACTTCAGTTTCTATCGCAAGGAGATTACATGACAAAACTGGATCTTCAAGATGCCTATTTTCATGTCCCCATCCTAACCAGACACAGAAAATTCCTGCGCTTCAGAGTGGCTGGCAGAGACTTCCAATTCAAAGTCCTTCCCTTCGGCCTCCGCTCTGCGCCCTGAGTGTTAACCAAGGTTTTGGCACCGGTAGCAGCACATCTTCGTCAAGCGGGCGTCCAAATTTTTCCCTACCTAGACGACTGCCTTATCAAGGCGCAGTCATTTGCAGTGGCAACAAGACACACTCGAATATGCCGGTCTCTATTTCACTCACTGGGCCTGTCCATAAACCTGGAGAAGTCACACTTCACCCCTTCTCAGGTTCGGACTTTCTTGGGAGCCATGATAAATTCTCAGACAACAAAGGCGTATGTCTCAAACGAAAGACAACAACGGATTTCCAAGCTGGCATCTCTTCTACGGGCAAGAAAGTCCGTTTCTGTTCGACAGTTCAAGTCGCTTCTGGGAATGCTATCTTACTGCAATCCCTTAATTCCCAACTGCCGTCTCAAAATGAGACCATTAGAAGGGGAAATCGACAAACAATGGCATCAGGTCTCGGGGTCTTTCGACGATGTGATCGTCATTACTTCTCGGATGCACAAAGCGTTGCTATGGTGGACTCACAAAACAAACTTGTCAGCAGGCCGCTCCTTTGTAGCAGACGATCCAAGTCTCATCCTTACAACAGATGCTTCCCTCGAGGGATGGGGGGCGCATCTTCATGGTCTCACAGTCAAGGGCAAATGGAATGCTCTGCAAAGAACGTGGCACATAAACCTTCTGGAATTACTAGCGATATTCCTGGCGTTACGATCTTTTCGCACCTTTCTACAAGCATGCATTATGTGAACAAACAAGGAGGTCCAAGGTCCACTCAGCTGTCCCTGCAAGTACAGCAGATCTGGAACTGGGCGATTCGACATCAAATAACTTTATCAGCAGTTCATGTTCCGGGAGTGTCCAACGCTCTGGCGGACTCCCTGAGCAGGTCAATCTCGTCCAACCACGAGTGGGAACTTCATCAGCCAACGCTGGACAGCATCTTTCAGTGGGGTGGACGGCCCAATCTAGACCTATTTGCAACCAGTCGGAACCGCAAATGCCAATTTTACGCAAGCTGGCTTCCCCAACCAGGGTCGTGCGGGAATGCTTTTTTGATGAATTGGTCAAAAATATATGCTTACGCTTTTCCGCCGATTCCTCTAGACCCAAAGGTGCTTCGGAAGATGCGGAGGGAGCCATGTCGCATTCTTCTCATAGCCCCCAGATTTGGTTTTCAGAGCTACTCCTCCTGTCGGAGGGCGATCCGATTGTACTTCGTCCAATTCCGGATCTTCTGACAACGGACCAAGGGCAAGTCTGCCATCCGGATCCAGCATCTCTGAAATTGGCGGCCTGGCGCCTGAACACTATGAGTTTGCCAACTTAGTGATTCCTTCAGACTGCAGGGAGGTCCTTTCTAACGCCAGGGCACCTTCCACTATCAAGACCTACAAACTTAAGTGGAAACGGTTTTGTCTTTGGTGTGAAGCTTCAAATGTTCACCCGGTTCATTCTACGCCAGAGCAACTTTTGCCTTTTTTCTTACAATTAGCAAAATCTGGGGTATCTCATGCTACCCTTAAAGTTTTTCTGGCTGCAATTTCCAGGTTTCGACAAGATGGTTCCAATTCTCTTTATTCTTCTAGAATAATACAACAATTCTTCAAGGGTTTATTTCGGATGTTCCCTCCAATACGAAGCCCTCCTCCGTCTTGGCATTTAAACGTTGTGTTGGCTCAACTCATGAAGTCCCCATTTGAACCCATTCATAGGGCTGATCTTAAATTTATCTCTTGGAAGACTTCATTGCTTTTGGCTCTTACCTCGGCTCGACGAGTCAGCGACATACAGGCTTTTACTATTAAACCGCCTTTTCTTCAATTCACCAAAGACTCAGTGGTGCTCCGCACCAACCCGGCATTTATCCCAAAGGTGCCTTCGGATTTCCACTTAAATGAGCCGGTCATCTTAAAGACTTTTTTCCCTAATCCTCAGTCGCCAGCCGAAAAGGCTTTACACTCTTTAGATGTCAAAAGGTGTTTAAAATTTTATCTACAAAAGACAGCCAGTGTTCGAAAAACTGATCTATTTTTTGCTTACGGCATGATGCGTAAAGGACATCCAGTAACCAAACAGACTATTGCTGGATGGATATCTAGTACAATCTCTTTCTGTCATCAACAAGCGGGGAAGACACTTCAAAGAACGGTCAAGGCACACTCTACCAGAGCAGTCTCCTCTTCGACTGCACTTTTTGCCGGTGTGCCTCTTCATCAAATTTGTAGAGCTGCAACATGGTCTAGCAGACACACCTTTACCAAGCATTACTGTCTGGAAGCTGCAGACAATGCGGACACAGCCGTGGGGCAAGCAGTGCTACGTAATCTTTTTAAATAAGGTGAGCCTCTGTTTCTTCCCTCCTCCTGCACAGAATGTACATTATGATGTATGTTTTAGATGCATTTATTGTCATGCTATGATATATATATATATATATATATATATATATATATATATAACTGACTATGTACAGTTTTGGAATTACTGCTATCTATTCTGATTGAAGCATGTGAATCTATGAAAGACACCCCCAATACTGGAGAAGAACAAAAGTTACTTACCTGTAAACTGTGGTTCTCCAGTATTGGTGTCTTTCATAGATTCACATGCGACTCGCCATCGATTCATCCCACGATGTTTTGTTATATTGAAGAGTTGCACGAAGATCAGACAAATTATGGTATACCTATATTCAATGAATGTGTAGACTGAAAGTAACTCCATCAGATAACGTAAATTACTATACTGTATTTATGTTTTTAAACTGCATGTTGATGAAATTAATTCATCTTAAAAAATTACAATGTGAGAAAAAATTACATTAAGCATAAATTGTCAAAATGTATAAATTTACAGATACATATATATATTTTTTTTCTATGTTCATGACGACCAAATCACATGATACAATTTGGATAAGGCACTATGACTTTAAATAATGCACATTCTGAACTTGCCACCGTCATGTGATCAAGGCTCGGACGAGCCGAAACGCGTTATGGCGACTAAAGAGGAATAAACAATCTTGCACCAAACCTGGGTCCGTGTCCGTTCTTGGAGATATCCTGTGGTTCGACGGAGTAACCTGTAATATATATATATATATATATATATTCCAAATGAAGAAGCACCCAACAATTGGAGACCCACACACGTCGTGTCAAGTAATTTATTTTGCCAGGCAGCATCGCAAATCAATTCCGTCGGTACAGCCAATTTTTGCCATCAGTTTCCCCCTACGCGTTTCGGGCGTCATCCCCCCTAGTACCAGGGTGCACTGAGCGAACACGCCCACAGGGCGGGACCTTAAAGAACATTGTTGAAATAATTACCTGTTATGCTGCCTCTCCTCATAAGCCATTCCTGTGAACAAGGGCGGGATGACGCCCGAAACGCGTAGGGGGAAACTGATGGCAAAAATTGGCTGTACCGACGGAATTGATTTGCGATGCTGCCTGGCAAAATAAATTACTTGACACGACGTGTGTGGGTCTCCAATTGTTGGGTGCTTCTTCATTTGGAATATTAGCGGCCTACCCAGGTCGCGGAGACCCCCCCTGCGGAAGTGCGGGTCCAGCGCCGTCACGTATACGGCGCAAAGGGAACAACGTGTCGTTTTGCGAGGGTGAAAACAGCATGGCAGCAACTTTGTGGGGACACAGCAACCCACTGTGGATATTGTAATTTAATTAGGAGACTTGGCAGCGGTACCTACCAAAGGGTTATTAGTTGAAAGACTTCAAGTACCAGGGTGCACTGAGCGAACACGCCCACAGGGCGGGACCTTAAAGAACATTGTTGAAATAATTACCTGTTATGCTGCCTCTCCTCATAAGCCATTCCTGTGAACAAGGGCGGGATGACGCCCGAAACGCGTAGGGGAAACTGATGGCAAAAATTGGCTGTACCGACGGAATTGATTTGCGATGCTGCCTGGCAAAATAAATTACTTGACACGACGTGTGTGGGTCTCCAATTGTTGGGTGCTTCTTCATTTGGAATATTAGCGGCCTACCCAGGTCGCGGAGACCCCTGCGGAAGTGCGGGTCCAGCGCCGTCACGTATACGGCGCAAAGGGAACAACGTGTCGTTTTGCGAGGGTGAAAACACCATGGCAGCAACTTTATGGGGACACAGCAACCCACTGTGGATATTGTAATTTAATTAGGAGACTTGGCAGCGGTACCTACCAAAGGGTTATTAGTTGAAAGACTTCAAGTACCAGGGTGCACTGAGCGAACACGCCCACAGGGCGGGACCTTAAAGAACATTGTTGAAATAATTACCTGTTATGCTGCCTCTCCTCATAAGCCATTCCTGTGAACAAGGGCGGGATGACGCCCGAAACGCGTAGGGGAAACTGATGGCAAAAATTGGCTGTACCGACGGAATTGATTTGCGATGCTGCCTGGCAAAATAAATTACTTGACACGACGTGTGTGGGTCTCCAATTGTTGGGTGCTTCTTCATTTGGAATATTAGCGGCCTACCCAGGTCGCGGAGACCCCCTGCGGAAGTGCGGGTCCAGCGCCGTCACGTATACGGCGCAAAGGGAACAACGTGTCGTTTTGCGAGGGTGAAAACAGCATGGCAGCAACTTTGTGGGGACACAGCAACCCACTGTGGATATTGTAATTTAATTAGGAGACTTGGCAGCGGTACCTACCAAAGGGTTATTAGTTGAAAGACTTCAAGTACCAGGGTGCACTGAGCGAACACGCCCACAGGGCGGGACCTTAAAGAACATTGTTGAAATAATTACCTGTTATGCTGCCTCTCCTCATAAGCCATTCCTGTGAACAAGGGCGGGATGACGCCCGAAACGCGTAGGAGGAAACTGATGGCAAAAATTGGCTGTACCGACGGAATTGATTTGCGATGCTGCCTGGCAAAATAAATTACTTGACACGACGTGTGTGGGTCTCCAATTGTTGGGTGCTTCTTCATTTGGAATATATATATATATATATATATATATATATATATATATATATATATATATATATATATATATATATATATATATATATATATATATATATATATATATATATATCTGACTATGTACAGTTTTGGAATTACTGCTATCTATTCTGATTGAAGCATGTGAATCTATGAAAGACACCCCAATACTGGAGAAGAACAAAAGTTACTTACCTGTAAACTGTGGTTCTCCAGTATTGGTGTCTTTCATAGATTCACATGCGACCCGCCCACCTCCCCTCAGAGGCTCCCCTCGTTAATTGACTTTGTCACTCTTGTGCTAGAAAATCTGAGGTTCTGAGCCTCTGGGGAGAAGGTTCTAGGTGGTGCTGACGCCTGATTGGCTGGAGTTTGGACTATAATGATTTGGACGAGCTAATAAAGTGACAACTTTTTTACTATTGATTGCTATGTTACATTACTTCCTATAGTATTGTTTAGCTATGCTACTGTTATACTATGTATATATGTATATATATATATTGCTATTTTATGTACCGTGGGACTCCCACTTCGACGACGGGGAGTGATTCAAGCATGTGAATCTATGAAAGACACCAATACTGGAGAACCACAGTTTACAGGTAAGTAACTTTTGTTCTTCCTGCCCACTCATCTGTAGTTCATGGCACCTTATGGTCAGACTAATAGTAGTATCCAGGAACTCCAGTTTTAAAATAAACTTCATGCTTGTTACTTCATTTCTGTTGCACAATAACTGTCGGAATGAATTCAGACCAACATCAAGATTTTCTGAGTGAGTTTACTAGATCATGATTATTAAATGGAAAATGTGTATGCTTCAAACACTTTATTATATTTTTGAGATGGGCAATATGAGCAGATGGACAGAATCAACTGAAAGACAAAGTCTCCTACAACCAGTGGCATAGCCCTGTCTCCAAATCCTCCTAGGACAATCTGCATTCACAGTTGGGTTGGTCTTCGTTCTGCCATTCTAGCAAAACTGTCATTTTCTCTTGCTGTATTCTAAAATATACAATACTGTGTTGTTTGGTTCCCCTTTTTAATTACTTTTTTTTACTGAAAAAATAACTTGTGCCAGGCTAGAGTCTACAGGAAAGAGCAATCCTTCCATGCATTCTGCACTTTTATCGTTTGACATGTTTGAGGACCCTTGCATCTGCCCCTGTTTGAACATCCTCCAGCTTGGAAATCTCAGTAGAAACCCTTCGTACCAAAAATTCCCTAGCCATGCGGCTACTCACGTGTTTGTGACCACGACAGGCACTGCATCATACCTTTGGGGACTCTTAGGTTGTTTTGCCCAGTGACTCGACTTCTGAGAGCTATGAAAGATGACACAGAAATTAGGTGGATAATAAAGCATATAGGCTATTAAGCAATTTCCAGTTATATATACCAGGATCTGCTGACTTATCTCATTAAAATTTCTATGTTGGAAGTAGAACTCTTCCCAAAGTCCCGAGGGAGGTCACACTACCCCTCCTGCCCATCCTGCAGAGGTTCAAGTTATCCAGTATTGGATCTTTCATAGATTCACATGCTTGAATCATTCCCTGTCGTCTAAGTGGAAGTCCCACGATATCAGTAAAGCAGAATGTATAACTATCATAGGGTATAATGGCAATGGGCCATCAGTTTAATAGCCTATCTATGTCCTTTTTAATACAGGACCAAACTTGAACTATAACCAATCGTGCGCTAGCACCCTCTATAACACTCCCAAGAGAGGATGAGTCCTTCAGATTTTCACTGCACGTCGTGTGTGAAGGGAGTCTCCCTGAGCTCTGCTCAGTTTTTCCTCATGCAAGATATTGAAAGCTATTTCTCTTTCTACGATGTCTGGCAGTAAATACATGTGAACTGTAGATCACATGCTTTGCATACTCCTGCCATCTAGTATTGGGTCCGGATGTTTGCAAGTTGTTTTTGTTCGAAGAAGTCTTTGCAGTCACGAGGTAAGGTGACTCCTCCTTTCGGTGATAGTGCGCATGGGCATCAACTCCATTGTTAGATTGTTTTTTTCCGCCATCGGGTTCGGACGTGTATTGCTGCACTCCGCTTCGGAATCGTTCCTCGGGTTCCCCTCGGTGCGCAATCCACTCTACCCTTGACGGTATTGTTTTTGAACGCGTTTCCCTTTCGACTCGATCATCAAGAAATCTCCATTTCAATCGGAAGATTTGCAGGCGGCCTTCCGGCCTATCCGCCTCTGTCTGGCTCCTTGTCGATGTAACCGTCTCCATTCAATTTCTACCCCCTGTGCCACGCGAAGTATCCGCGTACGGACTTGCATCAGGTGTGTAGCTTGTGTTTGTCTCCAGAGCACACAGAACAAGACTGCGACGTGTGCCAATCCTTCAGATTGAAGAAAACTCTCCGTGATCGTCGGGCTCGACGTCGAGAGAAGCAGCGGTAGCAATTAGACGACACACCGGATATTTTCGGCGAAGACTCAGAGCAAGAGGAGGTCTCAGCGGCCGAAGTAGAACAGGCCTCAGCTGCATCCGGCTCCGAATCAGAGTTGCAGATAGTCCTCGAGGACAACGATGTGCCGCAGGGACAAGGGGACGTGAGTACAGAAGACCTCTTTCCCTCCACCCCCACTGTACCTAAAAAATATAAGGCTTCAGCACCACCTCCGCCTCCAGGCCAAGGTCGGCACAGAGAAGAGGTTTCTGATGCTCCGCCTTCCGGTTCGGCACCGAAACACTCTGATAAGCCTTCCGGCTTGGGACCGAGTCAGCCAAAACCCACTTCCGAGCCAAAACCTTCGGGTTCTAAGCACAAAACCGTTGACACCGAAAACGAAACATTCCTTGGAGCTGAAATCTTCAGCGCTGAAAGGACATTCCAGCTCCGCTCCGAAAGCTTTGGTGCCGAAAACTAAAGAGCTCCCCGTAACGCAGCCGGATCCAAACATAGATGTTGTACCACCTAAGTCAGATCCGAAACAGAAGAAACTCTATATTAATCCTGACACAAGGCATATTCACACTAAACCTCCATCCAAGCATAAGCTTCCTGATGATGACAGCCCTTGTAAAATTCCATTGAAGAAGAAAAATGTGGGTACTAGTCCTTTCCATACACTACCATCTCCTCCTCCTCCCTACCACAGCTTGATCCTTTACACATCACACCTCATCAGTCTCCTCTACCTCACCTTCATGCAGGTGAAACTGATGATGATGACGACTCACAGTTACCAGTAGATTCTTAGACGGATTATACAGTTGATCCTCCACAGGATACAGACCCAGATCTTTACCCTGCCAGGCCATCTCCACCTGATGACAACTTTTCATATCAAGTGCTCATTGCTAGAGCTGCACAATACCATGGGGTGGAGCTCCATAAAGAATCCTTAGAAGAGGACTTTCTCTTCGAGACTCTAGGAACACATAAGTCCAGCCAGACATTGCCTATGCTCAAGGGTATGTTGAGGCACACAGACGACATTTTTAAAGATCCTGTACGTGCTAGAATCCTCACTCCTAGAATAGATGAAAAATACAAACCATCCCCAACCGATCCTATATTTATTAAAGGTCAGTTACCACTTTACTCTTTAGTAGTATCTAATGCGCGAAAGCGAGCTAATTCGCAAGCGACTGGGGATGCCCCTCCCCCAGACAAAGAGTCAAAGCTTGTTGATGCTTCTGGCAAACGTATAGCTGCGCAAGCAGCTAATCATTGGCGTATTGTTAATACCCAGGGCCTCCTAGCAAGATACAATAGGGCCCACTGGGACGAAATGGAGCAATTACTACAGTTTCTCCCAGATGAGGATTTAGTTCAAGAAGGTAAACTAATTTCCAACGCTTCTATTAGATGCGCTCTAGATGCAGCCACCACTGCAGCTAGAGGGGTGAATAGTAGCATCCTACTCCGAAGACAGTCCAACAATCCATTCTCAACATAACTTTTGACAAGAAACATCTTTTGGCCCTGAAGTTGATTAAGCGTTCGAAAAAATGAAAAAAGGCACCGATGTAGCAAAATCGATGGGAGCGCTTCAATCTCCCTCAAATAGAGGTTCCTTTCGGCGCTCCTTTTACAGGGGAGGGTCCAAGTCCACAGGGACAGACCAAAACACTTCCTCCTATATAAGGGGGATTCCCAATCATCTGTACAATTTTTTTGAGGAGGTTATAGGGGAAATAGTCCCAGGGGCAGAGGTAAAAACACCACACCCCGCAATTCCCCTTCCCCAAATAAACAGTGACTTCCCCACACTTCCCTCCGACTATTCCACACCTGTCGGAGGAAGACTTCAAGACTTTCTCCCCATTTGGGAATCAATAACAACCGACAAATGGGTGCTTGGAATTATCCAACATGGTTATTGCCTGGAGCTTACCAACAATCCTCCAAACATTCCACCTCGATATCACAAACCAAACCAACAGCACTTGCTTCAACAAGAAGTGCAATCTCTAATACTTAAAGGGGCTATAGAACCAGTCCCACTTCAGTACCAGGGGTCAGGAGTTTATTCCCTTTACTTTCTAATTCCCAGAAAGGACGGCTCCATAAGACCTATTCTAGATCTCAGAGAGTTAAACAAATACATACTGTCAGAGCACTTTCACATGGTAACTCTTCAACAAGTGCTTCCCCTTTTACAGCAGGGCGGTTTTAGGTCTACTTTAGATCTAAAAGACGTCTAATTTCACATTCCAATTCATCCGGCTCATCGCAAATACCTCAGATTTGTGATAGCAGGCAAACATTACCAGTTCATGGTACTCTCATTTGGTGTCACCACGGCCCCCAGAGTGTTCACCAAATGTCTTGCAGTAGTAGCCGCTCATCTCAGAGAAGGGTATACACGTCTTCCCTTACCTAGACGACTGGCTTATCAAAGCGGGCACTTACCAGAACTGTATACTACACACTCACGCAACAGTACACCCACTTCATCAGTTGGGTTTCACAATCAATGCACAAAAATCTCACCTATGCTCTGCACAAGTGCAGTCTTATCTGGGAGCTTCCCTCAACACTCTCAAAGCTCTAGCCTCTCCCAATGTAGCTAGAATTCACAATATTCAATCTACACTACTACAATTTCAACCCAATCAAACATTACCAGCCAGAGTTTTCATGCAATTGCTGGGAATGATGGCATCCTGCATTGCAATCGTACCTCATGCAAGGCTTCACATGCGTCCTCTGCAAGAATGTCTAGCGTGTCAGTGGAATCAGTCACAGGGTCAATTAACGGATCTAGTGTTGGTAGACTGCCACACCCGTCGCTCTCTGCAGTGGTGGAACCCTCAAAACTTAGCAAAAGGGCGGCCCTTCATAGACCCCATTCCACAGACTGTACTGACAACAGACGCATCTTTAACCGGTTGGAGTGCCCATCTTCAACATTACACAGTACAAGGGCTGTGGTCAGACAATCACAAGTGTTTCCACATCAACTACCTGGAACTTCTAGCAGTGTTCCTAGCACTCAAAGCTTTTCACACTCACCTTGTAGGGAAAACAGTCCTAGTCCGCACAGACAACATGACAGCAATGCACTATCTACAGAAACAGGGAGGAACACACACTCTCTAGCTGTCGCGCGTTGCACAAAGCATTTGGAATTGGGCAATTCCTCACAAAATGTATCTCCTAGCAGAACACCTTCCAGGAGTAGACCATCAAATTGCCAACCTGCTCAGCAGACACAAGCAGCAAGTTCACGAGTGGGAACTTAACCCCCAAGTTCTTCTTCCCTACTTTCAGCAATGGGGATTTCCACAGATGGATCTGTTTGCCACAGTACACAACGCAAAATGCCCAAACTTTGCATCCAGGTTCCCACACCATCTGTCCAAAGGCAATGCTCTATGGATGAATTGCTCATGGATATTTGCCTACGCTTTTCCGCCTCTCCCACTAATTCCATTACTGGTTCGGAAGCTCAGACAAACATCCCTCACACTGATCTTAGTAGCCCCCACATGGGCTCGTCAACCTTGGTACACCACCCTGTTAGAATTGCCGGTGGTTCCACATCAAAACCTACATCTAACATCCAGTCTCCTCACTCAGAGCCATGGAGAAATCAGACATCCAAATCCCAAAGAACTCAACCTAGCGATTTGGCTCCTGAAGTCATAGTTTGGTTATTTACAACTACCACCAGACTGTATGAATATTCTCAAAGAGGCTAGAAAGCCTACTAGCAGAGCATGGTATGCAGCAAAATGGAAACGGTTTGTTATCTATTGTAACAACAACAGTATCAATCCACTTGATGCTTCTGTACAGAACATCATTTGTTATCTGTTGCATTTACAGAAATCTGGATTAGCTTACACATCCATTCGTTTGCACCTAGCAGCAGTAGCTGCATACTTGCAAAATAGACAACACTTATCTCTATTCAGAGTACCAGTGATTAAAGCCTTCATGGAAGGGTTAAAAAGGGTGATACCAACAAGAGTTCCCCCTGCACCAAAGTGGAACTTGAACATAGTCCTTACAAGCTTAATGGGTCCACCTTTTGAACCAATGCACAAATGTCAATTACAGTTCCTCTCGTGGAATAACCTCACTAAGGAGAGTTGGTGAACTTCAGGCATTAACTATACAAGAGCCTTTCTTTCAACTTCACAAAGATAGGGTGGTTCTTCGAACCAATCCTAAATTTCTCCCTAAAGTAGTTTCTGCCTTTCATATCAATCAATCAGTTGAGTTACCTGTGTTCTTTCCTCAACCTGATTCTGTAGCAGAACGAGCTCTACACACACACACACACTTGATGTTAGAAGAGCTATACTATATTACGTAGAAAGAACCAAACAATTTAAAAAAACAAAGCATCTATTTGTTGCTTTTTCTCCACCACACAAAGGCAATCCCTTATCTAAGTGAGGTATTACAAGATGGATTGTAACATGTATCCAAACATGTTATGCCAAAGCAAAAAGAACTTTGATAATACCCCCAAGAGCGCATTCCACTCGCAAAATAGGGGCTACTATGGCCTTCTTAGGGAATATTCTCCTAGCCGACATCTGTAAGGCAGCAACATGGTCTACACTGCACACATTCACCAAAAACTATTGCGTAGATGTGTTAGTGAGACAACAGGCAAATGTAGGCCAAGAAGTACTTAAAACACTGTTTCAAACCACTACAACCACTAAAGGTTAGCCACCGCTTTGGGAGTAATACACCGCTATATAGTCTATGCAAAGCGATACCAAAGGGGATGATGGACGGAGCGTTTGAGCTAATCAAACACTCACCCCCAGTCAACTGATCTGGGTTTAATCCATCATCATTCTTTAGCTCACTCCACTACCCCAGTTCAGACATGGCCATATGCAAATCAGTCTGACCCTGTGCCTCATGGGAACAGTCCAGCCCGAATTGCCAAGCCATGTCTTCCCTGGACCGGAAACAAGCATCCTGGGACCGGTTTCTAGCTATTCAGCCGTCATCAGCCAGGCTAGCTTGAATCCAGTGGCAAAGTGAGCAAGGGACCCACGTCTGGGCATACCCTGCCAACTTAGGCCGAACAAAGCGATACCAAAGGGGATGATGGACGGAGCGTTTGAGCTAATCAAACACTCACCCCCAGTCAACTGATCTGGGTTTAATCCATCAATCTTTAGCTCACTCCACCACCCCAGTTCAGACATGGCCTTATGCAAATCAGTCTGACCCTGTGCCTCATGGGAACAGTCCAGCCCGAACTGCCAAGCCATGTCTTCCCTGGACCGGAAACAAGCATCCTGGGACCGGTTTCTGGCTATTCAGCCGTCATCAGCCAGGCTAGCTTGAATCCAGTGGCAAAGTGAGCAAGAGACCCACGTCTGGGCAAACCCTGCCAACTTAGGGCGAACAAAGCGATGCTTGTTTCCGGTCCAGGGAAGACATGGCTTGGCAGTTCGGGCTGGACTGTTCCCATGAGGCACAGGGTCAGACTGATTTGCATATGGCCATGTCTGAACTGGGGTGGTGGAGTGAGCTAAAGAATGATGATGGATTCAACCCAGATCAGTTGACTAGGGGTGAGTGTTTGATTTGCTCAAGCGCTCCGTCCATCATCCCCTTTGGTATTATATAGTCTATGCAAAGCATGTGATCTACAGCTCACATGCCTCGAACAGATAATGTTACTTACCCAGTAAGCATCTGTTCTTGGCATGTAGAGCTGTAGATTCACATGCGCCCACCCGCCTCCCCGGTCTCCTGTAGTTGTTGTAGTTCTCAATTTACATTCATACGCATGGACAGCTCTATTTTATACTCACTAACTCCATTCTCACCCTCTGAGGGAAAACAATCTAACAATGGAGTCGATGCCCATGCGCACTATCACCGAAAGGAGGAGTCACCTTACCTCGTGACTGCAAAGAATTCTTGGAACAAAAACAACTTGCAAACATCCGGACCCAACACCAGATGGCAGGAGTATGCAAAGCATCTGAATCTACATGCCAAGAACAGATCCTTACTGGGTAAGCAACATTATCCATTCCGACCCTGCAAGACCTGTGGGAATTAATGGCTACATGTGGATGACACACATAAGGAGTGTCTTTATTGCCTTTACCCTGAAAACAAGGTAAAGGAGTGTAAACTTTGTTGCACTTTTTCCTCCAAAACCTTGCAGGACGGGGAGGGGAGGCTTCTCTTATGGCTTCAAAAGTCAGAAACTCAGAGAACATCTTTTGAGGAGGATAGCGATGCCTCTTCAAGGTCTAACAAAAGATCAAGGTCCCATGCTGGGACCTCTGAGGAGAGCAGAAAGTTGTTTAAGCATTCCACCAGACTTAGGACACTAACTAAAAGGAGAAACCGAAACCATTCTCCTCAGAAACAGCATTATCTGAGCCAACTAAGTCTTCTAACAAGGCTAGAGATTGCCCTCATTCCTCCTCCTCACATCCATCAACGATGAGGTATAAATCCTCTCTCATAGCCCTGCTGACGGCACCATCACCGTCGACAGCAAGATAGTGTTCATGGGATAACAACTGTAGGTCTTTGGGCTTTATAATTCTGGAATGTAATGCATGTTTAATATTTAAGGGAGAGTTAATGTGACGAGAAAATTATTTAAATCTTTAATATAAATACTAGTGGCTTAACATGACAAAACATTGTCTATCGCTGTTCCTAAATAATTAATAATAAAAAACAACTCAATTTAAGAGCTTTCTATCTGATTGCAAATGTGGAAGTATGGGGAGGAACTGACTGCTGAGGTTCAGCTACTCACAAGTACGCTCGACAAAGGTAAATTAGAGTTTCTTTTCAGTAGGCTTTCTGGCTCTGTAGTTTTGCTTGCATTGCAAGAAAGCTGTCAGCAGTCCAACCTTGACCCATGGTGGCGATAGATTGTTTCTTTTTTATCAGACAGTATTTCACTTTTAGTAGCCGCAGGAGTTTTTATGAAAAATGTTTTACAGGAATTAGCCTCAACAAAATTATTTTACATATTGCCATTATGTTTTGCGCTCTTGCTAATAATGCGAAAGAGCTTTGGTTATATCTTTCATGAAGCACTTGTTAACTGTGATATAGTTACACATTTTTAACATACTCCCCTTTGAAAGGCACAGAAGGGAATAACCTGAAAGGGTGCTATCATGCAAGGGCATGAGGGGGATAGTGGTAGGGAATAAGAAGGAAGCTTCCTTTACTGCAATTGCCTCAAATGGCTGAAAAATAGCGTGTGGGTCATCCAACTTGATATAGTTATTTCTAAGTTTGTAGAGTACTCAAAAACAAAAAGAGCAACCAAGCACTTAATGAAAACTGGTTAGCATATCTTTGTTGATCTCTAAAAATGGGGTTATCAGACTGTCACTTTCTTTTTGCCAAAGATTGTTTTCACTGAAATCCTCTTTCATAAACTAAACTAACACTTCATAGTTTTTGCATTGCACTGTTTTATTAAAAAAAAAAAAAGTATGAATAGACTTTGTTGGTCCACAACAGTGTAAAAGGTTGTTACCGGTGGAGACTCACCAGACAAGGCTGCCCCATATTTATTTTAATTAAACCAAGTGATGTAGTGTGTCACACCCCCCTACCTTGCAGTCCAAGTGAAATTATACTTAAATGCTGTGAAGAAGTATATATGCAGGTACATATGCAGAGCAGAGACCCTTGTAACCCCTTTTGCACTCTGTGGACATTAGGCAGTGGATGTTAGTGTCAGGAATGGCATGCTATGAAATCAGGCCTTATTAAGGAAATATATTTTTGGTTACATTGTTAACAACATGCCATGCTTCGGTTGATCCTGTAACTCTTGCTTTGGTTATTTTTCTGTACACAGGACTGAAGGCTTGAAGAAGAATAAGTGAAATGTTCTTGCTCTGTTAACAACTGTTCTTATTCCTTAAACCCTCTCACCCATTCAGACCACCATTTATACGCTCAACTCCATTGTAGCCATTATGTACTTTGACTCATAAGTGAAGAAAAGATTGTCAAACCAGAAAGGCTCTTAATGGTGTAGTGCAGGAAGTGATTGGATCCATCCCCTTTTTTTAGTTCAGCATACTATTGAAGGAGCTAATGGATTTAGGAATACTGGCGTTACTGTGGTAACCTTTGTTAATTGCTCCATTACCAATATAATAAAGCATGTGTTTTTTCCCTTCTAGTCTAATGGATGGGATCCCAATGATATGTTTCGGTATAATGAAGAAAACTATGGCATAGTGTCTACATATGACAGCAGTCTTTCCTCTTATACGTAAGTTTGAAACATTTTGTTTTATCAGACAAATTTAGACACATTTCTGCTCATTTTCTTGTGAACAGTAGTCATTAAAGACACTGCAGTATTCTGCAGTGCTTTTGCTTTATTTCGTTGTTTATACTTGCAGTTGCTTTTAAATAGATACCAGCAGAAAAACGCTACATTCTCCTAAACAATAGAAATTATTTGTTTCCCGTAACTGTAGTGTTTGAGGCATGTGTGGCTGTAGATACGCATGCTGTTCATACTCCTGCCATCTAGTGTTGGATCCAGATGTGTGCAGGTTGTTTTTCTTCAGAGAAGTCTTTCGAGTCACGAGGTACTGTGACGACTCTTCTTGCTGGTAATGCGCATGGTCATCAACTCCATTGTTAGATTATTTTTTTTTCCCACCATCTGGTTCGTACGTGTGCTCTAGTTCGACACTGCCATGATGCTCTGTTTGGTCTACACAGGTTCCTTCCCTCTGTCAGTATTGTTCCTCAGTCTCGTTCCTCTCTTCTCTTTATCCCTGATTGATAAATCCGGCCGGGCGACTCTTGGTCAGCCTCGGCCCCACATGGGTCTTCACCCTTTGGTGCCTTCCATCTCCCAACCGCGACCCCTACACAATAACTGTATCAGTTCTGTAATTTGTGTCTGTCTCCCGAATACAACGAGGTTGCCTGCGACACCTGCCACTATTTTCGCTCTAAGAAGTCCATCCGCGACTGTCGGTCTCGACGTTTCTATATGTTGCGTAGGAGCAGAGACAACACCCTGGACATCGAGGGGGAGCACCACCCACAACAGATGGACGCAGATGAGGAAGCTTTCTCCCCTAAGTTCAGCTCTGGCTCCGATCTGTAAATCGAGGATCTTCCACCAGCACAGCCATCCATAAGTATTGTACTCCCACCCCCTCGACACTGCTCGCAAGCTGAACAGCCCCTTTCCTAGGGTCGTCCATCCGCTCTGGAGCACCAGAGACAGGCCGTCGGGCCACCACTGCCTTCGGGCCATGGTTGGCACCGACCACCACCTTCTAAGGCAACGCCCAGCTCCGGCTCAGCTCTAAAGAAACCATGTTTAGATGCCTTTGCCTCCCTCCTCGGAGCAGACTTCACCATCAAAGCCATCACCTTCGGCATCCAAATCGGCGTTGGAGCTGAGAGCCGCTTCACAACCACCAAGACTGGCTGCGGCTCTGGTACTGTCAATCAATCAGGGGTTTGTTAAAGCGCGATTACTCACCCGTAAGGGTCTCAAGGCGCTAGGGGTGGGGGGAGGGGACGGGGTGCAGGTTCCATTCCATCAAGGAGGGGGTATATCGAAGAGCCAGGTTTTGAGGTTTCTTGAGAAGATGGGGAGCGATGTTGTCTGTCTGAGGTGGAGCGGAAGGGCGTTCCATGCTTTGGCCGCGAGGAAGGAGAAGGAGCGGCCTCCCGATCTGGTCTTTCTGGTGCGGGGGACCACAGCGTAGGAGAGCTGGGCTGATCGTAGGGTCCTTTGGGGTGCGTGGAATTTGAGTCGGCTGTTCAGGTATGCTGGTCCGGTGCCGCGGAGGGCCTTGTGTGCGTGGGTGAGCATCTTGAAGGTGATTCTCGCCTCGACGGGGAGCCAGTGGAGTGTGCGCAGGTGCTGGGAGATGTGGCAGTGTTTTGGCAGGTTGAGGACCAGTCTTGCGGCGGCGTTCTGGATGTTCTGTAGCTTGCGGGTGAGGTTTTGTTTATTCCGGAGTAGAGTGCGTTGCCGTAGTCGAGTCTGCTGGTGACCAGGGCGTGAGTGACGGTCTTTCGGTGTTCGAGGGGGATCCATTTGAAGGTCTTACGAAGGAGGCGGAGGGTGTGGAAGCAGGAAGACGAGACAGAGTTGATCTGGCGGTCCATTTTGAGCTCGGAGTCCAGGATGATTCCCAGGTTGCGTGCGTGGTCTGTGGGGGTTGGCGGTTTTCCGAGGGCGGGGGGCCACCAGGTGTCGCTCCAGGCGTCGGGGTTTGGGCCCATGATGAGTACTTCTGTTTTGTTGGTGTTTATTTGTAGGCAGCTGTTTTTCATCCATTTGGCGACGTCTTCCATGCCTTCTCGAAAGTTGCGTCTGGCGGTGTTGGGCTCGTTGGATAGGGAGAGGATGAGCTGGGTGTCGTCTGCGTATGACACAATGTTGAGTCAGTGGGTTCTGACGATGGGGGCAAGTGGAGCCATGTAGACGTTAAAGAGCGTCGGGCTGAGGGAGGAGCCCTGGGGGACTCCGAAGGTGGTAGGTGTGGGGTCCGAGAGGAAAGGGGGGAGTCTGACCCACTGCGTCCTGCCGTAGAGGAAGGAGCGGATCCAGTCGAGGGCCTTGTTCTGGATTCCTGCGTCGTAGAGTCTGCGTATTAGTGTGCGGTGGGAGACTGTGTCGAACGCCGCTGATAGGTCGAGGAGGATGAGGGCTACTGTTTCTCCTTTGTCCAGTAGGGTGCGGATGTCGTCTGTTGCGGTGAGGAGGGCGGTTTCTGTACTGTGGTTTTTTCTGAAGCCGGATTGGGAGGAGTCGAGGATGTTGTGTTCTTCAATGAATGTGGCGAGTTGGCTGTTGATGGCTTTCTCGACTTTCGCTGGGAACGGGAGCAGGGAGATGGGTCTGTAGTTTTTGAGGTCGGTGGGGTCCGCTGAGGGTTTCTTTAGGAGGGGGTTGACCTCGGCGTGTTTCCAGTCGTCGGGGAGCGAGGCGGTCGCCAGGGAGCGGTTGATGGTGTGGCGGAGCATGGGTGCGATGGTGTCGGCGGCTCTGTTGAAGATGTGGTGGGGGCAGGGGTCCGTGGGGGCCCCGGAGTGGATTGACTTCATTGTCTTCAGTGTGTCTTCGGTGGTGAGGGCTGTCCAGTCGTCAATCGCTGGTTTCCGGGTGTCGGGGGTGGTTGGTGAGGGTTCAGTGTGTTGGTTGTCTTCGTCGAAGTTGTCGTAGATGCTCTTGATTTTGTGGTGGAAAAAGGTGCTGAGTTTGTCGCAGAGGTCTTGTGAGGGAGGGATGTCGGTAGACTCGCTGGTGGGTTGGGCAAACTCCATGACGATGCTGAAGAGTTCCTTGCTGTTGTGCTCGTGGGTGGAGATTCTGTCTTCAATCGCTTTTTTCCTCGTTTCTCTGATGAGTTGATGGTGGGCGATGGTGGCGGCTCTGAAGTTGTTGTGGGCTTCTGTGGATTTGGTGTTCCTCCAGGCCTTTTCGAGGCGGCGGCATGTGCGTCCGGACTCTCGAAGTTCGGTGGTAAACCATCTGGCTTTCTTGGCGCGGGTATTGTTGTTTTTCTTGAGGGGGGCTATGGTGTTGGTGCTATCCGAGATCCATCTATGCAGGGTTCGGGCTGCGGTGTTGGGGTCGTCGTTTTCCGCGATGGTTGGGGTGGAGTTGTTGAGTGAGGAGGTGAGCTGGTCGTCAGTGATTTTGGTCCAGTTTCTTCGTGGAAGCAGGTGCTGGTGTCTGTGGATTGTGGGTGTTCTGAAGGTGAAGTGGACGCAACGATGGTCGGTCCATGGGAGTTCGGTGGTGTGGCTGAAGGTGATGGAGTTTCCTGTAGTGAAGAGGGGGTCGAGGGTGTGTCCTGCTGAGTGCGTGGGCTCGGTCACGATCTGGCGGAGTCCAATGTTGTGGAGGTTGTCCAGGAGGGATGTGGTGTTGGGGTCCAGTTGGTTGTCGAGGTGGAAGTTGAGGTCTCCCAGCAGGGTGTAGTTGGTGGATGCGATGGCCTGCGGGGAGATAATGTCCGTGATGGAGTTGGCGAAGGGTCCGCTGGGTCCAGGGGGTCGGTAGATGAGGGTTCCTCGGAGGGTGGCGGTGGGGCTGGCCAGTATCTTGAAGTGAGGGCTTGTCGGGGAGTGTGCTCAGGCAGAGGCTGGATTTGTGGACGATGGCGATTCCTCCTCCTGGGCGGGTGGGGCGGTCCTTCCTGGAGATCTTGTATCCTTGGGGGATGGCGATGGCGATGTCCGGTCCCGAGGTGGTGTTTGTTCAGGTTTCGGTGAAGAACGCTACGTCCGGTTTGGTTGTGTTCTTGTGGGTGGGTTGTGCTGGATTCGTGTTCTTGGCGGTGCTGCAGGTGTGCTGGCAGCGGTGAC
Organism: Calotriton arnoldi; assembly: GCA_963921515.1. Lineage (NCBI taxonomy): Eukaryota > Metazoa > Chordata > Amphibia > Caudata > Salamandridae > Calotriton > Calotriton arnoldi. The sequence continues at coordinate 743,663 of CAWUFW010001967.1, read as the reverse complement.
AGCTGAAGGGTCCGTGGGTGTTGGCTGGTGATGCTAGCTTGCAGTTGTTGTTGCGGCCTGGGTTGAGTGCGTGGAGTGCTGCTGGGTCGTAGCGTTGGCGGAGGTCCAGGGTTCCTGGCGCTGGTCGCGGACGGGTCGCAGACGGGCTTGCCTTTGACACGCCTTTGGTGCACCAGCGGCGCGCCCGCGGCTGCTGTGCGGCCGCGCAGTGGCCGCCATTAAGTAGGGGTCGGGGAGGGCTGGACAGCTGAGAGGCGGGAACAGGGAGGGGAGCTGAATTGGGCCGGTCGCCCTGGGGGGGGAGGGGCCGCGGGGGCAGCAGCGGCGGGGAAAGGTAAAGGGAGGAAATAAGGGATAAAGAGAAAAGGGAAAATAAGCAGAAATAAGGCACAAAAGAGCAGAGATGCAGAAAAGTGCAGAAAGGTGAAAGATAAAAAAGGGTAGAAAAATGAGTGAAAACGAGTGAAAGAGAAGAGCGAGAGGAAGGGAAAATGAGCAGAACTAAGGCACAAAAGAGCAGAGATGCAGAAAAGTGCAGAAAGGTGAAAGATAAAAAGGGTAGGAAAACGAGTGAAAGAGCAGAGTGAGAGGAAGGAGACAGAGGTCCACTGGACCACCAGGTATGAGGCGCAGGGAAACCTGCGGGTGGAGGAGGGCCTTGATCACCAACACTCGAGAGTGCAGGGGCAGGCCTCACTTAATGGTGGAGCTGCGAGGGTGGGAGAGCAATTTCACTGACAATGAGTCAGTGGTCTTGCTCGCCCGTCCCCGCAGTGGCCGCCATTAAGTAGGGGTCGGGGAGGGCTGGACAGCTGGGAGGCGGGAGCGGGGAGGGGAGCTGCATTGGGCCGGTCGCGCTGGGGGGGGAGGGGCCGCGGGGGCAGCAGCGGCGGGGAAAGGTAAAGGGAGGAAATAAGGGATAAAGAAAAACGGGAAAATAAGCAGAAATAAGGCACAAAAGAGAAGAGATGCAGAAAAGTGCAGAAAGGTGAAAGATAAAAAGGGTAGAAAAACGAGTGAAAGTGCAGAGTGAGAGGAAGGAGACAGAGGTCCACTGGACCACCAGGGATGAGGCGCAGGGAAACCTGCGGGTGGAGGAGGGCCTTGATCACCAACACTCGAGAGTGCAGGGGCAGGCCTCACTTAATGGTGGAGCTGCGAGGGTGGGAGAGCAATTTCACTGACAATGAGTCAGTGGTTTTGCTCGCCTGTCCCCGCAGTGGCCGCCATTAAGTAGGGGTCAGGGAGGGCTGGACAGCTGGGAGGCGGGAGGGAGCTGGATTGGGCCGGTCGCGCTGGGGGGGGGCGCGGGGGCAGCAGCGGTGGGGAAAGGTAAAGGGAGGAAATAAGGGATAAAGAAAAAAGGGAAAATAAGCAGAAATAAGGCACAAAAGAGCAGAGATGCAGAAAAGTGCAGAAAGGTGAAGGCTAAAAGAGGGTAGAAAAACGAGTGAAAACGAGTAAAAGAGCAGAGCGAGAGGATGGGAAAATGAGCAGAAATAAGGCACAAAAGAGCAGAGATGCAGAAAAGTGCAGAAAGGTGAAAGATAAAAAGGGTAGACAAGCATTGGCATAGCCAATAGGTCTTGCCTTTGGGGCCTTATAAGTGTTTAGCCAGAGCTATTGACTTTGCCAATGTCTTCAAGCTGTGCTGTAGAGAAGTGTGGCTGCTGTGCGGCATGCTGAAAAGTTATAATAAAAAAGTGTCAGAAGCATTTTTGTTACTTTATATATGACGAAGAAGGCATTATGTAAAACTGAACGACCATATTAAAAAAAGTATTTACAATAAAAAATTTCCTCAGTTTTCTTTTGTTCTTGCAATGCTGGCAATGGTTGTTTGTTAAAGCTTTTTTTTGAGGGGGCATAAACAATCGGAGGGTGAAGGTTGGAAACTAGTACCTGTATTATAACACTAGCAGCGGCCAGACGCTAGGGGAGAATCAACAGATGCCAGATTCCGAGAGCAGGCTGAGGTGGTGCTGAGTGATGCTGAGGTGGTAGTGGTGACTGTTGCGGAGATGATGCTGAGGTGATGCTGAATGATACTCTGGTGATGCTGAATGATACTCAGGTGATGCTGAATGATACTCAGGTGTTGCTGAGTGATACTGCTGTGGTGCTGAGTGATGCTGTGGTGGTGCTGAGTGATGCTGTGGTGGTGCTGAGTGATATTGTCTTGGCGCTGAGTGATGCTGTGGCGGCCCTGAGTGATGCTGTGGCGGCGCTGAGCGATGCTGTGGCGGCGCTGAGCGATGCTGTGGCGGCGCTGAGCGATGCTGTGGCGGCGCTGAGCGATGCTGTGGCGGCGCTGAGCGATGCTGTGGCGGCGCTGAGTGATGCTGTGGCGGCGCTGAGCGATGCTGTGGCGGCGGTGGGCGATGCTGTGGCGGCCCTGAGCGATGCTGTGGCGGCGCTGAGCGATGCTGTGGCGGCGCTGAGCGATGCTGGGCGGCGCTGAGCGATGCTGTGGTGGCGCTGAGCGATGCTGTGGTGGCGCTGAGTAAAGCTGTGGTGGCGCTGAGTAAAGCTGTGGTGGCGCTGAGTGATGCTGTGGTGGCGCGGAGTGATGTGGTGGTGCTGTGTGATGTTGTGGTGGCGCGGAGTGATGTTGTGGTGGCGCTGAGTGATGCTGTTGTGGCGCTGAGTGATGCTGTTGTGGCGCTGAGTGATGCTGTTGTGGCGCTGAGTGATGCTGTGGTTGCGCTGAGTGATGCTGTGGTTGCGCTGTGTGATGCTGTGGTTGCACTGTGTGATGCTGTGGTTGCACTGTGTGATGCTGTGGTTGCACTGTGTGATGCTGTGGTTGCACTGTGTGATGCTGTGGTTGCACTGTGTGATGCTGTGGTTGCACTGCGTGATGCTGTGGTTGCACTGCGTGATGCTGTAGTTGCACTGCGTGATGCTGTGGTTGCACTGCGTGATGCTGTAGTTGCACTGCGTGATGCTGTGGTTGCACTGTGTGATGCTGTGGTTGCACTGCGTGATGCTGTGATGGCGTTGAGTGATGCTGTGATGGTGTTGAGAGATGTTGTGTTGGTGCTGATTGATGCTGTGCTGGCTCTGATTGATGCTGTGGTTGCGCTGAGTGATGCTGTGGTGTTGCCGAGTGAGAGATAGAGTGAAGATATAATGCCCAATTAGAGAGGGTGGTGAGAGAGAAAGAGAGAGAAAGGGTGTACATAGAATAAAGAGTGGAGCGGGATAGAGAGAGAGAGAAGAAGGGGAGAAAGAGTGAATGAAGGAGTTTGAAAGAGAAACAGATAAAGGGGTGAGAGAGAATGAAAGGCTAAAAAAGATAGAGAGGGAGAGTTAATTAAGTAGAGAGAGAATTAGAGAGGGGAGAGAGAGAGAAGTAGAGAGACAATAAGAGTGGGGGTGTGGAGTTTAAATAGAGTGAAGAAGTGACGCGGAAAAAGTAACCTTAAATATAGCTTTGTGCTTTGCGCGAATAAATATTAAAAAAAAAAACAGTGAGAGACAAAAATACTGGTAATTAGGCTGTGACTCCCAATATAAAACAAATAGCGATATAAGGTGAAATCAACCCACCGAAGCAATATTTCTAACTAGACAAAAAAAAAGCTTGCATTTCAATGCTAATCGCTGTTGTTTTTCATGTGACTGTAGTCCAGGGCCCTCAGTTGGTAATGTGAGCTGCTGCTGCGATTGAAACATCAGAGTCCAGAGAGTTAATGAGCCATGACGAGGAAATGAGGAAGAGATAGGAAACCCAGATGCCAGCTGCGCGTGCACGCCATCGTGAACTCAAGCTGGTCGCCAGCCGAAAGCCAGTGTTTGCACTTCCAAAACCCGCTTACTAAAACTCTCGGCCAGGCCAGCGCAAGCGCTGGTGCAGGCCGAGACCTAAAAAACGAGTGAAAACGAGTGAAAGAGCAGAGTGAGAGGAAGGAGACAGAGGTCCACTGGACCACCAGGGATGAGGCGCAGGGAAAGCTGCGGGTGGAGGAGGGCCTCGATCACCAACACTAGAGAGTGCAGGGGCAGGGGCAGGCCTCACTTAATGGTGGAGCTGCGAGGGTGGGAGAGCAATTTCACTGACAATGAGTCAGTGGTCTTGCTCGCCTGTCCCCGCAGTGGCCGCCATTAAGTAGGGGTCGGGGAGGGCTAGACAGCTGGGAGGCGGGAGCGGGGAGGGGAGCGGGTACTGTGGAGCGATTCTCCATAAACTTCAAGAGTAGATCGACGCCTGGCAGAAACACTTGATGATTCATTCCATATTGGCTGGATTCTCACCCGGCCTCCGGGATTTGCTGCTCAACCGTCCAAATGTCAGCTGTCCGAGGAAGCCTTGGACTTGCCACCTCTATCCAAGCAGCGCAGGAAAGTGGGCAAGGCTACTAGCCCTTTGCCTTTCACTCTCCCACCACCACATCCCCATGCTCCACAGCACTCAACTTCCCCAGCCACTTCTCCAAGCGACCCTCTTCCCTATACTCCTCAAGGGTCCCTTTACTTAGACATTAGGGGCCAGGGGGAAGGGGAATGCCTTTAACACTCCTCCACAGGGTAATTCCTCGGACTCCTATGATGCTGATCCACTGGCGGACACACATCCTGACCTGTATCCTGTCGGTCCCGCCCCTCCTGACGGCTCCAGGTTCTACTATGAACTGATTGATTGATTGAATGAATGAAGATTATTTATATTGTGCTCGGCTACTCCAGTAGTGTCCTGGCACTCAGCATCAAACGCAGAAACAGAGGAGCAGAACTCAGCCAGTAACCCAATACCTTAAAGACTAAAGAGTAAGTTCTCAATGCTAATTTAAAACTTGCCTCCTCTATTATTAATAGCAATCCGCTAGGCAACTGGTTCCACATGCCCGCAGTCAGAACTGTAAAAGAGGAGCCTCCTCTTTGATGCTTTTTAAAGTGGGGTCCTGTTAACAGCCCAGCCTAACTAGAGTGCAGCGCTCTTTCTGGACTGTATACGTTGATCCTCTCATTCAAAAATAAGGGCCCTTATTGTGAAGGGCTTGATTTGTCAAGGTTAAAGCTTTAAACATTTGTTATGGACTGGGAGCCTGTGAAGCTGCTTGCGGAAGAGCGATACAGACTAGCGCTTCGGTAGCTTGTACAATAGGCGGACCACCATATTTTGTACCATCTGTAAACGCTGGATTAAGTTCTCTGGGATACCCAGGTATAAAACATTAACTTAGTCCAGCCGCGATATCAAAGCCCTAACCACTGTGACATTAGCTTCAGCAGGAATCAAATGCAGAACTCTCCTAAGAAGGCGAAGAATCCAGAGACCGAATTGTCTGGGCGTTAAAGGAGAGATGCCAATCAAAAAAACACCCAAGTTTTGCAGCATGAATCATTTTCTGGATTCACATGCTATGTATTATTCAGACATCTAGTGGTCGGGTCCGGAATTGTCTGGTTCTTTTATTTGTTTGTTTCTCTGTGGGACGTCGTCGACCAGTATTTGGTGCTAGGTCCATCCCTTCTGTGATGTCAGATGGCGCCCCAGAAGGTTCCTGAGGCGTGGTAGCCATCTTCAGATTCTTTTTCCGACGTTTTGTCTGGAAGCAAGGAGAGACACTCTGAAGTTTTTGGACGAAATCCCCCCAAAAATCCAGGAATTTAACAGGGATATCCATCGATTGAGAAGACACTGGACACACACCTTTCCCCGACGGGGTACCCCGACAGAGCAGCAACGACCAAAATAAGGCAAGGTAGGTGCAATGGAAAATACCCCTTTCAAATTTTGCCCTAATTGCCAGCACAAATTTGCACAACGCGATTCATGCAACGTCTGTAACCTCTGCCTGCCGAGGGATCATAAGGATAAGGACTGCGAGGCCTGTGCTGTATTCGTGTTGAAGACTCTCAAGGCCTTTCGAAAGCAGAGGGAGGACCATCACACAGCCATGCTCGTTGGTTAGAAACGGGTATCGCTGAGGTCTTGGGCTTCTCAAGCGACGAAGACCAACAGGGGGTGACTGCAGAATCACCATATGGAGGGTCGGATGTCGAGATCCTTGAAGGGGACGCCAAGAGGAGGCGTACCCCGAAAAAGACCGCAAAGAACATAAAGACGAAAACGGACAAGGTAACAAAAATCCCTCAGCCATCTGATACCAAGGGCCTTGAAAAGAAGGCGCAAAACGCAGCCCAGGTGTCAAAGAAAAGGATGACCGAGGGCCAGCTGTGGCCGAAAGAACCCCACGGATACCATTCCAGAGATACCGATGAGGGAAGAACATCGAAATCGATGAAGACGGGTGCCGGACGAGAGGCCGCGAAGGACAAAAACATACCTTTGGAGTCAGAATCCCCCACACCCAGGAAGAGGATCTCCCCGGCTTCAGACGCCGAAAGGGCCCTTGAGGTGGAGAATAAGAATAAGAATTAGGAAAGTTTGCCCTCCCATTCGGGCCCCTTCTCCACTATGGGAATTAAATATAGTGCTTTCTAAACTAATGGATACTTCCTTTGAACTTATACACAAAGTTATGCTGCTACATTTATCATGAAAAACAGCCTTCCTTGTAGCCATTACGTCTGTATGCAGAGTCTGCGAAATTCAGGCCTTATTCTCAAAAGAGGCTTGTGCAGTCTTTCATAAGAATACGGCTGTAGTGAGAACTCACCCTTCCTCCTCTCCAAAGGTAGTGTCAGATTTTCATGTATATCAGACCATTTCCATTCAATCCGTCAGAGAAAACCCTTCTTTTATTGGATGTCAAGAGAGTATTAAAATTGTATCTTTATAAGACAAAATAGATCTGACAATCTGATCACCTATTTGTAAACTACGACCCTCTTAGATCAGGTATTTCTTATTCAAAACAATCCATTTCCAGGTGGATTGTTTCTTGTATTATTTTCTGTTACCAATTAGCAAATAAATCCCCACTAACTAAACCTAAAGCTCATTCAGCTAGGGGAAAAGCAGCAGTTGTGTCTCTGTTAAGAAACATACCCATTTCAGAAATATGTAAAGATGCTTCATGGTGATAAATACCTTTACTGTTTGGATTCAGATTTGAGAGCCGATGCCTAAGTAAGCCAGGCTTCTTTAATGAAGCTTTTTGCATAGTGTAGAGACTCTTCCTTTTTAATTCTTGACTGCTGTTTTTTTCAGTGGGATGAGCTTGCTATTTTATTCAGTGCTTTTGACTATTGATGAGAATCCCTGGGAAAAGAAGGAAACATTTCTTACTTGCAATCCTAGTTATCCAGTATTGGGGTATCTTTCATAGATTCACATGCTTGAATCATTCCCAGTCGTCGAAGTGGGAGTCCCACGGTAATATAAATAAAACAGTAATTAAAGATCTTTCATAGGCTGTCATGGAGGCAGCCATGCATTTAATAGCCTATCGACCTCCTTTTCTAAAAAAGGACCAAACTTAAATACAACCAGTCAGTAAACCAGCACCCTCTAGAACCTTCCCAAAGAGGGGCTGAGTCCCTCAGATTTTCATCGCACGTCGTGTGTGAAGGGAGTCTCCCTGAGCTCTGCTCAGTTCTTCAACATTTCTCTCAGATAAGTCTTATTTTTTCTTACTGGACAATGTCTGACAGGAAAGGACTATTTCGCCCTTGTAAATCCTGTGGGGAAAAAAAGGGTTCATATTGATGATGCCTATAACGATTGCATCTATTGCCTTCATCCTAATCATGAGGCAAAGCAATGTAAAATCTGCCACACCTTTTCATCTAAAACTCTTAGAGATGGAGAGGGCAGACTTTTGTTGTGACTTAAGTAGACACAAGGAGCGTCTTCTGAGGAGGAGAGTGACACGTCCTCTAAATCCCATAAGAGGCCCAGGTCACCTGAGGGTCAGCCTGAGGAGTCGAGAAACACCCTAAAACCTCCCATCTGACCAAAGAAGCTCGAAAAAAGGAGAAAGAATCTAAGGTCTCCTCGGAGCTAGTCTTGCCTCATCATTCTGGGACTTCTAAGGCAAAATTGGAATCTTCACGATCTTCCAGGCATAAATCCAGAAACGGATACGTGTCAGCATCAGCTTTAATGTCGACGCCCGTCTCTTCAGCAACACAGACGACTACTCTCTCATCATCGAGACTGTTCACGGCGCCTACGACTGCGAGCATTGACGCCCCGATATCGTCGACACTATCCTTATTGTCGACGAAGACCTCAGCGACGAAGTTGTCATCGTCGACACCATCACCGTCGACGACAGCTCCACCGTCGACGAGCACACCATCGACGGCTTCGACGACATCGACGCCGGTTTTGCCGTCAACAAGAAAATCAGGGTCACCGACGGTCTCATCGTCCACGGACCCGTCGACAATTCTCCCGTCGACGAAATCACTTCAAATGCAGTCCACACCATCCAGAGTGTCAAGAGCATCACTACAGCCTGGATTTCAATGGCCAGGCAAGATTTCGCCTCTACTTCCAAGTCACCTTCTAGACACAGAGGAAACGGATGATGATGGTCCCTTTGGAACTGCACATGGTCCTTCTGAACTTAATGTCCAGTGCCAAGAGGAGGATGAGAATTATTATCACGAGGCACAGTACTACCAACACTATCCAGTTCCTCCTACACAGTATCAGCGTTTTAGATATTATGTTGATCCACCAAGGCAGGAACCTGGTCAATTACCCTCTTCTTTAATACAAGACTTACAGGCCATGCTCACGGACTACAGAAAAAGGTTCCTGCCCCAAGAGGAACACGTGACTGTGCCGCAGCCGCCACCATCAGCACCACCAATAGCACCGCCTACACCAATACTGTCTCCTCCTGCCATTCCTAGGATGATGCCATGACCCATCCTCCCTGTTCCTCCTAGAGCGGATCCATCCTAACTATGTTATACCTACACCATCTCCGCCTCCTTGTCGTCCTTCTGACTCCCCTCCAGAGGACATTGGAGGTTTTCATAATTTAATGGACAGGGCTACAGATTTAATCTACCCACAATAGTCAAGCAAACAGATTGTTTCCTTTATGACTTTAAAGAACAATCCAGGAAATTGTTAAGATCTATACCCATTATAGACCATATCTGGCAGGAAGGACTTAAAGTAATGAAGACACCGGCCACTGTAGTGCCGGTACTATCTGAAAGAAACACATAGTGATAGATTCCTGTCCTTAGAATATCCCCAGGCGTCAGTCTGGATCCGGAAAGTTTTCGTCAGCAGTACCCCTGCGCGTCAGAAGGTGGCGTTGTGCGGCTCCGCGTCCGTCGTAGGCGTCGTGATCGCCGGGATGACGTCGCGGCAGCTACTTAGACGCCGCCCTCGCGCGCTGACGTCAGTTCTTTCTTTTTCCACGCCAGCAAGCGCAGATCCGGAGAGAGCGGTACCCCAGTCAATTTTTGACTGAGTTTTTTGAGATTTTTGTCTCAGCGTTTTGAGTCGATCGACTCCTGGTGCAGTTAGGGATGCCCGGGTTTAAATCTTGCGAGGACTGTCATCGCATGTCGTCGGTGACGGACCCGCACCGCGTGTGTCTCTTCTGCCTGGGGCGCGACCACGACCACAAGTCGTGCCTCGACTGCCGAGCCATGGCACCGAAGACTTTGCGGGAGCAGTCCCGAAAGTTGCTGGAAGCCCGGCAGTCGGCTCCGCGCCATGAGAGGTCCCGGTTCAGAGGGAGGTCGAGGGACCGGTCGCGGAGCCGTCCTCATCGGAAGTCGTCCGAATTGAAGTCTTAGCACTCTGGGTCAGGTAAGGCGAAGCACAAAAAGAAGTCGAAGAAACGTCCTCGTTCTTCGACTTCCCCTCGCCGGTCGCGCGACGCGGTTGAGGGAGCGGGTGGTGCCACCCCCGCGGCTCCGGCGGAGCCTACGCAGTCGTCGGTGACCTACCCGGGTTCATCGGCGACTCCGGCCCAGGTACAGGAATTCCTGTCCGCTATGGCTCGCCTATTTGGGCCGTCGGGCCCCTCCGGTGCGCCTTCGGGCCCCGCGGGCCCGACTGGGAGTCCTCGCCCTTTGACGCCAGTGGCCCCGGCGTCGCCGTCGGCTCCGGCCTCTGCGCCGCATGACTCCCATGGATCCCGTCGTGGATCCCGGTCGACGCCGGTTGACCTAGTCGCACCTCCACCGACGTCGACCCCACCGGCACCACGTTGGACGTCGCCCGGCACGTCGGACGACGTCGACCCCGGTTTCAACCCCGACGTGGAAACGGTGCCGGAACGGTGTCGACTGACGCCGATTCCTACGCCGTTTGGGAATCTGTTTCCCTATATCCATCCTCCTCCTTTTCGGCCTGTACAACAGCAGGAGGAGGAAGGGGAGGACTGGGAGGGGTCTGAGGACCCTCTCACAGCTCAATGTGAGTATAACCCGGACTGGGCTGAGGAGCTGGGGGACGCCAGTGGTCTGGACACCTCTCCAGACCTTGGCATGATGTCTCCTCCTACCGTGGCTACGGAGGAGGGCGCTAGTTTTTCTGTGGTGTTGCGTAGGGCTGCTGCAGCTACCTACTGTGGCCGTCAGGACTAACCTCCTGACAGAAGTGCTTCAGCCAGCAGTTTCCTCTGCGGAGCCACTGCTGCCCTTTAATGAAGCACTGTCCGACGTTCTTCTGGGCTCCTGGTCCAGGCCCAGCACAGGGGCTCCTGTGGACAGGAACGTGGCCCGACGCCATCGCCCGGCCCCGGGTGACCCCCTTTTCCTCTCCCAACACCCCACCCCTGAGAGCTTGGTTGTCCAAGCCTCTGCTTCCCCAAGCGCATTCCCTTCCGCACCCCCGGATAGGGAATCCAAGAGGCTGGAACAGTACGGGAAGAAGATTTTTTCTTCCGCCAGCCTCGGCCTGCGAACACTGCATGCCTTTTGGGCCGTTATTCGCACTCCTTGTGGGATACGGTAGCGCAGGTGCTGCCTTGCTGTCCGGAGGAGGCCCGGACGGCACTCTCTCAGGCTGTTGCTGAGGGGAGAGATGCAGCCAAGTTCACAATCAGTTGTGGCCTTGACACCGCCGACTCGCTAGGCAGAGCGATTTCCACGACAGTGGTGCTCCGCCGCCACGCCTGGCTGAGGACAACTGGCTTTTTGGGGGATGTCCAGAACACTTTGATGGACATGCCCTTCGATGGCATTCGCCTCTTTGGCAATAAGGCAGACAGTGCTTTGGAGCGCTTTAAGGACTCACGGGCTACGGCCAAGTCCTTGGGCCTTTTCGGCCACGCGCCCTCCTCCGCCTTCTGCCTTTCGCTCCTTTCGTGCTCGCGGAAGGGGCAACCCACCACGTTCGCAACAAAGCTACAGTCCACGCGCGGACGTGGGAACCGCCGCGGCGGTTTAGGGGGCCAGCGGCCGGGTCAGTCCACCTCCACCCCCGCCACCACTGCCTCCAAACCTTCCTAGTCCGACCTTTCAGGCCCATCAAACGCCAGTGGGTGGCAGGCTTCGCCATCACCTCCCCCACTGGCGCACCATCTCGTCGGACAGGTGGGTTTTACAGATAGTCCGAAGGGGCTACTCCCTCCCCTTCAAGACTACCCCTCCAGCCTTGCCACCTCAGTACCACCGCGTATCGGGGGATCACTTGGCACTTCTCCAGCAGGAAGTTGCGGCCCTCTTGGCCAAGGGGGCTATAGAGCGCGTTCCGATGCCACAAGTAGGTCGTGGTTGTTATTCCCGCTACTTTCTGATTCTAAAGAAGGGCAAGGGCCTGCGTCCTATCTTGGACCTTCGGGACGTCAATCTCTTCCTCCGGAAGGAGAAGTTCAAGATGCTCACACTTGCTCAGGTCTTGTCTGCTCTAGACCCACAAGACTGGCTGGTAGCGTTGGACTTGCAGGATGCTTACTTTCATATTCCCATCCTGCCGGCCCACCGGCGTTACCTACGGTTCACGGTAGGCCACGAGCATTTTCAGTTCACTGTGCTCCCTTTTGGCCTTACCAGCGCCCCTCGGGTGTTCACGAAAGTGATGGCGGTGGTCGCAGCTCATCTGCGCAGATCAGGGGTTTCAGTCTTCCCCTATCTCGACGATTGGCTGTTGAAGGCGGGCTCGCCTCAGACAGTCGTCTCCCACCTCCAGACTACGGCCGACCTCCTGCATTTGCTGGGGTTCTCCATTAACGTGCCGAAGTCACACCTGATCCCCTCTCAGAAGCTCCTCTTCATCGGAGCGGTTCTGGACACGGCGCAGTTTCTGGTTTATCCTCCCGAACAGCGAGTCCGGGATATTCGGGCTATGATTCCGATCTTTCAGCCCTTATCCTGAGTTTCCGTCAGGATGACCCTGAGGCTGCTGGGCCTCATGGCCTCCTGCATCCTGCTGATCAATCATGCCAGGTGGCATATGCGGGCTCTGCAGTGGGACCTGAAGTTCCAGTGGGCGCAGCATCAGGGAAACCTGTCCGACTACGTCCAGATCTCGGAGGGCACTGCACAACTCTTGCAGTGGTGGCTCATGGACCAACATTGGGTCAGCGGCAGATCGCTCTCTCTTCCCCAACTGGAGTACACGGTGGTGACGGACGTGTCCCTCCTGGGATGTGGCGGCCACATGGGAGTGGCGGAGATCAGAGGTCTCTGGTCTCCGGCGGAGTCCAGGCTCCATATCAACCTTCTGGAGCTTCGGGCGATCCGACTTGCACTGAAGGCATTTCTTCCCTCTGTCCAGGGGAGAGTAGTGCAGGTGTACACCGACAACACCACCGCCATGTGGTACTGCTACAAACAGGGCGGGGTGGGGTCGTGGGCCCTATGTCAGGAGGCTCTGCGCCTCTGGACATGGCTGGAACATCAGGGCATTTCCCTGGTGGTTCAACACCTGGCAGGTTCACTGAACGCCAGGGCGGACGAACTCAGCCGCAGGTGCATGATGGATCACGAATGGCGTCTTCACTCGGACGTGGCGCAAGGTCTCTTTCAACAGTGGGGAGAGCCTTGGTTAGATCTATTCGCCACCGAAGAGAACGCGCAATGTCAGCAGTTCTGCGCGTTGGAATTTCCTAGGCGGCACTCGTTCGGCGACGGTTTTGTCGCGAGTGGAGCTGCGGTCTATTGTACGCCTTTCCACCTATACCACTTCTACCCAGAGTGCTGAAGAAGATCAGACGCGACCGGGCCCAAGTCATCCTTGTGGCTCCGGACTGGGCTCGAAGAGTTTGGTATCCCGAGCTACTCAGTATGAGCGTGGATCCCCCGATCCGACTGCCTCTTCGGGAGGATCTTCTGTTGCAGCAGCAGGGGACGGTCCTCCACCCGAACCTGTCCAGCCTCCACCTCCTTGCGTGGAGATTGAGCGGCGACAGTTGATTCCATTTCACTTGCCTCCCGAAGTCTGTGATGTCATTCTGGCAGCCAGGCGTCCCTCCACTAAATCGGTATACGCCTGCAGGTGGAACAAATTTGTGGCATGGTGCACAGCAAAGGCTGTGGATCCCCTTTCTGCCCCTCTTTCTGAGGTCCTACTGTTCCTTCTTTCTTTGGCCCAGCAGGGCTCTGCTCTGGGCACTATCAAGGGCTACCTTTCTGCAATTTCGGCCTTTCTCAGGCTCCCTGATCAGCCCTCTCTTTTCAAGTCCCCTGTCGTGAATAGATTCCTCAAAGGCATTACTCACCTTTTCCCTCCTATTCCGTTTGTGATGCCACAGTGGGACTTGAACCTGGTTCTTACTTATTTGATGTGCGCTCCCTTTGAGCCGCTTCACAACTGTCCTCTTCGTTGCTTGACTTTGAAGACTGCATTCCTGGTTGCTGTCACCTCCGCTAGGCGTGTGAGTGAGCTCCAGGCTCTTTCCTGTAAACCTCCTTTTCTGTCGGTTCATCCAGACAAGGTTGTGCTACGCACACGTCCATCCTTCTTGCCTAAGGTTGTCACTGCCTTCCATATTGGGCAATCTATCACCTTGCACACTTTCTTTTCGCCAACGCACCCTTCCAGAGAGGAAGAGAGGCTCCACCGTCTGGACCCAAAACGTGCGATCTCATTTTACCTGAACCTCACACAACAGTTCCGGGTGGACGACCAGCTCTTTGTTGGCTACGTAGGCGCCAAGAAAGGCCGGGCTGTGCACAAGAGGACTCTCTCCCGCTGGGTCGTCTTGTGTATCAAAGCCTGTTATTCTCTGGCTAAAAAGGAGCCTCCGGTGGGGCTACGCGCCCATTCTACCAGGGCGACTGCAGCTACTACTGCATTGGGACGTGGTGTCCCCCTGCAAGACATCTGTCAGGCAGCCACGTGGGCCTCGTTGCACACTTTTACTAAGCACTATTTCCTTGACAGCCAAGTCCGGAGAGACGGCTTCTTTGGCCGTTCTGTTCTCCGTGACTTTCTGGTGTGATTTTGGTTCGCCGACCCACCACCGGGGTTGGTATTGCTGGGGTATCTATTCTAAGGTAAGGAATCTATCACTATGTGTTTCTTTTAGATTAACAAGTTACTTACCTTCGGTAACGATATATCTGTAAGAAACATTAGTAGTGATAGATTCCTTACCGCCCCACCATCCTCCCCGTTCTGCGAACTGATTTCTAGGGTTATGGTTATCCCTTTCAGGGCCCTAGTTTCAATGCACCAGTGGTCAGTATCTTGCATGGCTCTGTGTTCCTGGCGCGGAAAGTCGTGTACAGAACTGACGTCAGCGCGCGAGGGCGGCGTCTAAGTAGCTGCCGCGACGTCATCCCGGCGATCACGACGCCTACGACGGATGCAGAGCCGCACAACGCCACCTTCCGACGCTCAGGGGTACTGCTGACGAAACTTTTCCGGATCCAGACTGACGCCTGGGGATATTCTAAGGTAAGGAATCTATCACTACTAATGTTTCTTACAGATATATCGTTACCGAAGGTAAGTAACTTGTTCGCCAAGACTCGATAAAAAATACAGGGCGCCTGAGGATTCCCCTGCATGCCTTACTTGAGATCCCAAACCGCACTGATTTCCCAAGGGGCTCAGAGAAGATCAAAAAACCCTTCCACCGCCATCTCGTCTCCACCAGACAAGGAAGGACGCCGTTTGGATTCCATTGGGAAGAGATTCTCGTCCATGTCCGCAATCTGTCAGGGCTGCTAATGCACTAGCCATTCTGGGCTGATACGACCGGCAAATGTGGTCTGATATCGGAGCCATGCTGGAGTTTATACCAGAGGAAAATAAACAGGAATTTCGTAAGGTACTGGCTGAGGGAGAGCGCACAGCCTCCTAAATTAGACATAGACTGTGCCATGGACATAGCGACAACAGGTTTTCGTCAACTAGCTGGTGCTGCTGTTTTAAGACGCCAAGGATGGCTTAGTGCAACGTCCTTCCGTCCAGAAGTGCAATCAAAAATATTGGACATGGCATACGATGGGGACAGTCTATTTGGAAAACACATAGACGAGGCTCTACTAGCCATCAAAACGGATACAGACATAGCCAAAGCATTAGGTACCCCACAGTATCGCAAAGTGCTCTTTCAGGGTGTATGAGGACGTGGCTTTCCAAGCTATAGAGGTACTTTCCTGCGTACCCAAAATAATCAATCCTTTTAGCCACAATATCGTCAGGGTTACCAGCAGCAATCTTACTGACAGCCAACAACAGCTGGATTCTCCAGGCAAGGTTGACGTAGGAAAGCAACATCACAAGCATGTGACTCAGGTCGCAAGCAGTGACCACATCAGGGTACCACTTACTACTAACCCCCCCCCCCTAACCGATGCGAACGTTTCCAGCCATATCCATCAATGGCGCAATATTATAACTGACAGATGGGTATTGGATCTCATATCTTATGGACACACTCTAGAATTCATCCAGCGGCCACTAAACACTCCACCCAGGGGATCACACCCCCCTTGTCTTCACTTACTCAAACAAGAAGCGAAGCTTATGCTACTGAAAGGGGCAGTAGAGCGGGTTCCAGTAGCACAAAGAGGAAAAGGCTTTTACTCCCGCTTCTTCCTGATACGCAAGAAATCGGGAGGGTGGAGACTTCTCACTCCTTCTTAAGTTTTGGTGTGATTTATTTTAGACCTCAGATGGCTGAACAAATTCCTCAAAAATCAGACCTTCAGAATGGTCACTCTCTCGGACATCCTTCGAAGCCTCAACAGCGGGGATTACATGACATCGCTTGAGTTAGACGATGCTTATTTCCATGTTCCTACACACCCCAAACACAAAGTTCCTCCGATTCACAGTGGCTGGTACCCGAGTCCTACCTTTCGGTCTCAAATCTGCCCCGCAAATTTTCACCAAGTTTCTGGCCCCAGTAGCAGCCACCTTGCGAAACCAGGGTCACAAAGTATTTCCATATTTGGACGATTGGCTCCTGAAAGCTCCATCGGCTCGTCTAGCGGCTGCAGCTACAAAAGATTGCATAGATCTGTTCCGAAAATTAGACCTTTCTATAAACCAACGGAAATCATTGGTTTTTCCAAGTCAGACAATGACTTTCCTAAGGGCTGACTTGGATACCATTCAGAACAAAGCTTTCCTTTCGCAAGAAAGGCATGAAAGGTTGCAAACCTTGGCTCTCAGACTATCAAAAAGAAAGTGCACTTCTGTGAGGACATACAAATCTCTACTGGGCATGCTCTCCTCAGCAATCAGTCTAGTACCACTGTCTCGTCTTCACATGAGGCCTTTGCAAGAGGAACTCCATTGTCAATGGATTCAAAATACGGGATCCTTCGACGTGATAACTATCACTCCACGCATCAGAGAGGCGTTCGAATGGTGGACTTTGATGTCACATCTCTCACAGGGCCTATCCTTTCTACCCTGATCCCGAAATTCATAGTAACCACTGATGTGTCCATGGAAGGTTGGGGAGGGCATCTCCAGGACCTTCAGATTCAGGGAAAATGGTCCTCGTCCCAGCGTCAAATGCATATCAACAGGCTGGAGTTGAAGGCCATTTTTCTCTCCCTGCAAGCTTTCCCCCCCCTCAGATAAAAGGTTCATTGGTGTTAGTCCATACGGACAACACCACAAGCCTGTTTTATATTAAAAAATAAGGATGAACCAAATCTCTGACTCTCTCTGAGGACGCCCAACTGCTCTGGAGCTGGCTTGCATTTCACAGGATATCCCTAAAAAAGCAAGCATGTTACAGGGCTTCGGAATACTCTTGCAGACACGCTCAGCAGGACCAAAGATAACTGTCATGAGTGGGACCTCGAACAAGACCAACTGAACAGGATTTT
Organism: Calotriton arnoldi; assembly: GCA_963921515.1. Taxonomy (NCBI): domain Eukaryota; kingdom Metazoa; phylum Chordata; class Amphibia; order Caudata; family Salamandridae; genus Calotriton; species Calotriton arnoldi. Next base: position 726,533 of record CAWUFW010001967.1, on the reverse strand, counting down.
TTCACATTGGGGAAAACCAGCGGTGGACCTGTTTGCGACACACAATTACTCCAAATGCCGGTTCTTCGCAAGCAGATTCCCTCTCCCAAATTCTCGGGGCAATGCCCTTTCAATGCGTTGGTCAGGAATATATGCTTACGCCTTTCCTCCCATTCCACTGATACCCAAGGTACTGATGAAAATGGAACACTGCCGCTGCCTTCTCATAGCCCCCCATGTCCCAGGTAGCACTGGTTCACTTAGCTTCTCCTCTCGGAAGCCCAGCCCATTCGTCCTCTACCAACACCAACCCTGTTGACCAGGAACCAAGGTCAGATGTGTCACCCGGAGCCAGCATCTCTTCAATTGCATGCGTGGCTCCTGAATTCTTTGAATTTAAGGATTTGACAATTGCACAAGAGTGTAAAGACATTATCGCCAGATCTCGTGCGGATAGCACCAACAAGATGTACAGAGTGAAATGGAAACGATTCTGCTTTTGGTGCCTGCAAAGCTAAGTACATCCGTACCTCTCTGCCCCAGAGCAAATCCTACCGTACTTACTGTCTTTGGCTCAAACTGGATTGGTATACTCCTCAATTAAGGTTCACCTCGCAGCTATCGCTCGATATAGACGCTCCCCAAAACGTCCATCTCTCTGCTTGATAGAATTGTACAGCAATTCATGAAAGGCCTATTTCGTACTTATCCACCTGTTCAAGCCCCACCACCTCAGTGGCACTTAAACGTAGTCCTATCACAATTGATGAAGCAACCCTTTGAGCCAATCCGTAGGGCGGATATCAAGTACCTAACATGGAAAGTAGCTCTCTTGCTCGCACGAACATCAACTAGAAGGGTTAGCGAAATACAAGCTTTCACCATAAAACATCCTTTCCTTCGTTTTACAGATGATATGGTTATCCTCAGGACGAATCCCAAATTCATCCCTAATGTTCCTTTGCAGTTTCACCTAAATTAACCTGTCATTCTCAGGACTTTCTTCCCGGATCCTTCTACACCTGCGGAACGAACCTTACACACGCTAGACATCAAGAGATGTCTTAATTTCTACCTGCAAAAGACTCAGTCTATCCGCAAGCCGAAGAGCCAGGTCTTGAGGGTCTTCCTGAAGGTGTTCAGGGAGGGGGCGCGTCTGATGTCTGCGGGTAGCTCGTTCCAGGTCTTGGCTGCAATGTGAGAGAAGGATCTTCCGCCTGCTCTGGCTCTGTGGATGCGCGGGGTTTCGGCCAGTGCGAGGTTGGAAGATCGGAGGTTTCTTTTGGGTACATGTAAGTTGATTCTGTCGTTGAGGTACTTGGGTCCGTTGTTGTGTAGGCATTTGTAGGCGTGAGTAAGGATTTTGAAAGTGACTCTTTTCTCCACGGGGAGCCAGTGGAGACTTCGTAGGTGTTGGCTGATGTGTTCGTTTCGGGGGATGCCGAGGACGAGTCTGGCGGCGGTGTTCTGTATTGTATGGAGTTTGCGGAGTAGGGACTTGTTGATGCCGGCGTAGAGTGCGTTTCCATAGTCCAGTCTGCTGGTGATGAGTGCGTGGGTCACTGTCTTCCTTGACTCAGGGGGGATCCACTTGAAGGTCTTGCGGAGGGTGTTGAAGCAGCTGGAGGTGACGGCGTTGACCTGTCGGTTCTTGGTGAGTGATGAGTCGAGTACGATGCCGAGGTTCTTGGCGTGGTCTGAGGGGGTAGGTGGGCTTCCGAGGGCGGTCGGCCACCAGGTGCTGTCCCATGCAGAAGGGGTGGTACCGAGGACGAGGACCCTTGAAGGCAGAGTGCCCATTTTTCTGCTCTAGGTGTGCAGATTATGTACTAGTATTGCCCGGCATTCCATTTAGTTTTCTTTATAAAAAAAAAAAAAGCTTTGTGACAGATATTTGTAGTCACTTTAGATCTAGTGGCTGTATTAATACAATTAAAAATGTTTTGAAAATGAAACCTAAATGAAATGTGATAATTTCTAGCCCTTTCTTATGCTTACAAGAGCTTGTGCATATATAAATATATATTCGTAGCATGTGTTGGCTGCAGATACACATGCTATACATACTTCATCCATCTAGCGTTGGGCCCGGAGTTTGCAAATTGTTTGTCTTGAGGAAGCTTTACGATTGATGTCGTGCGTCGTTTCTCCTCCCCCTCGAGGTATTGCGCATGTTGAACGATTTGATCCTCAAAGTTTTTTTCTGCCATCGGGCTTGGACGGACTACTTCGAAGCTGTTCAGATTCGATGCCACGTGGCATACGGGAAAAGGATAGCAATGTGAATCGACTTCTACACTGGAAAAGGACTTTACGGAATCCGAACATGGTCAAAGATCTAGAATGATCGTCTCCGGGTGATGGCGACGAAGAAAGAACTTTTCAGACGGTGCCCTGTGTGCACGGCCAAGTACGTACAATCCGACACACACGACGTTTGTAACTTGTGCATCTCTCCGGAGCACAAGGAAGAACAGTGCGCAGCTTGCGCATTGTTCAAAAATAAAAAGACTCTTCGGACACGACGAGATCGATGCCTCTGACATACTATGGAGCACGCAGCCAAGGCAGAGTTTAGCTACGACAGCGCTGCGGACAGCGTGGCCAGTATTCCAACAAGAGGAGGTGTGGTAATAGCCAGCCCTCACTACACCGCGTTCGAGATATCTTCTGGGGAAGAACAAGCTCCGGTGCAGCCTAATACACCGGCGCCGATCACAGACTCTGGACCGAGGATCAAGACGGCGCGTACTACTACCCCCCCATACAAAGAAGATAATACACTCACCACCAACAATTCCCCGCCATGGTTCGCCACAACCTTCGGGTTCAGGCCCACACCGTGACCAAGCCGAGAAAGGACGAGAGTATTCTCGATCCTGATCGGCTGGCCAGACAACAACGAGGGGACAGTTCTGTTACGCTAACTCCATCCTAGAGTGCATCGGCACCAACCAAGCCTTTGACACCAAGGCATCACTCTGAACCAACGAAAACGGCGGCACCAAAGAGTTTGGAGAAACATCATCTGAGCCGAAAAATCATCGGAATCGAGCAAAACTAAGTCGAAAACTTTAGAACCAAGTTCTGACAAACACCACAGACACTCTTCTAAACAGAAGAAAATCCATGAATCCACCATTTCAAAGCCTCAAGCTGTTTCTAAAAGCCCATCATCAGCACACAAGAAACAAAGGACACAAAGTACTAAGTCCACTCAAGATCAAGTGGTAGTATTTGAGGGACTGCAACATTTTATGTAAGAAAAAACAAAAGAGGCTGCAAAAAGAAAGGCAGAAGAATAGTTTTCTCAGCCTCCACAAGGAGAAGAACTAGGGAGAAATACAGGACACTGATTCCCAGGGCACCCAACATACTGATGACAATGGACCCATGGGAAGATTATGATGTGTTCCTACCATATTCAGATATGGAACCTTCAGTGCCTACGATGCATTCTCCCCCTGATGGCAGTTGATCCTATCATACCATCATACAAAGAGCTGCTGAATATCATAAGCTCCCAATGCATTCAACAGAAGAGGAAAGTGATTTTCTCATTGAAACACTTTCACCAACAAAACGTACTGTCTAGCATTTGTCTATGATTGGACCCATTCTTAATTTTTTTTTAAAGAGGTGATTAAGGACCCAGTCAAATCAAGGGTCATAACGCCATGCATTCAGAAAAAATATAAACCCTCACAAACTACCCAATCTACATTAGAGGCCATCCCCCCAACAGACTCCCTTGTAGTCACCACTGCTAGGGAGAGAGCAGCTGCACAAGGCAATGGAGAGGCACCTCCTCCAGATAAAGAAGGCAAAAGAATTGAAACAGCTGCAAAAAGGGTTGCCACAGGGCATGCAAATCATTGGAGGGTTACAAATTCTGTGGTCCTGCTTTCACGTTACAACAGACCAACCTGGGATGAAATACAGGCGCTCATGCAACATCTTCCAGAAGAATATAGGAAAAAGGGAGAAGAGCTGGTTAATGAGAGTAAAATCATTTCTAACGCTGCCATCAAATGTGCCTTAGATGGAGCAGACACTGTGACTAGGGGCATAAACAAATCTGTTATGTTCAGAAGACCTGCGTGGCTATGCATTTCCGGGTTAAAACCCGAAGTACGGCAGCATATTTTAAATGTCCCTTTTGCTGGAGAACATCTTTTTGTTCCAGCAGCGGACGCTCATTTGGAAAAAATTAAAAAAGGCACTTATACTGCCAAGTCAATGGGTGCTTTACAGACCACAACACAAAAACAACAGTCCTCCTGTTGGAGGTAGAGGAGCTGCAGAAACCTCTACCACAGAAAATACTTCCTATCAGCATCAACAATACCATCTGCAGGGGTGTGATTTGCTATTGTGGCGGCTACAAAAATAATAAAGGCAGAGGAAGAGGCACACCCAACAAGGGCACCTCCACCCCTGACAACAAAATGACTTGCTCACACTTTTCCCCCTGACCACGAAACACCTGTCGGGTGAAGGCTGCAACACTTCCATCTGGTTTTTTTTGTAAACAAATTTTATTCAGTTACAGCTCAACAAGTAGGTGCTATACAATGGGGTGAAGAAGTGCTATCATGTTGTTGATAATGGTCAGCGACAATCATGTTAACGAATATACATTGTTATGTACAGCTTTTCATCAAATGTCTCTGCTTCTTAAGGTGCGCCTATATTTATCCATCTTCCCAATATTCCCAGGAGAACCATGCTCTATATCTCTATACCGGGAATCGACTTCATAAGTGTCCGTACTAGTCCTCATTCAGGTCTACCACAACAATCAACGAACTAACAAAGTCCCCCCCCCCTCAGACCCTATCCACCCCCCTCGTCCCCCAGGCATGTCGCTCCATCATCTAGCTCTCAGTGGTGAGTAGTATTTAATCATGTAGGACATATGGCTGCATATTTCAAGAAAGTAGGTATCCACATAGGCGGGAGCCACTATATAGTACATGCTTGCCAACTCCCAAGCTACCTGCTCGGGTAGGGCAATGTTTCAATCCTTATATACAATTCTCCTCACTCAGGGGGTGGTTCGGTGTCGTCAGTTGGGTGCTTGAGTAAGTCCACTAACGCCACCCATGCTCTCGCCGTGTCTAACATTTTTTCATTACTGGTTCTCTGGGCCATTTGTAATCTAAAAATCCCTTCACAGTCAGCCCATTTTGTGAATTCTCGTATCCATCGTGAGGTGTTAGGTGCAGTGGTCGCCTTCCAATGACCGGTAATGTCTCGCTTAGCCAGGACCAGCCCCAGATCAATGAATTTGCTGGTAACTTTATTGCGGGCAGTGTGAGGGAACCAGTGTAATAGGCAAAATCCCGGGGTCAAAGTGCTATCTCGATCTGTTATTTCACCCAGTTTAGTCGTTGCCGTTCTCCAGAACTCTTCTAACAATGGACACTCCCAGAGCATGTGCAAAAATTCGGCGTTTTCTAGCTTACACCGCAGGCAGACTGTTCGGGACCCAAAGAATTCGTTAATTTTGTACGGGGTGAGATATGCTCTGTGGAGAACATAGAACTGGATTAGCTGAAATCTCGCGTTTCTGGAACATTTCCACGCTCGTTCTACTAGTGCCTCCCACGGCTTCTCCTCTATGGGGATCCCAAGGTCTGCTTCCCATTTGACACGCAGGCTCTCTAAAGGGCGCCTAATCTCCTGGGTAATCTGCCTATACAGGCAAGTAACCGCCTTGATCGTCCCAGCCGCTGATGCCACATACTGGCATGGGAGAGAGGTCGGCGGTTCCGCCATCCCCTTCTTCCAATGCTTACGGATGGCTGCCGTCAATGCGGCATGTAAGAGGAAGTCATGCCGGGGCAGTTCATACCGTTCTAGTAGATCATTAAAGGGTAGGAGGGTGTTGTCCTCATAGAGGTCTCCAATAGTGGAGATCCCCGCCTCTTCCCAATCCCGTAGTCTCTGCCAGTCTCCCCCATGCGACAATACCTCACAAACCAGCAGCGGAATCTCAGGTGCATACGGGAGTCCCAATTTGGCTCTTTTATTGGCCTGATTCCAACATTTCCTCATCACCCACAGATCCCTCAGAGCCTCTCTTTCGCTTAGGGGTGCCGGAGAAGCACTCGAGAGAGCTGTCTCAGGCCCCCATGGGCCTCCCCAGTACGAAGTCTCCCCGCCATCCATTTTGTGAACCATTGAAGTTGAGCTGCGTGCTAATAGGCCTCGAAGTCAGGGACTGCGAATCCCCCTTCCCGTCTAGGTCTCAACATGGTGGCGAGCGCTACTCTGCGCCTCCCAGAGCCCCATAAAAATCCCGTCATCATGGTGTTAAGTTGGGTAAAAAAAATTCGCGGTATCCTTAGTGGTAGGGAGCCAAAGTAGTCGTGGTAGAGTGACCATCTTTAGCAGCGCCACCCTTCCCGCCACTGATAGTGGGAGGGTTCCCCAAAATCCAAAGTTGCTCCTGGTGGTTCGTAGTGCTCGTCCGACATTACCTTCTAGTAAGTCGGAGGGTGCGTGGTAAATCCGCACTCCTGGGTAAGTCAAGCATCTACTTTCCCACACCACGTCCAGCGCATCCGGTGGGTCACCTCTACCACTCTGAGCAGGAAAAAGGCACGTCTTATTCCAGTTGACTTTGAGACCTGCCACTCGTCCCAATTTGGCCAGCAGTTCCCTAGCGCCCCGTAACTCATCTGTAGAGTTGGCGAGGAACATTAGGAGATCGTCCGCATATAAGGCAATAAAGTGGGACTGACCATCCCGTCTAGGCCCCGGTAGTATCGCCCCGATCTCGCATGGACAGCCAGCGGTTCCACTGCCAGTGCGAACAGGAGGGGAGACAGCGGACATCCCTGTCTCGTACCTCTGCCCACAGTACAGGCCTCTGATATCACTCCCCCTGTGCGCACCCTGGCAGTTGAGTTCTTGTACAATTTTGCCGTCCAGGCCACGAATCCCTTGCCCAGTCCGAAAGCTCGCAGAACCCTAAAGAGATATGACCATTCGAGACTGTCGAAGGCCTTCTCGATGTCAATCGACAGGATGCACGCCTCATCTCTGTCACGCGTGTGACCATCCAGCAGCCGAAGCAGTCGGCGTATATTCATGGCCGTATTCCGGGAAGGAATAAAACCTGCCTGGCCTACATGCACAAGTGTTGTCATGTGGATCATCAGACGACTAGCTAGCATGCGGCTTAATATCTTGTAATCGAGGTTAAGCATAGCGAGGGGGCGGTAGGCGGTGCGATCCCCCGCTGGTTTATCCGGTTTGAGGAGTGGTATGATTATCGCTTCCCTGGTTGATCCAGCTAAGCAGCCATCCTGCCTCGAGCTATTATAGAGGGCTAGCAAGCGGGGAGCCAAAATATCTACATATGTAGAGTAAAATTCAATCGGAAGCCCATCCGTGCCAGGGGTTTTGTTTCTGGCCATGTGTTTTATGGCCCCCCTGATCTCACCCAGTTCTATATCCCGGCCCAAGGACTCCGCGTCGTCTGCCTCAATTTGGGGAAGTTCTATATCCAAGAAGCCCTCCTCCTCTAACACCAGTGGGTCCAGTTGACTTTGGTACAAGGTAGTATAATATTCCAGGAACTGTGCATTAATAGCTTGCTGCCCGTAATGAGTTGTTCCATCTCCCCCTCGTAGCTCTAAGATTGGTGTCCCTCTGCGCGCTGGATTGGCCAGCCAAGCCAGCAGCGCCCCAGATTTGTCCCTCTCAGCATGTGCTCGAGCCGCATACGCCCTGTGGTCAAAGCATCTCAATCGTTCCACTTGGACCGCCAGTTCTTCCCTGGCTCCCATAAGATCTGCCTGTCTGTCCTCCTTTTCAGGTCTATCCCTTTCCACATCTCTGAGCTGCTGTTCCGCTTTCTGTATATCGTTTAGTAGGGTCCTGCGTACCCCCACCGCTTCCCCAATGCAGCGGCCCCTTATTACTACTTTGAAGGCGTCCCATTCAATGTGAAGGCTGGTGGCCGTGTTAGTATTATTCTGGAAGTACTCCTCTATAGCAGTGCCTATTGTGGTTCGGAAGACCTGGTCTTCCAGTGTCTCTGGTCGGAGACGCCAACTGGGGATTGTGGGCCTAACTCGCACCCAGTTCAGGGATATCAGAAGGGGATTGTGGTCAGATATCGTCCTGGCTAAATACTCGCTCAATGTAATCCCTACATGTACATCCGGGGAGCAGAGGATAGAGTCCAACTGAACATGTAGCTCATGGAGAGCCGAGAAATAAGAGTAGTCCCTTTCCCCCGGATGATGGGCTCTCCAAGTGTTTGTCAACCCCCAGTGTCGTTGCCAGTCTCGTCGGGCTTCTGCTACTCTGTGTGTAGGAGCGTCAGGGAGTGGTGGATGAGATCGGTCCAGAGCAACTTAAGTAATGCAATTGAAATCCCCCCCCCCCAAGAGCACGGATCCAGTCAGAACCTGCGCCAATGTCTGAGATAGCTGTGCAAAGAATGCAGGCTGATCAACATTAGGAGCGTAAATACTTCCTATAGTGTTATCTACCACGAATCTGCCCTCAGGATCTATTATCTGCCGGACACATTGAAAGGGGACCCCCGTCCGCACCCATATTAGGGTCCCTCTCGCAAAGGCGGAGTACTTAGTGTGGAACACCTGCCCCCTCCAACGGCGCTGTAGCGCTGCTCCTTCTGTCTTCGTTAGGTGGGTTTCTTGTAGTAATGCAATTTGCACCCCTCTTCGTGTCAGATAAGCATGTATTTTGTGCAGTCGGCTCATAGTGTGCATCCCCCTAACATTCCAGGTCATGATTTTGATGCCTACGGAGGTACCCATAATACAATCCCTAGTCTCTGGCAGTGTAATTTTCCCATGGCGACATGCCTGACCCCGAACCGGTTGTCCCCAACAATAAAAACGACCCAACTCCCACTCCCCAGGACAGGCGCACAAGAACAGGTGCCCATCCAAACAAAGTCATTCAAACAATGTCATAAAGGTGGTGGTGCGTGCACCGCTACTGGTGGGCCCAGAACCCCCCCCGACCCCCTCCCCCATACATAAATCTCTCAGTAGACCCCCATGGTACAAACATGCCCTCCCACAGTGCACAAACTGGGTCTCTAGGACCAAGAGCCAACCTTGAACAACCGATCATCCTCTGCCCATACAACCTGCAGTCCGATCAGCCGAACACTCCATCCGCCGTCTGTGGGGTAACGTCCGGAAGTTCAGTGTCCGAGAGTCCATGGGCACTGCTCGATCTCGAGCTCTCAGACCTGTCTCTCTCGGGGTCCGTGACGTTGCTAGTCGGACTGGCATCTCCATGGCTAATGTCCGCTACTGCTTGGACCGCCTTGTCTCGTTCTTGTCTCCAGCCAGCAGGTGAGGGGGCCCTCTGTGGCGGTGAAGTGGAGTTCGCCCGCCGCCGGGGTGAGTTCAGATGTGGAGAGCGTGTTTCGTTGCAGCGTCTGATTTCTAGCCAGTCCCAAGCGTCATGCGGGGTGAGAAAAAAGTGCGCTTCCGCATCTGCAGTTACCCTAAGGCGGGCTGGGAACAGCATGGCGTAAGGGAGATGAAGCTGGCGCAACTTCCGCTTAACAGCCAGGAAGGAAGATCTGTTGCTGCACTTCCCTAGTGTAGTCCTGGAATATCATCACCCTGCTGTTCCCGATCTGTAGATTCTGTTTCTCACGGGCTCGTTGTAAGATAAAATCCCGATCTCGATAATGTAACAATCGCACCACCAGTGGACGGGGTGGAGCACCAGGTTTAGGCGGTCTAGCCGGGACCCTGTGGGCACGTTCCAAGGCATAGAAGGGGGAGAGACCCTCCGGGGCTACCTCCGTTTTCAGCCAAGTTTCCAAGTACTGGACCGCATCAGTCCCCTCCTCTCGTTCCGGGACTCCTACTATACGGAGGTTATTTCGTCGGGAGCGCCCTTCACTGTCCTCAGCTCTAACCTCCAGCACTTTGATCCTGTTTTCCACTTCTTTCAGGACACCTTGCAGGGTGGCGACCGTGTCCGGTATGCCCTTCATGGCAGTCTCATTGGTCACCACTCTCTCCTTAAGTTTTCGGTGCTCATCTTTCAACAGGGTGAGATCCGTCCCTATGACGTCCATCTTCGCCTCCAGGGCCTCCCGCGAAGAGGTGATAGCTTGCATGATGTCGGCCAGGGTGGGGTCACCAGGTGGTCTCCCCCCTCGTCCCCCAGACGTGCTCTCGTCAGTGTTGTGTTCCGGTTCATCCATCCGCAGGACCTCATATCCCTTTTTTCTCGACACCCTTCCCATCATGCGACCCGTTGGTGAAAGTAGCAGGCTGCTGGGGTAGTTTTCGGAAGTCCCAAACTCCCAGGTCAAGTGTTGTTTGATCTCACATCAGTTAGGCGCAATATCGTCCGATCTCTAGCCTTCGTGGTCTTCTTAAGGGGTGCCTCCGTCCAGCGGACGACAGTAGCGTCCCCCGTACGCGGGCCGGCCAATTTCGATATATAGGGACTCTGGGTGGGCGCCTCAGGGTTCCCAGGAGCGCAGGAATGAGCCGATCAGGAGCGTAGGCTCAACGCCATGCAAAGGTCGAACAGGCAAGCAGCAGCGCAGCGGTACCTCAGTAGTGCCCAGTGTCCCTTATTCGCGTGGAAGGTCCGTGCAATGATCAGCAAGTCGGTACTCTCGTGCTTCTAGTGCGTTACCCACCGCGTGTCCCACCTGACTTCCCTCCGGCACTTCTGAGCACAGAGGAGCAATGTCGTGAGCAGCTCCGCGCCCCACCTGGGAGAGTCACCGTGCTCTCCGCTCCAAACTCTGGGTGCTTCCTCTCGTCAGGTTGTGGGCCTCCAGGCCTCCCGGTTCCCAGCTGCCACTATTATTAAGGCTCACAGCGTGCTCCGATGCCCTAGCGTCCAGGGGAGCTCTCCGATTTCAGCCCGGTGTAGGGAGGTCTCCCGGGCACTTTACAGCAGGCCCGCGGAGGGGGGCATCCCAGCCACTATCAGCGTCTCCGCATCGCTCCCAGGACCCCCGCGCTGCCATTTTAGAGCCAGGTGTCTGCTTTGGCTTTGGGCTCGCGCAGGACGTTCTGTAGCGCTTACCGCAAATCGGCCCCGTTGTCAGGCTGCAATACGGGTGAATTCCCGTCCCCGTTCAGGCCTCGGACTTCAATCTGCCAGTCTAGAGTTGCGCCAGACTTAGCAGCCGTCTTCGGTAGCGGGAGTGTCCTCCTCAGAACGCGGCCGCCATTTTGATCGCGGCCGAGTCGGAGTGCGCCGTAGAGGGAAGATCGCAGTTTTCTCCGTATCTACTCACTCCGGCGCCTCGGAATTGCAGCCAGGGGAGCTCCAAGCATTCCGCCACAGTATGCTGCAGCAGGGGCCACTTCAGGGTTACAGGATTACTTGTGGTGGAGGGAGGCCACGGAGGAGCTCCGAGGTCCGCCCCCCCAACACTTCCATCTGTTGTGACAGAACATTACATCAGACCAATGGGTATTAGAAATTGTCAAACAAGGATATTGCCTCAATCTACTTAAACAAACACAAAATATTCCACCAAAAAAGCAGGTATTAAATCCACAACATCTACACTTGCTCAAAGAAGAATTAAAGGCATTAATAAAAAAGGGGGCCATCGAAATAGTCCCACACAAATACCAAAACAAAGGAGCATACTCTGTTTATTTTCTAATACCAAAGAAAGATGGAACCCTAAGACCCATTCTGGATCTACAACCACAAAATTGCTGCATACTGTCAGAACATTTTCACATGATCACTATACAAGATTTAATACCACTACTTCAAAAAGGCGACTTCATGACTGCATTAGACCTGAAGGACGCTTACTTCCACATTCCAATTCATCCAGCACACAGAAAATTCCTGAGATTTGAGGTAATTGGACGTCATTAACAATTCAAAGTACTACCCTTTGGGGTAACAGCCCAAAGGGTATTCACAAAATGTCTAGCAGTAGTAACAGCAAAACTAAGAAGAAAAAACATTGTGATTCCCTAGCTCGACGATTGGCTGATCAAGAGTCCAAACAAATACAAATGTCAGACACCCAAAAGACAATAAATCTACTGCATCAATTGGGTTTCTCTATCAGTGTGAGAATCACATCTCCAACCATCCCAGAGTCACCCTTATCTGGGGTCAGTTCTCAGTAACATCTCGGGGTCAGCTTACCCCAATCACCAAAGGGTTCTCAATGTCCAGAACCAACTGGATCTTTTTCAGCCCCATCAACTGACCGTGAAAACAATCATGAAAGTATTAGGAATTATGGCATCTTGCATGCCAATAGTGTCTCATGCTCGCCTACACACGAGACCCCTCCAGGAGTGTTTATCATCTCAGTGGTCACAAGCGGGAGGGAACATGGAAGATCTAGTGTTGGTTTCAGCCAAGGATCATCAGGCTCTATTATGGTGGAACAGTCAAAGTATTTTAGCAGGGAGAGCCTTCAAAGATCGAATCCCACAAATAATAATCATAACCGATGCATCACTTCTGGGATGGGGAGCTCATATGAAGGACATTGTGGGTCAGGGACACTGGACAACACAACAGCGCCTTGATATCCCAGCGGGATGAATGTCGCGCTTTATAAATAAATAAATAAACAGCAGTTGCTACACATCAGCATGTTGGAACTACTAGTTATTTCAATGTCTCTCAAAGCTTTTCTCTCAAAATCCAGGAAATACTGTCCTTCTATGCACAGACAATATGACTGCAATGTATTACATACAGAAACGGGGGGAACCCTTTCCATACAATTGTCCCAATTGGCACAAAAGATATGGAAATGAGCCAACAATCTCCACATTCACTCCTAGCACAATACATACCAGGAGAGGAGAACACAATGACGGACCTCCTCAGCAGAACACACCAGCTGGTTCACGAATGGGAAATGCACAGTACTTTACTACAAACATACTTCCAAAGGTGGGGAACACCTACAATAGATCTGTTTGCAACAAAGGAAAACGTGAAATGCCTAAGCTTCGCATCCAGTCGTCCACACCCACAATCCAAGGGCAATGCTCTGTGGATGAATTGGTCAGGGATATTTGCGCACGCTTTTCCTCCTCTCCCACTAATACCTTCTGTGTTCAGGAAACTCAGACTTTCAAAACCTGATTCTGATCGCACCCACATGTGCCCGTCAACCATGGTACACAACACTTTTGGAGCTCTCCCTACAACCTCACAGGAAACTACCTAATTATCCAAATCGTCTAACACGCAGCAATGGCAGGGTGAGACATCCCAACCCTCTACAGCTCAATCTTGCAATCTGGCTCCTGAGGACATAGAATTTGGATACCTCAGTCTACCTGAGGAATGTATGACTATTCTAAAAGAAGCAATAAGGTCTACAACAAGAGCTTGCTATGCTGCAAAATGGAAGCATGTTGTGCATTACTGTGCATGCAACACAACATATTAACCCTTCGTCCCCAACAGAACAATTAATATGCTACCTGTTACATTTGCAAAAATCACAGTTCGCATACACTTCAATAAGCCTACATACAGCAGCTATTGCAGCATATTTACAAAACAGGAAACAGCAGTCACTTTTCAGTATTCCTGTTATCAAAGCCTTCATGGAAGGATTAAAAAGAGTCCTTCCACCACGTACATCTCCAGTACCAGCGTGGAATCTGAAAATTGTCCTAACACGGCTTATGGGGCCACCATTTAAGGCGCTACATGATTGTCAAATACAATTCTTAATGTGTAAAGGGGCTTTCCTTGTAGAAATAACATTTTTAAGAAGGGTCAGTGAAATACATGCCCTCACAATTGAAAAAATCTTTTTTCCAAGTCTTCTCAGACAAAGTGTGCTTACGCACTAACCCTAAATTTTTACCCAAGGTTATTTCACCATTTCATTTAAACCAAACCTTGGAATTGCTAGTTTTCTTTTCAAAACCACAAACTAATGCAGAACCATCATCACATACATTAGATGTTAGAAGGGCACTTATGTACTATGTGGAACGTAAAAACCCCTTAAGAAAAACAAACCAACCTTTTGTCTCTTTTTCAAATCCAACAAAAGGAAATGCAATATCCAAAGCATGTATAGCAAAATGGATTGTTACATGCTTCCAAATTTGTTATGCAAAAAGAATAGTACCTATTGTGGTAGATCTCCAACAGGTGTTTAATGCACTTGGGTGGGATTTTATGTTCACAGACCTAACTCCCCCACACCCCCTCCTATATATTCTGGGTACAGCTACTGTATGTGGCTCCCTCAGCATGGGCCAAGATGAGCTCACATGTCTCATCGCTATATCCTGTGTTCCACGGCACCAGACGGGGATGCACGCTCTTGCCGCGTCTTTTTTTTTTGTGCTGGCGCTAGAACCACTGGCTCAGCGCATCAGACAGTCTAGGGGGATCTCGCAGGGACCTATGTTGCATGCATTATTTCTTCACAATCTCTGGGCGGACCTGACTCCTATATCCAGGGTGCTCAGTTGGTTTGATAATTTGTCCGGCCTACGGGTGAACTATAGAAAGTCTCAAGCTAGTAACCTTCGATATATTCACGTACACTGGGCACCACTCTTCTCCGAACCGGAGACTTGTGAGTTTGTCCAGGCAATACATACCATGGGCCACGGTCGGCACCCAGTTAAATGGTTGTGCCGGGGTCTACGCACCCATCTGGCTGCCCCCGTTGACTGTTCTGCGCATCAAGTGACGGGAGAACCTGTTTTGCATCTTCAGTGTTAAAGATTGGCAATTTATTACGAAGTACTCTTGCAGTGTTTCCCTCAAATTCATCCAATTTGCAATTCTCCATAGAGCTTATCTTACACCACTTAGACAGCATTCTATGTTCCTCGCTGTACCCTCCAGCTGTCCCTGTTGCCAAACACACAACGCGGATCTGCTTGACAAACTCTGGGCCTTCCCCTCGTTATCTCCTTACTGGGTAGTGGTTAGGGCCGCCCTTGCGGAACTGATAGGGTCTGAACACTGGGACACTGTCGAACACTGTGTACTGGGCTTGTAACTGAGGTCTACGGGATCCCAGATAACTGCAGATTTCATCGACCTGGCGGTAATATTTGCGAAGCACCTCTGGACTAGGTGATGGAAGTCCCCCACTGCTCCCCATGTCTTCCAGTGGAGAGAGGACAGGGTGTGTTGGAGTACAGCGGAGAGTTATGCACTGCGTAGAGAAGAAAGTCAAGGACTTCGCAAGCACCCATTGCCGTGTAATTGGACTTTATCCTTGAGTCCTTTAAACCCAATAGACTCCCTGCCCTTTCTCAGTAAGGACCACTCAATTAGCCCTCTGTTCACGCTACTCGGGGACCTTCCCACCTCTGTGCATCATTGGACCATCTGCTCTCGCAAGGGCCCACTGACATTCCCTGCCATACTCCTTTACTCACCATTGCTTCGATGAGTCTTGATATATCTACACGATATCCAGTCTGCACAGTCTTGAGAGGTATCATGTCACGTGTCACACCCACACACAAAATCTCTGCCTATGTGACGAACCCCTGCATGACACGGTAGTATGGTGACAAGTTGGGCGGAACAGTGTGTGGGGGGGGGGATTATTTTGCATTTGCCAGGATGTGTATTTTTCCTACTGTAAGATGATCTCATTACCTGTAGTAGCTGCAATTTTTTTTAAATTTAGCTGTTGTGCATGCCGTGATGACAAGTGTTGAGTCTGTTCTCTTCATCATTCCACAATAATTGGTGCATATAATGTCACACATGAGTCATGCCCTTTACAATGTCTGGCTTCTCGACTGAACAATGCACACATTATTATCCTATGTATCCTTTTCTGCTGCCAAAAATGCAATATAGTTTGTTATAAAATTATATATATATATATATATATATATATATATCTCTCAATCATTATCCACAAAGCTTTAAAACTTGATGCTGGTTGTTGATTTTTAAAGATTTATTTCTTTTTAGTGTTCCATTGGAGAGAGATAATTCAGAAGAATTTTTAAGGCGTGAAGCACGAGCAACCCAGTTAGCAGAAGAAATTGAATCTAGTGCCCAATACAAAGCTCGGGTTGCTTTGGAAAATGATGATAGATCAGAAGAAGAAAAATATACTGCTGTTCAACGAAACGAGAGAGAAGGACATGGTGTGAACCCAAGGTATTTCATTTTTGTGAGAAAACCCTTAGTTCGCAGAAGGTGATGAAATAAGAACCTGTGTTTCTAAAGGTAATTTATGTGAGATTTCCCTAAAGCCCAAGGAAAGAAAAACCTACTTTGAGTAAAATATACTGTGACAATGCAATGTGTGATGCCTAGCAACAGTAAATTATGGCATTAACTATTGTCCTTCTTGTGCCTGGCACCCAACTGCAGCAGTCAAATGCAGCTACTGTATTTATAAATGACGAATACACATTTTTCCTGTTCAATTTCTATGTCTGTCCTTCTACAATCAGAACCTAAGTCAACTTCACAAGGAAACATGGCTTACAAAGGTACAGTGCTACCAAACCGCTTTCTCTTGTGATATCTGCTCCTTTGACATCATTATGTCTTTTTTCCACCACTGCCTGATGTCTGGTGAAGAGAATACTAGTGAGTGGCATTCTAGACCATGGTCAACAAAGATGTATGACTTCTTGCTAGCAAACACAATTAAAATTTGGCATTTAATAACATCCTGCCATGGTGATTAATCCGAGCTTGCCACATCAAACAGTTCCTAGTTTGGTACGTTCATGTGATAGGTCCCAACTTGGGGAAAGGGGTGATTAGGGGACTTGCAGGTCCCTATACAAGCAGGACACTAGAAAGCCAGTGGCTAGGCATAGGTGCTTGGTTGTGCCTTATTAGTTTTATTTTACTGGTGTCGTCCAGATAGGTCCCACTTTCTTATAGCTTTAAAAAAAAAAAAAAGGCAGATAAACAAGAAAACAAAAGTCTTTTGGGTCCAGCTCCTGCTGGATGAGAAGGGGAAAACACAAAGTCTCTGGGGTTCAGCTTCTGTGGGGGTGAGCCTCCTCGTAAGGGTTTCATCAGGTAGGAAGCCTTCTAGGACTCAGGTTGCCCAGAAATAAAACAAAGATAAAGAACTGGTCAGTCCTCCTGTTCAGCGTGTTACTGTTATACCCTTCACCTGTGCCGGCCATCACCAGTGTGTGAGGGAAAAAGGGGTGAGGAATTACACATTGACCGTGCCCCCAGTCATGCTGTATCCCCCTTCACCCCCCTCCCTGTCAATCTCTTCCAATAACTTAAAAGAGGCACTTGACTGGAGCTACGGTCCTCCGTGACCGCAGCAAGGGGTATCACGGCGTCCTGGCTTCCTCCTGGACGTCCGGACACACAGGCGTTCTGCGCTGGGGAAGTCTTGGTCTTCCTAGGTGTTTCTCTGTCCTCCCTGGTTGGTTCTCCGGGGCTCCTTCCTTGATCGGTTCTCCTGTCTGGTGGTGGTTTTCTGCTCCACCGGTCCGTCTTCCTTCTTGACCGCCTTGTCCTCCGGGATCGTGGTCTCTGCTGCTCCTCGCTCTCACGACGACCCCCTCCCTGCATGCCGTCTTCCTTTTCTCCTCTGACGCCGTCTCCCCGGGTGACGTCATCGCTTGGCTTGCAGGCGTCTCTCGACCGCCGACTTCTTCATTTGGCGTTCGAGGGCTGGGGGCCATCTTGGAATTCACAGCTGCCAGGTGCCCCATATCACAGTTCAGTAAAACAAACATGGGAATGTAAAATTTCTAGCTACTGTGATTATGACTTTTCCGTTCTATTTGGGGCACAGATGCGAGATTATGCTTGACACTTTTTCTACTTACACAGCAGCAGTGGCTTATGGTAAAAACCAAAAGTCACATGGTAGAGAAAAACAATCATTAAACATTGAGTCAGTATCTTGCAAAGTCACCATCTTGATGACCACTTTCCTTGGATCAAATGGCAGACTAAGCTTAGTTAATTGTATTCATCTTCTAACAACCGTAACAATCTGAAAAGATATGACAGCACCAAATCTGCCTTTTTATTCATTCTCTTTAATAAAGTAGGGTAATGTTACTGTTGTTGTTTGGCTTGTCTGTCTATGTATAACAAGACACGGTGGAAGAAAAAGCAATTGAGTATATTGCACTATTAGTTGATTATAAACATCTAGAATAATGTTAAATGACAGATGGCTTTTTCTATGGGTTGGGTAATCTTGGTCTTCTTGTCTTTAATAGAATTGAACTTTTTTATTCCTGTTTGTCAGTACCAGTGGCAAGCATTAAGCCATTTCATAGCTTATTAACCACTAAGGCAGATACCTCGATCAGTGGATTCAAATACAATAGGCTAAAAGTTGAGTCAGAGGAGCAATCCGTTGCCATCATGATTCATTCCAACATGGCCCAAGTGGCAGTTGATTTAGATGCTGTTGCACCCTTCAGAGAGTGAGCACTGAAGATGCTATTGGAAATGCTCGATCCACTCACAAGTCACCCAGTTCATCTAAGTAATGTGGCTGATACTGGTACAGAGCATTTCATGAAGACGTTAGTAATTAGCCAGTTGAAAAGGTTCCCACCTCTGTTGTGTGATCCTCTTATGCTCTCAGACACAATACAGCTCACAGTCGGGGTTTGTTATCTGGCTATTATAAAAAATACCACTCACTGGTATGAGTATTCTTCGTGCTAAATCCAGTGCACAGACATCAGAAACTGTCCTTCAGGAATTACACAAAGTAACCTAGCTAGCTTGACTGATAACTGTTTCATACACAAGTCTTCACTTGCTGGCCAGTTCTTCAATAAACAGAAGACTTCTATTTGCATTCCATAACTTGTCATATTCAGTCTGGAGGAAAAGACAATTGATACCTTTGAAAAGGTTACATACTAGTTTGTTGGGTACCGGAAGGTTGCTCAAGTAGCGGATTTAAATATTTTTAATTCTGGTATGCTAGTCCCTCTTCTTCTAACTGTTGTTGTTAAAAGCTAGAATGTGTCTTCGCCTCAGTCGGACGTTTTATTGCAAAGGAACTCCTTGAAGCTCCAGGCTGTTGATATGCAGCTGTAATCATTTGTCTGACCACCTTCCACCAGAGACATTGCTGCACCTGACTTTTCCACTTAGCATGCTGGCGTCAAGTTCTAAGACTGACTCTGCCTATCCACTCATTCAAACAGTCTAAAGTTACCGGGTCTCTTATCTGGTGTCTTTTCTGGTTGTTATTGATTCTGTATATAGGCTTCTTTATAGATACAGGATATTAACTCATTGAAAGGCCCTACCATGCAAAGATCCTGGGAATATTGCCAGAATTGATGAGGCCTGAAGGCCCACAGATTTCCAAGAGTCTCGGTGAGTTATATATCTGAAAACTCTTCATAGTTGATTTTTTAGGTGTCGCATGTGCTCTCACTTGCGAGAGATATTGTATACTATTGCAGCCTGCCTATTGCTTAACATTCGTTGGTTTCATGGTCACTCTTATTTGCTGTCTTCTATTTGGACAGTGTGTACTGGCTACACTTCGTATGGCTGGAGCATGGACCAAATACAGATTGCTTCAGCTTGATTGCTGTTCTCCTGCTGAGATAGAGGCACTACTTTTTTTTCTTCTTCCCTATCGTCCTTGTTGAACCTCTTTTTATTTGTAGCTGTTTTAGTATGCCATGTGCACTTTAAATAAGCCCTTTTTCCCTTTGAAATGGATGTTTGTGACAGATGTTATCTGCTTCCAAATGTATTTTCACTAACACATGGACGTGGGTGCAATTGCTTTCTTTATGTGATAAGATTTTATTGCCAACTCATCTTATTTTTCCCTTTTCCATGCATGGGGAGATTAACTGATTTGCTCAGAACCACAAGGGTGTTGTACCAAGACCTAAAAAGCAATGGCAAAGCCAATAGATCTTGCTTTTGAGACTATTGGCTCTGCCATTGCCTTTGGTTGATGCTGTACAGCATAGGCATTGCTAACTTTGGCAATGATTTGCAGCATGGCTAAAATTAATAATTAAAAAAGGACTATGATGCATCCAGCGCAAATGCAGTTCAATCTGCTTGCGGTGTTCTGTGACAATAAGGAATGCATATGCCTCTGCACTTTCTCCAAGAGCGTCATGGCGCAGGAAGGTATTTGCTTAGGCTACGCTTTTATGCTACTAGTACCTGGAACGCAGTTAGAAACGAGCATTGGCAAAACTAACAGGCCTGGCCATTTTAAAGTATTTGGTTTTCCCAATCCTTTGGCTGATGGTGTATGTATGCGTCATGACGCTATGGTGGCCCAATGTGATGCCATATGCGCTTGCATACTTACCATGGATGTGTGCGTATACGTGTTTTTTTTTTTGTAACCATTTCATGATGTAATACGCCACTTGAAGCAGTAATTTAAAACCAAAGACATGCAAAGGTGCTTGGTGAAATTGGAGCATCCATTTAGCAAGTGACAGTTGGGGGGGGGGTGGTGTGAAAATATTTTTTTAATATAAAAAGAACAATGAACAAACAGGTGGAGGGAGCAGTGAGAGGGAAATCAAAACAGGTGGGAGGGGACGTGGAAGCATGCAAATCATGCAATCAAAAGTATGGTAAAGAAACTATGCTCCAGGACAGAAGATAAACCCAAAAAGATGAAAGAAAGCCATAGAACAGAAGAAAGTAACCAAGAGTAACAGTAAAGCCACCCAGTGTTAATCTGACTCTAAGGCCGCTGTAAGTTTTTGGTATGATCCACAAGTGATCTTTTGACAATAGAAAGCTGTCCATAGTTCAGACATAAAAATATGAAGTAAAGCTTCTGGCAGGTAGGTTTGTGTGGCCTGATTGAGGAATGCAATTGTTTAGTGGAGTAACAAAAGATGTTGAAAGCAACACCTCAAACACTGCTTGCACATCATTCAGACTTGGATGTTTAGTGCATACCTGAAGCTGACCTCAGCCAAATCAGTTTTTCTGTTATTTTCTGAGAACAACAGACAAGATATAGTACAAACCAGGTTCAATGTCATGAACCTTCAACAACTTCAAGCCATAACATTCTCCGAAAGCAAGGCCTCTTGGATTTATCCTGGACACCAACCCTCATCCTCAAGGAACACATTGCCAAAAAAAAAAGAAAAACTGCCTAATACCATCTCTCTTCAAAAGAAAGTCAAACCGGTTCTTACAGAAAGTGACTTCTTAACAGCTTTTCAAGCCCATATACGCTCCTATCTAGATGGTGGTAATGACCTGTTCAATAGCTTCTCTTACTACACACTGGCACCTCTCAGGAGCATTCTACAAGCCACAGCACAGCACTGAATAAATATATTCACCCCCAATTCTGATGGAACGCCGTTGGCTTCCCTTGTTGGCCCGCACTATCTTCAAAACCAGCTGCATCATTTACAAATCCATCATGGCCAGCATCCCTGCTTGTCTAGCAGACAAGCTCACCATCTGTGGTGGTTTCTGGCACACCTCCCAGCCAGGACACCATCATACTGCAGACTAAGAAGTGTTAAAAAAGAAAATACAAGGCAGTCTGCCTTTTCCAAGTATGCACTCAGGATATGGAATAAAATCCCTGTCCCTCAAGACTGCCCCAATGATTCTCCAATTTAGAAAAGAGATGAAGACTTATCTCTTTGAAGAACACTACATCACAGTGCATTAACCATCCAGAACCCAGCTTCCTCTCCTATTACTCATTGACTTTATCCTTGTCTTTGACCATGTACAGTGCCCTGCTGCCTTTTGAATAGGTTTGTGCTATAGAAATTCCACATATGCCTACATAGAAGAGAAAGCTAGTCAAGCACCATAGTATCTCCAATTTCTGCTGGATACTTCTAACCGCAGATTACTCTCCTTGTGAATCTACACCTGGCGTCAGACTAGATCTGAAAGCTTTAAAGCAGTACTCTTGCACACCAGTAGGTGGCATTGCGCCAATGTCGTTCCACTCCAGAAGTGAAGAGCATAACATAGAGGCAACATCCATGCATGCTGATGTCAGTTCTTTTCTTGCCATGCCTTCAGGTGCAAATCTGGAGATTCTTCTTAGACTACTACTTTTCTCCAAAACTAATTAGAGTGCAAGGGAAAAGGTCACCCTCTAAGACGACAGGGTTTAAAACAGTGTAGAGCCTGTTCTAAACAGATGTCTGTGACAGACCCCCAAGAAGTCTGCTTATGGTGTTTTGGATCGGAGCACAACTCCAGAGCCTGTGACAACTGCACTCAGATGAACCCAAAGGCCATATGAAACCATGAAGCTAAACTTTGTCGCCAAACACAAGAAGACTCCATTTTACAATTGGCCGAAGTTGAAAGAAAGGTTGCATTATCACTTGCGAAGGTGATATGATGCAGTATATCATCTTCATGGTCGAAGTCTTCAGTTAAGTCCAAGAAAAAGCATAAGAAGTCAAAGTGGCAGTCGGGCCCTTCCTGCCACTCTCAGACTCCAGAGATGGCGTGAGGACATCTGCATGCCTCCCGGTCTCGCTCGTGATTTCCGTTGGAGCCAATTCAGTTGATTTCTGGCCCACCCTGAATTTCCAGGTCTTTGCTGATATTGCACAAAGTAGAGGCCTTCAGAGAGGCCATGCTGCGCATTTCCAGCACGTTACTAGCTCCTTCTGTCGCGCCTTCGAACCACAAGGATCTGTAGGGTTGTCAAGTTGGACTTCCACCTGCGGGTCCACCCTCAGTGCCATCTGTGCCCCTTGAACTCGTATCAAGTCCAACAATCGAATCCGATTTTGGTCCCAGCCCCATCCCTTGGTCCGGTTCTCTTCACAACGGTGCTGACACAGACTCCAGTGGACAATGTGCAGGCCATTGTGCTGTCAGACTCTGAGCAGAATCCATCTCGAATGACATTGTGCCCTCCCTAGATTGCACACATTCACTAGCTAATCCTTCAGATTCTAATACCTTACCATGTCGTAGGGGCCAAACTGTACTCACTCTTTTTGCCACTGACTCGGATAATGACAACTAACATGAGGGAACGACTATCTTCCCCAATATGAGCAAAGCTGCTATGAAGAACTTCAAGATGGCAGTTGCCTGGATACTTTTCCAGATACTAGTATTATGTCTCCCTCTGGACCTGCCATGGAGGAAAGCACCACCATCGCAGTTGTTAAGCAAAGGGCAGGAGAAATTCTAGACTTACAGCTCCCTACTCTAAAAGCTAAGACTGATGTATTAACTGAGGAACTTCAACCAGGTCAGGCACCTTCAGAACCCCTGTTATCATTTAATAAGACTGTTATGAATACCTTTTTGGGCAATTGGTCAAAACCATTTTCAGCTTCACCTCTTAATCGGCAGGTTACTCCTCACCATTGTCCCACACCAAGCGACCCTGCCTTTCTTACTCGGCACCCAACACCAAAGAGCATGGTGCCCAGTTCTCAGTGCTTTTTCCACCACGCCACCTGATCATGAATCTAAATTAATAGAAACATGTGGGGAGCACATTATCTGATAGAGACTATTAGTTGCAGATTCCTTACCTTTTGAATTTCCCCAAGCCGTCAGTCTGGTTCCGGAGATTTTTTCTTCAGCAGTACCCCTGCGCGTCCTTAGGTGGCGTCGGTCAGCTCTGCGTCAGTCATTGGCGCTGGGATGACATTGCTGGATCTATATAGACGCCGCCCATGCGCGTTGACATCAGTTCTTAAGACGACTTTCCACGCCAGAAGTGCAGAGCCAAGAAAAAGACACTGACCACTGGTGCGTCAAAACTATGGCCCACTAGGGAAGTCCCTATCCCTAGAAATCAGTTCGCAGACCGGGGAGGATGGGGGGAGCGGTAAGGAATCTACAACTAATATATATATCTCTACCAGATACTTCGGTAAGGTAAGTAACTTGTTCATCTGATAGAAGACTATTAGTTGTAAATTCCTTAATTTTTGAGTAGATACCCCAGCAATACCAACCCTGGAGGAGGGTCTGCGAACCTAGATCACACGAAGTCCTGGAGGACCGAACGGGCAAATTATCCATCCTTCTGGACTTGACTGTCCATGCAGTAGTGTCCGGTAAGCGTGTGCAGGGATGCCCACGTTGCCGCCTGACAGATGTCAAGGAGTGGGACTCTGTGTGCTAACGTAATGGTTGCCGCTGTTGCTCTTGTGGAGTGAGCACGCAACCCCACAGGAGGTTCCTTCTTCGCCAAAGTATAGCATATTTTAATGCAGAAGACAACCCATCGAGAGATGGTCTGTTTTTGAACAGCCCAACCTTTCTTGGCACCCAAATAGCCAACAAAGAGTTGATCATGCACCCGGAAGTCTTTGGTGTGATCAAGGTAAAAAGACAACGCACGTTTTGGGTCCAGGCGGTGGAGTCTCCTCCTTGGAGGGATGGCATTGGTGGCAAAAAGTTGGGAAAAGTGATGGATTGTCCCACATGAAAGGGCGGGACCACTTTAGGAAGAAACGAAGCTTTCGAAGAACCACTTTATCCGATGGACAGAGAAAAGGGGGCTTTGAAGACCGAGCCTGAAGCTCGCTAAGCCTCGTTGCACTCCGTCGTCGGGGAGGTCTTTCGGGTAAGTCGGGGAAACACAAGAAGATGTCGAAGAAGCACAGGTGTTCATTCGACTTCACCGCTTCCGTTGGGCGCTGTGACAGGGGACCCCGAGCGTCGTTGCTCGAAAGCTCCGTCTCTGGAGCAGCCTTCTGAGACGACTCCGTGCCTCCCTGCTTTTCTGGGAGCAGGAGAGTCTCCTGCCCAAATCCGAAGTTCTATGAGGCCTTGTACTTTATTTTTGCGCAGTCTGGGTGCGCTGGTGTGCCTTTGGGCCCCCAGGAATCGGTTGGGGGCCTTAGGCATTTCATATCGGCAGCTTCGACCCCCGACTCCAGAGGGCTCCTGTGGATCCAGTATCGGATCCGGATCAACGCCGGTCAATCTTACTCGACCTTTCCCGACAACGACGCTCCCGACCATGCCCCCGGTTGACACCGGACCACATCCTCATCATCCGAAGTGGACATGGAGTCGGACGACGTCAATTCCAATGCCGAAAGGAACTTTCGTTCCTGTGTTCATTCCTGGTGTTCATTTTGAGCCAGAGGGTGGTGATGAGGAATGGGAGGGGCAGCTGGATCCTTTATCTGACCAGTTTGCTGAACCGAACTGATGAATTGACCTGGGTGATGCCAGTGGTCTAGACACTATCCCTGACACTGGCTTGCTTTCTCCCCTTGTCTGTGGTTACGGAGGAGGGCACTTCCTACGCTGTGGTGGTGAGAAGGGCAGCCGAGGTCCTTGGGCTTGAGCTCCCTTTGGTGGCAGTCAGGACTAATCTCCTGACAGAGGTGCTTCAGCCTGCGGCTTCCACTTCCGAATCCCTCTTGCTGTTCAATAAAACCCTTACTGATGTCCTTCTGGGCACTTGGTACAAGCCCAGCACAGGGGCTCCTGTGGACAGGACAATCGCCCACTGCCTGCTCCGAGCTTCCCAGCGTTCCTGTCGCAACATCCCTCCCCTGAGAGCTTGGTGGTTCAAGCCTCCTCTTTAAAGGGCGCATTCCCTTCTACTCCCCAGATAGGGAATCCAAGAAGTTGGATCATCTTGGAAGAGGATGTTTTCTTACTCCAGTTTGGCATTGCAGTCCGTGAATACTGCTTGCTTCTTGGGCTGATACTCCCATACCATCTGGGATAGGATCGTGCAGGTGCTGCCTCAGTGCCTGGAGGAGGCCAGAGCCGTTCTCTCCCAGGCAGTTGTGGATGGGAGAGACGCAGCCAAATGCACAATACATTGTGGACTGGACACCACCGACTCACTGGGCAGAACGATTGCCACGTCAGTAGCACTCAGACGCTACGCCTGAGTGAGGACTTCTGGCTTTTTGGGGGATGTCCAATCAACCTTGATGGACATGGCTTTTGACGGAACTTGCCTCTTTGGCGACAAAGCAGACTCTGCGCTTAAGCGCTTTAAGAATTCTTGAGCTACAGCCAGATCCTTGGGCCTCACGACGGCCACTTGACCACCTAAGTCTGCTTTTCGTCCCTTTCGTTACTATGGAAGGGGTGCCCAACAACGTCCTGTCCAGCCACCCGTACACGCAAGCTGTTAAGCCTCTGCATGACCGCACATGTGGGACCCAGCGTTCTTGCGGGTCAGGGAGCCAGCGGGCGGGCCAGTCCGCCCTTTCCCCCCCCTTCCACTGCCTCCAAACCTTCCTAGTCTGACGTTTCAGGCCCATCATCAGCCAGTTGGAGGCAGGATTCGCCATCACCTCCTCCACTGGTAGTCCATCACATTGGACAGGTGGGTTCTGCAAATAGTCCGAAGGGGCTACTCCCGCCCCTTCGAGACTACTCCTCCCTCCATGCCGCTTTCTTACGATCGCATGTTGGAGGATCATTTGGCACTTCTCCGCAAGGAAGTATTGGCTCTCTTGGTCAAGGGAGCCATAGAGAGGGTCCCTGTGCCAGAAGTAAGTCGTTGTTGTTCCCGCTACTTTCTGGCACCCAAAAAGGGCAAAGGCCAGCATCCTATCCTAGACCTTTGGGCCCTCAACTTCTTCCTTCGAAAGAAGACGTTCAAAATGCTCACTTTAGCCCAAGTCCTGTCTGCACTCGACCCAGGATGGTGTTGTTGGACTTGCGGGATGCATATTTCCATAACCCCGTCCTGCCAGCCAAAGGCGTTACCAACAGTTCACAGTGGGCCACGAGCACTTTCAGTTCACCATGCTCCTTTTTGGCCTTACCAGTAACCCTCGGGTGTTCACAAAGGTGATGGCGGTAGTCGCAGCTCATCTGCGCAGATCAGGGGTTCTGTCGTGTAGTTCCTATAGTACCCATGCAGGACCTGCGCGTTTGGATAACATAAACTGTGGGCTTGGTGTTAGACTGGCTCTGTGCACCCCCACCGTATATGTTAGCCGGATTTGCATTAGCTAGCTCACAGTGCCACTAGAGTCTCCTCTTATCGGGGAGAGATTAGTTTCTGGCAACCTTAGATCATGACCACCCTACTTCCTCAGAATCGTGGAAACAATGTGCTACTTTTCGCTCAGTCACTCGTGCTTACTTATTCGGTTTGTCTCAGAGAGTTACACAGAATAAACAGTCTGGGCGTTTCAATAAGTATTTATTGAACAGTTGTTATTCTAGTGTAAAATATATGTGCTGCAGTAACCAGCAGACAATAGCAGAGATATATTATCAGCAGTACGATAAAAGCAAAGGGATAGAACAGTTCTACCATATTGCAATAATCATGAATACATACATGAATATAAAAGCATTATGAAAGTGCGCGTACTCCTACGATGCCTAACTAGATGTACCCGAGTGTACCTAGCATATGTGTAGGTCGAAAAGCCTAAGAGCCAAGAATCCTTCTAGGGTTTAGTCGAACCCCCATACCTGAATAGAGAGTGTGTGGGACCCCGTCCTGGTCTCGAGTTGGACACCCCGCAAGGGCTGTGTTAGACCGCTGTCAGCTGGAGCGACTGCATGCAGGAGCCTCAGCGTCTCTGGTCAGTGTGTCAGCATGGAAGTCTCGGTTCCCTCTGTCTTACCGGGGTAAGATGTGGTGTATTTATACCCTGGAGACTCTAGTTGCTTGTATGGTTTGTATTGGGCCTTGTTAGACTTGAGGAAGACGTCAGGGGCGAACTTTGTACATGCATATTATGCAGGTGGTGTATTCCTAGAGAGTCATGCATAATTGATGAGTACAGTGTGGGCCTGTGTTTGGGAAAAACCCTGCTGTATTCAAAACCACAGCCTAGATAACGTTCAGCCCTCAGAGCTCGTTGTGTACTAGCGAGGACCAATGTAGGTGAAAGATCATGCCTATATAAGGAATCATGACTATAATAGGACATGTACAGTTATGACCGTATCTGAAAGAGACACGTTAGTGACAGATTCCTTACCTTAGAATATCCCCAGGCGTCAGGCTGGATCCGGAAAGTTTTTGCGTAGCAGTACCCTTGCGCGTCGGTAGGCGGCGTCGTGCGGCTCCGCGTCCGTCGTCGGCGTCGTGATCGCCGGGATGACGTCGCGGGCAGTACTTAGACGCTGCCCCTGCGCGCTGACGTCAGTTCTTCTTTTTCCGCGCCAGTAATAGTCATTTTTTGACTATATTTTTGGTGATTTTTTCACTGTTTTTTCTCACGAGTCTATCGACTCCGAAGGTGTCGGTAGGGATGCCCGGCTTCAAGCCCTGTGACGTCTGTGGTCGCATGATGTCGATCACAGACCCGCACTTAGAGTGTCTCTACTGCCTCGGCCGCGACCACGACACGAAGTCGTGCCCCGACTGCCGGGCCTTGCACCCGAAGGCTTTGCGAGAGCGGTCTCGAAAGCTCCTCGAGGTCCGGCAGTCGGCTCCGCGCCACACCAAGCCCCGGTCACGTGAGAGGTCGAGGGGCCGGTCGCAGAGTCCTCATCGGTCGTCGGGGTCCAAGTCTTCGCACTCCTCCGGTAAGTCGAAGCATAAAAAGTCTAAGTAGCGTCATCGCTCCACAACCTCGCCGGTCTCGCGACTCGGCTAAGGCTCCTGTCGGCACCGTCCCCGCGGCTCCGGGAGTGCCTGTGGAGCCGCCCCCGCATTACCCGTCCTTCCCGGGTTCGGGGGCGACTCCGGCCGAGATACAGGAATTCCTGTCGGCCATGGCCCGCCTCTTCGGGCCTCAAGGTCCCCCCGGTGCGCCTTCGGTCCCGCGGGCCCTGATGGGGTTTCCCCGGCGCCGCTGCCGACTCCAGTCCCGGCGCCGCCTGTCACACCAGCCTCGATCCCGGCCCCGGCTTCGGCCCCGGCCTCGATCCCGGCTCCGGTGGTGCCGCAACCCCCATCGACGCCGGTTGACCTAACTACGCCTCCGCCGGCGTCTCCGGTGCCGTTTCCGACGCCGCCCGGGGCTCCGGGCGGCATCGTTCCCCGGTTCTCTCCGGATCCGGACACGGCGCCGGACCGGTGTCGCTCGACGCCGGCTCCGACGCCGTTGAGACCTTTGGTCCCGCGTGTCCCTCCTTCTCCTTATTTTGAACCTGAGGAGGACGAAGAGGACTGGGAGGGGTCGGAGGACCCTCTCACACAGCAGTGTGAGTACGAACAGGACTGGGCTGAGGAACTTGGGGATGCCAGTGGGCTGGACACCTCCCCTGACCCTGGCATGCTGTCTCCTCCTTCCGTGGCAACGGAAGAGGGAACAAACTTTGCAACGGTGTTGCGTAGAGCAGCTGGGGCCTTACACCTCAGATTGCCTACAGTGGCCGTCAGGACTAACCTCCTGACGGAAGTGCTTCAGCCGGCGGCTACCTCCTCGGAGCCACTGCTGCCGTTTAATGACGCACTTTCTGACGTTCTTTTGGGCACCTGGTCCAAGCCCGCCACAGGGGCTCCTGTGGATATGAACGTGGCCCGACGCCATCGCCCCGCTCCGGGCGACCCCCTGTTCCTCTCCCAACACCCCACTCCTGAGAGCTTGGTTGTCCAAGACTCTGCTTCCCAAACCGCCTTCCCTACCGCTCCTCCGGATAGGGAATCCAAACGCCTGGATCAATTTGGGAAGAAGGTCTTTTCTTCCTCCAGTGCTGGCTTGCGGTCTGTCAACACCGCTTGCCTTTTGGGCCGATATTCCCACTCTCTGTGGGACTCGGTGGCGCAAGCTTTGCCCCAGGGTCCTGAGGAGGTCCAGACACTGCTTTCCTGCGCCATTGCGGAAGGAAGAGATGCGGCTAAATTTACCATTAGATGTGGCCTTGATACCGCCGACTCGCTGGGTAGATCAATTGCAACGACAGTGGCGCTGCGCCGTCACGCCTGGCTGAGAACCACTGGTTTCTCGGGTGATGTCCAGAACACTCTTATGGACATGCCCTTTGATGGGGTCGGTCTTTTTGGGAACAAGGCAGAGCATGCGCTGGAGCGTTTTAAGGACTCACGGGCTACGGCCAAGTCCCTGGGCCTTTCTGCTGTACGCCCTCCGCAGCCATCTGCTTTTCGCCCCTTTCGTGGCCACGGAAGGGGAGCCCAGTCACGTCCGCTGCCCAGCCACCGGCCTGCGCAGCAAGCCTCTTCGCATGGCCGAGGACGTGGCTCCCGCCGTGCCGGGTCAGGCAACCAGCGTGCGGGTCAGGCCACCAACCCCGCCCCGTCCGCGGCCTCCAAGCCCTCCTAGTCCTTCCTTTCAGGTGCACAGCACGCCAGTAGGGGGCAGGGTCCGCCATCACCTTCACCACTGGCGTGCCATACCTCGGACAGGTGGGTCTTGGACATTGTCCGAAGGGGCTACTCCCTCCCCTTCGAGACCACCCCCCCAGCCATGCCACCTCAATTCCACCGCATGTCCGGGGATCACTTGGTGCTTCTTCAGAAGGAAGTTGCGGCCCTCTTGGCCAAGAGGGCCATCGAGCGCGTTCCGACCCCAGAAGTAAGACGTGGTTGCTACTCCCACTACTTTCTGGTGCCCAAAAAGGACAAGGAGGACATGCGTCCTATCTTGGACCTCCGGAACGTCAATCGCTTCCTCCGGAATTAGAAGTTCAAGATGCTCACCTTAGCTCAGGTCTTGACTGCCCTAGACCCTGGAGACTGGATGGTAGCGTTGGACTTGCAGGACGCTTATTTCCACATCCCCGTCCTGCCGGCCCACCGGCGTTACCTGCGGTTCATAGTGGGCCTCGAGCATTTTCAATTCACCGTGCTCCCCTTTGGCCTCACAAGTGCCCCTCGGGTGTTCACGAAAGTGATGGCGGTGGTCGCAGCTCATCTGCGCCGGGCAGGGGTTCCAGTCTTCCCCTACCTCGACGACTGGCTGCTGAAGGCGGGCTCGTCCCAGGCAGTCGTCTCCCACCTCCAGACTACGGCCGAACTCCTGCACTCGCTGGGGTTCTCCATCAATGTGCCGAAGTCGCACCTGATTCCTTCTCCACAGCTCCTTTTCATCGGAGCAGTTCTGGACACGACGCAGTTTCGGGCCTATCCTCCCGAACGGCGAGTCCGGGATATTCAGGCTATGATTCCGATCTTTCAGCCTCTATCCTGGGTTTCGGTACGGATGACCCTGAGGCTGCTGGGCCTCATGGCCTCCTGCATCCTGCTGGTCGATCATGCCAGAAGGCATATGCGGGCTCTGCAGTGGGACCTGAAGTTCCAGTGGGCGCAGCACCAGGGCAACCTGTCCGATCACGTCCAGATCTCGGAGGAGACTGCAAAACAGTTGCAGTGGTGGCTCTCGAACCGGCAATGGGTCATGGGCAGATCCCTCTCCCTTCCCCAGCAAGAGCACACAGTCGTGACGGACGCGTCCCTTCTGGGATGGGGCGGTCACATGGGAGAGGCGGAGATCAGAGGCCTCTGGTCTCCGGCGGAGTCCCGGCTCCATATCAACCTTCTGGAGCTCCGGGCGATCCGACTTGCACTCAAGGCATTCCTTCCCTCTGTCAAAGGGAAGGTAGTGCAGGTGTTCACAGACAACACCACCGCCATGTGGTACTGCAACAAACAAGGCGGGGTGGGGTCGTGGACCCTATGTCAGGAGGCTCTGCGCCTCTGGACATCGCTGGAACATCAGGGCATATTCCTGATGGTTCAACACCTGGCAGGTTCCCTGAACGCCAGGGCGGACGAACTCAGCCGCAGGTGCATAATGGATCACGAATGGCGTCTTCACTCGGAAGTGGCGCAAGGACTCTTTCTACAGTGGGGAGAGCCTTGGTCAGATCTATTCGCCACCAAAGAGAACGCGCAATGTCATCAGTTCTGCGCGTTGGAATTTCCAAGGCGGCACTCGCTTGGCGACGCTTTTCGTCGCGAGTGGAGTTGCGGTCTGTTGTACGCTTTTCCGCCTATACCACTTCTACCCAGAGTGTTGAAGAAGATTCGGCGCGACCGGGCCCAAGTCATCCTTGTGGCTCCGGACTGGGCTCGAAGAGTTTGGTATCCCGAGCTACTCAGTATGAGCGTCGATCCCCCGATCCGTCTGCCTCTTCGGGAGGATCTTCTGTCGCAGCAGCAGGGGACGGTCCTCCACCCGAACCTGTCCAGTCTACACCTGCTTGCGTGGAGATTGAGCGGCGGCAGTTGATTCCTTTCGACTTGCCTCCCGAAGTTTGTGATGTAATTCTGGCAGCCAGGCGTCCCTCCACTAAGGTGGTATACGCCTGCAGGTGGAACAAGTTTGTGGCATGGTGCACAGCAAAGGCTGTGAATCCCCTCTCTGCCCCTCTTTCCGAGGTTCTTCTGTTCCTTCTTTCTCTGGCCCAACAGGGTTCTGCCCTGGGTATCATCAAGGGCTATCTTTGTGCAATCTCTGGCTTCCTCAGGCTCCCTGATCAGCCCTCTCTTTTTAAGTCCCCTGTTGTTAACAGGTTTCTAAAAGGCATTACACACCTCTTCCCTCCTGTTCCGTTTGTCATGCCTCAGTGGGACTTGAACTTGGTTCTTACCTTTTTAATGTGCGCTCCCTTTGAGCCTCTACATAACTGTCCTCTTCGTCTTCTTACTTTGAAGACAGCCTTTCTGGTGGCCATCACCTCCGCTCGGCGGGTGAGTGAGCTCCAGGCTCTATCATGCAAACCTCCCTTTCTGTCTGTCCATCCAGACAAGGTTGTTCTTAGGACGCGTCCGTCCTTCTTGCCAAAGGTGGTTACTGCCTTCCACATTGGGCGACCATCACTTTGCCCACCTTCTTTCCGCCTCCGCATCCTTCCAGAGAGGAAGAGAGGCTCCACCGTCTGGACCCAAAACGTGCGCTTTCCTTTTATATTAACCGCACACAACACTTCCGGGTGGATGACCAGCTCTTTGTTGGCTACGTGGGTGCCAAACAAGGTCCGGCGGTGCACAAGAGAACCATCTCCTGCTGGGTCACCTTGTGTATCAAAGCCTGCTATTCTTTGGCTAAAAAGGAGCCTCCTGTTGGGCTGCGGGCCCATTCCACCAGGGCAACGGCTGCTACCACGGCTTTAGGCCGCGGTGTTCCGCTGCAAGATAAATGTCAGGCAGCTACGTGGGCCTCGCTGCACACGTTTACCAAGCATTACTGCCTTGACAGCCAGGTCCGGAGGGACGGCTTCTTTGGCCGTTCTGTCCTCCGGGACTTCCTTGTCTGATCTTTGTTCGCAGACCCACCACCGGGGTTGGTATTGCTGGGGTATCTATTCTAAGGTAAGGAATCTGCCACTAACGTGTCTCTTTCAGATGCACAAGTTACTAACTTGTGTAACGATATATCTGTAAGAGACAGTAGTTAGTGACAGATTCCTACCGCCCACCCATCCTCCCCGTTCTGCGAACTGATTTCTAGGGTTAAGGACATCCCTTTCAGGGCCCTAGTATTTTTCAGACACCTATGTCAGCTTCTTGCATGGCTCTGCGTTCCTGGCGCGGAAAGTCGTGTACAGAACTGACGTCAGCGCGCAGGGGCGGCGTCTAAGTACTGCCCGCGACGTCATCCCGGCGATCACGACGCCGACGACGGACGCAGAGCCGCACGACGCCGCCTACCGACGCGCAAGGGTACTGCTACGCAAAAACTCTCCGGATCCAGCCTTACGCCTGGGGATATTCTAAGGTAAGGAATCTGTCACTAACTACTGTCTCTTACAGATATATCGTTACACAAGTTAGTAACTTGTGCAATAGGGCATATGCGGCTTTGACCATAATAGGGCATGTACGAATATGACCGTATTAGGGCAAATACGAATACTTCCATTTTAGGGCATGTATGAACGGATCTACATTAGGGCCTCTATACGGGACATAACACCCACTCCTCTTCCGAACAGGATGACAATGACCATACTTAAAATCTGGACAATTTAAAAACATTTTAATAGCAAGTAAAAACATGATTTTAAAATTGGTAAACATTTTTTTGTAAAATGTTACAATTCAGCTTTTCCAATTGCCACTAAAAAAGTCTATTTTGTTTCTCTATATAAGTTGCTTCACTCAAAGCGGAAGAAGGCCATGCTTTTCTCAAGCAAAAGTGTCAATTTAGGAAATGTTCCAAATTTGCTCGTTCACAGAGAACATCAATCGCACATAGATGGTATGTAGCACTGCCAACAGTCGGTGCTGTGGCAGCTTGTGCGGCAGTTGTTACCTGGGTGCCTGAAGAGGCGTCACCTAACCCAGCAGGAGCAAACGGCACCTGTGGATTCTCAAGGAATGCGTTCATCAGAATCGGAAGACGCTGGGGACAACGCAGAGCATGGGCCTTTAGGGGGTCCAGCATTGCATCCGTGTCCGGAGGCGCATCTGATGGAAATGTTAGACAAAGATCCAACGTGCATTCTTCTCCGCAAAGCAGGCATCGAAGAACAGGTAAGATGCAGTCTACCCAGACTGGTCGAAAGGATAGAAACCAGGAGGCATTGAGTTCTCGCAGGCAAGAAATGCCCAGAAGTTGTACCATGCGTTCACGGTATTTCCACTCCAGGAGCATGTTTGCCATTCCCTCGGGAATTGGGCCGTCCATTGCGTAGCAGTAGTATTATAAATAGGACCCCTGCAATCAGCAACAGGATAAGCGGGAGTCCTCCAAATACGCTTCCCAATACGGAGTGTATAAAATTTGGGATTACTCCGAGGACTGTCTGAAAGGTGCTTAACAGTCCTGACCCTATGGTCTTAAATACAATACCGCTCGTATCAGACATATTGAAGATACGACCCACCATTTCTGCGAAATGAATGGGGCAGTTTGTACGTATGAGTGCCTGTATCTCACTCGAAGTCCTTGCAACTTGAAGTTCATAGGTTTCTCGAGCGGAGGTTAAGGGCACGGGTTGCTGTAAAAGCATGGCT
Source organism: Calotriton arnoldi (assembly GCA_963921515.1). Taxonomy (NCBI): domain Eukaryota; kingdom Metazoa; phylum Chordata; class Amphibia; order Caudata; family Salamandridae; genus Calotriton; species Calotriton arnoldi. The sequence goes on along the minus strand of CAWUFW010001967.1, from coordinate 691,789 downwards.
TGCAGTCTGCTCAGAGTATCAAATTGTATGAAAGAAACATTCAGTGAAGGCCATAGCGGCGCCTCCCTGACTGTGTTCAGTGGTGGAAACAATACTTGCATACAGCAAGTAACCCTGGAGTTAACGGTGACCAGATAGGCGACGCCCGGAAGCATCCCACAGCAACCTTGATCATTTAGCATCAAGTAACTCCCATTCGAGAGCAGCTCAAAAACCGGCGTGATCACGGCAGCTGGGGTCCCAGTCATGTGACACGATAGGTTTGCTACTGAACCGCTACAGGCTCCGTGCAGAGAAATATCCTGACACATGAGAGAACCGCTTAAAGCGTTCTTGCAGTTTGCACCGCTCAAATACTTCTCGATCCCTATTCCGGCATCGATATCTATATGGTAACTCCCAAGTTTCCTTAATGTATCCCTTACCCATTTTTTCATATGTGCCTGCCTGACTTTGCTCAAGGCAATATTGAAACTGAAACGTAGTGACCGGCAGAGTGATCTGGCCATGAATTAGCCATTCAGTTGATGGTAATTCGGCTACAGTGAATGGTAACCTTTCCAGTTTCTCAATACGCAGCATTGTATATTTGGCTCCCCTCTGTGCCAATTCTGTCTGTTTATCTGTTAGATTGTATTCTGAGAACAGAGACGTGGTGTTTATAAAACGCCAGGGCACGTAGCCTGCACGCAAAGCTTGCAGCGTCCAGCTTAACATCATAATAGAACGTAGCTGAGACTGCCCGTGTTGTAACCAGGCCAGATCTTGTTCTAATATGTAGATTGCCGAAGACACAATGTTGCCTAAGGAGTAAATCCTGGAGGTCAAAGTTGTTAACCCACTATAGCTAATGCCTTCTCTAGGTTAATACGGTCTATTTCCCGTATTTTTTCTGCGGACTCCTGTTGGGATATTTTCCAGTTTTCATTATAATAGGCATAAATGCCAGCATATATGAAACGTTTCTGATGTGTTTTCCTTGGGCCTAGTAAAAAATCCCTAAGGTCTACATCAGGTGTGAGTAAGGTCAAATGATGTTTTACTTCTGTGAGTGTTGAGGTCTCTAGCCAATCAAGGCACAACTTCCCAACACTATACGATGTCACTACCCCTGGGTGTTGTCTCTGTACATAGCGTGTATCTGGCCTATGGATACTAAACCCTTCGGTTGTATTCATAAATCTCTGTTGACAGGTGTTTGTGTCAATGGGCCAAATCAGCCATTTCGTCCAATCAGCATCTGATCTGTTGTACTGGAGAATGTCATCTAATCCTACCCCTTGAGTAGTTGAATTCTGCCCCCCACCCATCTGTGATGGTGTAGGAAACCCGGGTGAGTTTATTTCCTTGTTCTTGGCTAGTCCAAGACAAGATGTCTGTTGCACAGTGTCATTTAGAAATATCATCTGCTGTGGAATGAGGCATGCTCTAAAAAGCGCTTCTGTTCCCTGGACCTGCCAGTCCCTAGAACCCCAGATCGACTTTAAATCTATAGTGTCCTTCCATAGGTCGAAACCTTGTGTAGACAACTGGGCCATAAAGGAAGCAGAGTAGATCTGTTTGGTGTTAGTCAACATAATTTTCTGTGCTGATGTTGTTGCCACTTTGTAATAAAATGACTTGGGGGTCAGATGTGTTGAACCCTGAAAAGTATGTGAATTTCTGTGCAAAAGTTTGCAAACTACCTTTTGGAGGAGTTTGGCAGTGTTCCCACTGGTGGTATTCAAATACATTTCTAGGTGTTATAGATCTGTGCAAGAAATGATGACCATAATGTTGGTAACAGTACAATGTATCATAGTCTGAAGTACCTTTTAGCATTTCATTGTTCGGAAATGCTGCAGTTTTTTCTAAATCAGACATTAAATTATTTACAGTTTCAGTGTCCCAATCATCAGAAAATGTACTGGAGGTAATGATATCACTTAAAGAAATTTTTTAAATACATGTTTAAGCTTTAAAAGTTCAGTCGGCCCGAATATATCATAATCAATCTTGTCCCATACTATACCGTCCGGTATAGGAACTGCTGTAATGTTCACTGAAGACAAGTCTCTTGGTTCACGATGTGAAGACTGGTGTGGTTTTAAAATCAAATTGACTCTTTGGGCTGTAGAGCTCTGCTGGAGATATTGTCCATTAATAAGCATACTAAAAGTTATAATTAAACCTAGCCAGAAAAGAAAAAATTAAATCCCAGTGATATACCATAGTTCAATCCAAGGTGACACCAGTTAAGTCTTTCTAAAAAAAGTTTAAAAAGTCAGTGAGTTTCTGTTTGTGTGACTTTTTTTGTCTGGCGTCGTTTCCGGCTCGCTTGGATCCAGTGAAAACGTATCAAAGTTTATGAAATAGCCAGAAGCAGTTCGATCAATTGTTGGAATTGCATTGGGATTTGTTGAAATCGGATTTTGCTCTTGACGAGGCATGTTGACGTAGATGTCTGTAGTCGGTCTGACTGCAACTTGGTTGTTAAGTTGAGTTTCTTCTTGTTGAAGTGGAACGAGTTCCTTAGCATTGTTGCTTAGTCCTTCATTCCGTACAGGTGGCTCTTCAAATGTGATGTCTTTCTGTTTGGACTTCTTGGATTGTAGTGAGAGGAGGGTGTCTGCTACTGTGGAGTCCACGAGGCCTACTGTTTAGTATCGGCCACATAGTGTGGTTTGATTAAGTCGATTGAGACAAATCTTTTCTCCTTTTTCCCGTCAAGAGGCGGCAGAAGTACAGTTCTTGTGCCTTGGATTGCTAGGACCGGTACAGCTGTTCTGTAGGATGGTCCGAATTCTTTCTTGCCTGCAATCTTCTCTCTGACCAGATCCCTGACTTTTGGGATCCAGACAGGTCTTGCCGTTACTGCCTTGACTTCCTCAGTGGCGGTCTGTTTTAAGTGGACGTTGCTTTGTTGTGTCCTGGATTCATTTAGATCCTGTAAAACAGCCAAACGATCATGGGTATCAAATGGTTTTTCATCCGCCGCTGTGCCTTCACAATCAAGATCAGGTACCCACATTCTTGTCCCAAATAGGACCTCGTAAGGAGTGACACCCCCTAGAGAGCTTCTTGGCTGATTGTTTATTGCTCGTTGGACTCCATAAAGGTGATCGACCCATCTACCGCCTTTGCCTAATACCCTAGCTGTTAAAGATTGCTTTAAGTCCCGGTTTTTCCTCTCCACAACAGAATTTCCCTCCGGATGGTACGGAGAGGTGTACCGCAATGCTACGCCCATTCCTTCCATGGCCTCTTTGTAAGCCCGAGAGCTAAACGCGGGGCCACGGTCAGAATGTAACGTGCCAACTGCGTATGTGCCGATAAAGACTCGCAAATCTTTTATAACAGTTCGAGCGTCAGCTGAGCGCTGAGGCCAGACCTTGAGGACACCTGAGCTGGACGCACACTGACAGACAACCTGTCTAATAATGGTATCTGTCCGGACGTGTTGTGGTGGACCCTTTCATCTGCTTGCAGATGTTGCAGTTCCAGACATAGTCTCTAATCTGCCTCCTCATTACAGGCCTCCAGTAGCGTTGTTTCAATAAAGAAACAGTCGCCCTAAGTCCCGAATGTACAGAACCTGTCCCTTCGTGTGCTGCCACAATTAAACTTTGCCTACGATCCATATTTGGTATTACTCTATCCCCCACTCCAGGAATCTGAGCATATGGAATGTTTTGTGCATCTAACTTGTAGGAGTACTTGAATGGGAATGTCTTTGGTACTGCTGTGCTGCCTTTGCTTGAAGCATTGACAGCTACCATAATCTCGCCGTCTATTCTCGTTTTTGAACGAGTAACTGCAGCTACGGACGCTGTGCATACAGCCCCCTTTGCGGCTTCATCAGCCAATGAATTCCCTTCAACGTGAACGCCATCACGCTGATGACTCAGTGTATGTATCACGTGAGCCCTTGGTAGTTCGTTTCTCAACTCCACTACCTGTTCCCATTGCATTTTATGCTCAATTGTGCCGCCTTTTGCGTCTTTAAACCCATTTTGTTCCCAATGATGTAAATATTCATTGTACGACTGTACACAGTAAAAGGAATCACACACAATTAGTGTGGGGAATTCGTGTTCCGTATTTACCAGTGCCAGTATAAGTGCTTTTAATTCTGCCAACTGAGCCGTGTAGTCTCCTAGAGATTGCGTTTTAGTGCAACTTGGATGGAACTTTCCATCGTGCATGCGACCTTTAACGATTGCACACGCTGCGCTGTAAGCTTGCTTACTCCCTATGGCTGGTTGAGCAGATCAGTCAGTGTAAATAATGTATTCATACTGATCTAGAGGCAAAATCTCATTTGGAAGAGGATATTCTTGTTCGTATTGCAGAAATGCTTGTTTTTTTAAATTTGGATCAAATCTGTATTCAACATCCGTTGCAGTAAGAGAATTAGCCCATTGTATCCATCTGGGATGTAAGGCTTTCGCATTTGGAATGCTAGCTTTTGTAACAGCCTCTAAGGCTGGTACTGGGGTCACGACTATTATGCGCTTTCCCTGAGCCAGAGCTCTTTGTCTTGCTACAGCGGTCTGCACTGCTGTCAGTATTTTTTCTGTTGAAGTGAAACGCATCTCTGCGTTTGTGTACACGTGTGATTTGTATGCGGTTGGTACCGTTTCGCCTTCATTGAAAGTTAAATAAGTAATCCCGCTTTGACCCGCTATTACTCTGATCACTAACTTGCGTATGTTTACGCGTGTCTGTAAATGTTTAGAAGCTATCATGTCTTCCTGTAGGGAACGCAGTATATTTGTATGTTCCTATGTCCATTGTCTGACTGAAAAGTCAGGTTTTATTAAGTCGTAGAAAGGTTTTACTCTTTCTGCGTAATCCAAAATGTATGTTCGACCAAAATTTAGGAATCCCAGAATTGATTGTAAATTCTTTAATGATTTTGGAGGTTGAAGCAGCGCACACTTTTCTAAAAAGTTAGCTGCTAGGCTTTTTCCTTCACTTCACAGCTCATACTCTAAAAATAGGACATTGAGGTGGGCAATTTTTGATTTTTTGAAATTAAATTTATAGCCTTCAGAGGCGAATCCCATAATAATGGTGCTCACCCTGGTCAAGTGCCTCGGTAAGTCATCGTCTGTCAGATAAATATCCACATAGGACAGTGCTTCTTCATCCAAATTTTGGAGTAACTCTGTTACCCTTGCTGAAAATACTCCGGGGCTATTTTTATACCCTTGGGCTAATCAACAAAATTGTCGCTGGGACCCTAACGCACTGAATGCGGTCAGATACCTGCTTTCAGGCTCTATATTTTGGCAGAAAAATCCATTTGAGATATCAAGGTCTTTTTTTTTTTTTTCCGCACAATGTTATTCATTAATGCGGCACTGTGTGCATTTTGAACTGCAAATGTCTTTGTGCAAGTGTTTAAATGTCTGTAATCTAAAACTAGACGATATGTGTTGTCAGGTTTTGCTACGGGGAACAAAGGATTGTTCATAGGTGAAGTGCAATTTTCTATCACCCCCTGGTATTCAAGTTGATCTAGGATCTCCCTGACTTGTTTTTAGCTTCCTGCTTTATTGGATATTGCCTTTGAGCATTTGGGGAAACTTTTAACGGGATCACGTGGTGGGTTGAATCCTCATCCCAACCAACATGATTTTTGTACAATGCTGGAGCTAGGGCAACCACCCACTCCTGCGCATATGCATGTTTTAGGTGAATGGGAACGAGGTCGGAAAAGGCTGGAAAAATTATCGTTTCTCCCCTAGGGCACTCCATAACGAATGCTGGCGGCCAGTCTTGTTCTGCTAATAGAATGTCATAACCAGATGACACATTTTTCCAAAAGAGACCTTTAATTTTTCTGGGTTTGTCCCCCTCCATCCGGAGTGTTATCTCATGTAACTTATGTGGGACACTTACCCGAGTATCAGGTGTTTCCACCGTGATCTACTCACTCAACTCCGCTGTCACCAGAAATTCCTTCAGGTTCTGGCGAGCTATCGTTACTTCTGCCGCGCTGTCTAGCATCGTCAGAGCCCATTCCCCTTTCAGAAGCTGTGTCCTCAGAATTCTGGGCATGTCTGATCTTGAGACCTGCTACCTTCTTCTTTTTGAACTGAGGTTTTGGTTTTTGTTTATCTTCTCTTTTAGGTGCGTAGTCCGCAGCGTGTTGCGTGTCTCTGGACTTTGTACGCTCCTCTTGTCTGTGTTCTGACCATCCTTCCCTCTCAGAGTTTTTTGATGAACCCTGAAAGGAACGAGAGGAACGTGTATCCGTATCCTGATACCTGTCGGGTTTTTTAATATTGTCCCTATTCCTGAGGTTATACCTCCTTTCAGAGGGCTCCTGTTGAGGAGACCTACCTCTGGTTTGAGATCTGCTGTCTTTAGACTTTTGTTGTTTTTTATTTTCCCACTTCTTTTTAGAAGAAGTAGGTGTCTGCTTTGTAGTGTCCTTTTCAGGACTGCCCACCAGTTGTGGTTTTAATGCTTTCCCACCTAGACTGTCTCTGCCTAGTTCTGCATATGCAGTTTCAATTATTTTAGGTAGTTCGTGTTGTTGATCTACTGGACTGAACTCCTTTAGGCGTTGGCGGATCGCCACTGAAGCTGCTTCCCCCTTAATGTTAGCTAGTATTATGGCTGATACCTGGTCAAAGTTATTTAGTAACTTCATCCCTAAGTTAAGGGCAGGTTCTGCTCCGTACTCATTTTGTATCTGTCTCAATACGTCGGGTACTACTGCTAATGACGGGATACCATGTGTTCTGGTATATATGGCAGCAAAGACTGAACCCCAAGAAGTGCAATCCTCTACTTGTGGTGTGATCCCCATGGGCAAGCAGATTGTTAGAATTCTGTGTTTTTCATAGGTGGTGGTATTCGGGAATACTGCCTCAAGCTGAGTTATTTTCTGAGCTATCCAGAATGGTATTTGTTCGCGTTTTGCGGGCATTTTGCCCATTACCGCGTGTAATGTTTGAGGAGTAATTTTATTTCCTGTACCCTGAGCTGGAGTACTAGTTTCTGCACCTGGTGCAGGTTGGATTGTTAAAGTCCTCATGACGAATTGTCAGGTTTCTGTAGATTTTAATTAAATCTGTGTTGTACGAGTAATTCTGGCTGTGGCATTGTTCCAATGTCAGGATGCGGTGTGTAAGCCGCTAGTATCGGCCATGTGGCCCCGTCTCCTCCGAGCGGGCCTAATCTTACTCTTCTTCTTATGTGGGGTAGGGCGCCATTAAACCAGTAAGTTCCTGGTAAGTGAGTGGAATCTCTATGTCCTCAAACGGGGCATATTCCAGTGCTGCATCTCCTGCTATGTAGTAGTGAAATGTCCTTGTTATGGCATTTGCTGCTGGGAATGTAACCCATGAATAGAATACCTCTGTTTTGTTTGATTCGTGTGCCTCAATCACGAAAACTACCATGCCCCCCTTGGCTGGTAAGCCATTTTCTAATAGTCTTATGGTGACTGTCCTTCTGAATTTTGGTGCAATCTGTATTGCATCCTCAGGATCTTCCTCGTCTTCTGACAGGGGCAGTGGCATTTGTAGTGGATCTAAGACCGCGGTAGTCATTGTGTATAGAACACAGACTAATGTTTCAAAGAAACTATGATAAGGTTTTAGGCACAATTTTAGGAACACTATGTCCTTTCAAGCTTGATTAACCAACAGCCGATAAATAGGATATCTCGCCTACTCAACTGTGGCGGAGTTTGTGCTCACCCACTCCAGACGTCTCTGGGGTTTTGTGAGTAGGTTCTCTGAGAATAGCACGACTGAACTACTCAGATTCTACTGTTAAATAAGTACCCAACCAACGTTGGTGGCGCCATGTCGTGTAGTTCCTATAGTACCCATGCAGGACCTGCGCGTTTGGATAACCTAAACTGTGGGCTTGGTGGCAGACTGGCTCTGTGCACCCCCACCGTATATGTTAGCCGGATTTGCATTAGCTAGCTCACAGTGCCACTAGAGTCTCATGATATCGTGGAGAGATTAGTTTCTGGCAACCTTAGATCATGACAACCCTAATTCCTCAGAATCGTGGAAATAATGTACTACTTTTCGCTCAGTCACTCGTGCTTACTTATTCGGTTTGTCTCAGAGAGTTACACAGAATAAACAGCCTGGGCGTTTCAATAAGTATTTATTGAACAGTTGTTATTCTAGTGTAAAATATATGTGCTGCAGTAACCAGCAGACAATAGCAGAGATATATTATCAGCAGTACGATAAAAGCAAAGGGATAGAACAGTTCTACCATATTGCAATAATCATGAATACATACATGAATATAAAAGCATTATGAAAGTGCGCGTACTCCTACGATGCCTAACTAGATGTACCTGAGTGTACCTAGCATATTTGTAGGTCTAAAAGCCTAAGAGCCAAGAATCCTTCTAGGATTTAGTCGAACCCCCATACCTGAATAGAGCGAGTGTGGGACCCCGTCCTGGTCTCGAGTTGGACACCCCGCAAGGGCTGTGTTAGACCGCTGTCAGCTGGAGCGACTGCATGCAGGAGCCTCAGCGTCTCTGGTCAGTGTGTCAGCATGGAAGTCTCGGTTCCCTCTGTCTTACCGGGGTAAGATGTGGTGTATTTATACCCTGGAGACTCTAGTTGCTTCGTATGGTTTGTATTGGGCCTTGTTAGACTTGAGGAAGACGTCAGGGGTGAACTTTGTACATAAATATTATGCAGGTGGTGTATTCCTAGAGAGTCATGCATAATTGATGAGTACAGTGTGGGCCTGTGTTTGGGAAAAACCCTGCTGTATTCAAAACCACAGGCTAGATAACGTTCAGCCCTCCGAGCTCGTTGTGTACTAGCGAGGACCAATGTAGGTGAAAGATCATGCCTATATAAGGAATCATGACTATAATAGGACATGTACAGTTATGACCGTAATATGGCATATGCGGCTTTGACCATAATAGGGCAAGTACGAATATGACCGTATTAGGGCAAATACGAATACGTCCATTTTAGGGCATGTATGAACGGGTCTACGTTAGGGCCTCTATACGGGACATAACAGTTCCAGTCTTGCCCTATCTCGACGACTGGCTGTTGAAGGGTGGCTCATCCCAGGATGTTGTCTCCCACCTCCAGACTACTGCGGACCTCCTGCACTCGCTGGGGTTCACTATCAACGTGCCAAAGTCACACCTGACTCCCTCTCGGATGCTCCATTTCTTTGGAGCCGTTCTGGACACAGTGCAGTTTTGGGCCTATCCTCCCGAGCAGCGAGTCCGGGATATTTAGGCTATAAAACCGATGTTTCAGCTTCTTCCCCGGATTGCAGTTAGAATGACCCTGAGGCTGCTGGGCCTCATGGCCATCTGCATCCTGCTGGTGGATCATGCCAAATGGCATATGCGGCTCCAGATCTCGAAGGGGACTGCACAGCAACTACAGTGGTGGTTAACAAACCAAGATTGGGTCACAGGCAGGTCCCTATCCTTTCCCCAACCAGATCTGATGGTGGCGACAGATTTGTCACTCCTGGATGGGGCAGCCATCTGGGAGAGGTGGAGATCAGAGGTGCCTGGTCCCAGGCGGAGTCCGGTCTCCATATCAACCTTCTGGAGCTCTGGGCGATCAGACTGGCACTGAAAGCATTCCTTTCCTCTCTCAAAGAGAAAGTGGTGCAGGTGTTCACCGACAACACCCCGCCATGTGGTACTGCAACAAACAGGATAGGGTTTGGTTGTGAACCCTTTGTCGAGAGGCTCTCCGCCTCTGGACTTGGCTGAAACATCAAGGCATAACCCTGGTGGTTCAACACCAAAGCGGACAAACTCAGCAGTCGGTGCCTGGTCGATCACGAATGGCATCTCTATCTGGAAGTGGCGCAAGGATTGGGCACGGAGAGTGTGGCACTCCGACCTACTGAGCATGGCCATCGATCCTCCGATCAGACTGCCCCTTCGTGAGGATCTTCTATCGCAGCAGCCGGGGACAGTTCTTCACCCAAACCTGTCCAGCTCCACCTCATTGCGCGGAGATTGAGCGGCGGCAGTTGACAGCTTTTGACTTTCCGCCCCAAGTCTGCAATTTTATCTTGGCAGCCAGGCGTCCTTCCAATAAAACGCTATACGCCTGTAGATGGAACCCATTTGTGGCATGGTACACAGCAAAGGCTGTTGATCCCCTTTCTGCTCTTTCAGAGGTTCTCTTATATATACTTACTTTGGCGCAGCAGGGATCTGCCTTGGGCACTCTTAAAGGATATCTTGCAGCTATATCTGCCTTTATACGCCTTCCAGATCAGCCTTCCTTATTTAAGTCTCCTATTGTTTCTAGGTTCTTTAGAGCCTTACTCATGTGTTTCCTCTGTCTCCATTCATAATGCCCCAATGGAATACGAATTTGGTTTGAACCTTTGTGCGCTCATTTCGAGCCCCTTCACAATTGTCCTCTCAGGCTGCTGACTCTAAAAACAGTTTTCATTATTGCCATCACCTCTGCTTGTAGGATTAGCGAGCTTCAGGCTCTGTCTTCAAAGCCCCCTTTTCTCTCTGTCTATCCGGAAAAAGTGATGCTTCGAACGAAAGCTTTGTTCCTTCCTAAAGTGGTCACGCCATTTCATGTGGGACAATCCATCACTTTGCCCACCCTTTTCCCACCCCCGCATCCCTCCAAGGAGGACAAGAGACTCCACCGTCTGGACCCAAAACGTGCGTTGTCTTTTTTACCTTGATCGCACCAAAGACTTCTGGGTGCATGATCAACTCTTCGTTGGCTATTTGGGTGCCAAGAAAGGTTGAGCTGGTCAAAAACGGACAATCTCTCGATGAGTTTTCCTCTGCATTAAAATATGCTATGCTTTGGCGAAGAAGGAACCTCTTGTGGGGTTGTGTGCTCACTCCACTAGAGCAACACTGGCAACCACTGCGTTAGCACTCAGAGTCCCACTCCTTGATATCTGTCAGGCGGCAACGTGGGCATCCCTTTACACGTTTACTAGCCACTACTGCCTGGACAGCCAAGTACGGAGGGACGGATAATTTGTCTGTTCTGTCCTCCAGGACTTCCTCGTGTGATCTTGGTTCGCAGACCCTCCTCCAGAGTTTGTATTGCTGCTGTATCTATTCAAAAGTTAAGGAATCTACAACTAATAGTATCTATCAGAATAACAAGTTACTTACCTTCGGTAACAATGTATCTGGTAGAGACGTATATTAGTTGTAGATTCCTTACCGCCCCAACCATCCTCCCTGCTCTGCTTACTGATTTCTAGGGAGAGGGACTTCCCTTGTGGGCCATTGTTTTGACGCACCAGTGGTCCGTGTCTTTTTCTTGGCTCTGCACTTCTGGCGTGGAAAGTCGTGTTAAGAACTGACGTCAACGTGCATGGGCGGAGTCTATATAGGTCCCGCAACATCATCCCGATGACAGACACGGAGCGGAAACGCCACCTAACGACGCGCAAGGGTACTGCTGAAGAAAAAAGATCCAGACTGACGCCTGGGGGAAATTCAGAAGGTAAAAAATCTACAACTAATATATGTCTCTACCAGATATATCGTTACAGAAGGTAAGTAACTTGTTCTTTTCTTCTGTGAGCCAAAACAAATAGATTCATTTGGGAAACACATTTTCTCTTCTGTGAGCCTTGCCCTGAGGTCAGTGAATGCCATCTCCCTTCTAGGCTGCAACTCTCATGCTTTTTGCTATACAGTAACAGACAAAAGGTGATGGAGGCTGCTTGCAATATGTCTAACCAATGGCAATAGTTCGGGGTAGCATTGTTCATTTTCGCACCATGCCACCTTACTTAACACTGTGTCACTGGAACCAAGCTATACACTGCTCATGAGCCCATAACTAGGGCATAACTGATAATGGGTTGCTTGTCTTCCCTTTCAGGGAGGACCTGGTTTGGCAGTTCAGGCTGGACTGTTCTGACGGAGGCAGGGTCAAAATTGATTTGCATATAGCTAGGTCCAAACTGAGGTGACCTGGTATGTAAAATAACCATGGATTGGGAAGTTGTCCGAGTAATAACCAGTAACTGGGATTAATTCAAGCATTCCATCCATCACTTTGTTGTATACTTTACTTTTGGATACAGGGGCACAGGCTTTACCGGTTCTTATGGATGACATTCAGTCACCCCTTATCCAGGCTATTCAAGGCGGTTGCAATGCTACAAAGTTTGTCATACATTTTGGCTAAGACACGACAGACTGCTTAATCAAGCTATGGACATTAGTGTGGCTGTTTGGTGCCATGCCTTGGATGAGGTCTATGGGCTCTTCTGGGGAGTTCAAGGCATCCTTAGTAGACATGCTGTTTGACAACTCTCGTCTTTTTGATGAGAAAGTGGACTCTGCCAAGGAACAGTTCATGGAGAGCAGAGAAACATCACGTTCCTTGGGCCTTTTTGGTCTTACAAGACATTTCCAGCTGTTGTTTTGCCCTCTCCATGGCTTTGGTAAATGCTTTTCATTTCGTCAATGCCAGACTCCTTCACCAGCCCAGCACGTCTTTCAGTCCTTTCTAAGCTTAGGCCACAGTTCTCAGAGACAATGTTCTGGATAGCAGGGACAACATGCAGATCAGTCCTCCATCCATCCATTAGCCACAGCCTCAAAACTGGTTTAGTGTGTCCTTGCTGGCACACAACCACCCTATTAGAAGCAGAATCCGATATTTCCTCCAAGCGTGGCAGGCCATCACTTCAGACAAGTCCTCCAACATTAAGAGAGTCTGTCGTATTGTAGCTTAGCTGACCACGAATGGCAGTTGCACCCGGAGGTGGGGCATAATATTTTTCAGCAATGGGGAGAACACTGCCTAGATCTTTTCTCCATGGCGGAGAAAGTGCAGTGCCAGTATTTGTGTGTGTTGGAATTTCCAAAGCACCTCTCTCAGACACCTTCCATCTAGAGTGGAGCTTAGGACCCCTTTGTCTTCACACCACTGCCTCTCATGCCCAAAGTTTTGAAGACTGAGGAAAGACTGGACCAAAGTCATCCTAGTGACACCTGATTGGGCCAGGAGAGTGTGGTACCTGGAACCACCTGGACATGAGCATCTTTTCTCCAATTAGGCTGCTGCTTCAGAAGTAACTTCTATCACAGAACAGGGCACTGCATCCGGGTCTGCACAGATTGCATTTATCAATGACACCAATTTATGGATTGTTGCAGTATCTGACAGATTGAGTTATTACAAGCGAAGTTGTCTGATGTTCTGCTGCGGGATTTCTCCCATGTCCCGCAAGGACTTGCTTTGGGCACTGTTGCTGGCTTCTTATTGGCTCTTTCAGCTTTTGGGTGGTTGCAGCATCAGCCCTTTTATGTCCCCTGTTGTGATGAGATGTTGGTTTATGCCAAAATCCGCTGTGAAGTCGCATTGAAACTTTAACTTAGTCCTTACGTTTTTTATGTTCATCCCTTTAAGCCACTGCACAGTTATCATTTCACACTTCTGACGTTGAAGACCGTCTTTCTGATCACCATAACATTTGGTAGACATGTGAGGGAGGGAGTGAGTGAGAGTGGTGACAAGACAGAGGTCCTCATCCTCGGCTCCAACCCCTCAGCCTGGGACGACTCCTGGTGGCCAACGACACTGGGAGCAGCCCCGACACCCACCGACCACGCACGCAACCTGGGAGTCCTCCTCGACTCAACGCTCTCCATGGCCAAGCAAGTCAACGCAGTCTCCTCCTCCTGCTTCAACACCCTCCGCATGCTTCGCAAGATCTACAGGTGGATCCCGACAGATACAAGAAGAACAGTCACCCAGGCCATCGTCAGTAGCAGACTTGACTATGGGACCGCCCTCTACGCGGGAGCCCCGGCCAAGCTCATCAAGCGACTGCAACGCATACAAAACGCCTCCGCACGCTTGATCCTCGACGTTCCACGCCACAGCCACATCACCCCCCACCTGAGGAACCTGCACTCTCTCCCCGTTGACAGGAGAATCTCCTTCAAACTCCTCATCCACGCACACAAGGCACTCCACAAGACTGGCCCAGCCTACCTCAACACACGACTCTTCTTCTACGTCCCCAACCGCCAGCTCCGCTCCGCCGACCTCTCCCTCGCCACCGTCCCTCGCATTTGAAGAACAACCACCGGCGGCAGATCCTTCTCCCACCTCGCCGCCAAGACCTGGAACACCCTTCCACTCAGCCTACGACAGACCCAAGACCTGCTGACCTTCAGGAGGCTACTCAAGACCTGGCTGTTCGACCAGTAGCGGCCCCCCCCCCGCACCCTCCCCTTTTTTTCCCCCCAGCGCCTTGAGACCCTCGCTGGTAAGTAGTGCGCTCTACAAATTCTGTGATTGATTGATTGATCCTTTTCATGTCGGGCCGGCTTATGACCCTTCTGGCATTTTTCGCTTTACCTCATCCCTCTATAGAGGAAGAAAGACTCCATCATTTGGACCCTAAGAGGGCACTGAGGTTTTATATTGATTTGCACAAAAGACCTTTCGGTAGACAGTCAGCTCTTTGTAGCGTTTTCTGGAGCAAAGAAGGGCAAGGCAGTGCAAAAAATGACCATCTTTTGATGGGTTGGTTTCTGCATAAATATTTGCTACACAGTGGCAAAGAAGCAGCCTCCATATGGAGTATGAGCAAATTCCACCAGAGATAAGGCTGCTTTCACTATTTTAGCATGCATAGTACCTGTGCTAGACATTTGTCAAGTGGCAACGTGGGCATCTGTTCATATGTTCACAAAGCACTACTGCCTCGTCAGACATGTCTGTCGATAGAGTTGTTTTGCCCACTCAGGCCTGCAGGACTTTTGGTCTGAGCCAGTTCACGGACCCACCACCATAGGAGGTACTGTAATGGTATCTACTCCCAAGGTTAGAAATCTACGGTTATAGGTATCCATCAAAGAACAAGTTACTTACCTTGGGTTACAGTCTTTATGACAACTACTTTATCTATCTGCAGATTTCTCAGTGACACTCTCCCCTACTGTGAACTGGTCTATAAAGGTCCCAATCTGGAGATCTGGTCATGCCAAACTGCGAGGGCTCTGCGTTTGAGTGCTCTGACAGCCTAAGAAATCAAATTACATTATTGTGCATCCGTGGAGTTGTATGCTGGTCTACTAGTCACTTCTGGAGCGGAACAGAGCTGCACCACGCCACATACTGTCGGGCAGGAGCACTGGTTTAAATTTCTGGATCCAGTCTGACGTCTGGGAAATGTTCAGAAGGACAGGACTCTGTGGATCAGAGCATTTATCAGAATGATCATTTATTTATTTCCATTGATACACCTCGTCACAGTGAGAAAAGAACAGAGAAACAGCCGACACGTGTTTCGCCTTCACTCTCAAAGACCGCAGAGACCACGTTGCCTATTCCTCTTGATCGTTTTCATGATCACGCTTTAAAGAACTTTGCCTTGAAAAAGCCCTCGGCCATCTGGCCACCGGGCGAAACGTGTCGGCTGTTTCTCTGTTCTTTTCTCACCGTGACGAGGTGCATCAATGGAAATAAATAAAGAAACTAAACAATAAGGATGTTACCTTCTTCAATTATTTCAGAACCTAGGGGTACAAACCTCCGCCAACTGTCTAAAATTACCTTTTTACAATGGCTTTTGGGTGCAGCCATTTGTGAGGCACGTACCAGCATCATATTGGGTCACTATAAGGATAGCGTGAATCCCAGTTTTACCAACACCCTGGTCTTCCTACACCGAAGGTAAGTTGCTTGTTCATTAAAGCTGTGATCAAAGGATACTGGTACTTTAGTTATTCCCTTGCTGACAATAAGAAGGTAAGTCATGAAATCTAAAGAGAAATGAAAATGGCATGCGTCTTAGGCTGCTGAGAGTCAAAGAAAATGGGCCTTCAAGATATTGTCTTTGCAACATATATAGACTCAGTGTTTGATGATTGTGTTTTCTCTTTTTAAGTTCTTGCCTAAATGACGGCGTTAGCTGTCTGGTAGCGAAAAACTGTTGTGAATTTACAGTGGGCTTAGAGTCCACCCATTATTTAGTATTGTTTGGCTTTATTATCAGTCCAATATGATTGCTTTTTATTTATCGACTTGTCTTCCTCTGGTCTTTGTCCCTCCCCAGGAGCATTGCTTCTTTTCAAACCTTTTGATTGACCAACTTGTAGCCTTCCACTTCTCACTGTTAGGAAATTACTTTTTGGTCAAGCACTTAGAATGCATGTATTTTCCAGCTCTTTCCCTTGTGCTTGCCCGGCTCCCAACATTTGTGTTGCTCTGTCGTGTTTCTCCCCACTCCTTCCTCTGTGTTTCTCGCTCTTGTGGCATTCTTCAGAGGGAAGTGGTAAAGCTGCTAAGTTGCAAACACAAGACCTATTGACTTTGACATTGTTTGTTTATCATGTGGCTTCTACTCAAAATCCCATAGGTATATGTTGTTGTGTTTACAAGGCTGCTGTATGACTAGAAACAATATTTTTGATGAATATTTCTACCTGCACATTCCTCATCTTTAAAATATCCTTGGAGTCTAGACTTGACCAGGAATTTTTTCATAGTTCTCCCACTCCGGTAGGTGGGTGGCACCGAGCGCGAGGCCCCGTTAGACCAACGTTGATCTGAAGTTGCTCTGACATTTTTTCCTCAAAAATGATCAGACCCAGTGTCCATTTCTGACCCTCAGGCGAGTCTGTGTGTGGTGCCTGGGGCTGAAGCACGTATTAAAGTACTGAAACAAATGCAGCCTCATGCATATCAAAGCCATCAAAACACACAAAGCCAAACTTTATGTGGTTAGTCCAAGTTGATTCCATTTGTGCTGAAGTTGCATTCCTTCTGGCCCTCCAAGCCCTCTAAGGAAAAGAGGAGGAGAAACAAGAAGAGATGTGACCATTAGATATCGTCTGCCTCTGGAGGAGTCCACATCTGAGCCGGAGATCGTGGGCTTCACTCTGGCTGAGGAGATCCCTCAGGTGTTGCTACCTTCACTGGTGTATGCCGGAGGGCCTATTCCGGGCCCTCTGCCACCTGCATCATATGTGGTGCCAGCACCGATGGTGGCCTGTCAAGAATGTCAAAAACCTGGGTCTCAATTACTTCACACTGCGATGGCACTACTCAGGCGAGTTGTAGTCCTCATGGGTCCATTTGGGGCTTTGTTAGGGCTTGTACTGGTTTGATTGACCCCAGCGTTGCCCCTCAGTGAGTTTCTCCGACACTGACACCAATGCTGCCACCGGTGCAAAGAGCATGAATGCTTTTCACATCCATGTTACAGGCAAATCATGGATTACCTTTTCGGTTCTGACTCTGACCACACATGCCAGGAGGGGGTGCCCCTTGATTATGATGATGGCATTAAGGCAGCTAGTTTGCTGGCAGCCCCATCTTCAGATACAGCTGTTTACATGGCCTTGCAGAATACTAATGGCTTGTGCCCATCCCTGAAAATAGTATCTCTCAGGACTGACCCAGCCACCTAAGCCGGGTGGTAAAAGGGCATCCCTTCATAGCTGCCAAGGTTTTAGATTGCTGTGGGACATTTTTGTAATTACGAGTGACATTTCAACGACCGAGGTACGCTTTCTCGAAGCAATGAAAACGAGGGAAACATAAATATAAAAAATTACATATTTGAGTAACAAACTATAAGAATATCTTAAAAGTGCTGCAAAGCACCAGAAATGGAAGGGCACTAACCTAGTGCCCTTGTAACCTGCTCGTACTGTTAAACCATGTTGCTAAACATTAAACCAGTCTTTCAGAGGCAGCACTTAAAGTTCTGTGCACAAAAGCAGACACTCCTCTCATTTGCAGTACTAGTGTCACTGCATGACTATCATGAGGGAGGCCTGCCCAGTCACTGCCTTTAAGGTAAGCACCACCTACTTAGCTCCCCTGGACCTCTGAGCACGTGTTGAAGTGAGACTCATGTTGAAGTTCTAACTTCTAGTGTTGCCAGGCTACAGCAACAACCACTTTAGGTGGTCCACGGCTGTGACAGTAAATTAAACATCTTAGTCGGACACCTGTGGTGCCAGGCGGGCTGGCAGAAAAACAATCAATCCTGCCTTAGCCAGTCTTTGCCGACTGGGCCCCCTGGCAATCAATCAAATAAGGCAGAGTGTCAGTCTGTAGTACTTCAGGCCGCTCTATCTGGCCCGACCCGAGACTCTGTAACTGAACACAGGATGTGAGGTCCCACAACAACACGGATCTTCTCCGCTGAAATTAAGAGTCAGTCAACAGCAGTCAGCTGACTCACGAACTCAGCTGAGCTGCCTCAGACACTTAGCACTGGGAATTGGCAAGCCTAAGGAGAATGAGCTTAGGCACTGCACACATAGATCTGATGGAGACATCGGGCTGCAGATTCCTTAACTTTGAGTTCTCTCCAGGCGCTAGTCTGGATCCGGAAATTTTTCAGCAGTACCTCTGCGCACCGGGGGACAGCGTTGTACGGCTCCGCGGTGATGTCTCCGGATATGACGTCAGCGGAGCCATAGAAGTCCCCTCCGGCGCCTAACGTCAGTTTCTTCTTTTGAGCATTGTAACGCAGATCCAGGAGAAGCAGTTCCTCAGGCCTCTTTTTGTTTTTTGGCATACTCGACGCCTTTCACGTCTGGAACAGTGTGCCGATGCCTTCAGGCTTTAAAACGTGTGAGACCTGTACGCGGCAGATGTCTGTGACGGATCCGCATACTATTTGTACGTGGTGCTTGGGAGAGCACCACGACTCCGAGGAGTGCGACGCCTGTCAGAGGCTGAAGCCCAAGTCGTTACGGGAATGTCAGATGAGGTTGCTGTCAGCTCTGCTGTCCCGTTCGGAATCCAAGCGGCGTCGATCTCCCTCCTGTTCTGAGGGTCCTGCTCGCGGCAAGTCGAGGGGTCATTCCCGTGGACATCACTCTTCGTGTCACGTGGCCCATAGGGACAGTTTCGTTTTTCACTAAGTTAGCCTGAGTACGTTGCAGCTTTCCTGCTGCTTTGCACACGTTACTACATGTCTTTATTTTTTACAATATTTTCTATGGCTGCTTTCACATGAGAACTCATCGTTGTGTTAGCTCTCTGCATGTTCCTGGGATTTTGACTGAACATTATGTGCAAGGTCGAACAACAATGCCTCTTGTGATTTTGTTCTGGCCAGACCTTAGCCCTTAGACAAAACATACTGATGCAGCTGTTGTTTGGACAGCGCACCGTTGTTTTTTAGTGGGGTACACGAATTAGGTGGGGCACACTTGGAGAGGGAGCTTTCCAGAGAGAAGAGCGAGACAGCACTTATGATTTAGATCTACCATCTATAGGCTAAGGTATGGGGTCTGCTGACAGCCCAGAGATCTTCTGATTTATAATAATACTGCTCCGTAGCAAGGGGAGGGAGGTTCGGCTCCATTGTCTTTTTATGATGACATCTCCCTTTATGATTTATGGACTAGCTGCTATGCTGACTATATTTGTACTATGCATTTTCCTGCTTGTTGTGGCACGTATACTGCATGTTGGGGCATGTTAGTTAAAATAAATATTTTAAACTATTTCGTGTCTCTGTCAGATCTTATTGTGGACAAGAGCAAGATTACGTGCGAAAGGGTGTGTCTTATTACCGCGATTACTGAGAGATCTGGGAGTGTTGTGTTCTGGGGTGTCTAATCATTTGTTTCTCTGTGTGAGTAGGAGAGCATGTGAGACACTATAGCTAGTCGGTCCTGGGTTCGTGGGTACTAAGGTGGTAGGAAGACCCAGACCCTATACACCAAGGTCCCTACTCCTGCGCTTAGTTCTGTGTTTTTCCAGAATCCCTGCAACATGGCGCCACCAACGTTTGGTTTGGTACTTATTCACGAGACCCCTGAGTAGCGCTTGTGCTTGTCCACAATCTCCTCACACTGGTTTTCGTAGACGTCCGTGGTGTGAGGGCTTAGCCTCCTATATTTGTGTTTTATAGGTTTTTCAGACTTGAAATTTAAAAGGTTTTGTTTGTCTTTCTGACCCGGTTTTGCGATACCGTTCTTCTGGTTTATCCTTTCCTTTTTTTATTATGGAAGTCGCTATTGCGGCACCTAACCGCGCGGCGGTTACAGCATTTTTAACTCCAAGGGGAGTCCCTGCTGCGGGGGCTTCCTTTCTTTGTTGTTGAGGCGGACGCAGCTTACCGCTTCGAGGTCTCTTACTCTTGGGTTACATTCCCGGCAGTGGATGGCAATGATAATTTCTTTCATGAATATACAGCGGCTGCGGTTCAGCGAAATTATCGCCCTTATGCATTACTTGAAGTCCCGTTAACGGCCTGGGAGCATACCATTTGGTTTAATGGCGTCCTTCCTCACCCTGTTTCTGTGGTCCGTTTAGGCCCCTTATCAGTTGATGGTGCCACTTGGCTGGTTTTACACCGCATCCAAATTATCTTAATGTTACACTCGCAGAGCTGCGTCAGTTACATACAACCCTGATTCATATACACAGAAGTGTCATACAATTTGTCTTGTAATATTGAAGTGGCTCCGGCTGGAGCTGCTCCTCAACCACCAGGCCATGCTGGTGGTCTTGTCATTAGTCCCATCATTCAGTGATGGGCAAGCGTCCTCAGAATAGAGATGATTTGCCATATTGGTTGGCAGAAACATTTGAGCAGCTTGAGGCTGTTTTTCCTGTTGAGAAACACAGGATCCTTCCAATGAGTTTACCTAGTGGTATTGTTCCCGCTTTAGCTGATTGCACCACCTGGGGGACGGTGTTTGCTGCGGTGTAAAACTACAAAAAAGTATCCCGCCTTTTGTTACAAGGAAAATAGTCTATAATACATGAGGCACGGTTGGGGTGGCTGTCTGGTACACCCCTCGTGGGAAAAGCTAGCTCCGCCTGGCTGGTGCAGGGAAGGAAAAAATTCCTTTTTTATATATAACTCTCACACACTTTAATAGTGTCATGCTTCATCATCGGGTTCACCCTGACTCCTAAAGGTCAGGGTGGGCTCGACCGTATTTCTGGGAGCACTTAAGGATAAGGGGTGACCAGGGGGCTTAACTAGAGATTAAAAATCCCTCACCTTCTCCAAGGTATCACTTTATTAGTGGAGATGGTGGGGGAAGGCTAAAATAAGAAAGGGGTAATATGGACTGTTATGGTCCTATGACCCTATGTTTTGTTGACCAACATGTTTTAGCCCTACACTACGGTACAACAAGGTCCTGGGCTTTCATCAGGGTATCAAATAAACACCTCCCTGGATAGTCGAATGCAGAACAGTGTCATGCACTAAATTAAATGGGCAATGTTAATACTTGCCCTTCCAGTGTTTCAGTTGTATCACCCACAACTGATGGGTGTCATATATCTCAGGAGTGAGAGAGGGGTACCCTTTATATCTTCCACAAAAGTGAAGGGGTGAGGGATTCAGACCCCTCTACTCCGGCCCCCCTGGCCACAACTTGAACACACCAAAAGGAGTAGAGCGTGACAAAATATCTGTCTCTGTGGTGTGTTCAAGGGGTACCCTTTAGTCACACATTCGTCAAGGGATTTCCCCAGCCATTTGCCTACGCTCGCCCTCGTCCTCCCGGCTTTGGTGTTGTGTATACACTGTGCTTTGGCACCCCCTCCATGAGCGTTCTACCGAGCGTTCTAAAGAAGGTAGAAGATGAACACGGGGCTGGTCCAGCCCTGGAATTGGGGATGAGATTAGTGGGCATGTTCCCTATTGTCTCCGATATGATTCTGGCCAAAGTCAAAGGTGAGGCAGTTAGGTTGCAAGTGCATCAACGCCTATCGGCAGTGGCAGACTTTGACCGGCAGCAGCAGTTGCCGATTATTATTGCGGATGTGTATACATCATTGGCTCGCAATAGTTTGGGAGTAAGACCTTTTACTCAGGTACAGAAAAGACCTTCTCCTGAAAAAGAGTCGCCACCACCTGACTTTTCTGAACGTAGATATGGTTTGCGTGACCGCTCTAAATTTAAGACACCAGAGAGGTTTCAGGTTCCTGATCCTCGTTCTCTTCGTTCCTTTCAGGAATCATCGGATCAACAGTTCGGTGGGGGAGAGAGGCAGGATCGCAGACAAGGCGAGTCCACGCAGCCACGACGTGACTCACAGCGCCAGTTTGACGTAAAAGCCAAACCGGAGGGACCACCTCAATATCGTGCCCCATTTCAGAAGAAAAAAGTTGCCGCTTTGACTGCAAAGTATGCCTCAGACGGTGAGAACCCTGCTCATCGACAGGAGCTGGGTGGTAACCCTCCTGGACAGCACAGCGTAGGTTACCATCGTGCGACAGACACTCCACCAGCGTCTGTAGGCGAAAGCAACTGACGCTTTCATTACAGTAGATAGCGGATACTTGAGTTGCACACCCTGATAGACTTTATGAAGTACCCTTTCAAATTGAAGGCGATATTAAATGCCCAGTTAAAGCAGTGTTTTGGGAAAACCTCACTTCTTCATATGACATTTTATTGACCGAAGTTGATTGACCTCCCCCTTTTGTCCTAGCTTCCTCCAGAGGGGAAGATTTTATTCTTCCTAGTTTTTCGAAATATGTTTCTGATGGTGACAAAATGGCTTACGCCTCGAAGTAGGCTTTAGCCTTAGCCCCGGCGTTATAGCGGAATCAGGCAGGTTGGGACAAGGGTTCCCCGGTTCATGTGATTCCTTTGCGTTCCACACCTAAGCCCCAACCACAGTATCCTATCAAACGAGATGCGAAAGCGTCAGTAAGTGAAATCTAGACCAAATTGGAATATCAGGGTGTGATTGAACCCTGTGTTTCATCGATGAATAATCCTCTTTTTTCCGATATTGAAACTGGACGGTTCATATCGCATAGTTTTAGATTACAGGCATTTAAACAGTCATGTTCGTACCTTTGCGGTTCAGAACACGCATAGCTCTGCGTTAGTGAATAACATTGTTTGCAAAAAATATAAAACCACCTTGGATATTTCCAATGGATTTTTCAGTCACTCTTTCGCTCCGGAGAGCCGCAATTTGACCACATTCAGTGCGTTAGGCAATCAGCGCCGATATGCGAGATTGCTTATGGGATATAAGAATAGCCCTGGTGTGTTTGCGGCACGCATAGTGTCACTTTTGCATGAGATCGACCCAGATGCCTTCTCGTACGTCGATGGCATAAACTTGACGGATGATGATTTATAGCTGCATCTCTTGCGTGTGGACCGCATTATCACTCATTTTGCAAACTTTGGTTACAAATTTAATTCTCACATCGCCTTCTTGGCGGTCCTTTTTCTTGGTTACGAACTCAACAATGAAGGTCGGGGGTTGGCACCCCACTTTCTGGAGAAATGTGCTCAATTTCAACCTCCATCTACTCTTAAAAAAAATTGAAATCTTTGCTGGATTTTTTTGAATTTCGGGAGGACATACATTCCTGATTATGCCCAGCGTATCAAACCTGTTTACTCTTTGATACAACCTTCTTTCTCGGCTTCCTGTTGGCTTCCGGAACATACCGCGATTCTTCGGTCTCTGCAGTCTGATCTGCTTGCGACCAACGTATTGTTAACACGAGACAATTCTACAAATTTGGTCATAAGGATTGTACCAGACGCATTGGATTTCACTTACTTGACGTTCAATGAGGGGGGACACTGTCCCCATAGCTTATAAATCGCATTTGTATACTCCTACTGAGATACGTTTCTCTTCTACAGAGAAAATTTTGACAGCTGTTCAGTTGGCGATTCTGAAGGAACGCTCTTTGGCTCAGGGTAAACGCATTTTCATGTTCTCGCCTGTACCTGCCTTAGAAGCAGTTATGAAGGCTAGTGTTCCGAATTCCAAAGGCTTGCATCCACGGTGGATACAATGGGCTAGTTCTTTAACGTCGGCTGATGTCAACTTCATCTTTGACCCTTCTTTACAGACACAGGAGTTTTTACAATATGAACATGTTCATCCTCCTCCTTTATCATTACTCCCACTTGATCAGTACAAATGCATTATTTACACTGATGGATCTGAGTAGCCGGCCATTGGTTCTAAACATGTTTATTCAACAGCCTGCGCAATTGTGGCGGGTAGGATTGTTGATGGGGCTTTTAAATCCTCTTTAGTGCACACACAGTCTCTTGGAGATTGCACGGCTCAATTGGCGGAGCTACGTGCTTTGGTTTTGGCTCTTGAATTTGCTGATCCAGATGTTCCTACGCTTATAGTGTGCGATTCATTTTACTGTGTACAATGCTTCAATGATAACTTATTTTTCTGGACACAAAATGATTTCCGTGATTCTAAAGGTAGTGCAATTAAGCATAAAACGCTTTGGGTTCGAGTGGCCGCTCTTAAGGAACGTTTGCCGCTCACACATGTTATCCATACTTTGGGTCATCAACGTGTGGGAACACATGCTGTTGGTAATTCTATGGCTGATGAGGCAGCCAAATCTGCAGTAGCCACTTGTTCAGTAGCAGCAGTCACTAGGTCCATAACTAAAATTGATTATATTTTATCGGCTATTGCTGCTAAGAAGGAGGGAACAGAGTATCCCCAAGGTTTCCCTTCACGGTACACATACCACTTGTCATCTGATAAGCTTCCATTTGTATCTATTTCCCACCGAGAACCACAGACGTTCTTTGATCATTGCTGCTCATGAAGGCGTGGCTTCAGCCCATGTCGGAGTAATTGCGACAATTTCTCTTTTACAGCAACGTTTCTGGTGCCGTGGTTTAAATCGACAGGCACGTAAATATGTTCTTTCTTGTGACATTTGTCAACAAATTAAGCCTTCTACTGTTGCTCGTCCACCCCACACTCAACTTTACATCTCTAATCAGCCATTTGGCTGCATTTATCTTGATCACTGCGGTCCTTTGACATCTGACACTGCTTTTAAACACATTTTGGTTGCAGTGGATTTGTGCACTAGATTCCTTTGGGTTTGGCCGCAACGTAGTGCTGACGCTCGAACTGTCAAAGATTTGCGTCTCTTTGTTGGGACATTTGCCTGTGGCGCCTTCCATTCTGACCAAGGTTCTGTGTTTGCCTCTAAGGCTTACCGGGATGCGATGAAGTCTCTGGGGGCGTTGGTGCAATTTCATCTCCATACCGGCCTGAGGGCAATTCAGTTGTGGAGCGGATGAACCGTGACTTAAAGCAATCTTTGACAGCTAGAGTCTTAGGTGCTGGCAGGGGTTGGCTGACTCATCTATATGGAGTCCAACCTGCACTAAATAATCTCCCTAGAAGATCTCTGGGTGGGCGATCCCCATACAAAATGCTCTTTAGCATTAAAATGTTTGTGCCAGACCTTGATGGTCTAGACGTTGTGGCGGCTGCCGCAATCTTTGACGTAGTTAATCATTGTGCTGTGTTACAGGATCTACAAAAAGTTTGTGATTCACAAGCAAAAGCACATTTGCCCTCCTCCGCGGATCCAACGGTGCTGATTCCTGTTTCTGACTGGCTTCCTAAAATTGGAGATCTGGTCTGAGAAAAGGTGGAGAACAAAAAAGAATTTGGTCCATCCTACCGTGCACCGGTCAGAGTCCTTGGTTTAAAAGGCACCCATACTGTGATCCTGCCTCCTTTGCCTGGACGTAAGGAGAATCGTTATATTTCAATCGAACATGTCAAGCTACACCATATGGCCGATACTGAATAGTATGCCTCCTAGCGTTCCACGTCGAGATCTTTCACTGTATCCGATGGCTTCAGTTTCTTCGACTACTCCCCCGCAAATGGAAGGGGAGATGGAAACTTCAATTGATTTATTACCTGTTTTTCCTTCTACATCCACATCTACGGATATTGAGTATGCTTCTCCTTCTCCTTGAGTATGCTTCTCCCATTCCTGAGAGTACCATACCTGAAACATGCGATGCAGCACATCCCCCTTTGTTTCAGCTGGGGTCCAGTGGGTATTATATGGACCGTACTAGCTTTTCCTCTGATACATCTTCCTCGTCATCTTCTGGTTCAAAATTACTTACTTGGTCCCGCCCTGGACATATATCTGGATGGTGCTTACAATGATATTCCTCTTCATGTGGATCGGATTTGTGACGTTTTTTTCTACTCATTAATTGCCATTATTTACCTGAACGCTCTGCTGTGAACTTTGTTGACGGAGTTCTGGCCCCACACACTTTGTCCCATATAATGAAAAGAGACCAAGCCCTTGTCAATATATCAGCGTTCCCTGTTGCTGATGGCATTGTTTGGGATAAATTATCATACGATATCCATGGCCCGACCGAAATTTTGAACATTCCATACGTTTTTCGTGTTTCCTTAGGAGATTTGGTTTTGCCCGACATACATTCAGATGACTGGGATGTTCATGCTGTTCATTCTTTGCTCTCTGATTTAAAATATTATGCAGCATTTGACACTGAAGATTTGTATTTGAATTAGGCTAATTATGCAGATTTATTCTGCTATCAACATTATGGCCATCATTTTTTACACAAGACTAAAACTCAAAGACCCTTTTTTAATTATACCCAGTGGGAACATTGCCCGACACCTTTACAGGGAAGTTCAAAGACCCAACAAAGTAAACTTGTATATTTTTCTGGTTACAATCTGTCAGACCCACAGTCCTATTTCTATAAATTGAAGATGCCGCCCCAAACTAAATTTATGTTGACACATACTAAATTGGTTTACTCCATGTCATTCGGGAATGATTTGTCCGTGAAAGGTTATGAGCATTGGAAGGACACAATTGATTTAAAATCCATTTGGGGTACTAAAGATTGGCAAGTGCAGGGCACTGAAGCTTTGCATCGTGCATGTTTGATACTGTCTCAAATTTTGTTTTTAAATGACACGGTACAAGAGACTACTTGTTTTGGTTTAGCCATGGCCAAAATTCTAAATCTTCCCTCCATTCCATTATTGGCTTGGTATGATACATGACAAACACACACAAACTACACAATTGAAGATTTAGCTGTCATATTTCAAAATGGCACACTTAACTCTTCTAATATTGACCCAGTGGGATAGTTACTGTGGCCAACGAGCCCCAATGCATGTCAACTGCGTTTTCTGAATACCACGAGAGGGTTTACACAAAGTAGACCTGATCCACGTTTTCCACATTCCCATTCGGTTACCCCATATTCGGTGGGTAATTTGTGTCGTCAATGGTTAGAACATTCCACACTGTCGTCTGTGAAACAACATCTTTCTCTTTTGTCAGGGGACATCAATCTGGCTGGGTTTTTTTAGGTCCAAAATCCCCTCGAACAAAACATTTTATTTATACAGCATATAATGACGTTTGGAAGCTATCGCAGATGGAAGCTGCGGTGCGTCTCCGCCAAATTGACCAAGCTAATTTAGAAAAAGTGCTTGCAGTAGTTGATAACAGCATTAATACACTGTCTTCCCGTATATATACTTTGGATAATATTGTGTCATCTGTCATTGATATTGTTCAACATGAGCTGTCTGTTTTGTATCATGGTCAAAATCAGTAACGTTCTGTAATGCAGTTTGGTTGGACCTTGCAAACTCTGAAAAATGGAAAAGTGCCATGGGATTATTTGAATGCTTCTGCACTGTTCTTGCTGTTTAATTTAACTGATAAACAGAAATTATTGTCCATGAAAGACGCAACATACACATTATTACATATTGAACAATTAGAACAGTTACCATTTTCTGTAGCAAAGACTGATTCAGCTGAATGGCTAATACATGGGGTTATTTCACTGCCCATCTCACTTTTTCAGTTCTCTGCCTGCACGAAACACTATCTGGTTGGTAGGTTTGAGCCCCTCTGCAGTACATTTATTCATGAATTGTGGTCGTTACCTTTCACCTACAGATGTCAGTGCGCGGATAAGGAAGTTTTCCTAACGGGAGGACTGCAATTCCACAGTAGGACATTCCCTTGTCTGTAAACAAGTTAAATTGAACGGAGCGTGTAACAGTGGCGGCTGGTGGAATTTGAAACTGGTGGGCCGTATGCAGAACGAATCAACGTATGTGGGCGCAGCGAGCCCGCCCGACGGCAATAAGGGGAGTTCGGGGGGGTGCTCCCCCCGTGAAGAAATTTCTAAAACATTGGCATCTTTTTGGTGCGATTTTCAGCACTATTTCTGTGATAAATGGACTAAAAATTCAGTTCTTCTAGGCATTCATAAAAGAAAACTCATACATTATTTCAGAGAATTTCTGGGTTGCCAAGCAAGTCTGACTTCTGAAGAGGGCTAGGGTACTAAGCAAGACTGCTTTGGCTCTACCCTTTCCAAAAGAACAGACTAGTTAGCGATGTGAACAAGTTCAATGGACAAACCTGGGGACTAGGGAGAGTCCCTCTCCTGAGAAAGAAATGTAAAAAAGATTGGCAAATGGTGCATTTTAAAGCAAATGAATGCAGCGATAAAGCAAGGCTTATTAAGCAGTGGGAACATATAGTCTTGAAATATTAAACACATTAAAAACTGCCCTGTATCTTCTTGCATTAATTTGTTCAACAGTTACTGTAATATGTAAATTGTTCTGCATGACAACAACTTTAGCCCTTTAAAATGTATGCTTGCCCAGTGTCTTGCACTGTATGCAGCATTAACTTTGGAAAAATATGCTCTAACCAGACTTCGGGAAGCACCCACAGCTGCTGGCTGTAACCAGTCATATAGAAATATGTGCAGACAGGTCTTTAAGTGAGATGAAAAAAGTGGGTGCTCCCTATAAAGGAACATGCCAAATACATTTCTGTGATTCCCATAGTGTGCCATCAGACCGGTATTTTGGTTTCTCTCTGAGATGTAATTTTATCCAGATAAATGGCACAGCAACTGACATACGCCTAAAGCCTGTCAGTATGATTGGCTTTGTCACTGGGTGTTAGCTGTTTAAGATAAATGAGTAACAACAATGATTTCTTATAAATAATTAACATTGAAAATGTTTAAATTCTGAAATTGTGAAATAGTGAGTCTGTGAATTAAATCGCATTGAGGCCTGTGGAAGGAGTTTTGGCCTTCAATTATGTGTGCTTTATGTTAGATATGTATCCTCTTTTTCTCTGCATATCTTGTCCATCTGCACATCTTCGACCCCCTCTCTTTCCTCTTCAGCATCCTCTTTTCACTCTTCCCCGAATGCCCTTTCTCACATCTGTCACTTCACCGCCCCCAACATGCACTGCACTCCCTCAAATATAAGCACTTTAATTTCTCTTACTTTTGCCTTACAAATATTTTGACATCAGTGTACCCCCTTCACACACATTTCCACAAAATTTCAGTTGCATATGGAATACACAAATATTGTTCTGTGTGCTCTGCAGAGGCCAACCCACTGACAGGCACTTTGTTTGGCTTTAGCCTTAGCGCCTGCGTGCTCAATCAAAGCCCCTCATAAACACCTGGCATGGCTCATGCCTCAAAGTATGCACAGAAAAAAATACAGATAAACAACACCATTATAAAATAGCTAACTCGTGGGGAATGCAAGATCAAGTAAACATGTAATTTAAAAGCATGCACGCACTTAGGTCACACTTTACCCTCTGTATAATTTCTATTGTCAATCTCTTTTCGGTTGCAAGTTACTTTCAACGCAGCTGTTACCGGAGCCATCATAACAGCACGAGGGCTCTTTAAACCAGTGGCCTCTTCTCCAACAGTGTCTGCTCTGAATATTGCACACAATTAAGCCCAGCTGCATTACGGTTCAACAACTGTTTGTATTAAAAAATGTGCCATAATGCAATGAAACACAAAAACAAATCTAAACATGGGGAAGTAAACTCCCGCTGTATTATTATTTTCATTTTTGTTACGAAGTAGTGTTCTTTAAGTTTTCAGCGCTGCGATGTCTGGAGAGAGGTAACATGGCGGGTAAAAGCAGGCCTGTGCATCCCCTGCAGCACTAAGACGCTACTCTCACCTCACAGACTGAAACCAAACATAATTTTCTGTGCTCTTTATGGCAGATTATGGAGTAAACAGAAAAACTCACTCCAGGCAAAAGCAACAGTATCTCCACACGCCCTTGCCCCGGCCTTGGAGTTAAAATTGCACCAGGCACAGCAGCTCGTACTCCTTAAGTGCTAACTAAACCCGTTTAGTATTTTAGAAATCTGTCACTCTGCGTGATGGAACACGTGTCTTCGCAGCGCTTGGCTTCGGGTGCCCTTTCTTTTCAAGATTGCGAAATAAAGACAACAAAACAACACCTTTTTTAACTGGCACAATTAACAATATCCAGCCTTTCTTTCTCCCCAGAAAGTTGCTGCTACAATTACAGCCTTTTCCCCGCACCCCCCTTAAACCATGCAGGCTCAGACAGTGGCATCTTGGAGACCACAAAGGGAGGCAGCAAATGAAGAGAATATGTTACTAATACATATGCCTCTCTCCTCTTTGTAGCCTCTCTCCTCTGTTTTCGCTCTTCTTCTCCCACCTCATTACTTTCTGCTCTATTCCCTCTCCTTCCCCCTCCGCTTTCTCCCCAGTGTTCTCTCTGTCGCCCTTCTATGTCTCCTTTCTGTGTCCTCCTTATAGCGGTCATCTTCTCTCTCCTCTCTTTGCACTTTCTCTCTTTTTCCTCTTCCCCTTCCTCTGTCTGTTCTCTATCACTCTCCACTCCCTCCCCTGTGCTTTTTCTGTCCTCTATTCACTGTCTCCCCCCACCCCCTCCCTACGTCCCACTCCCTCGGTTTCCCCATCACCCGAGTTACAAATGATCTGTATTATCTTCTATTCGAATGATGGAGAATAAAATTGAAATGAATTTGCCTCTCCGAGAAGGCCTTCAGTACCTATCTAAGAGACACCCAGAGAGCTCCCAGAAGCCGAACTTCAGCTCGAAGCACCTCGTATCAAAGTCTCTCTTTCCCATCTCTCTAGCGCTGCAGCAACTGCATGGAACTGTCTGCCTTTCGAAACCACTAGTAACTGAAACCTTCTCACGTTTGTGAAACACCTAAAACCGCCACGCTTCCACCTCTTCTTGAACTAGCGCCTCTTCTCTTCTCTCTAGCGCTTAACCCCTTTCTATCCTTGTACGTTTATATGCGATGCCCCTATTGCAAGGTTCTGCAAACATTTTTCCTCACTTATTCTGTCTTTTTGTTAATTAAATCAAAACATTTCCTAATAATCTTGTGGTGCGGGAGCGCTACATAAAACAGTTACATAAATAAATAAAAAGGAAAGTATGAGACATACATTTGATTTTTACATGATATATGGTAATTGTGGTAGGAACGTGCATTCAAGCTCACTCTACCTGTATAGCTCCTTGATGCCTGAACCTGGACCGAGCTTCAGGGAAATGATCAATAGTTAAATGATGAAGGTTGACAATAGGCGCTTTATAAATTGCTGTAGCGCTACAGGAGTGCGAAATTTCTACATTGGGAACCTCGTCTAGCTAGCAAAAAAATAGAAAAGTCGTTGTAAAGTCAAAGTAACTGCAAAATCGCTATTCTTTTAGTGAACAGGTGTTTTTCTGCACTCTGCATGCGCACCGCTCTGTGTGTCTCTCTCTCTCCCTCAAACCTGTAGACTATGATAAAAATAAGCTTTTACTCAAGTGTTGCTCTCGCTGCATGAAGCCATCATCCGTGCCTGTGACACCCTAAATGCTGCCTGTTTAACCAGCAGCATAGGAACGAATTGCTGTGAGAATGAGGCATCCCTGGACCCTGTCTATGATCAGACATATTCCCACACCCGTAAACCTTTCGGTAACTTAGTACTTCAGTTAAGTGCTTGACATTGCCTTTCGGGTACTTCAGGGCGCTAAGGGTTTAGGCAGAAGTTAGAGTCCGATGGGTGAAGTTGGAGAGAGGTGGGTGGAGGCATCGGTAGGTCCGAGGCTACACAAAGGACGGTGGCTTGACTGGACACTTGTCAGTTCCAGAATCTTGACCTTGCTTCTATTATTCCAGTGGAAAACGTGGCCAAGGTGTGAGGCGAGGTCGGAGGCAGATGTGAGAGTCACAAATGGCCCCGGACACTGCGACACATTCAGAACAGCAGACACCCGGACGAGGCACAGCACATGATGCTGGCCGTAAGGATAGCTCTATTCATCCAATCACCGTTCTCTGGCTGGAGCTGGAGAAGGAGGACTGATTGCACCGCAGGGCAGCCTCAATATTTGTATGACTCGTTGGTTGCCCTGTGGGTGGCAGAGGGTCAAGGACTATTAGCGATGTATCCATGAGGCTTAAACCAAAATGTGGATTCTGACAGACACATACAGACCCCACAACCATTCATGCATTGGCCTCTGTGTGCAGCCACCGCAGCATGCCAATTGTTGGCTACTGGGTGGATGTTTACATAGGTACCTATCTGCCCCCTCAGAAGCGGACTGTGCCAACCAATAATTACTATAGATTCACCAATTATGCAAATCTGGATCCTACAAATCAAACATCAGATTTGACCGACCGGGTGAGTAGGAGGCAATAGATACACTTAGCCAGCCATCAGAATCTTAAAGTGTCAACTGTGTTCTTAGTTCGCACTGTAGACCTCGGCAAACCTCCAATACGTGTCAAGTCAGTGGGCATTGGCATAGGGCAGCAATGGGCCTTGGAAGTCCATTAAAGAAGAGCCATGGGTTAGCTGCTCGGTGCCCCACTAGCACACTGTGGGCCCAAGTCGCGGCTCGCAATACTCGCGGGGGGGGGTCGCGCGGGGGTGGGGCGGCCGGGGGAGAATAAAATTAAGAAAACTTACCTGACTGCCTCTGCTCCTGGGCCGGCCCCGGGGTCTCGCGTTGGCGCCCAACGTCTTCAGGAACAGCCGCGCAGCGTCACTGAAGTGGCAACCCCTCTAAGCCAATACTGGCGCTGCTCCAGCAGCGCCAGTATTGGCTTAGCAGGGTTACTCGCCGCCCTGCCGTCTATTAGGAGACTGAGGGTTGCAGCGTTGAGCAACCCTCGGTCTCCTAATGCGCAGCCGCCAGCCAGACAGACACTAGTGCGCATGACTGGGCTGGGTGGAAAAATTCTCCGACCTTCACCCAGCATGCGCACTTGTGCTGCTGCCTGGGGTGCGCTCCGCGCCACCCCCTGGCTGCCTGAGAATGCATGTCAGTCAGCATGACGCCGGACCGCCCACCCCCTTCAGACTCTGAAGGGGGTGGGCGGTCCGGCCTCCGGTGTCATGCTGACTGTCTGACATGCATTGTCAGTTAGTTTACTGTTTGTTTACTTTGCGGCTTTGCGGGCGCGGGCGGCTTGTGGGGTAACGCCCCAGCGCCCTAATGGACGCACCGCCACTGGCGTGTAACGTTTCGGCCCCTAATCTGGCTTGTTTTTTTAAAGGTACCCCTGGCCCGGCTATTATTCCTGCACTAACTTTGCTTTCTAACGGTAGGTATCATATTTTAAATTACCACGACTGCTGTGGCTTATGGACAGGCATCCCGTATATAGTAATGGTTTGACAACGTGTTACATGTTGCAGCAATGTCCCATTTCCTTCCTCTCATGGGATCGTAGATAGTTCGCTTTGGCCTTCCATTCTAACTTTGAAAACAGATTTCAATAAACTAAGCAGACTCAAAGCGCTATTGTTTCAACAAGAAGTCACTCTCACATCAGGTCGAGAGACCTTCGAATTGCAGGTGGCGAGAACCGCAAGTGAGATACAGTCGCTGCTAAACATGAATCTCCCACTCCATTTTAGTGAATTAAAACACCAAATATTTAATGCGTCTGATACTGAGGGCCTTGGCCCACGTTTTTAAACTCCTTTCAGACTATTTTTGGAGTAATACCGGCCTTTATTCATTCTATATTTTCCAGCTCCTTTGGAGGGTTTCCCCTGGTGCTCCTGTTGATTTGCGGCGTGCTGGTTCTCCTATTATTGGTTTGCAATGGATGTTCGATCTGTGGAACTGCCCAACCCGGTCCAGTTGCAGCTGTACCGAGATCGAATGTGACAGCTTTTTGGTTCTATGCCAGTGACGTCCTTTGCCATCGACTATTGGCTGACCTTCCATTATGCCTACTTCACCTGCGTGCAACCTGTGTTCCACTGTCTCCGGTTCTCCTTTCAATGGGCCCTGGATGTCTTCCTCTCCAATGCCACACACGCTGCCCTGGATAACGATCTGTTATTGGGTCCGTAGAAGGCCAGAGATCAGGAATGAGCCATGGGTAGGCGTCTGTTGTGCGATCCTCTGCTTGGACCAACGGCAGACTTGAGTACCTGTGCCTGTGCGCAGCGCCTTATAGACCGCAGTTTCATCGAGGTTAACGCAGGTTGCCTGGACATGCTGCTAACAGCCTCTGGATATGAGGAGCATATGTGCTCATTCGAACTACTAAACTGGATGGCATACCTTTTCAATATGGAGGGACTGACAGCATTCTGGAGTTCAGGGCATTCCGCTTTTCATCTAACATTTTTCTCTGTGAAGAATAACTACGAATGGATGGGTTTTTGAGTACCCAATTGGCAAAATATTTTGTTGAGTGTGCAAAATATATATTTGCAAAAATATATATATATTTTTTTTGACCTCATGACTTTCATAATTGGAATAACACTAAGACGCTTTGCCTCTGCTTACTTCTGATTTCTGTCTTAGCACAGGGCTAACGACCTGGCCAAGGGGAGGGTGTCACTTGGTCCATAGGGACATTGTCATTTTCACTAAGTTAGCATGAGTACGTTGCAGCTTGCCTGCTGCTTTGCGCACGTTACTACATGTCTTTTTTTTTGCAATATTTTCTATGGCTGCTTTCACATGAGAACTCATTGTTGTGTTTGCTCTCTGCATGTTTCTTAGATTTTGACTGAACATTATGTGCAAGGTCGAACAATAATGCCCCTTTTTTCTTTGTTCTGGCCAAACCTTAGCCCTTGGACAGAACATACTGATGCAGCTGTTTGGACAGCGTACTGTGGTTTTTAGTGGGGTACACATATTAGGTGGGACACACTTGGAGAGGGAGCTTTCCAGAGAGAAGAGCGAGACAGCACCTATGATGTAGATCTACCAGCTATAGGCTAAGGTATGTGGTCTACTGACAAAGCCCAGAGATCTTCTGATGTATATTAATACTGCTCCGTAGCAAGGGGAGGGAGGTTAGGCTCCATTGTCTTTTTATGATGACATCTCCCTTTATGATTTATGGACTAGCTGCTATGCTGACTATATTTGTACTATGCATTTTCCTGCTTGTTGTGGTACGTATACTGCATGTTGGGGCCTGGTAGTTAAAATAAATATTTTAAACTATTTCGTGTCTCTGTCAGATCTTATTGTGGACAAGAGCAAGAGTACGAGCAAAAGGGGTGTGTCTTGTTACCGCGATTCTTGAGCGATCTGGGAGTGTTGTGTTCTGGGGTGTCTAATCATTTGTTGCTCTGTGAGTGAGTAGGAGAGCAAGTGAGACACTAAAGCTAGTCGGTCCTGGGTTCGTGGGTACTAAGGTGGTAGGAAGACCCAGTCCCTATACACCAAGGTCCCATACTCCTGCGCATAGTTAGGTGTTTGTCCAGAATCCCTGCAACAGACAAGGAGCCGTTCCCATGGACGTCGCTCGTCGAAGTCAGGTAAATCGCACCGGAAGGGTTGGAGGTCACGGAGGCCCTCGGCCTCGCGAAGCCGTGACGCTGGTGCCAGTTCCTCCTGGTCCTTACCGGAGGCGGTTGCGCAGGAGTCGACCCTGAGTTTTTCGCCATATCCTGGCGAGGGGGCGGCTAGCGCCCAAATGGAATTGTATGTTCGAGGCATGTGAGCTGTAGATCACATGCTTTGCATACTCCTGCCATCTAGTCTTGGGTCCGGATGTTTGCAAGTTGTTTTTCTTCAAAGAAGTCTTTCCAGTCACGAGGTAAGGTGACTCCTCCTTTCGGTGATAGTGCGCATGGGCATCGACTCCATTGTTAGATTGTTTTTTTCCGCCATCGGGTTCGGACATATATTGCTGCACTCCCGTTCGAAGCCGTTCTTCGGGTTCCCCTCGGTGCACAATCCACTCAACCCGCGTCGGTATTGTTTTCAAACGCGTTCCCACTTCTCCGTGAATCGTATCCATCGGAAACCTTCTGGAAGGCTTTCCGGCCTAACTGCGTCGGTCCACCTCACAGTCGATGGAACGGACTCCATTCAAATTCTGTCCTCTGTGCCACGCGAAGTATCCGCGCACCAACTCGCACGAAGTGTGCAACTTGTGCTTGTCTCCGGAGCACAACGAACAGGACTGCGACACATGTAAATCTTTCCGATCGAAGAAAATGCTCCATGATAGTCATGCTCGACGTCGCGAAATGCAGACTCAAAACGTCGAATACACGCCGGACATCTTCAGGAAAGGATCCGAGCATGAATTCGATGCACAAGGGGCCGAGGAAGAACAAGAAGAACTTGTGTCTATTCCAGAATCTGACTCCGAGATGGAAGAAGACTTGCCACAAGGTCAACGTCCACTGAGTACCGAATATCCCTTGCCCCAAACTCCACAACAGCCCAAGCAAAAGGCTTCGGTTCTACCCACACCTTCGGGCCACGGTCGACACCGAGAAGATGTTTCGAACGCCCCACCTTCCGGCTCGGCACCAAAACACGCCACCTAGCCTTCCGGCTCTGGATCAAGGCGGCAAAGGCAGGCACCGAGCCGAAACCTTCAGGCTCGAAGCCGTAAACCGCTTCGGAGCCGAAATCATTGACACCGAAATCAAAGACTGCTTCGGAACCGAAATCTTCCTCGACGAAAAGTCTCTCCATCCAGGCACCGAAGTCCTCGGCTCCGAAACCGAAAAATGTTCGTTCGAGGCATATGAGCTGCAGATCGTACACTGTGCATGAGATCGCCATCTGGTGTTGGGCTCGGATGCTTGCACTTTGTTGTTGTCTTGGAAGAGTCTTTTGTAGTCACGAGATAGGTGACTCCTCCTTTGGACGATAGTGCGCATGGGCATCGACTCCATGGTTAGATTGTTTTTTTCCGCCATCGGGTTCGGATGTACCTTGCTGCGCTCCGGATCCACATCGATCGGTTCCCCTCTCGACGCGCAGAAGAACCTCCTACCGTTCGACGGTATTGTTTTCGATCGCGATCCCCTCATCGCGTCTCCACTCCAACACTGTTTCGAGTCCGGTCGCCGACGTTGGTCCGTTGGGCGTGTCGGCGCCATCATCCAGCATATGGAAAGGACTCCATTTAAAAAATGCAGGTGTGGGGCTAACTTCCACACACAGATCTCCACGAGATCTGTAATCTTTGCCTCTCTCCAGAACACGAGAGCCAACACTGCCAAGCCTGTGACTCCTTTCGGTCCAAAAGACCATCCGTGATCGCCGGGCCCGACGACACGAAATGTCCAGGTCAGCCGCTCCCGCACCGGACGACATCTTTGACACAGGCTCCGACAACCCGGACACCGGAGATTTACAAATCGACACCTCCGGAGCCGAAGACTCAGGGTCCGACGACCAACTCATCACACCACACCAACGTACTGTGAGTACTGACGTCGATGCCCCTGCCCCCAAGAAACAAAAGGCTTCGGTCACACCTTCGCCTTCGGGCCTAGGTCTGCACCATCACAAAGCTTCAGGAGCCCCGCCTTCCGGCTCGACTCCCAAGCACCTAAAGCCTTCTGGCAGCTCGGGACCGAGCCAGCCACGTCCCGGAGCCGAAAAACACTCATCGGCACCGAAACACAAGACTAAGGTCTCGGCACCAACAGACCCTTCGGCGCCAAAGTCCAAGGTCCCAGACACCTCGACACCGAAGCATACCAAACCTTCGGAGTCGACAAAAAAACCCTCGGTGTCGAAAACTTCACCAAAGGACACCAAACAACCTCGCAAGCCCAAACAACACTCGGAGCCGAAATCTTCGATGCCGACCAAACACGCCAGCTCAGAAGAACTCTTGGTTCCCATCGACCCAAAGCAGAAAACTCTGCACATTGACCCTATTACCGGACAGGTACAATCAGTAATACCTCACAAGAGGAAGATACAGGAACCAACCACACCTGAGCCACCTCATAAGAAGAAAGACTCTTCCACATCACCTATAAGGTCTTTCTCTCCACCTCCACAACACCTCAGCCCTCTACACTCCCCGCCTCACTCTCCTCCACCTTGTTTTTCACCACAAGGGGATACAGACAGGGAGGATCATGATGATGACATGCAGTCACCTCACAACACCTACACTGATGACGACCTTCACAGTATCCCACCACAAGACCCCTGGGACAGTTATGACCTCCCAGATATACCTGTCCCTGAACCATACCCATCAAAAGCCTCACCTCCAGATGATGCTATAGGGTTTTCACAGGTGATAAACAGGGCAGCACAATACCATGGTGTCAAGTTACACTCAGACCCCCTGGAAGAAGACTTTTTACTAGAAACTTTTAGCCAGCCTCAAAAGTCTACCCATACTCTACCTATGCTTAAAGGCATTATTAAACATGCCCCTGAGGTCTTCAAAGACCCAGTTAGGGCTAGGGTTCTTAACCCAAGGATCGAGAAAAATATAAACCTGCCCCTTCTGACCCAGCTTATATTAAAGGCCAACTCCCTCTAGACTCATTAGTAGTTGCTAATGCACGGAAAAGGGCAAACTCCCAGACTACTGGTGAGACACCACCACCAGACAAGGAGTCCAAATTACTCGACGCATCGGGAAAAGAGTTGCGTCTCAAGCAGCAAACATGTGGCGCATCGCCAATTCCCAAGCCTTACTGGCGAGATATGACAGAGCCCATTACGACGAGCTTGAAAAGCTCATTGAGCACCTTCCAGATCAGTATAAGACCAAGGCCAATGATCTAATACAAGAAGGCAAGATTGTCACAAACACCTCAATAAAGTGCGCCCTTGACGCAGCAGATACAGCAGCACGCACAATAAACTCAAGCGTTTTGCTGCGCAGACACGCATGGCTACGAATATCTGGCTTCAAGCAGGAGGTACAATCTACCATCCTCAATCAACCCTTAGACCAGGAACACCTGTTTGGGCCTAATGTGGACACTTCTCTAGAAAAAATGAAGAAGGACACAGACACAGCCAAAGCTATGGGAGCTCTACAAGCCACACCTAGCAGAGGTTCCTTTCGTCGCTCCTTATATAGAGGCGGCTCCAAAACTACAGCCACAGACACCACCTCTGCTAACTACAAAAACACCACTCAAACCTCCTCTAATAGAGGTTACTCCAGAGGTAATTACAAAGGTAATAACAACAGGGGTAGAGGACGCGGGTTTAACACACGCACCTCCCCTACCACCAAACAGTGACTTCCCTCCGTTTCCCCCGATCATTCCACTCCCGTCGGGGAAGACTGTCAAAGTTCCTACCTGCGTGGAATTCCATCACCACCGACAGGTGGGTAATACAAATTATCCAGTATGGTTACTGCCTCGAACTCACTTCTACTCCCCCAACATACCACCCAGACAGCGTCCCATGTCCACGGAACATCTAACGCTCCTCAATCAAGAGGTTCTCTCTATGCTCCAAAAGCACGCAATAGAACCAGTCCCTCTACAACATCAGGGCACAGGGGTTTACTCACTATACTTTCTAATCCCCAAAAAGGACGGTTCCCTCAGGCCCATACTGGACCTCAGACCCCTCAACTATTACATTCACTCAGATCATTTTCACATGATCACTCTTCAACAAATACTTCCACTACTCCAACAAGGCGACTTCCTTGCCACACTAGATCTCAAGGACGCCTATTTCCATATTCCCATTCACCCTGCGCACAGGAAATACCTAAGGTTCATAGTGGACGGACAACATTATCAGTTCAAAGTCCTCCCATTCGGGGTGGCAACAGCACCAAGGGTTTTCACCAAGTGCCTAGCAGTAGTAGCTGCGCACTTACGAAGACAACACATTCACGTGTTTCCGTATCTAGACGACTGGCTAATAAAAGCCAAGTCACACAACCAATGTGTACAGCACACACTCCAAACAGTTCGGCTACTACACAATTTGGGGTTCACAATAAACCATACCAAATCGCATCTCCATCCCTCCTACATACATCAGTACCTAGGAGCCACAATCGATACCTCCAGGGCCCTTGCATACCCCAATCCTTCCAGGATAACAAGTATGCAAGCCCTCATCAACAAATTCCTACCTCAACACTACCTTCCAGCTCGAGTGTTTATGCAACTCGTAGGAATGATGGCCTCGTGCATCTTTATTGTCCCTCACGCACGACTTCAAATGCGGCCCCTGCAAGAATGCTTAGCACGTCAGTGGAACCAAGCTCAGGGCCAGCTTACAGATCTGGTGTTGGTAGACAGCCGCA
This sequence comes from Calotriton arnoldi, assembly GCA_963921515.1. Classification (NCBI taxonomy): domain Eukaryota; kingdom Metazoa; phylum Chordata; class Amphibia; order Caudata; family Salamandridae; genus Calotriton; species Calotriton arnoldi. The sequence goes on along the minus strand of CAWUFW010001967.1, from coordinate 651,610 downwards.
CTCATCGCTCTCTGCAATGGTGGAACATACAAAACATTTCCAAAGGGCGGCCGTTCCTAGAGCCAGTTCCACAAATAGTGCTCACAACAGACGCATCTCTCACCGGGTGGGGAGCTCACCTCCTTACCCACACAACGCAGGGCAGCTGGACCAAGTCACAAAAACTGCTCCACATCAACCACCTAGAATTATTAGCAATATTTCTAGCGCTAAAGTCATTCCAACCGCATCTTACTCACAAGACTGTCTTAGTCAAAACAGACAACATGACAGCAATGTACTATGTACAAAAACAGGGGGGGACACACTCTCTACAGCTGTCTCGCCTGGCGCAAGCCATATGGAGTTGGGCCATTCCTCAAAACATTTACCTCCTTGCAGAACACCTTCCAGGAGTTCACAATCACATTGCGGATCTGTTAAGTCGACAGACACAACAGATTCACGAATGGGAACTGCATCCGCAAGTTCTACAACCTTTTTTCCAAATGTGGGGCCATCCACAAATAGACCTGTTCGCCACACAAGAAAACACAAAATGCCCAACCTTCGCCGCCAGGTTCCCACACCCGTCGTCCAAGGGCAATGCAATATGGATGAACTGGTCAGGCAGATTTGCATACGCTTTTCCGCCTCTCCCACTCATTCCCCTAGTAGTACGCAAACTCAGACAACAGTCTCTAACAATGATCCTAGTTGCTCCCACATGGGCAACACAACCATGGTTCACAACACTTCTCGAACTCTCAGTAGTTCCACACCACAAACTGCACCTCTCTCCACACCTCTTAACTCAGAACCATGGAGAGATCAGACACCCCGATCCAGGTCAACTGAATCTGGCAATATGGCTCCTGAAGTCCTAGAGTTCGGTTACCTTAACCTTCCACCTGAGTGTATGCAGGTCATTAAAGAAGCCAGACGTCCCACTACCAGGGCTTGTTATGCAGCAAAATGGAAAAGGTTTGCTATTTATTGCAATAACAACAATATCAACCCACTAGATGCCTCCATACAAAACATTATCTGTTACTTGCTGCATCTGCAAACATGTAACCTAGCATACTCATCCATAAGATTACATCTTGCCGCTCTAGCCGCATACTTACAAAACAGACAGCATTTGTCACTGTTTCGAGTACCTGCAATTAAAGCCTTTATGGAAGGCCTTAAAAGAATCATTCCCCCTAGATTGCCACCCTCTCCAGCATGGAATCTAAATATTGTCCTCACCAGGCTCATGGGTCCCCCATTTGAACCTCTGCACAAATGTGAGTTACAATTTCTTACATGGAAAGTAGCCTTCCTAATTGCAATAACCTCTCTCAGAAGAGTGAGTGAGATTCAGGCTTTAACCATACAAGAACCTTTTTACAAATCCATCGTAATAAAGTAGTTCTCAGACCAAACCCCAAATTCCTACCTAAAGTAATTTCTGCTTTTCACCTTAACCAATCAATAGAGTTACCCGTCTTTTTCCAAGACCCAGACTCTGTAGCAGAAAGAGCTCTACACACACTAGATGTCAGAAGAGCCCTACTTTACTACATTGACAGGACCAAACCTTTCAGAAAGACAAAACAATTATTTGTAGCTTTCTCCCCACCACATAAAGGTAATCCCATCTCAAAGGCTGGCATTGCTAGATGGATAGTCAAATGCATTCAAATTTGCTACCAAAAGGCTAAACGCACCTTAATAATTCCCCCTAGGGCACATTCCACACGTAAACTAGGGGCTTCTATGGCATTTTTAGGGAACATCCCCTAAATGACATATGTAAGGCAGCAACATGGTCTCACGCCACATACCTTTACCAAACACTACTGTGTTGATGTACACGCAAAGCAGCAAGCTGCTGTGGGCCAAGCTGTTCTTAAAACACTTTTTCAGACTACTGCAACTGATACAGGTGACCACCGCTAGGGGAGACACTGCTATACAGTCTATGCACAGTGTACGATCTGCAGCTCATATGCCTCGAACGGTAAATGCTACTTACCAGTATGCATCTGTTCTTGGCATGTAGAGCTGCAGAGTCGTACACGCCCACCCACCTCCCCGGAACCTGTATCTGTTCCAGTATAATCTTAGATATATTCACATGGACATCTTTTTCTTCTTACTGACTCCATCTTTTCCCATCATGGCGAAAAACAATCTAACCATGGAGTCGATGCCCATGCGCACTATCGTCCAAAGGAGGAGTCACCTATCTCGTGACTACAAAAGACTCTTCCAAGACAACAACAAAGTGCAAGCATCCGAGCCCAACACCAGATGGCGATCTCATGCACAGTGTACGACTCTGCAGCTCTACATGCCAAGAACAGATGCATACTGGTAAGTAGCATTTACCTTCCGAAGCCACAGGATCCAATTTTCGACCTCCCACCACCGAAATCGGACCCGAAACAAAAGGAACTTTATATAAATCCACATATAGGACATGTCCTTTCTAAACTGCCTTAGAAACGCAAACCTGAATCAGAGGACACACTTTATCATATTCCTTTGAAGAAGAAGAATGTAGGTACTAGCCCCTCTCCTCCTCCTTCACCACGTTCCCCTGCACCACCATCTCCACCATTGAAGCATTTACTCATTACACCAACTAACTCTCCACCACCTGATGATGACTGAGATGGGGGACAACATTTTACCAATAGATCCCTGGAAGGATTACAACACTGATTCGCCCACAGATAACGACCCAGATCTTTACCCTGCAAAGCCTTCCCCTCCTGATGATAATGTGGGATATCTAGAATTTTCCAGTATTGAATCTTTCATACATTTACATGCTTGTATCTTCCCCGCCGTCATGGTGGGAGTCTCACGGTAAAGGAAATAGATAGCAGTAAAAGAAAAAACTGCATAGGTACCATAGATTACTATAGACTTTGGTATCCCAGTATCATCATTATGTGGACCAAATGTCAGCCAATGAGACGCCAGCCCTGAGATCACACTCCCCAGCAGAGCCATCATACCTCAGATTTCCAACCGCCGTCGTGTGAGAAGGAGTCTCCCTGAGCTTTGCTCAGTTTGTTCCCTTGGTTGAACTTTTGACCTGTATTTTACAGCATTTCCTTCTGGAATTGAGGTATTGTCTTTTCTTCAAAATGTCTGAAAGCTCTAAAAAGAGGCTATTCAGACCCTGTATATCTTGTGGGAAGGCCAGGTTGTTCTCTGAGGACCCCCACAAGGATGGTTTATACTGCCTCTATCCAAAGCACGTCCCTAAGGAGTGCAAACATTGTAGGACATTTTCAGCAAAGACACTTAAGGATAAAGAGGCACGTTTGTTATTGTGGCTCCAAAAGAAAAAGGCCACTTCAGAATCTGACTGAGGATGATTCTAAGGCTCACTCCTCTTCAAAACGCAAAGGAGGAGCTTCTGAGGAGAAATCTGATTTAAAAAAGCAAAAAATGAGTAAATCTAAGGAAAAGAAGTCATCTTCCTCCTCTCTGCCTCATAATCCTGTCAAAAGTCCTCAGAGACGAGGGCTCCGTCGTCGGATCCGTCGACGAAGAAAAGAGTTTCTACAACCATTCCATCGACGAAGGCGTCGACGACGACAGTTACGACGACGGCGGCCTCGTCGACGGCGATTACGAAGACGACACCGTCGACGATTGGGTCGTCGACGACGGGTACGGAGACGACACCGTCGACGACTGCTTTTTTGACACCGTCGTCGATTTCGTCGACGATCGCTCAGTCGACAACTTTTAAATCTCCACTGAAAAGATCACTGACGACGATCTCTATTAAAAGGTTGCCACCGTCGACGGGCTCGTCGACGGAGAGATCTGGCAATTCAGAATTTAATTTCTCCGCTGCCTCTATCAAATCTTCTTGAGATGCAGGAGTCTGAAGAGGAAAGCCCATATGGGGTCGCATACAGTCCTTCTCAGCTGAAAATTAAAAGTCAGGACACTGATGAGGAGGAATATCAAGAAGTGCAGGAGGATTTCTCTTTTAAAGATCGACCTCTAACCGGTTCAAAAAGATATGAGTCTTTTCAACAATCCTCAATCCCCATGGTAAAACATATATGGGAGGAGGGATTGAAAATATGAGGAATCCAGCTTCCGTCGCAGCCTCGGTTCCCAGGATTGAGAAGTACCGGGCTCCCAAATCCTCTCCGGCATGTGTTATTGGTCATCCCCGACCAGAGTCTGTGGTGATGCAAGCTGCACAAAGAATCCATCGGCTACATGTTCAGCTCCTCCTGACAAGGAAGGGAGGAAACTTGATGGAACAGGCAAATGCTTTGCAGTCATGGCAGCAGCTTCTATTAAAGCATCAAATGCGCTCGCCATAATTAGCCGTTTCAACAGGCAAATGTGGTCGGATATAGCTCCTCTTTTATCACATCTACCGGAGGACAAGAAAGAAGAGGCTACACTAATTTTACAGAACGGAGCTAGAGCAGCTTCAGAATCCATAGACATAGCCATGGATATATCAGCGGTGGCGTTCAGACAAATGGCAGGAGCCAAAGCACTTCGCAGGCAGGGATGGCTTAAGGCTACCTCATTCAGACCGGAAGTACAGACTAAGATAGTAGACATGCCCTTCGACGGAGAAAATGTATTTGGCAGCCACGTGGATGATGCCCTGCAGGATATTAAGAAAGATACGGATACGGCGAGGGCATTAGGTTCACTGCAACAAGGTAGATTTCAGTCCTTTCGTGGCAGAGGATCAAGAGGACACTATCAACAGAGATCGTCCTATCAGTCCAATAGATACCAGCCGTACCATCAACAAGGGTATCGTCAGTATGCAAATACACAGCAATTTCGATCCTCAAATACGTCTTACCAACAACAGTCCAGACGAAAGCCATCGGCAAGAGGAAAATTACAGGGCGCCAATCGAAGACAGTGACAATTCCAAGGCGCCAACAACCTCGTCATTCCACAGCCTCCATCAGACCCATTACCTTTCTTCCTATTACCACCAATGGCTGTCTATAACATCGGACAGATGGGTGCTAGACATAATTCGTCAGGGTCACACCCTAGAGTTCCTCTACAAACCACCAGATCGTCCTCCCATTCACAGAAAACAGCAACATCTCTCGGCTCTCAAGGCGGAAATTCTGTCTCTTCTGGTAAAAGGAGCAATAGAGGAGGTCCCTCTTCAAAAGCGAGGGAAAGGATTCTACTCGCATTTTTTCCTCATACGGAAAAAGCAATTAAACAAATGGAGACAGGTAATGGATCTCAGAGGCTTGAACAAGTTCATCAGGAAACAATCTTTCCGTATGCTATCTCTTCAAGAAATTCTGATGATGTTGAGAAGAGGGGAATATATGACATCTTTAGATCTATTAGATGCATACTTCCATATTCCAATCCACGTATGACACAGACGGTATCTCAGATTCGCGGTGGCGGGGTGCCAATACCAATTCAGAGTGTTACCCTTCGGTCTCCGATCCACGCCAAGAGTGTTCACGAAATGCATGGCACGGGTTGCAGCGTATCAGAGGCAGCAAGGTCCTCAGATATATCCATATCTGGACGATTGGTTGATAAAGGGCGCATCGTACCAAGACACTCTGGAGTCCTTGGAATGTTGCATGAATCTCTTCCAGTTTCTGGGGTTACGGATAAACATGGAAAGATCCTCTCTAATTCCGTCCCAGTCTCTTCAATTTCTAGGAGCCTTATTGCAAACCAGAGAAGCAAAAGCGTACCCTTCAGAGGAACGCATCCGAAAGATTCTGAAGCTAACTTCACAACTAAAGAAAAGAAAGTCCACTTCAGTAAGGATATTCAAATCCTTGTTGGGGATGATGTCCTCCTGCATCCCCTTAGTTCCAAATTGTCGGCTTTACATGCGGCCTCTACAAGAACTTCTAGACCTTTAATGGGTGCAACATCAAGGCTCCTTCGAGGATCGGATCCTCATCAATCCTCAAATAAAGGAGGCGCTGTCATGGTGGGGAATAAGGCAGAAATTATCAGAAGCGCTAATCTTCGAGCCTCAATCTCCCAGTTATATAATGACAACAGATGCATCATTGCAGGGATGGGGAGCGCACCTTCAAGACCTAGAAATCCAAGGACACACTGGAACAAACGAGGCTCAATTACACATCAACTTATTGGAGTTAAAAGCGGTGTTCTTGGGCCTCCAAGCCTTTCTCCCCAGGATTCACAATTCTCCAGTACTAGTCAGGACAGACAGTACAACAACGATGTTTTATCTAATAAAACAAGGGGGAACAAGATCAAAGCCCCTATCAGCGCAAGCTCAAGAAATTTGGAAATGGCTTCTAATACACAATATCTCTCTGCAAGTTCAACATGTTCCCGGAATACACAACATAAGAGCAGATTCACTAAGCAGATCAGCAAGTGTTTGTCACGAATGGGAACTGAATTAGGATCAACTCATTCGAATATTTCGCTTATGGGGCACTCCAGCTCTGGACCTGTTTGCCAATCGAAACAACAAAAAGTGCTAACAGTTTGCAAGCAGATTCCCTCAGCCAGGATCTTGGGGGAATGCTCTTCAGCTACGTTGGACAGAGATGTTCGCATATGCATTTCCCCCATTCCCGCTGATCCCAAAGGTGCTCAGGAAAATGAGATGGGAACCGTGTCACTTAATTCTGATAGCCCCGGCATGGGCCGAGACAATTCTGGTTCTCGGAGCTTCTTCACTTATCAGTGACTCCCAGAGTGCAGTTTCCTCTAATCCAGGATTTGATTTCCATGAACAGGGGGCAAGTTCTTAATCCCCAGTTGGCCTCGCTGAACTTGTCGGCATGGAACCTCATGAGCACGAATTTCAGTCCTTAAACATTAATGAAGAATGCCGAGATATCCTCTCCCACTCTCGTGCAATTTCCACAAATAAAACCTATGTGGCAAAGTGAAAAGGTTTTGCCAATGGTGTTTGACACAATCTCTTCACCCCTTGCACTCTTCTCCGGAGCAGGTTCTCCTTATCTATTACATCTAGCCAAGGCAGGCCTTTCTCATGCATCAGTCAAAGTGCATCTTGCTGCCATTTCAAGATATCGCAGGAAACCAAATCATCCATCTCTTTGGTCACAGAGAGTGATAAAGGAATTCTTGAAAGGATTGTTCAGGGTTTCCCTCCAATTAGACATCCATCAGTTCCATGGCAGCTTAACACAGTCTTGGCGCAACTAATGAAACCACCTTTCGAACCGATTCACAAAGCTGAGCTACAGTTTGTATCTTGGAAAGTGGCTCTACTCCTGGCTCTGACGTCAGCGATAAGGGTCAGTGAGATTCGGGCTTTTTCCATCACAGAGCCTTTCCTTCAATTCAAAACAGACAAGGTGATATTACGAACGAACCCTAAATTCATTCCGAAAGTCCCTTCGGATTTTCACCTCAATGAGCCTATTGTTCTACCCACATATTTTAAAGACCCATCGTCTGCAGCAGAAAAATCTTTGCACACACGTCAAGAGGTGTTTAAAATTTTATATTGATAAGACAAAGTCCTTTAGAAAGACAAGTCAGTTGTTAATAGCGTTTGCTGGTCCCAGAAAAGGTTTGGCTTTGTCAAGGACTAGCATATCCAGATGGATAACCTCAGCCATTACTTTGTGTCACAAGAATGCCGGAAGTCCTTTACGCTCGACGGTTCGAGCTCACTCAACCAGAAAAATGGCGACTTCAGCTGCATTGTTTGCGGGAGTATCGCTTCCGGATATTTGCAGAGTGGCAACGTGGAAGAATGTCCACACGTTTACCAAGCACTACTGTCTGGACACAGCTTGGAAAGCAGATTCAGCAGTGGGACAAGCCGTGCTACGTCACCTGTTTCATTAAGGTATTTACCTTACAATTTTCTAAAAATGGCTCTTTTGTTCTTGTTAAATGTCTTTTCTTAAATGTTACATTGAATAGTTCTCACTATATGTCTTTGATTTTTATATAATATATTGCATTAAGATGCATGCTGATACAGACAATCTGTTTTATCTTCTAGAGGAATATATTTTAATCTCTCAAACAGGAAGCAGAGCCTGAGAAAAAAGGGTGCTATCCTGGAAACGCTTCCTTGTAAGAGTACTGCCTTCTATTCTGATACAAGCATGTGAATCTATGAAAGATTCAATACTAGAGAAGAAACAAGTTGCTTACCTGTACACTATGGTTCTCCAGATTTGATATCTTTCATAGATTCACATGCGACCCGCCCGCCTACCCGTTTCTCAGGTAGGCCACCTTTTATCTCTGATTACTTCCTTGGCTCACACTATGGGCTGGAAATCTGAGGTATGATGGCTCTGCTGGGGAGTGTGAGCTCAGGGCTGGCGTCTCATTGACTGACATTTGGTCCACATAATGATGATACTGGGATACCAAAGTCTATAGTTATCTATGGTACCTGTGCAGTTTTTTCTTTTACTGCTATCGATTTCCTTTACCGTGAGGCTCCCACCATGACGACGGGGAAGATACAAGCATGTGAATCTATGAAAGATATCAATACTGGAGAACCATAGTGTACAGGTAAGTAACTTGTTTCTTACTAGCTAGAGCAGCGGAATATCAAGGAGTACAATTACACAAGGAATCTCTGGAGGAAGATTTCTTATTTGAAACACTCAGTAACACACAAAGGGCTAGCCACACTCTACCCATGCTCAAAGGTATAATGAGACATGCCGATGATATTCTTAAAGACCCCGTGCGTGCTCGTATTCTCACACCCAGAATAGACAAAAAATATAAGCTTGCTCCCTCAGATCCAGGTTTTATTAAAGGGCAATTACCACTATACTCTTTAGTTGTTTCTAATGCCCGTAAACTGACCAATTCACAAACCACAGGGGACGCTCCCGCTCCAGACAAAGAGTAAAAACTGTTAGACGCCTCTGGTAAAAGAGTAGCCGCTCAAGCAGCAAATCATTGGCGCATTGCTAACACCCAGCCCCTACTAGCCAGGTATGATAGGGCACACTGGGACGAAATAGAGCAACTGCTCCAATATCTTCTAGATGAGCACAAAGCAAATGCTCAAGATTTAGTGCAGGAAGGGAAGCTCATCTCGGATTCATCAATTAGATGCGCTTTAGATGCTGTGGACACCGCAGCTAGAGAGATCAACACCAGTGTATTATTAAGGAGGCATGCATGGTTAAGGATTTTTGGTTTCAAACCTGAAGTCCAACAGTCCATTTTAAATACTCCTTTCAACAAGGAGCATCTCTTCGGGCCCGGAGTAGAGAAATCATTAGCAAAGATGAAAAAAGATACAGAAGTAGCCAAGTCCATGGGAGCTCTGCAGTCCCCTTCTAATCGTGGCTCCTTTCGTTGCTCTTTCTATCGTGGACGGTCAAAAACCATGTCCTCAGATAATACTACTGCCTCGTACAAAGGCAACAATCAATCTTCCTCTACAAGAGGTTTCTTTAGAGGAGGGTACAGAGGTAACAATGGTAAAGGTAGGGGCAAAGGTTCCACACCACGTAATTCCCCCTCCCCTAACAAGCAGTGACTTGCCTACACTTCTCCCCGATCATTTAACACCTGTCGGGGGACGTCTTCTACAATTTGTCCCCATTTGGCAATCTATCACCACAGACAAATGGGTGTTAGAAATGATCCAATAGGGTTATTGCCTGGAGCTTACCGACAATCCTCCAAACATTCCTCCACGCTCTCACAAAATGTCACCAGAACATTTACACCTACTTAAACAAGAAGTCCAGTCTCTCTTACTGAAAGGAGCCTTCAAGCCTGTACCGTTACAATATCAACTGTCACGCCTAGCACAAGCCATTTGGAAATGGGCTATACACCACAAACTTTATCTCCTAGCAGAACATCTTCTAGGAGTAAACAATCAGATTGCAGACCTTCTCAGCAGACACAGATTGCAAATCCACGAGTGGGAACTTCCCCAGATTCTCCTCCCCTACTTTCAGGAATGGGGATTTCCTCACATAGACCTGTTCGCCACGGCTTAAAAAGCAAAATGCCCAAGCTTTGCCTCCAGGTTCCCACACCCGCTCTCCAAATGTAATGCCCTATGGATGAACTGGTCAGGGATATTTGCTTACGCTTTTCCGCCTCTCCCACTCATTCCGTTGGTAGTTCGGAAGCCCAGACAAACATCCCTCAAACTAATTCTCATAGCTCCAACATTGGCACGTCAGCCTTGGTTCACCACTCTGTTGGAGCTCTCAGTAGTTCCACACCAAAAGCGGCATCTCAACTCCAGTCTCCTCACTCAGAGCCATGGAGAAATCAGGCATCCAAATCCCAAAGAACTCAACCTAGCGATTTGGCTTCTGAAGTCATAGTTTGGTTATTTACAATTACCACCAAGACTGTATGAATATCCTAAAAGAGGCTAGAAAGCCTACTACTAGGGCATTTTATGCAGCAAAATGGAAACTGTTTATCTATTGTAACAATAACAATATCAATCCTCTTGATGCTTCAGTCAAAAACATCATCTGTTATCTCTTACATTTACAGCAATGTGGGCTAGCCTATACATCTATTCCAGTGCATCTAGCAACAGTAGCTGCATATTTACTAAACAGACAACAGTTATCTCTGTGAAGAGTACCAGTGATTAAAGATTTTATCGAGGGATTAAAAAGAGTAATACCACCAAGAGTCCCACCTGCACCAGTATGGAACTTAAACATAGTCCTTACTAGGTTAATGGGTCCACCTTTTGAACCAATGCGTAGGTGTCAATTACAGTTCCTCTCATGGAAGGTTGCTTTTCTCATTGCAATCACTTCACTAAGGAGAGTTGGTGAACTTCAGGCATTAACTATTCAAGAGCCTTTCTTTCAGCTTCACAAAGACAAAGTGGTTCTTCGAACCAATCCCAAATTTCTTCCTAAAGTAGTTTCTGCTTTGCATATCAATCAATCAGTTGAGTTACCTGTGTTCTTTCCTCAACCTGATTCTGTAGCAGAACGAGCTCTACACACACTAGATGTTAGAAGAGCTCTACTATATTATGTAGAAAAAACAAAAGAATTTTGCCAGGCAAAACAGCTTTTTGTTCCCTTTTCGCCACCACTCAAAGGCAATCCCATATCTGAATAAGGCATTGCAAGATGGATCATGAAATGTATCCAAACATGTTATATAAAAGCGAAAAGAACTTTGACAATACCCCCTAGAGCGCATTCCACTTGCAAAGTAGGGGATACGATGGCCTTCTTAGGGAATATTCCCCTAGCTGATATCTGTAAGACAGCAACATGATCTACACCGCACACATTCACCAAGCACTATTGTGTAGATGTGTTAGTGAGGCAACAAGCGAATGTAGGCCAGGCAGTACTTAAAACTCTTTTTAAAACAACTGCTACAGGTTAGCCATCGCTTTGGGAGTATACTGCTGTATAGTCTATGCCAGTGGTTCCCAAACTTTTGACTCCTGAGGACCCCCATTGAGTCACCACTGGAAGCCGGGGACCCCCAAGCAATTTGTATGATTTAAATTTCAAACATTAAAACAGTAATTCGAAAAAAAATAAACACGCGTGCACACAAAACAAATACTCAAATTACTAAGGATTTTAGGGGCATATTTACAAGCCCCTATCGCCATGGGAACGTCACTTTTTGTGGCGATCCCGTGGCGATAGGTGCTCGCCTTATTACAAGGCAGTGTTAAGCCACTTAACATGGCTTAACACTGCTTCGTAAATAAGGCCCCCTTTCACGCAATGCTTAGCGTGAAAGGGGTGGGCAGTGGGTGTTGCGGTGGGCGTTCCACCACAACACCCATTGATTTTGACGCTGCCCCCTATTTACAAGGGCAGCGTAAATAGGATGCAGCGCCAAAATTAAGACCAGGGAAAACCAGGTCTTAACTTGGCTAAACAAGGAGAAATGCTTTATTTCTCCTCGTTTTTGCTTTTTCCATGTGTTCTGTCTTGTGCAGCACACATGGAAAAAGCAAAACGCGTTGGATTGTTTATGTTCAGGAAGGTGACCCTTCCTGCACATTAATGGCATTTTGTAACTTCCATGTGTGCTGCATTAAGCAGCACACATAGAAGTGACAAAACTACATTGCAATATTGTTTATGTGCAGGAAGGGGGGCCTTTCTGTACATAAACAATCTTCCCCTACACGCAAACACCCTTGCACTATGGGGCAAGGGTGCCTGCGTTGCCGCTACACTGCTAAGTGTAGCGCCAGCACGGGAGGAAACGCAGGGCTGCACCATATTCTTGTAAGTATGGTGCAGGCCTGCGTTTCTGAGTGGCAGAGCGTGTCGTTAAGCCAGGGAGGCTAACGACACGCTCCCCACTTCTGTTGTAAATATCCCCCTTAGTATTTTATTTTGAAAGAATTTGCAAAAAACAAAAAATTTAATGGGAAGGTTGGTGCTGCATCTCTGTGACTAACTTTTAAATGGTTGGTTTTATTTCGCAGTACAAGGCTCCTGCTCCTGCCAGGGCCAGACTGGAAACCCAAAGCAGCCCTGGCAAATGTTTTCAGGCCAGTCCCCATACAGTGCACACCAAGTTCAGTGAGTGAGCCTGAGTACTACAAAGGGGGCTTTGGGAGGCTCTCCCCCCCAAAAAAATTAGGAAACAATGGTGCAGTCTAAAACACATTTATCATTATATATTGAGCCCGGAGCAAGGGTAGGACGATTGCTAGTTGCCTGTCTACCACTTCTACCGGAGCAACGACGTGCTCTGGCTTTCCTCCCAGTCAGCCTTAGACTGTGTATCTAGGGGTCTACGGTACTCCCCAGTACAAGTTTACTAGGGCACTCCCTACCGTTTCTGGTAAATTTACATACAGAATCTCATTACCAGACGGTAGTGCACTTTTCACGTTTAGTTTTCCTGGTCCTGAAGAAGTGCCAAACGACCCGTTAGGGGCGAATTGGGCACGAAACATGTTGACCTACCACACTTTAACTGCCCCTTAGGAACTTTATTCCCACGTAGGGAGTACTTACACATTTTAATTAGGCTAGAGCTATCTAACACATTAAAAATTTGAATTAAGTAGAACTGCTCCAGACTTATTTTAAAATCATTTCACCCTCTGTGCACTACCAAGCCCTCACACCCGCACGCACCTTACGGCCTCTTCAAAAAGATCCCCGATAAAGAGCCCCGGTTTCGGGAGCCCGTCCAGGCATTGCAGCGCCGGCCTGACGAGGGGCAATCGCCTATGATGAAGCATGACATCCTTCGGGGTGTGTGAGGGCATCATGAAGAAAGACCTGTCTTTCCCCCACGTCCAGCTAGGAACTACACACTCCTTTTAGACTGAGCTTCTTTGGGAGCCTGTGTGCAGGACCTCATAACTTGGCTCCCTGTCCCCCCTTTATTAAATGTTCTTCAATGGTTCCCTTATTATCACCCTCCAACTGTTTTTAAGCACAGTGTAGTTAAGCGATTTGCACGGAATCACAAGAGACAGTGCTGCTGCCCCCTTACTCCAGTCGTCGTTGCTGCCTGTACCACTACCTCCTCCCCGCATCTGCTTGCCTGTCCCGCACAATTATAGTGCAAACTTGAACCAAGAGCATTATAGCGCTTCACACGGAAATCAGCTCCCCTTACAAAACTGTTTTTAAGCACAGTGTAGTTAAGCGATTTGCACGGAATCACAAGATACTGCGCCTGAGCCGAGATTGTAACCTAGTTACCCAGTTCTAACATCCGCAGCCCTAGCCGCAACGGGTGTGATATTAGGAGATTTGTCATAAGAAGAAGCACTCCCTGAGCTGTGAATACGTAGTGCTTTCACCTGATATTGTTCGATTACATTAAATTAGGCCATTTACAGTGTTCTGCTGTTTGCTTTCCTTCTACCCCCTCCTGAGTGTGCAATGCACTCTTCCTAAAGTAAATGCTTCTGAGGTAATTTCCATCCTTCCAAGTCCCGTCGCTCTTTGGAAAGCTCTCATCCCATCTTTAGTCGCAGCTGTTGCCCCTTACCTCGGTCCCAGTCAGGGGTGATGAGAGATGGTTCTTACTGGCACAGACCATTCTCAGAACTTCCGGAGAAGGTTTGTAGCAGCCGCCATTGTCAAAGTCTGTGTGTTTGTGCCCCTAGCTCATTCTCACTCCAACTCAGCCTCCCCGGCGAGCTGAATCCAGGTGCCAAAAGGCAGCATGAATAAAAATACATAAACATAAATGTAATAAAACCTTGTCCTTCAAGTCCTTGATCAGTTTCTTTAGCAGTTGTTAATTTAATCAAACTTAATTTAAACTGCATTGTAACCACAATTAGGTAAAATGTTTTTACTAAAGTAACTCTCCAATAGCATTCATAAGTAAGCAAAAATGCAGCAAAAACATGTAGTGTTCTGAATTTTACAAGTTCAAAGACCAACTCCTTCTTCCGAAGTCAGTAAAGTGAGTACTATTAAATTGACTGACGATGATATTGGTTAGTCACGGTGTTTAGTAGAGGCAGAAGTGCTATTTATTTATATACTTATTATTAAAACTTACATTTATGTGGCTGTCACCAGGTAGCCCCGATTGCTAGGTCTCAATTAAGAGAGGGCTGAACAGCAGCTGCGCTGCTTTACAACAGGGCTAAAAGACATTGGCAAAGCCAAGAGCTCTTGCATAGGCGAGACCTATTGGCTTTGCCAATGCTTGTTTAAAATGCATGGTACACGTTCTTTGCAGTAGGCATATCAACCCTCTGTGCTACATTAGACAACTCAAAGCTGCCACTGGACAAAACACTCATCTCACTCCAGCAGGTACATTAATCACTGGTATTATCTTGACAGGTTTACTGTTGCTCGAAAACTACTAATTATAGAAAATGCTTTTAAAACTGCTGCCTGCAAACCCCCTGGGAATGTGTCACGGACCCCTGGGGGTCCGCGGACCACAGTTTGGGAAACACTGGTCTATGCAAAGCATGTGATCTATAGCTCACATGCCTCGAACGGATAATGTTACTTAACCAGTAAGCATCTGTTCTTGGCATTTAGAGCTGTAGATTCACATGCGCCCACCCTCCTCCCCGTGTACCCATAGTTGCAGTTTCTTACTTTACATACATACGCATGGACATTTCTATTCTACACTTACTAACTCCATTCTCGCCCTCTGCTGGAAAACAACCTAACAATGGAGTTGATGCCCATGCACACCATCACCGAAAGGAGGAGTCACCTTACCTCGTGACTGGAATGACTTCTTCGAACAAAAACAACTTGCAAACATCCGGACCCAACACTAGATGGCAGGAGTATGCAAAGCATGTGAATCTACAGCTCTACATGCCAAGAACAGATGCTTACTGGGTATGTAACATTATCCTTTCAGGCTTTGCAAGCTTTTTTGGGTCAGCGCCTCTCTCTGGAGCGCCTTTGGGCCCCAAAGAGGTGGAGGATACTCTGATTAGACGTTCGCCGGCGGGTTCGCCCTCAGCCCCGATCGAGGACTCTGGCTCCGTAGCTCTGGAGTGGCTACCACATCGTGAAACAGCCCGGTGAGGCTTCCTGCTATGACGTCGGTGGCTTCCGCTGAGGGTGGCTTGTCACCACCTTGACGCTGTGCGACGCCGACGACACCTTTAGTGGTGGACATCGATACGATGCCGTCTCGATGTCATCCGGTGCCGGAGCCATCCCTAGTGGTGACTGTCGATACGACACCGTCTTGACGTCGGTCGATGCCGGAGATACCTTTTCTTGCTACTGCTGCTCCTGCTCCATCTCGTTTACTAATTGAGGATGAGGCTCCTTGCCTTTTCCCCAGTGTTGCAGGACAAGCCTGCAGGTACTGGTAGTATTGAGCGTTTGGGTGTTCTTGGCCAGCCCCATGCAGGAGGCTCTTTGGTTTTTGGTGGGGACGCCAGTCTACAACTGTCCCCTACCTACAATTTACTTTCACCTCCTAGAATTGCAACAGACTAGTGCAGCTTTTCCTGGGGTCATAAAAAGGACTGCTGACACTTTAAAGCTGCAGCTTCCTGTGCTGACTCTGTCCTCTGATCCCTTGTTGGATCTCCTCCATCAGGGTGACACTGGGGTCGAGCCTTTGCTTCCTTTTGGAGAGTCGCTATACGACATTCTTTTGGGGACATGGGCCAAGCCAGCGTCAGGTGTCTCTGTTGAGCGTGCCATTGCACACAGTCATCGACCTGCTCCAGATGACGCTGTTTGTCTTTTTCACCCTAAGGCTAGAGGGCTTGTTGTGCAGGCAACTATGGTTTCTCTGAATTTGGAAGCTCCTCCCTTGTTTCCACCAGGCAGGGAGTCTCTATGGTTGGAGATGTGTGGCCGAAATGTTTTTGCATCCACTAGTTCGGCCCTAAGGTCTTTGAACACGTCCTGTGTGTTTGGAAGGGCCTCCTTTGCCCTATGGGATTCGGTTGACCGACTATTTCCTTCTCTTCCAGAACATGTTAGAGCTGAACTCTTTCAGCTGGTACAGGATGGTCGTGAAATGGCTAAGTTCACTATCAGAACGGCGATGGACACTACGGATTCTGTAGGTAGGGCTATGGCTAAATCTGTAGCTCTAAGGCGGCACACTTGGCTGCGTGAATCTAGTTTCCCCGAGAATGTTCGGGAGAGCCTAAAGAACTTCTCCTTTGATGCCTTAATATATTCGATAGCCATGCTGATTCTGCAATCCAGCGTCTCATGGCTGGCAACTTGTGATTGGACCTCTTCGGGTCTTGTTTTTTGTATGCTATGATGTCCACGGCTTTGGTCTTGTGTGTTATGGCCTTCATGGCATTGGTGGTGTTGAAGTGTAAGCACTGCTTCTGTCTTATGGTAGACTATTACCCTCCGGGTTTGAGTCTTTACTTTTCAGATAAGGTTTGCAGCTGGGTAGCTGGTTTACTTTCTTTTCTATTATCTCTGATGAAGGGCTCAGCTCAAGAGACTATACCCATTTTTATGGGAATATGAGTTACTCTATGTGGAGGACTGGTTTGCTATTGTATAGCTCTTCAGGAACACTACCTTGGTAGTGCCTTTCTTCACTGTAAACTCTGTTATGTCACTGTCCTCCTCGGACTTCGCATTATGTTCTTCGAAGAACTATTGTAGTGAGCAAGGGCTCGATTTTCTTCTTGTGATAGCCTTTCACAAGGTTCTGTTGCATTTTCACGCATTTATGGTTTCTTCCAAACCAGTGGCTTCTGTGCGATATGTTCGCTTCCTAAGTATTTCTTTGAGTGCATCAGAGCTTTGCAGAGGTGTAGCAAGTTGGATCGTTGCTCTAGTTCACAATTCACATTTTTGCATTCTTCGAATGTTATTTGCTTATGAATTCTTCCTTTAGGGTAAGAACAGCGTCTAGAATAAACATGATTTTAATACACCAATACTGACAAACATGCTCCACGTTGTGGTGCGGTATACCTCCATGCTGTCAGGCGGTATACTTGTTGCGTAGTTCCTATAAATCTTTATAGGATCTGTGCGTTTAGACAACACAAACTGTGGGATTGGTGTCCAGACTGATTCCAGACACCCCCACCGGGTATGTTCACCTGTATACCTAGCAAGCTCACAGTGCTGCTGCAAACTCCTCTTACCTAGGAGAGAACAGTTTCTAGCAACTATTGAACATGACAACCCTGTCCCATAAGTGATCGTGGAAACAGTACATTACTTTTCGCTCAGTCACTCGTGCTCACTTTGTCTCAGAGAGATGCACAGAATAAGCGGTGGGAACGTTTTTCAATAAGCATTTATTGAACCAGCGTCATTCTAGTGTAAAATAGGTGTGCTGAGGCAACCATAAGACAGAAACCAATATAAATGATTAAAAGCACCAACAGAGTAAATGGATGGTAGATTTCTACCATGGTGCTAAAACAATGTATATATGCAAGCATATAAGTACATGACTGTAATAATGCATACTCCTATGATGCAACGCTAACTAGATGTACCCAAGTGTACCTAGCATGTATGTAGGTGTAAAGCCAAGAATCCCCCTAGGATGAAGCCAACCCCATTACCTGGTGCGATAGAACAAAGGACCCCGTCTTGATCTCAAGATGGACACCCCGCGAGGAATGTCGGACCATTGCGTGCTGGAGTGTCTGCGTGCAGGAACCTCGCGTCTCGCGTCAGTGTGTCAGCATGGAAGTCTTTCTCCTCTGCCTGCCCCAGCAAAGATATGGTGTATGTATACCCAAAAGGTACCCTATGGGGTTCTACCTTGCTGCGTCATGTCGGCCAAAGATGACGAAAGGGATGACCCTTTTGCATAGTTATTCTGCAGAAGATGGTAATCCTGATGTGATTCTGAGAATCCTCATGCATAATTAATGCACAAAACCGCACAATATTTTATGCAGTACCTAACTAGGTAAAATGTCAATACCAAAGAACCGTTATGTAGTGCAATGGCAGGGGAAAATGTAGGTGAAAGGTTAGGTGACTACCCAGGCGTATATTGGGGTACATTACAAAACATAACCACTCCTCATCCGACCGGACGATCTATACTAAAGAAGGAATGTCCTTTCAGTCATGACACATTTTAATAAATGTTTATAGTAAAAATGTCTAAAAAAGGTAATAAATCGCTAAAAACAAAACTCTAAAAGTCTTTTAAAATATGTTCGTATATATGCCTTGAGTAAATGAAAGCTGTTGAAAGCCATGTTGCCATAGTAGAGAATAGAATTTTTTTTGTTTAAAATTCCAATTTTGGGTTGTTTTGGGAAAAGGCTGAATTCTTCCTAGGACACAGAGAGCCAAATGGTTGTGTCCTGTTGGGGAGACGCAACATCACTGCTGCTTGCCATCACAGACGATGGTCCCTGTAACACCTTGCATATCAGGTCAATTGAGCAAAGATGATCTTCCTCAGTTCCCACAGCCGATGCTGGGGAAGCATTTGAAACAACCAACGCCTGTGTGCCTGTAGAGGAGCCGGTATCCATTCCAACAGGAGCTGAAGCATCCATCCCGTGGTGGCTCTAAGAATGCCGACATCAACATGGGAATACGCGGAGGACACTGCAGTACGTGGGCCATTAACGGGTCCAGTAATACATCCACATCCGGTGGCGCAACCGATGGAAGTGTCAGACAGAGATCCAACACGCATTCTTGTCCACAGAACAAGCAGCGGAGAACAGGCAAAACGCAGTCAATCCAGACTGGTCGGAATGATAGGAACCAAAACTCGCCTAGCTCCCGAAGTCGAGGTGTGCCCAGATGGAGTACCATGCGATCACGGTAACGGCGCTCCAAGAGCGGTTTTTCCACCTCCTTGGTGACTGGGACATCCATTGCGTAGCAGAAAACTTAAAATCAGGATTCCCACTACCCGTAGCAGGATTAGCGGAAGCCCTCCAAGTGCTTACAAATATGGAGTGTATAAAAGCTGGAATCACTCCGAAGACTGTCTGAAAGGTGCTTAACAGTCTAGAACCTATGGTCTTAAATAGGTGTACTATACCCTTCGTATCAGACATGTTAAAGATACTCTGTACCATTTGTCCGAAATGGAAAGGGCAGTTAGCTCGTACCAGTGCCTGTGTCTCAGCTGAGGACCTTGCAACCTGAAGATCAAAACTCTTTCCGGCTGAGGTTAAGGGCACATCTTTCTGTAAAAGCATGGCTTTCATTCGGCTCAGAGTATCAAACTGGATAAAGGAAACATTCAACGAAGGCCATAACGGCGCCTCCCTGACTGTGTGGGTCGGTGGAAACAATACTTGCATACAACCAGTAACCCTGGAACTTACAGTGACAAGATATGCGATGCATGGAAGCATCCCATAACAACCTTGATCATTCAGCATTAAGTAACTCCCATTCAAGAGAAGCCTGAACACTGGATTAATCACGGCAGCTGGGGACCCTTTCAAATGACAGTACAAGTTTGCAACTGAACCATTGCAGGCCCCATGAAGAATAATATCCTGGCAAATTAGAGATTCACTCAAAGAATTCTCGCAGTCTGTACCGCTTAGAAACACTTCAGTGTCCCCGTTCCTGCATCTAAATCTATACAGTAATTCCCAAGATTCATGGATGAATTCCCTACCCATTGCTTCATACCTGCCTACCTGATGGTGTTCTTGGCAATATCAAAACTGGAAAGTTGTTACTGGCAATGTTATATGGCCATGAATTAACCATTCTCTGGATGGTGACTCTGCCACGGTAAAAGGTAATTGGTCTAATTTTTCAGTGCGCAGCATTGTATATTTCGCATCACTGTGTGCCATTGTCTGCTTTTCAGTCAAATTATATGGAGAAAACAGACGTACTGTTGATATATCGCAAGTGCTTTTACTGTCTGGATGGGTTTTGAGTACTACCTCATTGTAAGTCTGTTACATTACAATTAATTATCCATGTATAGCGGTATGATATTGCCTTAACCTACCCCCCTCCCTAGCCTCTCCCCATTCCTATACCCCATTCCTATACCCCACCTCCCCCTTTTCCATCTTTTCCCTCTCTCACTAGCCTAATCTCTCAGGATTTGCTGTAGCCCATTGCAACTTGTGTATCTAGATTGTGTAATATTTTAGCTGCTTTATACCGTTTGTATTGGTTTCTGAATTCTACCTCATTGTAAATTTTGCTATATTGCAATGAATACCCCTGTAAAGCGCTCTGATACCCTCGGGTCCAGCCAGCGCTATATAAAACATTTTTAAATAAAAAGAAAAAGGGCACATAACCAGAGCGCAGTGATTGTAGCGTCCAGCTTAATGACGCAATAGAACGTAACTGTGATTGTCCGTGTTGTAAGATGGACAGATCCTGTTCCATGATATCTATAGCAGAAGATACAATGTTGCCCAGTGAATAAATCCTGGATGTCAGTGTGGTCATACCATTGTCAACCCTAGCCAAAGCTTTTTCTAAGTTAACTTTGTCAATGTCACGTAATCTCTCCGCAGCTTGTTGTTGAGAGATTTTCCAAATTTCCTTATAAACCGCGTATAAGAAGCGTTTCTGACGTGGCTTTCGGGAACCTAGTAAAAAATCCCTAAGATCAATGTCATCTAAGAGTAAGGACAAGTGTTGTTTCATCTGAAAGAGACACGTTAGTGACAGATTCCTTACCTTAGAATATCCCCAGGCGTCAGGCTGGATCCGGAAAGTTTTTTGCGTAGCAGTACCCTTGCGCGTCGGTAGGCGGCGTCGTGCGGCTCCGCGTCCGTCGTCGGCGTCGTGATCGCCGGGATGACGTCGCGGGCAGTACTCAGACGCCGCCCCTGCGCGCTGACGTCAGTTCTTCTTTTCCGCGCCAGCAAGCGCAGATCCGGGAAGAGCAGTGCCCTGGTCATTTTTTGACCATACTTTTTGGTGAATTTTTTCACTGTTTTTCATCTCTCAAGGTGTCGTAGGGATGCCCGGTTTCCAAACGTTGCAGCGCCTGTGCGCGGATGATGTCCTCACCGACCCGCATTGGGAGTGTCTCTTCTGCCTCGGCCGAGGCCACGACACGGAGTCTTGTCCCGAATGCCAGGCCTTAACCCGAAAGCTTTGCGAGAGCGGTCTCGAAAGCTCCTGGAGGCCCGGCATTCGGCTCCGCGGAAGCCCGGTCGCGTGAGAGGTCCAGGGGTCGATCGCGGAGTCCACACCGGTCGTCGGCGTCGAAGTCTTCGTCCGGTAAGTCGAAACACAAAAAGTCCAAAGCATCATCGCTCTAGGACTTCGCCTCGCCGGTCTCGCGACTCGGCTGAGGCCCCTCCCGGCACGTCCCCGCGGCCCCGGACATGCCTGTGGAGTCGCCCCCGCCATACCCGCCCTTCCCGGGTTCGGGGGCGGATCCGGCCAAAGTGCAGGAATTCCTGTCGGCCATGGCCCGCCTCTTCGGGCCTTCAGGCCCCTCCGGTGCGCCTTCGGGCCCCGCGGGCCCTGAGTGGGGTTGCTCCGGCGTCGCCGGCGGCTCCGTCCCCGGCGTCGCCCGTGCCTCCAGCCTCGATCCCGGCTCCGGCTTCGGCCCCGGCCTCGATCCCGGCTCCACAACCCCCATCGGCGCCGGTCGACCTAACCACACCTCCGCCGGCGCCGATGTCTCCGGTGCCGTTCTCGACGCCGCCCTGGGCTCCGGGCGGCGTCGTCCCCAGTTCCTTCCGGCTCCGGACATGGCTCCGGACCGGCGTCGCTCGGCGCCGGCGCCAATGGGACCTTGGGTCCCAACTGTCCCCTCCTCCTCCTTATTTTGAACCAGAGGAGGACCAGTTGGACTGGGAGGGTCTGATGACCCTCTGACACGACACTGTCAGTACGATGAGGACTGGACAGAGAGTCTAGGGGAGGCCAGTGGTCTGGATACTTCCCCTGACATTGGCATGCTGTCTCCTCCCGTGGCTACGGAGGAGGGAGCCAATTTTGGTACGGTGTTGCGTAGGGCGGCTGGGGCCTTACGCCTCCAACTCCCTACTTTGACGGTCAAGCCTAACATCTTGACAGAGGTGCTTCAGCCGGCAGCCTCCTCTGCGGAGACTGTGCTGCCGTTTAACGACGCCCTCACTGACGTTCTCTTGGGCGCCTGGTCCAAGCCCAACACAGGGGCTCCTGTGGATCGGAACGTGTCACGACACCATCGCCCAGCTCCGGGCGACCCCCTGTTTCTCTCTGTCCACCCCACTCCTGAGAGCTTGGTTGTCCAAGCCTCCGCTTCCCAAACCGCCTTCCCTACCGCCCCTCCGGATAGGGAATCCAAACGCCTGGATCAGTTTGGGAAGAAAGGTTTTTCTTCCTCCAGTGCTGGCTTGCGGTCCGTTAACACCGCTTGTCTTTTGGGCCGATATACCCACTCCCTGTGGGATTCGGTGGCGGATGTTTGCCCCAGTGTCCTGAGGAGGTCCAGACACTGCTTTCCCGCGCCATTGCGGAAGGAAGGGATGCGGCTAAATACACTATACGTTGTGGCCTTGACACCGCCGACTCGCTGGGCAGGTCTATTGCAACGACGGTGGCGCTCCGACGCCACGCCTGGCTGAGAACCACTGGTTTTCAGGGGATGTCCAGAATACTCTCATGGACATGCCCTTTGATGGAGTCGGTCTTTTTGGGTCCAAAGCAGACCATGCGTTGGAGCGCTTTAAGGACTCATGGGCTACTGCCAAGTCCCTGGGCCTTTCTGCTACACGCCCTCCGCTGACTTCTGCTTTTCGCCCCTATCGTGGCCACGGTAGGGCGTCCCTTCACGTCAGCAGCCCAGCCACCGGCCCGCGCAGCAGGCGTCTTCGCGTGGCCGAGGACGTGGATTCCGCCGTGGCGGATCGGGCAACCAGCGTGCGGGTCAGGCCACCACCTCCAACCCGTCCGCGGCCTCCAAGCCCTCCTAGTCCCTCCTTTCAGGTGCACAGCACGCCAGTAGGGGGCAGGGTCCGCCATCACCTTCCCCACTGGCGTACCATCACCTCGGACAGGTGGGTCTTGGACATTGTCCGAAGGGCTACTCCCTCCCCTTCGAGACCACCCCCCAGCCATGCCACCTCAATTCCACCGCATGTCAGGGGATCACTTGGTTGCTTCTACAGAAGGAAGTCACGGCCCTCTTGACCAAAAGGGCCATCGAGCATGTTCCGACCCCAGAAGTAGGGCGTGGTTGCTACTCCCACTACTTTCTAGTGCCCAAAAGGACAAGGAGGACATGCGTCCTATCTTGGACCTCCGGAACGTCAATCGCTTCCTCCGGAAGGAGAAGTTCAAGATGCTCACCCTAGCTCAGGTCTTGACTGCCCTCGACCCTGGAGACTGGTTGGTAGCGTTGGACTTGCAGGACGCATATTTCCACATCCCCGTCCTGCCGGCCCACCGGCGTTACCTTCGGTTCACGGTAGGCCCCGAGCATTTTCAGTTCACCGTGCTCCCCTTTGGCCTTACCAGTGCCCCTCGGGTGTTCACGAAAGTGATGGCGGTGGTCGCAGCTCATCTGCGCCGGGCAGGGGTTTCAGTCTTCCCCTACCTCGACGACTGGCTGCTGAAGGCGGGCTCGTCCCAGGCAGTCGTCTCCCACCTCCAGACTACGGCCGAACTCCTGCACTCGCTGGGGTTCTCCATCAATGTGCCGTAGTCGCATCTGATTCCTTCTCCACAGCTCCTTTTCATCGGAGCCGGTTCTGGACACGACGCAGTTTCGGGCCTATCCTCCCGAACGGCGAGTCCGGGATATTCAGGCTATGATTCCGATCTTTCAGCCTTTATCCTGGGTTTCGGTACGGATGACCCTGAGGCTGCTGGGCCTCATGGCCTCCTGCATCCTGCTGGTCAATCATGCCAGATGGCATATGCGGGCTCTGCAGTGGGACCTGAAGTTCCAGTGGGCGCAGCACCAGGGCAACCTGTCCGATCACGTCCAGATCTCGGAGGGGACTGCAAGACAGTTGCAGTGGTGGCTCTCGAACCGGCAATGGGTCATGGGCAGATCCCTCTCCCTTCCCCAGCCAGAGCACACAGTTGTGACGGACGCGTCCCTTCTGGGATGGGGCGGTCACATGGGAGAGGCGGAGATCAGAGGCCTCTGGTCTCCGGCGGAGTCCCGGCTCCATATCAACCTTCTGGAGCTCCGGGCGATCCGACTTGCACTGAAGGCATTCCTTCCCTCTGTCAAAGGGAAGGTAGTGCAGGTGTTCACAGACAACACCACCGCCATGTGGTACTGCAACAAACAAGGCGGGGTGGGGTCGTGGACCCTTTGTCAGGAGGCTCTGCGCCTCTGGACATGGCTGGAACATCAGGGCATGTTCCTGATGGTTCCAACACCTGGCAGGTTCCCTGAACGCCAGGGCTGACGAACTCAGCCGCCGGTGCATGATGGATCACGAATGGCGTCTTCACTCGGAAGTGGCGCAAGGACTCTTTCTACAGTGGGGAGAGCCTTGGTTAGATCTATTCGCCACCGAAGAGAACGCGCAATGTCATCAGTTCTGCGCGTTGGAATTTCCAAGGCGGCACTCGCTCGGCGACGCTTTTCGTCACGAGTGGAGTTGCGGTCTATTGTACGCCTTTCCGCCTATACCACTTCTACCCAGAGTGTTGAAGAAGATTCGGCACGACCAGGCCCAAGTCATCCTTGTGGCTCCGGACTGGGCTCGAAGAGTTTGGTATCCCGAGCTACTCAATATGAGCGTAGATCCCCCGATCCGTCTGCCTCTTCGGGAGGATCTTCTGTCGCAGCAGCAGGGGACGGTCCTCCACCCGAACCTGTCCAGTCTACACCTGCTTGCATGGAGATTGAGCGGCGGCAGTTGATTCCTTCGACTTGCCTCCCGAAGTTTGTGATGTGATTCTGGCAGCCAGGCGTCCCTCCACTAAGGTGGTATACGCCTGCAGGTGGAACAAATTTGTGGCATGGTGCACAGCAAAGGCTGTGAATCCCCTTTCTGCCCCTCTTTCTGAGGTCCTTCTGTTCCTTATCTCTCTGGCCCAACAGGGTTCTGCCCTGGGTACCATCAAGGGTTATCTTTGTGCTATCTCGGCCTTCCTCAGGCTCCCTGATCAGCCCTCCCTTTTCAAGTCCCCTGTTGTTAACAGGTTCTTAAAAGGCATTACACACCTCTTCCCTCCTGTTCCGTTTGTGATGCCTCAGTGGGACTTGAACTTGGTTCTTACCTTTTTAATGTGCGCTCCCTTTGAGCCTCTACATAACTGTCCTCTTCGTCTTCTGACTCTGAAGACAGCCTTTCTGGTGGCCATCACCTCCGCTCGGCGGGTGAGTGAGCTCCAGGCTCTATCTTGCAAACCTCCCTTTCTGTCTGTTCATCCAGACAAGGTTGTTCTTCGGACGCGTCCGTCCTTCTTGCCAAAGGTGGTTACTGCTTTCCACATTGGGCAGACCATCACTTTGCCCACCTTCTTTCCGCCTCCGCATCCTTCCAGAGAGGAAGAGAGGCTCCACCGTCTGGACCCAAAACGTGCGCTCTCCTTCTATATTGACCGCACAAAACACTTCCGGGTGGATGACCAGCTCTTTGTTGGCTACGTGGGCGCCAAAAGGTCGGGCGGTGCACAAGAGGACCATCTCCCGCTGGGTTACCTTGTGCATCAAGACCTGCTATTCTTTGGCTAAGAAGGAGCCTCCTGTTGGGCTGCGTGCCCATTCCACCAGGGCAACGGCTGCTACGACGGCCTTGGGCCATGGTGTTCCGCTGCCGGTTATATGTCAGGCAGCTACGTGGGCCTCGCTGCACACGTTTACAAAGCATTACTGCCTTGACAGTCAGGTCCGGAGGGACGGCTTCTTTGGCCGTTCTATCCTCCAGGACTTCCTTGTCTGATCTTTGTTCGCAGACCCACCACCGGGGTTGGTATTGCTGGGGTATCTATTCTAAGGTAAGGAATCTGTCACTAACGTGTCTCTTTCAGATGCACAAGTTACTAACTTGTGTAACGATATATCTGTAAGAGACAGTAGTTAGTGACAGATTCCTCACCGCCCACCCATCCTCCCCGTTCTGCGAACTGATTTCTAGGGTTAAGGACATCCCTTTCAGGGCCCTAGTATTTTTCAGACACCTATGTCAACTTCTTGCATGGCTCTGCGTTCCTGGCGCGGAAAGTCGTGTACAGAACTGACGTCAGCGCGCAGGGGCGGCGTCTAAGTACTGCCCGCGACGTCATCCCGGCGATCACGACGCCCGACGACGGACGCGGAGCCGCACGACGCCGCCTACCGACGCGCAAGGGTACTGCTACGCAAAAAGCTTTTCCGGATCCAGCCTGACGCCTGGGGATATTCTAAGGTAAGGAATCTGTCACTAACTACTGTCTCTTACAGATATATCGTTACACAAGTTAGTAACTTGTGCAACAGTGACGGTGTTGAGGTTCTTAGCCAATCTAGGCATAACTCCCAACACTGTATGATGTCACCACCTCTGGATGTTCTCGTTGTACATAGCGTAAGTCAGGCCTATGAATACTAAACCCTTCGGTGGTACCCCTGATACTTGACTGACACCTATTTGTTTCGATAGGCCAAACTAACCATCCCTTCCAATTGGGGTCTGTTGAATTGTATGAAACGTCAGACACAATGCCATCTAGTGTACCTTCACCGTTTTCTGTATAATTTTACCATCCCTTCAAGTGTGAAAGTGAGGGAATACGAGGTGTGTTCAAGTCCTTAATCTTGGCTAACCCAAGACAGGAAGTCTGTTGCACAGTGTCGTTCAGGAAGATATGTTGTGGTATGAGGCATGCTCTAAAAAGTGCCTCTGTTCCCTGAACCTGCCATTCTTTAGTCTCCCAGACTGATTTAATGTCTATAGTGTCTTTCCATAAGTCGAAACCCTGTTAAGACAGTTGGGCAATAAAGGATGCAGAGTATATCTGTTTCGTGTTAGTAAGCATATTTTCTTTGCGGATGTAGGTGCAAGCTTATAATATGAGCGTGGATCTGATGTATTAAACCCAGAAAAATAAGCAAGCTTTTGTGCAAACGTTTGTGAACTACCTTTTGGTGGTGTTGGGCAATGTTCCCATTGGTGGAATACGAAAATATTACGAGGTGCACTCTTTTTATGCAAATAAATGATGACTATAGTGTTAACAGTACATTGTGTTGAAATCAGGCTAATCATCAAACATTTAATTTTTCGAGAATGCAGCAGATTACTCTAAATCAGACAGCATACTGTTAACCATTTCAAAATCCCAACCGTCCGAGTATGTACTAGAGGTGATATCAATTAAAGAAATTTTGAATACATGAGGTATTTTTAAAAGTTCAGTGGGACCAAATACATCATAAGAAACTCTATCCCAAGCTATTCCGTCAGGAACTGATGTAATGTTCACATAGGACAGGTCTCTCTGTTCACGATGAGATGACATATGAGGTTTCAGCACCAAGTTCACTTTTGATACTGCAGAGCGTTCTGGGACTGAGAGATAGTGTTCATTCACGATCAAGGAAAAGACAGTCACCAAACCTATCCAGAAGAGTAGGAACAGTATTCCAGTTTTGCAGCATGAATCTTTTCTGGATTCACATGCTGTGCATTTTTCCGCCATCTAGTGGTTGGGTCCGGAATTGCTGTATTTGTTCCCGTTTTTTTTTGGGTGGTCGGTGGGCGTCGACATACCACCATTTGGTGTCCTTCTATGACGTCGACGGGCTTCCTCCGGAAGCTCCCACCTTTGGTCGCAATCTTCAGATTCTTTTTTTTCCACCGTTGGGTCTGGATCGTTACGGAAGGAGCTCCTAAGATTTGGAGAGAAGAATCCATGAAAGTTGAAGAAAATAGTTCTACAGGCCAGCGATACCTACATTTGACGTTCCGGTCGTCGATTCAAGCAGTCGGAGTGCGCAGAGAGGTAAAAACACCAAAAATTCGACGAACAACCGGAGAATGCGCATGCAGGGGGCTCCCTGCGCAAGGTAATGGACAAGACACCGTTCAAGTTCTGCAAAAATTGTCACCACAGGTACGCGCAGAAAGATCAGCATCCAGTTTGCAACCTTTGCCTGCTTCTGGATCATCAAAGTCAAGACTGCAACACGTGCTCGGCCTTCACCCCGAAGACATTGAGGGTGAGAGAAAGGCCAACTACAACATGCAGGGCCAGGACCCTCCACCATCGCTTCGAGACCTGGACCTCTCCAGTGAAGAAGAGGACAACGTCACCGAAGGGCCTGAAGGCAATGAGGGCACAGACGTCCAGGTCGTGGTGGTCGAGAAGAAGACTTCTAAGGAGGTAAGAGATACGTCGACCTCGAAAAAAGTAGACAAGTCACGACAAACGGACTCTAGAACCTTGAAGGGAGCCTCGGCGTCGAAGCACTCGACGATCGCAGAATCATCCAGAGATAGGCACTCTGTCGGATCCTTGGACAAGGACTCCAGAACGGCAAAGACCCTCGAAAAATCGAAGACGTCGAAAGACGGACACGATAAAGACGCTTTGACGTCGACAAAGGAGAGGTCAAAACAGGCTTCGACTACCTCATTGGCGTCGACAAGCACGAAAAGAAAGGCCAAAACTCTCTGCGCGAAACGCACGCAGCCGAGGTAGAGAAAAAGAGGAAGCGCCTCGAAGCCAAAATGGCGAGCATACTACAGTGCAAGAAAGAATTCGATAAAACCTTGAAGCAATTCAAGATACCACCGAAAACTTCAACAGAAGTAGAGAAAGTCGTCGAGGAGTTGCAGCCCCCAGCGACACCCGTACCGCTCGAAGAAGAGGAGGAAGAATTTTTCTTCGAGGAAGAGAGGGATGTAGATGAACACACGTGTGTGGAGTCGGCGAACTCGGAGACTCAAGACCTCCAATGGCAAGATCTCGACGCCGGATCACCAAAAGAGGCGATTGATACATATCCCTTGAGGCCCTCACTACCAGATGACATTGGGATGTACAATCAAGTGATTAAAAATGCAGCTGAAACTTATGGAGTGCATTTGGAAGAAGAGAAACCACGATCATGTTTTCTGTTGGAAACTTTAATGCCAGCACAGTCAAGAAACCAGTTCCTTCCAATACTGCCAAGCGTATTGGATTAAGGAAAGGAAGCATTTAAGGAGCCCGCAACATGCAGAGCAGTCACACCAAGGGTGGAGAAGAAATACAAACATTCTTCTAAAGATCCAATCTACATCAAAGGGTCAGTAACTGCTGACTCTATTACCACTTCCACTGCTAAAAAAAGAGCAAATGTGCCAACGACTGTTGGACCACCACCGGACAAAGAGAGTAAGAGGATGGACCTAGTGGAAAGAAAGGTCGAGAGAAGTGCGGCAAACCAGTGGCGCATAGCTAACTCTAATGCATTGCTAAACCGGCATGCATATCAGCATTGGGAAGAGGTAGGGGAACTACTAAAACACCTACCGGAACAGTTCCAAAAGAGAGCTACCCACTTAGCGGAAGGGGGTAAAAGCATTGCGAATACATGCTTAAAATCAGCTCTTGATGCAGCAGAAACATCGAGCAGGCAAAGGATGATTGGCATCACAGAAAGAAGGCATGCTTGGCTGAGAATCTCGGGTTTCAAACCAGAAGTCCAAAGCAACATAATTAACTCACCATTCAATGGAGAACAACTGTTTGGGAGAGCTGTTGATGATCAACTAAATCAGTTGAAAAAAGACAACGAGACAGCAAGGTCGATGGGCGCTCTACAATTCAGAGGCATGCGTAGGGGAACCCCGTCAAGAAGACCAATGGGTAGAGGTAGTCACCAATCTACCTCACACCAAGCATACCAGCAAACATACCAGGGATCAAGCCAAGGTCAACAGCAGGGCCAACAACAGAACTGGCAGTACTAGCAGGGAAGACAGTCCTTTCGTGGGCGCCCCCGGGGAAGAGGCCAGCCACAAAGAGGCGGTCCACAGACCACAACTAAGTGACTGCATTCCAAAAGTGCTACACTTAACGAAAACATCAGCAAGTGTACACACAGCATTACAACCTTCTCAAACACAACATCCTGTAAGCCAACAGTTCAGTCATCATACAACACCAGTGGGAGGCAGGCTAGAATATTTCCTCCAGGAGTGGAAGGAAATAACTTCGGACAGATGGGTGTTAAACATAATTCAGTACGGTTACTGCATAGAGCTAAGCAAACAACCTCCCAACAGAAAACCAAAGAAAAAGATACACTCACAAAGGGAATTATCTCAATTACTGCAAGAAGTGCAGGAACTTCAAACAAAACAGGCAATAGAACAGGTGCTTCACAAGGAGAGGAACAACGGCATATACTCCACATACTTCCTAATTCCAAAGGTAGATGGAACACTATGCCCTATATTAGATTTAAGGTTCATAAAAAAGTTCATAAAAACACAAAGGTTCAAAATGACTACGCTGCAAGAGGTGATACCTCAATTGCAACAAGGAGATTACATGGCAACCATAGACTTAAAAGATGCTTACTTGCACATCCCTATGAACAAAAGACAGTAGAACCTAATAAGATCCGTGGTCAACAAAACACACTATCAGTTCAAGGTGCTGGCATTTGGACTCAAATCCACGCCGAGAGTGTTCACAAAGTGCCTAGCAGCAGTAGCCACTCACCTAAGAAGACAGGGAATTCATGTTTACCCGTATCTAGATGACTGGTTGTTTAGAGCAAGCTCATACAGTCTCTGCAAATGGCATATACAACAGGTAATACAGACACTAGTTCAGCAGGTTTCTCAATTCGTTGGAAAAAATCATCACCAGAGCCAGAACAAGTAAAGGTGTTCCTAGGCGCAGAATTAAACACAGTGTTAGGGAAGGCGTTCCCAAGCAGCAAGAAAACATTAGCCTTACTGAAGGAGACTCATCTTTACCAGAAGGGGCAACATCTGACAGAGAGGACAGTGGGGAAACTACTAGGAAGGATGGCATCATGCATTCATTTAATTCCCAACATCCATCTACACATGAGACCATTTCAAGAATGGCTCCAACAACAATGGTCAGTCAACAGGGAGTTGGGAGGATCTAGTGGTAGTCACACAAAAAGTTCATCAGGAGATTGCATGGTGGAACAAAACAAACCTATCACGGGGCAGACCTTTCACACAACCAACCCCAACAGTGACCATAACAACAGATGCTTCCTAAAAAGGGTGGGGAGCGCACATGAACAATCTCAAGGTACGAAGATTGTGGACACAGCAAGATGCAGTGAAGCACATCAACTTTTTGAGTTGAAGACTGTGTTCTTAGCCTTGAAAGCATTTCAGAAACCAATCTACAACAAGAAAGTGTTGATTCAAACGGACAACACAACGACCATGTTTTATATAAGCAAACAAGAGGGAACTCAGTCTGTAGCTCTCTCAACTCCAACCCAGGAACTTTGGAAATGGGCAATCCCAAAGAACATAGACATAGTAGCAATACACTTCCCAGGAAAGGACAATATCGAAGCGGACAGACTGAGCAGACAAACGTCATCATCCCACGAGTGGGAGCTGAATCGATCGGAACTCCAAAAGATTTTCAGGAAGTGGGGGACTCCACAAATAGACTTATTTGCAACACCCCACAATGCAAAAAGCCAAAGCTTCGCATCCAGGCAACCGTGCAATCAGTTCCTAGGGAATGCCCTATGCATGGACTGGTCAGGGAAATTTGCTTACGCTTTTCCCCCGATCCCACTACTCCACAAGGTGATCCTCAAATGCAAGATCGGCCAAATGACCATGATTCTCATTGCACCACAGTGGGCCAGGCAGACTTGGTTCTCAGAGATAATAGAAATATCTCAAGGAACAATGCTCAAATTACCAAAGAGACAAGACCTATTAACAATGCAAAACGAAAAGGTGCTACACCCAGAACCAGAGAGCTTAAGCTTAGCAGCTTGGCTGCTGAGGACTTAGAATTTGCACACCTCAAACTACCAGAAAGTACAATGGCTGTTCTCAGAGAAGCAAGAAGGCCAATAACAAGAAAATGTTATACAGCAAAATGGAAAAGATACACGCAATGGTGCCTTAAGAAAAATCTGGCAAAAGATTACAAAAGAAATAACAGTTCTAAAGTACTTGACACATTTACTTCAGAGTAACCTAAGCTACACTTCACTAAGGGTGCACTTAGCAGCAATTGTAGCGTACACAAGAGGAGAAACAGGGAAGAGTTTCTTCACTTCTCATGTGGTCAAAAGGTTCCTAGAAGGAGCAAAAAGAATAGCACCACCAAAAATGGTGCCAGCGCCCACATGGAATCTGAACATAGTTCTGACACAATTGATGAAAGCACCATTTGAACCGCTACAGAAACCAACGCCACAAATGCTCACTCTAAACACATCCTTCTTAGTAGCAATCACATCTCTACGCAGAGTTAGTGAACCACAGGCACTAACACTACAGGAACCCTATTTCCAGATACATAGTGACAGTGGTCATGAGGACAGATCCACATTTTATGCCAAAGGGTGGTATCAAAATTCCACATAAATCAGACGATACAAATACGAAGTTTCTTTCAAAACCCAAAGAGAAAGGCAGAAAGAACTCTGCATACACTTGACGCCAGGAGAGCAGTCATGTACTACGTTGAAAGAACCAAGGGATACAGGAAGACAAAACAATTCTTTGTCTCTTTTGCTAATAGCTTTTGGGAAGACCAGTAACCAAGAATACCATCTCAAGATGGATTGCACAAGCCATTCAGCTATGTCACAAACAAGCAGGTCAAACATTACAAGGAGCACCACAGGCTCACTCAACAAGAAAGAAGGCAGCTACAGTCGCATTTCTGGCAAATACTCCAATTCAAGGCATTTGCATGGCAGCAACTTGGTCTTCAGTACACACATTTACAAAGCATTATTGTGTGGATATCCAAATGAATAAGGAAGCACAAGTGGGACAAAAGGTCTTACATCACTATTCACAAACCAACGCTCATCTTCCACCCAACCACCACAAGACTAACAAACTGCTACAAAGTCTATGCACAGCATGTGAATCAAGAAAAGATTCCCGCTGCAAAATGAATAGTTTCTTACCTGTCAGTGTAGTTTTGCAGCTTGAAGAATTTTCTGGCTTCACTAGCGAACCCACCCTCCTCCGCCCGGAAGAATGACACACTAAAAATAAATAAATAAATAAATAAAAAATCCGAAGTTGGCGACCAAAGGTGGGAGCTTCCGGAGGAAGCCCGTCGAAGTCATAGAAGGACACCAAATGGTGGTATGTCGACGCCCACCAACCACAAAAAAAAAAAAAACTGGAACAAATACAGCAATTCCGGACCCAACCACTACATGGCGGAATAATGCACAGCATGTGAATCCAGAAAATTCTTCAAGCTGCAAAACTACAGCGACCGGTAAGAAACTATTCGTTATTATCCAGAGCTGTAGCCATGGTGAAACTAGAAATGTCTTTTTCAGAAAAATGTAGAAATCATGAAGTTTTTTGGGGCGGGAAACTGTAGCTGGCGGTGACTCAGGTTCACTTTGATCCAAAGAAAATGTGTCGAAATCAATGAAGTAGCCAGATGCAGTTCGATCTATCTTTGGGAGCTCAGTAGTTTTTGATGAACTGGCAGATGTCTCCTGTAGAGGCATTTTGATGTAGATGTCGGTGGTAGGCCGAATTGATATCTGTGTGGGGATCCGCTGAGAATTGCTACCGAACTCTGGGCAAGCACGTCACACTTTAACCTCTGTGGGCACTGACAATCTGTTTTATCATCGGGAGAACACTGTCTCTTGCATCGTTGTTCCTGGCCCCTGCACGCTGCACTTTTATCCCGCCCCCAAGCACCACGGACTACAACGACCACAGCGTGTTGCGACAGGAGCCGCACGCGTCGTAGAACTCGCGCCAGGAGGCGCATAAAGTGAGCCTAACCTCCCGCGACGCGGGACGCGCGCGGGCTAAGCACGGGCCAAGGGCGGGCCCGTCTGAGCCCGTCAGAGACTGGAGGAGGCTGGGCTGGGCCAGGTCTCTTGGACCCTTTTTGTAGTGTATTGTGTTGGCAAAAACATTGGTACTAATATTGTTGTACTTGCTATTTGCTAGTACTAACGACCCTGTTTGTCTCTTGGGTAGTTAAGGTTAAGTGGCTATATTTGATATTGAAATAGATTTGGCATACAGCGGGGTTGTTAAAAGGTAGGAGGGGCTCACATTATACAATAGATTGATAGATATAGGCACGTTTGGGGCATTGTTTAGTAAAGGGTGTGTTTCCTTCTTTGTTGTAAGCGTAGGTAATATTTAAAATGGGTAAGAGAAAATTGCAAAGCATTAATTCTGGGCAACGAGGTAGCAAATCCAAACATGCAAATATGACCCTCCTGAATTATCTTACAGGAGCGGTTGGAGCCCTGGACAAGCAAATAACCACGGTAGAGGAGTCCATGAATAAGGACCCACAGGGTTCCTTAATAACTAATAAGGCCACTGTGTTATACCAAACGGAGACAGGGGAATTAGGATCTACAATTAATACAGATGTGGGAATGTCTAAATGGTTGTATTCAGGCTATCAGTGATGAGATTTCTACTAGCGACCAAGATACAGAGCCGCTCCTCCAACTAAAAGATACTGTAAGCCTAAGTCCAAGGATACCCTTGGAAACTTGCCGCCTTTAATACATCAGGCTTCTTCTGAGCCTGATATTATGAAATCTTTAGTTATCAACAAACAGGGAAAAGGTACCATGTTAAATGATAAAGTTAAAGGAGCGGCAAGAAGAAGCAAAAGTAAGGCTAATGGCCCCCCAACTTCTGAAATAAATAAAATATTAAGTCTATTAACCGACTCAATTAAATATATTAAACAATCTATCGGGGCCATGGAAACAAGATTAGCTAAGATAGAATTGGGCCTAGAAATAATAGTTGAGAATCAAAATAGGTGTCTTACAACGGAAGGTAAAATTAACCAAAATGTAGATGGTAGTGCTGGCGAAGTATCTAAATCCCATAGTCAGATCGCTTTGGTTAACTCTGTGTCTTCTGGTAATCAGAGGAATAGGGGTGATAAGATAAACACAGTTGTAGGCTCCAGGAAGCCTAATGAAACCCCGTCTACCAGTGGTTTAACTAATGGGCCAGAATCTACTGAGAAAGGAAATGGCAAGGTCGAAATACAACAGGGTGGTAAGCAATTAAGGGAAGCGTGTTCTAATGTAGGATCTAATATTAAAACATATGAACATCCACCAAAAAATCATTTTTTAAATTTACCTCCTGCTGCGTTACCATACACAGTTGTGTTGGCAAACGTTCCCCCATCTTTAGAGGGGGGAAAGGAAACGTGGTATACCTTGAGGAACAGGGCAATTCATGGCCTGGGGATTAGAACAGGGTTAACAACGGAGATGTTCTCAGCCTTTAAGATGGTAAGACGTGTCCCGTGGGTGGGAACAACTTGGAAATCCTTTCGAGGGGACTGTGTTGTCCTCTCATTAGGGATTCCATCTTTGGGTCATGAAATTTTTCGCCGAATAGGCGATAATAACAAGAACATGGAAGCAGGTTTTTGGTTTTGCCCCTGAGCTATTTTTATCAGCCAAGTTCTTCCAATTGGCATATGGTATGTATTCCCCCATACAACCCTGTAATAAGTCGATTTACAATGTAGAGGTAACAAATGGATTTAGGCCACTTCAGTCCTTAGACGAGAATGATTGACTCTTGGATAGTAGTGACAATCATATCTGTGTAGATAATGGTGTAGATCGAAATCGTAGGGAGAATATGCTAATGATTAATGTTGGGGAACATAATTCCGTTCAAAGAGAGATAACGGATACTAGGGATGAAATGGTAGAACCACTGATTGTAGAAATTGGTGATGTATGTATAACTAATGCAATAGATGGGGTTGAAATGATTGGACAGGTTCAGAATGATCATGTTGCCGACACTCTAAATGCATCTGTATCAGGGAGAATTAGGGTTCTTTTTTGGAATATTGCCGGTTTACAATAGAAAGTAAATAACTCTATTTGGACTGATTTTATATATAGTTTTGATATTTTATGCTTCCAGGAGACATGGTTATTGGATAAAGTAAATATAGATGGCTTAAAGACCTTTCATACACCAGCAGTACAGTCAGTATATGGAAGACATAAAGGTGGGATTTGTGTATATATATCGAATTTGATAGAGGTTATAAAAACTGAAATGATAAAAACAACAATATATTACCAAATTTTGGCCATTCACCAGAATTTAGATGTAGTAGTGTGCGTAGTTAATTTCTATAACAATATTGAAAAGGGACATATGGGTGATATTATAAACTCACTTAGTGATGAATTAAGTAAAATAAGGGTCCCAAATGGTACCGATATGATTACTCTTTAGGGTGGTGATTTTAATGCTAGTATTTGTTCTCATGCTGAATGTGGGTTGTGTGGTGTAGATGAGGAAGAAAAGGATCCTATATTGCATTTTGTGCACTCCGAGAGGGGGGAGAAGTTTAATGATTTAATGGCCTTACACGATCTGGGTTTTGCAAACACATGCTGTGCTCTCCGCCTGTTGATTTTACCCATACGTTTATTGGCAGAGGATTTGAATCTTTAATAGATTTTATAATTGTCCCCAACCGTTATGCAACATGGGTTGACAATTTCAAGATCCATTCTAACGTTCTGAGTGACCGTTTGCCCCTGAGCATTAATTTAGTCATCCCCAAACAAGTTGTTCAACCTAATAATAATATTTTGGCATGGACGCGAAATATTGCCTTAGTTTGCCAAAATGGCTACTCCCTACGATGGGGCAAGATAAACCCCGAGGAGATCAATAAACGGATCGTTGTTAATGCCTACGATCAGATAGTAGCGTGCCTACAAGACAGTACAGATCATGACGACACTTTGAGGGCTTTTTCTCTTATTACGTTAGAGATTCAAAATTTTCTAAGAGCACAAAATAAGGCATCCCTGGTTAAGATTAATGGTTGGTTTGATTCAAAGTGTACCAAAGCTTATACTCAGTTGAAAGATGCTCTCCATAAGACAGAGAGAAACCAAGACGAGATTAAACAATATAGGAAGGTGTATAATCTGGCCAGAAAAAATAGAAAAAAGAATTGAAAGACCAGGCATGGGATACGCTTTATGAAGCATCACTGAGGAAGGATTGCACTGCATTTTGGCAGGCAGTTAATGCCCCATTCCTTACCAATAATGATGGAGCCAAGATCGAGGTTGCAATTGATGAAAAAGTATGGATTGACTTTTTTTCGAATGTATATATTATCAAGGGGAATGAAGAATCCCCTACTGACATTAAATTATTAGAACAGGGAGACATGGTAGGATTTATGCCTATTGAGCTGCATATTACATTGGATGAAGTAATAGCGGCAATTAATGCTAGTAAAGGAGGTAAAGCCCCGGGACCAGTTGGTGTGCCGATGGACTTATTTAAGTCCACCCCACCATTATGGTCCCCTCTGTTGACTCGGGTGTTAGAGGCCTGTTGTGCGAAGGGTTTTATAAAGTCCTGGTCTGAATCGGTGATTATACCGATTTTTAAAAAAGGGGAACTTGACAATCCTGCCTGCTACCGACCTATCTCCCTTTTAGATTCTTTAGTAAAGGTAGCGGGTAGGATTGTTTTGAATAGATTACAAATATGGGCTGAGGACAATAATATTTTAAGCAAGGTACAATATGGTTTTAGACAAGGGCTAGGGACAAATGAGCAGGTTTTAAATTTTACTATTTTAATGGGAAAGTATACTCAAGCTAAGGAGGGGAAACTATATGTGGCATTCGTGGACCTTTCGGCCGCATTCGATTGCGTCATACATAATAGGCTCTGGGAAATCCTTTTGGATTTAAAGGTTGACCCACTACTAGTGCAATTTTTGAGACAACTGTACGTTGGGGCTTCTGCTAAGGTGAGGCATGGATTAAAGGGCGAATGCACTGCGCCATTCCCCGTGGAGAGGGGAGTGAGGCAGGGTTGTGTCCTGGCCCCGTTCTTGTTCTCCTTATATACCAATGCTTTAGAGCAGTGGTTCCCAAACTTTTGACTCCTGAGGACCCCCATTGAGTCACCACTGGAAGCCGGGGACCCCCAAGCAATTTGTATGATTTAAATTTCAAACATTAAAACAGTAATTCGAAAAAAAATAAACACGCGTGCACACAAAACAAATACTCAAATTACTAAGGATTTTAGGGGCATATTTACAAGCCCCTATCGCCATGGGAACGTCACTTTTTGTGGCGATCCCGTGGCGATAGGTGCTTCGCCTTATTTACAAGGCAGTGTTAAGCCACTTAACATGGCTTAACACTGCTTCGTAAATAAGGCCCCCTTTCACGCAATGCTTAGCGTGAAAGGGGTGGGCAGTGGGTGTTGCGGTGGGCGTTCCACCACAACACCCATTGATTTTGACGCTGCCCCCTATTTACAAGGGCAGCGTAAATAGGATGCAGCGCCAAAATTAAGACCAGGGAAAACCAGGTCTTAACTTGGCTAAACAAGGAGAAATGCTTTATTTCTCCTCGTTTTTGCTTTTTCCATGTGTTCTGTCTCGTGCAGCACTCATGGAAAAAGCAAAACGCGTTGGATTGTTTATGTTCAGGAAGGTGACCCTTCCTGCACATTAACAATCTTTTTTTAAAAATGGCATTTTGTAACTTCCATGTGTGCTGCATTAAGCAGCACACATAGAAGTGACAAAACTACATTGCAATATTGTTTATGTGCAGGAAGGGGGACCTTTCTGTACATAAACAATCTTCCCCTGCACGCAAACACCCTTGCACTATGGGGCAAGGGTGCCTGCGTTGCCGCTACACTGCTAAGTGTAGCGCCAGCACGGAGGAAACGCAGGGCTGCACCATATTCTTGTAAGTATGGTGCAGGCCTGCGTTTCTGAAGTGGCAGAGCGTGTCGTTAAGCCAGGGAGGCTAACGACACGCTCCCCCACTTCTGTTGTAAATATCCCCCTTAGTATTTTATATTGAAAGAATTTGCAAAAAAATGTAATGGGAAGGTTGGTGCTGCATCTCTGTGACTAACTTTTAAATGGTTGGTTTTATTTCGCAGTACAAGGCTCCTGCTCCTGCCAGGGCCAGACTGGAAACCCAAAGCAGCCCTGGCAAATGTTTTCAGGCCAGTCCCCATACAGTGCACACCAAGTGCAGTGAGTGAGCCTGACTACTACAAAGGGGGCTTTGGGAGGCTCTCCCCCAAAAAATTTAAGGAAACAATGGTGCAGTCTAAAACACATTTATCATTATATATTGAATTGTATTAGCTTTTAACGAATAGTAAATGAAGACCTTACTATGCACCAGGATACGACAATCTTTGTTGGGGTTCTTCAATGGTTCCCTTATTATCACCCTCCAACTGTTTTTAAGCACAGTGTAGTTAAGCGATTTGCACGGAATCACAAGAGACAGTGCTGCTGCCCCCTTACTCCAGTCGTCGTTGCTGCCTGTACCACTACCTCCTCCTCGCATCTGCTTGCCTGTCCCGCACAATTATAGCGCAAACTTGAACCAAGAGCATTATAGCGCTTCACACGGAAATCAGCTCCCCTTACAAAACTGTTTTTAAGCACAGTGTAGTTAAGCGATTTGCACGGAATCACAAGATACTGCGCCTGAGCCGAGATTGTAACCTAGTTACCCAGTTCTAACATCCGCAGCCCTAGCTGCAACGGGTGTGATATTAGGAGATTTGTCATAAGAAGAAGCACTCCCTGAGCTGTGAATACATAGTGCTTTCACCTGATATTGTTCGATTACATTAAATTAGGCCATTTACAGTGTTCTGCTGTTTGCTTTCCTTCTACCCCCTCCTGAGTGTGCAATGCACTCTTCCTAAAGTAAATGCTTCTGAGGTAATTTCCATCCTTCCAAGTCCCGTCGCTCTTTGGAAAGCTCTCATCCCATCTTTAGTCGCAGCTGTTGCCCCTTACCTCGGTCCCAGTCAGGGGTGATGAGAGATGGTTCTTACTGGCACAGACCATTCTCAGAACTTCCGGAGAAGGTTTGTAGCAGCCGCCATTGTCAAAGTCTGTGTGTTTGTGCCCCTAGCTCACCCTCGACATTCTCACTCCAACTCAGCCTCCCCGGCAAGCTGAATCCAGGTGCCATAAGGCAGCATGAATAAAAATACATAAACATAAATGTAATAAAACCTCGTCCTTCAAGTCCTTTATCAGTTTCTTTAGCAGTTGTTAATTTAATCAAACTTAATTTAAACTGCATTGTAACCACAATTAGGTCAAATGTTTTTTCTAAAGTAACTCTCCAATAGCATTCATAAGTAAGCAAAAATGCAGCAAAAACATGTAGTGTTCTGAATTTTACAAGTTCAAAGACCAACTCCTTCTTCCGAAGTCAGTAAAGTGAGTACTATTAAATTGACTGACGATGATATTGGTTAGTCACGGTGTTTAGTAGAGGCAGAAGTGCTATTTATTTATATACTTATTATTAAAACTTACATTTATGTGGCTGTCACCAGGTAGCCCCGATTGCTAGGTCTCAATTAAGAGAGGGCTGAACAGCAGCTGCGCTGCTTTACAACAGGGCTAAAAGACATTGGCAAAGCCAAGAGCTCTTGCATAGGCGAGACCTATTGGCTTTGCCAATGCTTGTTTAAAATGCATGGTACACGTTCTTTGCAGTAGGCATATCAACCCTCTGTGCTACATAAGACAACTCAAAGCTGCCACTGGACAAAACACTCATCTCACTCCAGCAGGTACATTAATCACTGGTATTATCTTGACAGGTTTACTGTTGCTCGAAAACTACTAATTATAGAAAATGCTTTTAAAACTGCTGCCTGCGGACCCCCTGGGAATGTGTCACGGACCCCTGGGGGTCCGCGGACCACAGTTTGGGAAACACTGCTTTAGAGGAAGAACTGGTGGCCAGGACAAGAGATCCACCACAGTATAATAACAAGCCTATTGTGTCCCTGCTCTATGCGGATGACGCAGTGCTTATGGCCAGAACCCAGATGGGCCTACAGAGTGCCCTTGCAGCATATATTAGATTCATGGATTGACGGGGGTTAAAACTTAATGTTAAGAAAACTTTTGTAATGACATGTGGGAAGGGGAGAAATAAATGCAAAAGCTTGCCAATGGGGAACGACAGGATAGATGCAACTAATACATTTTCCTATTTGGGCATCTTATTGGAACATACTGGCTCCTGGAACCCGGCAGTTAAGAGCAGGACCCTCCTTTTCAAGAGGTCAATTGGGGCTGTGGTAAATTTTGCAAGAAAATTGGGCAAAAGGCCTCCGGGGATCCTTCTCAAAATTTACCAAGCAAAATGTATGAGTATCGCGATGTATGGGGCAGGAATTTGGGGTTACCATGATGTATCCTCAATACAAATTGTGGAAAATTTATTTTTAAGGTTTATTTTAGCAGTTCCACAGAGTTCTTCAGTTTTTAATTGCCACAACGAATTGGGGATCCCTTACATTTCCGACTTGATAAAAATGCAACCTTTATTATTATGGCATAGAGTCTGGACGTCTACTACTACAGGGTTAAATAGAGAAATCATTAGAGATGCTATGTGTCTATGTCACGCAAATAAGATTAATTGGCTGAACTACATTAGAAGATTTTTAATTGATTTGGACAGACTTGATTTTTATACTCATCCTGAAACTATGAGTTCTATTTCTAGGAAGGACTTTAAATTGCTATGTCTGTCGCATTTGGAGTCTTTAAGAGCTGCAATGGAAATGAAGAAATGTACTGTGATTCAGCATCAGTTAACCCTGGTAACTCCCACCATACAACCATATTTGGTTTGGTGCATAGGAGGGTATGACAGGTATGTCCTTACCAGATTTAGGTTTGATAGTTTCCATCGGTTAGTTAGCTTTCCCACAGTAAATGATTGGTCTAGAGATTTATGTCAATGCCCATGCGATAAGATGTCTACCCAATCAACAATGCATGTGATTTTATTCTGCAAATTTTATTTATCTGAAAGATCAAGATGGATTTTGCCAGTGTTGAAGAGAGGGGGGTGGAGGCAATGCCGCCCTGCCTTTTTATATTTGCAATTGTTGGAAAATGCTTATTGTGTGGGCGTAATGGCTGGATTCTTGAAAGGTATATTGAGAAAAAGGAAAAGCATAACTGGTTAAATCATGGTATGAAGCTGGTTACTGTATATAATTTTAGTATTTCCTCCTGATGATTATTAGAATTAATTGATGGGAACTGTTAGGATTGAGACTTTTGTATAAGATGGAATTGTATGTATTTTTAATTTTTGTAAGTTTTTAACATGTTACTTTTATGATTTTTAATGTTAAAAATCGAATAAAAGTATATTTGAATTTGAATTTGATATCTGTGTTTCATTTGAATTTTGTTGTTCAATTTCAATAGGAACGAGTTCCATTTCATTGTTGAAAACTGCATTTCCTCGATTTGTGGACTCTTCAAATGTTATAAGTCTTCCTGTCTGAACTTCCTGTATGGTAGCGAGAGGAGAGTGGTGGCTACCCAGGAGCTATTCAGGATAGGCCACATAGTGTGGTTTGATCAGGTCAATGGAGACAAATTTCTTTTCTTTCTTGCCGGCAAGAGGCAGAAGTACTGTTCTTGTCCCTTCGACAGCCAGGACAGGTACAGGCGTTCTGAATGATGGCCCAAATGCTTTCTTGTCTACTATCTTTTCTCTGACCAGATCCCCGACCTTTGGGATCCAGGCAGGTCATGCCGTGACTGATTTCCCCAGTGGTGGTGCGTTTTACTTGCATGTTGCTTTGTAGTACCCGGAATTCATTAAGATGCTGTAAAACAGCCCAACGTTTATTGATGTCGAAAGGTTTTTCATCCGCCATTGTGCTGTCACAATCGAGGTCAGGTACCCACATTCTTTTTTTAAAATCTTTTTTATTCAAGAAATCAACAAAAAACAAAAACGGTGCAGTTCCGAGACGTAGAAAAGTTACTGAGGAAAACAGAAATTGTAATCTAAGCAAAGCAAAATAATACATTGGATCAAAGTCAAGTCAATTGTATCATCAGCCCATTCAATATAAGAAACTTATGGTGTTTCATTCTCTACAGTATCAGAAAACGCATCATTAAATGGGGTACAGATAAAACCTCTACTCTCGTTCCAGGGGCCCCATATTTTAGTCCATTTACCAGGGCATCCCTTGCTTTCATACACCGCCCTCTCTGCTTGCATACACCAATCCATGTCTGATGCCCAATCGGTATGTCGCAATTCAACCCCGCCCTTCCATGTTCTGGCAATATTACGTTTTGCTACCATGCAACCTAATGTGACCCAGATCCGTTCAAACCTTGTTAAGTCCGTAACCTCCCAAATATTTAATAGGCAAAGACGTGGGGAGGCTTCAATCGTTTTATGACATATTTGAGACATGGCTGGCACAACACTTCCCCAATATATCTGAAGGCTGGGGCATTCCCACCATTGATGTAAAAAAATTCCTGTTTGCCCACAGCCACGGGGACAGGCCGGGGAGGCTAAAAGGCCCATCTTAACAAGTGCCGAACTGGTGTAATATGCTCTGTGGAATATTTTGAGCTGTATGAGCCTGAAGCGGGAATGGATAGCCACCTCCCGGGGTGATGCCAAGGCCGCCCTCCAGTCCTCATCGTCAATCTCTCCCACCTCGTCAGTCCATTTTGCACGTATTTTACCCTGGGAATCAGGCAAGTTATTCAGAATTTTGCAATACGTTAATGAAACCGCTTTTTCTGGGAGATAATCATCCAATAACCTATCTTCTAATGGGGAGGAGGCTGGCAGATCAGAGCCTTTGGGTAGTGCTTTATGTAGAGCACTTCGTACCTGGAGGTATCGGAAAGTTTCCCCCGCCTGAAGTTGATATTGAATTTGTAAGTCACCAAACGGGATAACCCCCCCCCCCCTTTATCCATAGGTCACCCACTTTCGAAAGGCCAATTAAGTCCCATTTGTCAAACCCTGGGAGTTATGAGAGCATACCTAGTTGACAGGACTCAAGCAGTGGGGTGGCCTGGGTAATTTTGCCT
This sequence comes from Calotriton arnoldi, assembly GCA_963921515.1. Taxonomy (NCBI): domain Eukaryota; kingdom Metazoa; phylum Chordata; class Amphibia; order Caudata; family Salamandridae; genus Calotriton; species Calotriton arnoldi. The sequence goes on along the minus strand of CAWUFW010001967.1, from coordinate 607,187 downwards.
TTCCAACCTAACGCTGCAGTTGCTGTGTGCCATATAGAAACTGTGGTGGAAGTCGGGGTGCACTTAGGTGTATATTTTTTCATGCCATAAAGTACCCTAAGGTAGTTACCCAGAGACATGTTGTGTCTATCCATTCTATAAGCCGGGTCAGTGATGGGTCGGTGCAGCCAGCGGTTGAGGACCACCAATTGTGAAGCCCAGTAGTAATATTTAATGGCTGGCAGAGCAATTCCACCATCGTACCAACTCTTGGTGAGTTTGTCCAGGGCAATTCGGGGTGTACCATTGTTACATAGTAGGGAGCGTACCTCAGAGTCGATAGACAGAAAATATTGAGGTGGGACCAAAAAAGGTGTATTTTGCAAGGCATAGAGGAAGCGGGGTAGTGCCATCATTTTATAGAGAGCGGCTCTCCCCAGGAGTGTGAGAGGTAATGATTTCCAGTGCTGCACATCAGCACGGAAACGATGGAGAGGAGGAATGAGGTTTTGTTGGTGGAAGACCCCGGTGTCTCTAGTGATATATATTCCAAGATACCGAAAGCCGTCTGTGACTATCCGGGCCTGACAACCCAAGGGGAGGATCGGGCACTCACCACTCAGAACGTAGACCAGGGATTTGTCCCAATTGATCGTGTACCCGGAGTATTTTTGGAAGAGGGCGAAAATATGGAGTACTCTATGAATCGAAAACCGGGGCCGGGCCAAATAAAGTAAAATGTCGTCAGCGTAGAGAGAGATTTTATCCGTCCAATCCACTGACCAGTTGAGTCCACGAATCAGGGGGTCACCTCTAATCCATATGGCCAGAGGTTCAAGGGCCAGGGCGAAGAGAAGAGGCGATAGGGGACAGCCCTGTCTCGTGCCCTTACCCAGCTCGAAGATTGCCGATCGACCGCCATTTACCGTAATGCGGGCCAGGTGGCGTGAGTAAAGCAGGCGTATCCAGGATAAAAACCGTCCACCGAATCCATATCTCTCCAATACAGCAAACAGGAAAGGCCACTCAATCATATCAAAAGCCATCTTTGCATCTAGGGACATGATCACCGAGTCCTCCTGGATAGTGGAGGCCGGGCCCAACACTCCGAACAGGCGGCGAAGATTAAGCGCGGTGTTTCTAGCCGGCATAAAGCCAGATTGATCCGGATGAATCAGTTTATGGAGACAGGGGGAGAGACGAAGGGCCAGAATTTTGGCCAGTATCTTGACCTCTGGGTCCAGTAAGGAGATTGGTCTGTACGAGGAGCAGCGATCCGGGGGTTTGCCCTTTTTATGTATGACAACTATATTGGCTAATCTCTGTGTTTCAGGCAGAGTACCCCGGGACACACTCTCGTCATACATGCGTACTAAAAAGGGTGCGATAACAGGGGCAGTAGTTTTATAGAGCTCAATAGGGAGGCCACTCAGGCCCATAGCCTTCCCGGATTGCAACGCGCCAATTGCTTTAGATACCTCTTCTGGAATCAAATCAGCGTCCAGATCTGACGCCTCTTGTGGATCCAATTGTGGCAAAGGCAACGTGGAGAGCAGTTCCGCTGCCGCGTCTTGGGTGGATGTGGACGAGGGAGCATAAACTATTTTAAAGTAGCTGGCAAATGCTTCCGCAATTCTGACTTTATTGTGGTGGCGGGCACCCTGCAGGTCCGAAATCTCCGCTAGCCACCTATTGGCCAACTCCCTCTTATCTAGCCATCCTAACAACTTGCTAGCTTTATCACCGATATCATATATTCGATGCTGGGTGGCACGATGCTGAGTTCTGGCGGCATCCTCTGCTATATCCCGATATTCTTTTTGATTTATAGCCAATTTATGTGAGGTGTCCGAGGATGCGGATGTAATCAAGTCAGCTTCTAAAGTTGCCACTTCCCTCTTTATATCCTCAAGCTGTTTACACTTCTCTTTCCTGTGCCCTGCCACTGCTGCCACTCCGCAACCTCGAATCACAGTCTTGCATGCCTCCCACAGTATTACGTCAGAGTCTACCGACCCATCATTTTCAGTAAAGTAATTTTGGGTGGCCTCAAGTAATTTAGCGTGCACCGCCGGTACGCGATGGTACCATGGATTGAGCACCATTTTGCGGCTAGTGGGGGCGATGTACCACCGTAATGGGTCACGATAGGAGAGTGGTCGGAAATACCCCCAGAGAGAAAAGTAATCACACCAAACTTAGGAAGTTGGGTTACCTTGCAGAAGAGATAGTCAATGCGAGACATACTCCCATGTACCCCAGAATGAAAGGTGTATTGTCTAGTCGTAGGATTACATATACGCCATATATCGATCAGTCCCATGTCTTCTAAAAATTCCGTCTAAAGTTTACCAGGTGACTCCCCCGGTTTGGACGGTAGACGATCAAGGTCGCTGTTAAGAGCAGCGTTACAGTCTCCCCCCCACCAGCATGTCACCCTCGGGTAAGCTAAGCAAATGTGAACCGAAATCAGTCAGGGTGGAGGAGTTGAGCTTGGGGGGCACATAGACAGAGGTTACATTTAAGGACCTTCCCTCCCATTGCCCGGATAGTGTGACGAATCTACCCAAAGGGTCTCTTGTAACTTTATGTATCTGAAGTAGGTACCCACATTCTTGTCCCAAATGGCACTTCGTAAGGGGTGATACCTCCTAGGGAACTTCTTGGCATGTTATTTAGTGCCCTCTGGACCCCATATAGGTGATTGACCCAACTACCACCCAAGCCTAATACCCTTGCTGTTAAGGATTGCTTTAAGTCCCGGTTTTTCGTCTCCACGACCGAATTTCCCTCAGGATGGTACGAAGAGGAGTACCGCGATGCAACACCCAAACTACCCATGGCTTCCTTGTAAGCCCTCGAGCTAAACGCGGGGCCACAGTCTGATTGAAATGTGCCAACTGCATGAAGACTTTGAAGACTCGCAAATCTTTTATAACAGTTCGAGCGTCAGCCGAGCGCAGAGGCCAAAGCCACAGGAATCTAGAACATGAATCCACTGCTACCAAGATGTACTTGTAAGCCCCATCAGATTGTAATGGGCCGCAGTGGTCCAAATAGACACATGCGAGAGGTCTGTTTGATTTTAGTAATGGTGTTTGTGCTGGACGTGCTACGGTGGAACCCTTCATCTGCTGACAGATGTTGCACTTAAGGACAAATGCTTTTGTCTTTTTTGTTAAACCTCGCCACCAATAGCGTTGTTTCAATAGATAACCTGTCGAGGTAACCCCTGCGTGTGCAGAACCCAGACCCTCGTGTGCAGCTAGAATTAAATCTACTCTGCGATCCATGTTTGGTATTACTCTATCCCTCACTTCTGGAATTTGAGCATACAGAATATTTTTTGCATCTAACTTGTAGGAGTACTTGAGTGGAAAGCCTTTTGGCAAGGCTGTGCTGTTTTTGCGTGAAGCAGTGACAGCTATCATTGTGCTTCCGTCTATTCTTGTGCTTGAATGAGTGATTGCAGCTAATGTAGCAGTTCGCACTGTCGCCTTGGCGGATTAATCAGCCAGTGAATTTCCTTCAACGTGAACGCCATCACGTTGATGACTCAGCGTATCACGTGAGCTCTTGGCAAGTCTTTTTTCAGCTCTGCCACTTGTTCCTAAAGCAATTTGTGCTTTATTGTGCAACCTTTTGAGTCTTTAAACCCATTCTGACCCCAGTAGCGAAGATATTCATTGTACGACTGACACAATAGAACGAATTGCACACTGTTAGTGTGGGGAATTCCCGATCCGTTTGTATTAGTGCCAGTAATAGGGCACTTTTTTTTTTTTAAGGCTGATTGGATAACTTTATTGTCTCATGCAATAATTTAAGCCTCAAGTCGTACTGCCTCATGTTGCAGCTTCACACTTTATTTTGTTTTTTAATTTTAAAATTCTTTTTATTGAACAAACAAACATGTAAACATCCCATCATTACATATAATTAACACATTGTACATCGTCTGAGGTGTAGGTCGGGGGTACAGTATTACATGCCATGGGCATGGGGGAAGGATCCACCCCTCCCTCAATTGTCTACTTTGCTTGTACCGTTACTCCCCCTCGGCTGTGCCCGTTTGTGTCAGGGATTTGTACTTGTCCCATACATTCCATATCTTCTCCCACTTTTTAGGGCATCCCCTGCTCTGGTAGACAGTTTTTTCAGCCAGTCAACACCAGTCTAAATCTCGTTTCCAAGCAGTGAGCGTCCCCATTTCCTTTACACCCCATAGTCTAGCGATGTTGCGCTTTGCCACACCAGAGGCTAAAGCTAGCCAGGTTTTTACATGAGGCGGCCAGCGAAGTTCGCCAGTATTGCCCAGCAAGTGCCAGCGAGCATCGAGGGGTATTTGTGTATCGAGGACTTCAGACATCACTCGAGTGATTCGAGTCCAGTATCGTTGTGCTGCAGGGCATTCCCAGATTATATGAAAGAATGTGCCTACCTCGCCGCAGCCCCTGATACAAAGTTCTGAGTCAGCCCAGCCTAGTTTATAATACAACGTCCGGGTGGTGTAGGGCCTATGTAGTACTCTCAGCTGAACCAGCCGGAACCGTTCCCTAATGGCCATTTCCCTGGGGCACTGGATTGCTTCCTGCCAATCATCATCCTCTATCAATCCCATATCAGTCTCCCAATCTGCCCTCAGGGAAGCGAGAGGGTCTGGAAGGTTATTCATGATTCTTTTATACGTTAGGGATGTTGCCTTGTCTATCATAGGATCAAGTAGTAATCGGTCTTGAAGGGGGGAGTATTCCGGGACGGATTCTCCTTCCGATAATGGTGATGTGGTGTGCCGTAGCTGTATGTAATGTAAGTGTTCTGTGTCAGTCAATTGATATTCATTTTTAAGTTCTGCGAAGGTTAGCATTTTCCCTCCTCGCCACACATCCCCAAGAGTGTCTAGGCCTATCAGGCTCCATTTACGGAATCCCTGCAGGCGCCCCACGTCTCTCAGCCCGTCGCTCTCCCAGAGTGGTGTCTGTTGGGTTAGCCTCGACTCCCACCCCAGCAGTCTGTTTGTGGTTCACCATGCTCTAATGACCTCATGTGTGTGTGGTGGTAGTTGATTCCCCCGCTGTTTCCGATAGAGGGCCGCTAAATGTCCACCGCTTCCCATCGTATATCTGTCAATCCTGTATGCTGGTTCCGACTGTGGCTCAAAGACCCACCCGTTAATATTTATCAGTTGAGAAGCTAAGTAGTAACTCTGGATGTCCGCGACCGCTCAGCCACTGTCGTATGCTCCGCGCTGTTGTTTATGCAGTGCTATTCGAGCTCTGCCTCCCTCCCATAGGAGAGTGCGTTGTTCCCCTTCTACATTTTTAAAGAAGGAGTCCGGGATTTTGTACGCGGTATTCTGTAGGGCCTAGACCATTTACGTTCCAAGTCAAAACTTTTAAAACAGTTGTGGATCGTGACCCTGTAGCCATGTCTACGTGTAGTTCGTGTAGGGGTCCCTTCCCCTCCCACCCTCTCCCCCCTCCCAGGTCCTGCTCGATGTAGTGCGTTTGTGTTGATGGGTTAATGCAAAGTGTGATCATAACTAATAGCAAACTTGATCTTACATATACAAAATGAACCCCCGTTAAAGTAATCCCCCTCCCTGCTACCCTGCACTGTAGGTTTAAAACTACCCACCTCCCCAATTTGCAGAGTGCCCGTCGCCCTAGAAAAACCATTGAACTACAACTTGGGGTTGGCTGGCTCCGCCGCGTGTGTGTGTGCGGCAGCCCTCCCGCCCTCTTGCATCAAGGATTGTCTGTATAAGCGATATATTGTCCAGGGGAATAGACACCACTTCGATTATGTCTAGTCATATCAAATCAAATAAACCCCTGTTACCTTGCAAAGTCTGTAGTTTCAGTTCGTACTTGTCCTCGAGTCCAGGCACGTCGTTTCTTTTTTCGATAATGGTTTGGTACCTGTTCGAGTGGATCCTCAAGTTTACCCTCCACGTCGGGTCCAGAGCGCAGTATTTCTGCTTGTTCTGTCTGTGTTGTCCCAGGGGGAGAATGTCCTCGGTCCCCTCGTATCCGGCTTGAGTCTCGCTGTCGAGTTGACTTTCTCCCTCCCTCGAGCCAGTCCCAAACCTTATTGGGCGATGTGAAGTACCAGGATTTTTCGCGGTCCAGGATCCCAAGCTTAGCAGGGAAGAGCATCATGTACTTGAGATTCTGTGCCCTTAGGGTTCGCTTTACTTCGTCGAAGGTGCGCCTCTGTTGGACCGCAAGGGTGAAATCTGGGAAGAACCGGACCACTGAGTTTTCAAAAGGTAGGTCACCCCTTGTGCGCGCCGTTTGTAGTATAATGTCGCGGTCTCGGAAATTGAGAATGCGCGCAATCATAGTTTGTGGTGGAGCACCCGGCCTGGGGGGGTGGCGCCAGTGCTCTATGCGCCCGTTCCACAGAGAAGAAATTCGAGAGGCGTTTGGGCTTGAGATGGTTTAGGATCAGATCCTCCAGGAAGAGCCTCCAGGAAGACCCCTTCAGGCACCCCCACCACCCTGATTTTATTTCTGCGGGTTCGCCGCTCCTGGTCTTCGAGTTTTGCCGCCATCGCTTTTTGTTGTTGTGTGAGATGTTGTATTTGTTTTTCCTGTCTTTTTGAAGCCGTTTGTAGTTCGGTAATATTTGTTTCGGCAGTGCCCACTTTTTCAGAAGTTTTATTCAAATCCGCTCATAGCAGGGTCACATCGATTGATATCTTGTCCATTTTTGATTTGAGCGTCGTCCCCAGCTCGTGTATCGCTGCCATGATTGCCCCCAACGAAGGCTCCAACAGATTCTGGGAGCACTGCAGCGATGTTCCCTCCGCCATTGTCACTTTGGGTACAGTATATTTGTCCAGCTTATTGGATTGTTGCGGGGGCAGACTTGGGGCGCAATCTGTGTTCGTGTCAGGCGCTAAGGCTATTGTTTCTGCGTCTCAGATCTTCAATGGGCCCTCTTAGCTCAGTAGTCCACGGCCCCCTCCGAGCGCGAGGAACAATCAATCCCTCATCGGCAAACGCCCGGGAGAGAAGGAACAGGCCCGAGCCCCCAAGGGGTCCCCCCCCCCTTCCCCGGGGCCTGCCGGCCCAGCGCCTCTGCACTTCCTGGTGCTATCAAATCGCGTTCACTGCCCCAATCCAGTCGCACAAAGTGGTTCTTGCAGGCCCATTAGTGCACGGTCTTTGTCGCCGCGGCTGCATGCACGGACTCCGTCGCCAGCGGCCTTAAAGCCTGGCCCTCACTGCCGCTCGTGGCTCCCTGGAATGCGGCCCGACACTCGTCTTGCGGTCGGTATCTCCGCGTCTGTGCCCTCGTGATTCTCGTGGTGCCCCTGTCAGCGACCACCGCGCCAGCACCTCCTGGCCGGAGGGAAGCAGTATTTCCAGCTGCGGGGGGTTGGCGCGTCGGCAGCCACCCCCTGTGAGTGGTCGCGAAGTCGGGTGATTGTTGCGCGGCCCTTGCCGCCGCGGCTCTGCTTTTTGCGCGGCCCGGCCCACGCTGTAGGTCTCACCTGCTGTCTTGCTAGTCAACCGGGGGAGCCACTCTCGATACACAGAAAGCTCTAGCCCAGTGGTTCCCAAACTTTTGACTCCTGAGGACCCCCATTGAGTCACCACTGGAAGCCGGGGACCCCCAAGCAATTTGTATGATTTAAATTTCAAACATTAAAACAGTAATTCGAAAAAAAATAAACACGCGTGCACACAAAACAAATACTCAAATTACTAAGGATTTTAGGGGCATATTTACAAGCTCCCTATCGCCATGGGAACGTCACTTTTGTGGCGATCCCGTGGCGATAGGTGCTTCGCCTTATTTACAAGGCAGTGTTAAGCCACTTAACATGGCTTAACACTGCTTCGTAAATAAGGCCCCCTTTCACGCAATGCTTAGCGTGAAAGGGGTGGGCAGTGGGTGTTGCGGTGGGCGATCCACCACAACACCCATTGATTTTGACGCTGCCCCCTATTTACAAGGGCAGCGTAAATAGGATGCAGCACCAAAATTAAGACCAGGGAAAACCAGGTCTTAACTTGGCTAAACAAGGAGAAATGCTTTATTTCTCCTCGGTTTTGCTTTTTCCATGTGTTCTGTCTTGTGCAGCACACATGGAAAAAGCAAAACGTGTTGGATTGTTTATGTTCAGGAAGGTGACCCTTCCTGCACATTAACAATCTTTTTAAAAATGGCATTTTGTAACTTTCCATGTGTGCTGCATTAAGCAGCACACATAGAAGTGACAAAACTACATTGCAATATTGTTTATGTGCAGGAAGGGGGACCTTTCTGTACATAAACAATCTTCCCCTGCACGCAAACACCCTTGCACTATGGGGCAAGGGTGCCTGCGTTGCCGCTACACTGCTAAGTGTAGCGCCAGCACGGGAGGAAACGCAGGGCTGCACCATATTCTTGTAAGTATGGTGCAGGCTCTGCGTTTCTGAAGTGGCAGAGCGTGTCGTTAAGCCAGGGAGGCTAACGACACTCTCCCCACTTCTGTTGTAAATATCCCCCTTAGTATTTTATATTGAAAGAATTTGCAAAAAACAAAAAATTTAATGGGAAGGTTGGTGCTGCATCTCTGTGACTAACTTTTAAATGGTTGGTTTTATTTCGCAGTACAAGGCTCCTGCTCCTGCCAGGGCCAGACTGGAAACCCAAAGCAGCCCTGGCAAATGTTTTCAGGCCAGTCCCCATACAGTGCACACCAAGTGCAGTGAGTGAGCCTGACTACTACAAAGGGGGCTTTGGGAGGCTCTCCCCCCCAAAAATGTAGGAAACAATGGTGCAGTCTAAAACACATTTATCATTATATATTGAATTGTATTAGCTTTTAACGAATAGTAAATGAAGACCTTACTATGCACCAGGATACGACAATCTTTGTTGGGGTTCTTCAATGGTTCCCTTATTATCACCCTCCAACTGTTTTTAAGCACAGTGTAGTTAAGCGATTTGCACGGAATCACAAGAGACAGTGCTGCTGCCCCCTTACTCCAGTCGTCGTTGCTGCCTGTACCACTACCTCCTCCCCGCATCTGCTTGCCTGTCCCGCACAATTATAGCGCAAACTTGAACCAAGAGCATTATAGCGCTTCACACGGAAATCAGCTCCCCTTACAAAACTGTTTTTAAGCACAGTGTAGTTAAGCGATTTGCACGGAATAACAAGATACTGCGCCTGAGCCGAGATTGTAACCTAGTTACCCAGTTCTAACATCCGCAGCCCTAGCCGCAACGGGTGTGATATTAGGAGATTTGTCATAAGAAGAAGCACTCCCTGAGCTGTGAATACGTAGTGCTTTCACCTGATATTGTTCGATTACATTAAATTAGGCCATTTACAGTGTTCTGCTGTTTGCTTTCCTTCTACCCCCTCCTGAGTGTGCAATGCACTCTTCCCAAAGTAAATGCTTCTGAGGTAATTTCCATCCTTCCAAGTCCCGTCGCTCTTTAGAAAGCTCTCATCCCATCTTTAGTCGCAGCTGTTGCCCCTTACCTCGGTCCCAGTCAGGGGTGATGAGAGATGGTTCTTACTGGCACAGACCATTCTCAGAACTTCCGGAGAAGGTTTGTAGCAGCCGCCATTGTCAAAGTCTGTGTGTTTGTGCCCCTAGCTCACCCTCGACATTCTCACTCCAACTCAGCCTCCCCGGCGAGCTGAATCCAGGTGCCAAAAGGCAGCATGAATAAAAATACATAAACATAAATGTAATAAAACCTCGTCCTTCAAGTCCTTGATCAGTTTCTTTAGCAGTTGTTAATTTAATCAAACTTAATTTAAACTGCATTGTAACCACAATTAGGTAAAATGTTTTTACTAAAGTAACTCTCCAATAGCATTCATAAGTAAGCAAAAATGCAGCAAAAACATGTAGTGTTCTGAATTTTACAAGTTCAAAGACCAACTCCTTCTTCCGAAGTCAGTAAAGTGAGTACTATTAAATTGACTGACGATGATATTGGTTAGTCACGGTGTTTAGTAGAGGCAGAAGTGCTATTTATTTATATACTTATTATTAAAACTTACATTTATGTGGCTGTCACCAGGTAGCGCTGATTGCTTGGTCTCAATTAAGAGAGGGCTGAACAGCAGCTGCACTGCTTTACAACAGGGCTAAAAGACATTGGCAAAGCCAAGAGCTCTTGCATAGGCGAGACCTATTGGCTTTGCCAATGCTTGTTTAAAATGCATGGTACACGTTCTTTGCAGTAGGCATATCAACCCTCTGTGCTACATTAGACAACTCAAAGCTGCCACTGGACAAAACACTCATCTCACTCCAGCAGGTACATTAATCACTGGTATTATCTTGACAGGTTTACTGTTGCTCGAAAACTACTAATTATAGAAAATGCTTTTAAAACTGCTGCCTGCGGACCCCCTGGGAATGTGTCACGGACCCCTGGGGGTCCGCGGATCACAGTTTGGGAAACACTGCTCTAGCCTGTCCCAATCCTGTCGGAATTCGCAATATTCAGGCTCTAATTTCCCAGTTTCAGCCCGATCACTCATTACCAGCTCGAGTATTTATGCAGCTACTAGGAATGATGACGTCTTGCATCATGATAGTTCCCAAATCAAGACTTCAAATGCGTCCCCTTCAGTAATGTTTAGCACGTCAGTGGAATCAATCTCAGGGTCAATTGTCAGATCTAGTGTTGGTGGACGGCCGCACTCATCGCTCTCTGCAGTGGTGGAATCCACAAAACCTATCCAAAGGGCGCCCCTTCATCGACCCTGTTCCACAGACCGTGCTAACAGCAGACGCTTTGCTCACTGGTTGCGGAGCTCATCTCCAAACTCACACAATTCAAGGCCTGTGGAGTCACAGGCAAAAGCAACTTCACATAAATCATCTAGAGCTGCTAGCTATATTTCTAGCGCTCAAAGCCTTCCAGACTCACCTTGTAGGCAAAGCTGTCCTGATGCGCACCTACAACATGACAGCCATGTATTACATACAAAAACAGGGGGGGACACACTCTCTCCAACTGTCACACCTTGCGCAAGCCGTTTGTAGGTGGGCCATACATCACAAAATGTATCTCCTAGCAGAACACTTCCCAGGAATAAACAATCGGATCGCAGATCTGCTCAGCAGGCAAAGACAACAGATTCACGAGTGGGAACTTCACCGTTCAAGTTCTCCTCCCGTTCTTTCAAATCTGGGGCTTCCCAAACATAGATCTGTTCGCCACACACCAAAACGCAAAATGCCCAAGCTTCGCCTCCAGGTATCCACACCCATTATCCAGAGGCAATGCACTATGGATGAACTGATCAGGGATATTTGCCTACGCTTTTCCGCCTCTCCCACTCATTCCACCAGTGGTTCGGAAACTCAGGCAAACATCCCTCAGGCTAATCCTGGTAGCTCCCACATGGGCCCGTCAACCCTGGTTCACTACCCTGTTGGAACTCTCAGTAGTTTCTCATCAAAAACTACATCTCACATCCAGTCTCCTTACGCAGAACCATGGAGAGATAAGACATCCTGATCCCAAACATCTCAACCTTGTGATCTGGCACCTGAAATCATAGTTTGGTTATCTGAATCTTCCACCAGACTATATGAATATCATTAAAGACACCAGAAGACCTACTACAAGAGCTTGCTATGCAGCAAAATGGAAGCGGTTTGTTATATATTGTAACAACCATATCAACCCTTTAGATGCTTCCGTTCAAAACATTATTTGTTATTTACTTCATTTACAACAGACAGGTTTAGCGTACACATCCATACGCTTACATCTTGCTGCAATAGCTGCAAACCTTCAAAATAGACAGCATCTATCCCTTTTCAGAGTACCGGTTATCAAAGCTTTCATGGTGGGACTCAAAAGAGTTATTCCACCAAGACTTCGACCTGCTCCAACGTGGAACCTTAATATTGTTCTTACCAGATTAATGGGTCCACCCTTTGAGCCATTGCATAAATGCGAACTGCAATTTCTCACTTGCAAAGCTGCTTTCCTCATTGCTATTACTTCACTGAGGAGAGTGGGTGAGCTTCAGGCATTAACTATAGAAGAACCATTTTTTCAAATCCACCAAAACAAAGTGGTTCTTCGCACTAACCCCAAATTCCTACCCAAAGTGGTATCTGCCTTTCACATCAACCAATCTGTTGAGTTACCTGTGTACTTTCCTCAACCAGATTCAGTTGCAGAACGAGCTCTACACACTTAAGATGTTAAACGAGCACTGTTATATTACATAGAAAGGATAAAACCTTTTCGTAACACTAAACAACTCTTCGTTGCTTTTGCTCCACCACCCAAAGGCAATTCCATTTCAAAATCAGGTATTGCACGGTGGATAGTTAAATATATTCAGACTTGTTATGCAAAAGCAAAGAGGACTTTACCAATTCATCCTAGAGCGCATTCCACCCGCAAACTAGGGGCTTCTATGGCTTTTTTTAGGAAACATCCCTATAGCTGACATCTGTAAAGCTGCAACATGGTCTACACCACACACATTTACAAAACACTATTGTGTAGATGTGTTGGCCAGACAACAAGCTAATGTAGGCCAGGCAGTTCTTCGTACCCTTTTTCAAACAACTGCAACAGCTACAGGTTAGCCACCTCTTTGGGACAATACTGCTCTATAGTCTATGCAAAGCATGTGATCTACAGCTCACATGCCTTGAACGGAAAATGCTACTTACCCAGTAAGCATCTGTTCTTGGCATGTAGAGCTGTAGATTCACATGCGCCCTCCCACCTCCCCGGGTACCTGTTGCAGTATTATCTTACTTAGATACATACGCATGGACATCTCTATTCTACTCTTACTAACTCCATTCTCACCCTCTGCGGGAAAACAATCTGACAATGGAGTCGATGCCCATGCGCACTATCACCGAAAAGAGGAGTCACCTACCTCGTGACTGGAAAGACTTCTTTGAAGAAAAACAACTTGCAAACATCCGGACCCAACACTAGATGGCAAGGAGTATGCAAAGCATGTGAATCTACAGCTCTACGTGCCAATGGAAAAACAGATGCTTACTGGGTAAGTAGCATTTTTCTTACGCAGGCTACATCACTATGGATTCTCCTGTGTCTCAAGGTTTCACAAAAGTCTGGGGTTGGTAGGTCCCCCATGGGTGCCAACGGACCATGTGACCAAATGCCACAAACATCCCCCTGGATTCACCCTCTTAAAAAACATTCCCTGGTTCCTAGTATGTGAATCCCTGCTAAAACCCATGGAAAATCGGTTCTTATTTATAATCTCACACTTCTAAATTCTAGGGGTCACACTTTAAAAGGAACATGTTCGTACAAACAGGAGACTGGAGGAAATGACAGTTTTTGAAAAAGACCTGCTAAAATTTGACAAACATCATGTTTCTTGGCTGCTTCTGGTTGACTCTTCTTGTGGCTTCTACCTGCTCTCGCTGGTTTATAAAGCAACACTTGGCAGCACTACCCAGTTGGCAGCAGGATGTGCCAGGTGCTGCAAGCTGCATCCCTTACTGCCTAAACGCCACTACTGGCTGACCAGTATCGCGTTCCCTGGACCGCACAATTCCACACCTTTCGTTCCCTCCTGGTTCCTCAGAGGCAGGAGAATCCCATAGCAAACAGTTACTCCTAGCCTGAGTCGCATGTGTGTGGTTCTGTGGAAGCACGCGTAATGGCTGACAGCAAGTTGGGGCTTGAGAAGCCTCTTTCGCAGCAGCATTTAGTGTCCAAAATTTCTTTGCAAGCCTCTTGAAAATATTTGACACTATTGTAGCCAAGTTAATTACTATAGAGAGAATTCTGAAGGTTTTGACTACTAGAATTAGAATTGTAAGGCTGGGAAACAGCAAGCAGAGACCTTCTGAATGTGAAAGTAGAAAAGGTTGGCAACTCCACCAGCCAAGTATAACGAGGATGAGGAAAATATTGTTTCCTGAACATTTTGGCTTTCCCTTTTCCTCTATTTGTTCCTGCTCTCCCCTTTTTATTTCTGAAAAATAATCAGACAACCACTGAGTTTGTTGTGATGTTTATTTTTTTATGGCGAAAATATAGCCATCAGAGTTTTTCTTAACATGGGGTAACACAGTCCAGTTTGCTAGCAAAAGGCATTGTGGACTTTGTGCTAAGTTACAGATGAGCACCTTCTGACTCCTTTCTATTGTTGTGCTTGGTTCCTTAATCTGGGGCTCAGGGACAGACTTAAGGAACAAGAGAGAGACTTGTTGTGTACATTTTGTAATTATTTATCAGTCTTTTGACTAAATTATATATTTTATTTTTGCTTGTTCCTTAACATGTGTGAAACAATTTGTTAATGATGTTGAACACAAACTGTTTGAGTTGAGTTTGAGGCAATCTTTTCTTTAATTTTGGCAGGCCAGACCGCTAGAGTGGCAAATGGTCCATTTCATGTTTGTCACCTTCTGCCAATGCCAGATGTTTAGTAAACCGAATAAAACATTTTGTAACATGTATTTTTCCTTTTCCGTTTGTAAGCGTGAGCTAAATGTCTTGACATACAATGAGATGCTTGCAAAATAACATAGGCAAAAGATAAGCTTTGAGGTTATGAGGGGTGGAGAGTTGAAAAATACATTTTTAAAAAGTTGGACTGCGAGGGTTAGGGAAAGCTACAGACAAGCTGTGGGGGGTCAACAAAGAGTGCAGGTAGCAGAAATGTGAAGAGGGAAGCATTGCAAAAGATAGAAAGCAAGAAAACACATGCACTCCCTTGGAGTGCTCAAAGAAGAGGAAAAAAGTGGTTCCCTAAATATGAGCAACCCTTTCCTTTGTTTTAGTCTTTCAATGGGAGAGGTACAAATGAATCCAGTAATTTAGAGTTTCCTTCCTAAAAACATTTCATGTATGGAGACATGGAAATGCAGTGATGGAATTTATGAGGTTATGTGTTTGAAGAAGGCTCTTGCTCGAACAATAAGGTCTTAGCAGTTGGGAATTAATATCTAGCCAGGCTTTAGTGATACACAATCTGGCCATGACAGCAGCAAAAACACTACCTTTCATGTACAGTTTGAACATCTGATGAATATCCAAAAGGGATTTATTTTAGGTAAGGAATAAAGTGGTGCCCCCAAGCAATTCTTACTTCTGTAAATACCAGTTTCCAGTATTTTTATTCATATCACTTTAAAGGAGATTAATCCTTTTAACCCCTGGAATTCCACAGCAAAATCAGTTTGAATCTGGTCGGCAGCCCCGTTGATTCAACATTTTCGGGGTGTAATATAGATCATATGCTATTTTGAATTGATCAGCCTTCAAACTACTAGTATTTACAAAAGAATAACCAACTTTAATGCTGTCAATACTCTGTGTGCTCTACGTTGTCAGTCAAATGCGATATATTATCTGGATATTCCGCTATAAATAAATTGTATAAGTGCTTAATCGTACCCTTCCGTGAGTGAGGTGCCAGCATGTCCATTAAGGCAATAGGTGCCAACCTAATATCTTGTAAACACTTATAAAATGAAGTCTGTGAAATTACATAGCTAGAAACAACTCTTCTGAATGAAAATACTCTTGCGTCATAAAATTGGTCAATTTGGCTGATGGTGAAATTTTGCCCGAGTCTGATAAAAGCATCATGGGAGAGACTCCGAAACATGGGATTGAACTAAAGAGACGTATACTTAGTCATCCGAGAGACAGAAAACCTTTTAGCACATGCTCACTAAAAATGTTTGTAAACAGTGAGTCTTAAACTTAGTAAGTTTTTAGAAAAATAAGATGGTTAAAAAACCTTCTAATTGAGTAGAAAGATCACTGTATAAATCACATGATGGTAGAGGTGTTTCTGATATACCAAATGCCTATGGCATATTTGAGCCTAATGCTGCCCATTAGTATCTTACAGATGGTAGCGACCACCCAACTCTTGATAGAGGTAATTTTGAGTAGCGTTTTGCTCAACAAGGCTTCATGTTCCACCATAGTAACTACTCCAAGATGATTCAACTTGATTGAAGAAAGCTGCTGAGATGAATAGAGGAAGTTTATGAAATAGTTGTAGAAACGGGGTCCGCAAAATCATTTTAATGATAACACAACGGCCCACGGTCAAATCGAGAGCCTATCCCACTTCAAAAGCAGCGAGTTGGAAACAGAAGTGACTTGTAATTGAAGGCCGTAGGTTTTCAGAACGAGAGTTCAAATAATGAACCACATGTAGGACAAAGGCACAAAACAGGTCCATTCCGGTGTCCTGTATATGTGCAGTTGACCTATTACACTTTGGGGGGATAAAAAAACTCTGTTTCTCTGAGTGGATAACATTTGTGAGGTTATTTAGTTGTGTAATATGAGTTTCCGATTGTAACATTTACTGTCTTCCACCTCATTCGGTGTACCTCATATTATTGCTTGTAATACAGTTTTGGGATTTTCATTAAAGCGCATGGAAGTCCAACTCCTGGAAGTGCTTGGAAATCATAGGGCCATTTTGTCTATTACCTTCTATATTTATTATTATTTTCTGAACTTAAGGTAGCCAGTATATATACACGCTGCAGGCATTTAAATTTTTGTGATTATTGCGTAAATATGCAGGGAGAGGGATAGAAATTTGTCAAAAGTATTGTTTCCACACAGATAATCATTGCAATTGATGAAATGTCCAGAATTTCTTTGCCACTAATTTGCATTTCTTCAGACTCCATTTTATACAACAGTTACTGAGTGACTCTCACAGTCCCTGTCACTCATTGAAACATCCTGCTGCCACAGTCATCACCAACATCCCTTCTTGTCTTCTAAACCCATACCTTCTTTGACTCTTAAAGAAATTATGCCTCAACCTTGTCCTACCCCAGATGCCGGTCAACCAAGAGCTCAAAAAAGAATAAATACTCCCTTCATTATTAAAGCTGTTGTACTAAACTGGACTGAGTAAGGCTTGACTAGATACTGTATCGTAATTGCATTAGGATAGCGCTCACTAAGCCTGACGTGTAGTTGAAGGCCTTATTTGCTCTTACTTTTACCACAAAACACATTGTCACCTTTGGGACCTCTGAACAATAAAACTATAATAACCTATCTTTTGAATAACCTTCATTTCGTGGTTTGAGTGTATCTCTTCATATCGTCTGACTTCTTTGGCTAGACTCCATGACTTTTCCCCAGCATGTTTTTAATGATTGGCTACAAATGGAGCCCCCAAAACTTTCAGCACTCGTGTACAGGATGGTGTTCCACAAGGCCCAGTGGTTTCTTTAATGTTGTCTAACTTCCTCATACATCCACTTTGCGATATCCATCGGTGTATGTGATGCACACTACAAGCATCTAAAAATAATTTTTATGTGTTGCAAAAATGATTGCATATTTTTTTTAATATATAGGTTATTTGTATTCGCTGTCTTGTATAAAAATCATTCTGTGGTAGTTTAAATTTGATGTGATACTGCCGGGATATCTTCCTACAATTAGTGTGGAAAATGCACTTAAAAGCAGGACTCTGAGAACATCAAGATTAGAGGCCACTTGAAAACACGAGATGGTTGCATTTGTGTTGTTCTTTCATTTATGTATTTATATCTGTGACAGGCATCCAAATAAAATTGGAAAGAATGAGCAGCAAGTGCATTAGATACTCACTGCTCTGGAGTCCCCATCCAGTATAGCCATCTCAGCTCACATTTAAAGCTTATTAACTGCAATAGGCTAATGAGTGTTTGTTGCATGCTTTATTTTTTCATTTTCAAAGTAGGTAAGGTTGCAAACTATTAAGAAACTTTAAATCTACAGTGTGTTTTAACTATATCGTTTTAAAAAGGGAAAGCAAGTACATTCCACCTGGGCAGAGAAATCGAGATGTCATGTCATGGGGTGGCCATAGTGGACGGCAGAACTCTCCTAGAATCGGCCAGTCTGGATCAGGACCCACACCTTCTAGAACTGGATCCCATTCTTCTGACTTTAGTCCTAGCGCTGGAGCAGACCAAAGAGTTGTAAATGGAGGCAAGTAATGACATTATTTTTATTGTTGTTAAACATCTTGGATTAGGCATGTTCCCTCTGTATTTCCAGAATTGAAATTTTTTTAAAATGTAAGCAGTCTAGCAACTTAAAATGTTTAGTACTAATTTGTTTGAGCATTCTTGGTAAAATTTTGTGAAAGCTTTAAACATGTTCTGCATTTGCAGTGGTTAAATGTTTGTACACTTTTGAGGATTAGAAGTAGCCTGTCTCTACACTGATTGGATCAATAAACTGTTCACTATGCAGACATTCTTTATAAAGTCTTAGTATTAAGCATGATTTTACCCAAAAGTTTGATATTTGATGTAAGAATAATAGCTTAAGAGGAATTTAAGTGTTGTGTGATGGTATGATTTAAGAGGTTACTTAAAGGTATGTGGTATCAGTGTAGATCCATCCTCCAAGATATATCTTTAACTCAGTCTACCCTAACCTTCGCTGTTTTTAACCTATTTTTTGTCATGAGTAGATAATCTGGTTCCAATTGGAATAGTTTTTCAGGCCCTTGACCAAAACACTGTGATTTTAGGTAAATCTTTCAGTGTATCTCTCATACCGTGAAGCTTTCCTGTCTCCTCTCCCTCTGCGTACTGTGGTTTCTGTAACACTGTTGTAACTTAGAGGAACACATGATACTGTTCTGGGGACATTAGCTCATGTCAAGGTATCGTCTTCAATTAATATTGCACAGTAGTGCATTCTTGATCTGAACGCACTTTTTTTTCAAATGGATCTAGGGTTCCTAATAGTCAGTTGTGTATGGGTATGTTTGCTTAGAGATTTTTTGAATGGCAATTTTAACAAGCATTGGCATAGCCAATAGGTCTCGCCTTTGGGACCTTCTAAGTGTTTAGTTATGCAGCACAATAGCCTTACTGCAACAACAGTAACTGTTGCATGGCTAAACACTTATAAGGTCCCAAAGGCGAGACCTATTGGCTATGCCAATGCTAGTTTTTTTATTGTTCCCGATTTTAAAAAAGAAGAAAAAAAAGCATATTGCCAAAATCAAAACATCTGGCAACGTAATACGAGGCTGCTAATTATAGGAAAACTGAAAGGTATCCTAATGTAACATAACTTCAGGGGCAATGTGGGACACATCCAACTTGAATAATGAATCTATAAACGAGCTGCTGCTTTCATTACTGTACATTAGTGATTATTTAGTGCCAGCTTGAACACGGATCCACTGAAAATTTCTCCCTATGAAGGAAATTAAAATATCCACCTGTGTATGTGCCTGGCAGTGGTCTAACAAGTGCAGACGGCCTTACTGAAGAATCTTTCCGCAATCATGAAACCTAATCCGTACTATTTACAAATGTATTTCCATGTGCGAGTCTAGGTATGCTTACCGGGTCTGCAACGCTTTGGATTGAGGACCAAGACCTCGTTTACAGTCCTCTGGTGAGACATTTACTCAGACTAGGAAAGCTTCAAACACAGGAACGTGAAGAGAGCGGTGTGTCCAAATTATTTTATCCTGAAGCATGCCTTGGTGCCCGAGGGAAGATGCTACATCAGACTGTATGAACCCGGTGTGGGAAATAAACTGTACAATATCTAGCCAGAAATCAGACGTACTCTTTATTTAAAATTTTAAGCCTGTAATTTTTCCTACGTGGGAATATCTGTTACAGAACAGACCTCCAAATGATCTATGGAGTGGTTGCTTCCTATATCTGGGGAGTCTGAAAATGAACAGCACTGCGGTAATAGCCAATGATTGAATTCCACTCGGTTGTTATCTATTTCTGGGGACTTATTGTAACCCTCTGCACATTCGCCTGACATCAACGTTTGTGCTAAATCATCTCTGATATGCTGCCCACGATTCAACTCACAAATATTGACCCATAGGAAATTGGTACGTAGTTAATGTGGGCTCTGGGAGCTGTGGTGGGGCGGGCAAGCAGTGCTGTGGGGGAGGGAGGGGGGCTACAGAGACGGGTTTGAGGTGTCACGCTGGACAAAGCAAAGTGTATGTATGTGAATGTTGTCCGTGCTGGGCATTAACAACAAAGCAAACTTAAGCAAAGAAAAGCAGCGCAGCAAACTTCAAAAGATCAAAATAAGGAAGTAATACAGAGCGCACGGGGGTGTTTATTCGAAATGAAAACAACACTTCCATGTTGACAGTGATACATGCCCAAGCAGAGATGGGGGAAATGAGTGGGAAGACGCGGTAAGCAAGTAGGCAGGAGGGAGTGGGGGATGGGCGAGCAATGAGGAGGGAGGGAGGAAGCAATAATGAGGACATAATAGCGAGTGGGGGAGGGTGCAAGGAATGATGTGGAGATGGCCTGCAGATACACTGTATGGAGTACTAGATACCAAAACAAAACGTAGTACACCGCGTTTATCCATACGTTGCATGTCGTTCCCTCTATAACTTTCGTTCTAGCCCGCAATGTACATTTCCCTGTAAGTTTTTTACCTGTTGGTGCACACGCTGTGACTGGGGCAGCAGTTCATGTGATTTACGCGTGGAAGTAAAAACCTCATCTGAGACGGGAATACATCCGAGATTCTGTGCTTGCTGGAGAGCAGGGATGTAACCTCAAGGCACATGTTTTCCGATGATGTAGTAATAACCAGGCAGCAGTATGAGCATAAGATAAGAAGAAAAAAAAAAGGTGCTCGGCGCTGATGAGAACACTGTGAATGTGGTTACATTTCATCAAAGAACTGCGGCGCTCGTGAAACGGCAGGCAGCAGTATGAGCACGCTATAGGAAGAGAAAAAAAAGCATTGGCCGCGCGGCCGTGAAACTGACACGGCCGCGCGGCCGTGAAAGTAATCGCGAGCGTCCAGATGGCGAGTGAAGCCATATGGCGCCTGATCGTGCGTGCACGCTCGCGTGAACGCAAGCTGGTCACCAGCAAAAGCCACTGTTTGCACTTCCAAAACCCGCTTACTAAAACTCTCGCCAGAGCAGCGCATGCGCTGGCTCAGGCGAGACCTAAAAATGTGTGTTAATGTGAATGTAAAATGAGTTTCGTCCAGATATATTTATTTGTAATATGATGTGCATGGATGGGTATGCTAAAGACATTGGCTTTTTTTTACATTTGTTTGATTGGTTGTCCTTTGCTTGTCCTTTGCAAATTGTTTTCTAGACCTGCATTGCTGGTTGAACAGGTGAAGCACTAGCGCAGACATTTATGTGCCACGGAGAGAGTTATGCAATGGCCATAAATACTTGCAAATTGCTGTCCTATCTTTATCTCCACTTCCAGCGTCCTCACCCTGCTTTAGATCCTAAAAATGTATTTATCCAATTCTTGGATTCAAAGGGAGGGTTATCTGTTCCTATGAGAAGAAAGAAGGATGTCTGCTGTCACGTCTAGGTGGAGATTAGTCTGTTAAGGGGAGGATCTTCCTAAATGGAAGATGGAGCCCTCGCACACCCAGATGGGTGTCATGCTTCATCATTGCGATACCAAAGGGGATGATGGACGGAGCGCTTGAGCAAATCAAACACTCGCCCCCAGTCAACTGATCTGGGTTTAATCCATCATCATTCTTTAGCTCACTCCACCACCCCAGTTCAGACATGGCCATATGCAAATCAGTCTGACCCTGTGCCTCATGGGAACAGTCCAGCCCGAACTGCCAAGCCATGTCTTCCCTGGACCGGAAACAAGCATCCTGGGACCGGTTTCTGGCTATTCAGCCGTCATCAGCCAGGCTAGCTTGAATCCAGTGGCAAAGTGAGCAAGGGACCCACGTCTGGGCATACCCTGCCAACTTAGGGCGAACAAAGTGATACCAAAGGGGATGATGGACGGAGCGCTTGAGCAAATCAAACACTCACCCCCAGTCAACTGATCTGGGTTTAATCCATCATTCTTTAGCTCACTCCACCACCCCAGTTCAGACATGGCCATATGCAAATCAGTCTGACCCTGTGCCTCATGGGAACAGTCCAGCCCGAACTGCCAAGCCATGTCTTCCCTGAACCGGTCCTAGGATGCTTGTTTCCAGTCCAGGGAGGACCTGGCTTGGCAGTTCGGGCTGGACTGTTCCCATGAGGCACAGGGTCAAGACTGATTTGCATATGGCTGGGTTCAAACTGGAATGGCATGGTGAGCAAAAAAAACGATGGATTTAGGCCCAGATATCTATACTGGGGTGAATGTATGACATTGTTCTGCATTCTGTCCATCAACTGTTTTTGCATGCTTCATCATTGGGCTTTGTCTCCTCGTGGGGCCGGCGCTGCAATGTCCCACGTGCCTTGCTAGAGGACTCTTTCGCAGAGGTCTCTTTAAGCCGTAAGGGTGAGAGGGGGTCTGAATCTAGGGTAGAGTGTGCGTGGTGAGAACAGTGATTAAAACTACCTAAGGAGTGTCAAAATAAGGTATGGGTATTGGCAGGGTTAACAAATGGTAATGTAATAAAGCTGTCACAGGTGTGTAATGGACTGTGACAGTTTCCACACTTATATCATCACATCCAAACTTGCACTAGAGCAGAGTAGAAGTCACTATATTTTTCTGGTCCTGAAGAAACGCCATGGATCCCTCATGGACTAATAGGCGTGAAACATGTCGACCTTTTAAGTACCCTTCACGTGTGGAAACTGTCACTGTTCATTACACACCTGTGACAGCCTTTTCACATTACCATTTTTTAACCGTGCCAAGGAGGTCACATATTAAAACCTTGTTTTGACACACTGTAGGTATTTTTAATCGCTATTCTCACCACGCACACTCTACCCTAGATTCACAAACCCCTACTCACCCTTAAGGGTTAAAGAGAAGATCTCCGCCAAAGAGCCCTCTAGCGGGCCCCGTGGGGCATTGCAGCGCCGGCCCCAGCAGGAGACAAAGACCACTGATGAAGCATGACACCCTCCCCTTAACTGCCTAATCTTCACCTACACGTCACAACAGACATCTTTCTTTCTTTTAATAGGAACAGATAACCCTCTCTTTATATCCATATATCGCTTTCATGGGAGCATGGGTTCTGGACCTTCATCTCGCTCCTAGTCCCTCCTCCTTTTTGATTGATTTACCTAATACTTGCCAACCTTGCATTCTTGTCAATACAGTGGCCTCCCTTCTCTCCGGAGTCATTCTGCAGTTGTGGGAAAGGTATGTATTGAACCTGTAAAAAGGAGAAATCCATCACCCTGAATGAAGAGAATTGCCACCAAGTAATTACCACTAAGTAGATCAGTGTAGTAGTCTGAAGCAAGTGCCTGACAATTTCTGCTTGTTGTTCATTCTCAACAAGCAGCTTTAATGTTTAAGTAGTTTTGAAGAGTAAAATGCATATCAAAATTCTACCCTGCATGACTCGATTTATGGAGACTAGGAACACTACATCAGAGTATTATATGAACAAGCAAGAGGCAGGGCATTAATAGAGGATGTGCTTGATGTGGTAAACCCCTAGAAATGGACAAAAGTGTAATTTTGGTGACTCCCATTTACTACGGTATAAAGCTAAAATATTGTTATGTAAAATAGTTATAAAAAAAGTTAGAAATCTGGTTACCTGTTGACTGAGGTGTGAGCCCTGGTCAAGCAGCAACCACAATCCTAGTTAGGGTAAGGCACAAGCAAACCCCAAATTAACCAGGGCTCAACCCCTCCCCCACCCCGGTAGCTAGGCACACAGCAGTCTGGCTTAATTTAGAGGCAATGTGTAAAGTATTTCTGTAATACTTCAAACTGTGAAAATACCACACGAAAAGGATCCCTTACCAGGTTAGAATAATAGATCTCAATGTAATAAATAAAACAAGAACAAAGCAACAAATATCCAATCAGTAGAACTGGAGTTATGAATTTCTAAAGAATAGACTGTAAAATAGCACCTAAAAGCATAAAGCACTAACCGGGGATATCTGGTTGTACTGGACAGAGTCATATCAAAAATTGAAGCCGACCGCAATAGAGCGTGAGTCGGCTACAGTCCCAGATTAGTCCCTCTGAAGATTTACCTTCTCACGCTTTGTTCCAAGAGTCTCGTCTGCATTGGAAGAAGGTCGCTGGGAGCACGGAGAATGTCGCTGGCGGTGATCAGCATGCAGCGAGGAGCAGGCTGGGCATCACGGACGGGTGGGCTGGTACTTCGCTTTGGCGGTCCTCGGTGGGCGATCAATGCTTGCAGGGTAAAGAGACGGGCTTGCTGGGGCTTGCACAGTTTTTCGGTGTGAGCGGCACAGTTGCTGTAAGAACGGGCCCATTCACGGTCGCGAAGAGCCCAAAAGCTTTAAGAACCATAGCAAGGGTCCAGGACCCGAGAGACGCCTCTTGGGGGTCAGGAACTCGCTGAAGACTGGTCCAGGAGCTGTTGGGGAGCCTGTTATGTCCCTAAGGCTCAGATCAGGAGGCCAGCAGCCTACCCATTTGAGTCACTCTTGGGCCCTGGTTTCAAGATAGAGTTGCAGATCCAGTTCTTTCTTCCCATGCAAAAGGGCAGCAGGCATATAGTCAGCACAGCAAGGCAGCAGCTCCTTCAGCGTAGTAGTTCAGTAGAGTGGCAGTCCTTGTGGCACAGCAGTCCTTCTGGGTGGCAGAGTATCCATAGGTCCAGAAGTGTACTCAAGTGGTGGTGTCTGAGGTCCTTCTTTTATACACAGTTGCCCTGTTTCTGGAAGGTGGGTGAAGCTTCTAGACAGTGTCTTTGAAGTGCATGGACTTCCTTACCTGTCCTTGCTCAATCTGGCTGAAATGACAATGCAGGGTTGTTAAGCCCTTTGTGTGGAGACGTTAGCTTCCATTGTGTGTGGCTGTCTAGGAGGAATACACAAAGCCCAGCTGCCATCTTCACCCAGTCATGTGACCAGAGACAGGCAGCAGGCGCCAAATGGCTAACGCAAGAAAATGCCTACTTTCTGAAAGTGAAGAAAAACCTGGGACATTGTCCTAGACATCGGGTGCACTACGGAGAAGTCACTCGAACGAGTGTTCACACAATGCAAATGAAAAATAATCAAGCTTTCAAAAGCAATGAACCATATTTGGCGTGGAGACAAATTGACATTATTCAAAGTTCATCATTAGAAACAAAGAACAGAGCATAGACAATTGCTCGTTCAAATGTTTATTGAACAGACGAGAAATTCAGTGTTCTTGCGTGGGATGACGACAAACATTCCATTGATGTAATTCCCAATGCATTTTGGGCTTCAAATTACAGCCCTTCATCAGGGGAATGTATAACCAGGAAAATTACTGTCACAATGCATTTTACATAGTACTTCAATTACATGAAACAAAAATGACCATGAGATGAGATTTAAAGAAAAGGTCAAGGATTCATGCTCCTTCCAACAACTATTATCAGAGACAAACCGGAGGAAAAGGAAATAAGAACCAAAACAACAATGATCATAAAAACACGGGCAAAGCACCAAGTTCCCAAATAGCCAGAGTTGAAGGGATAGGCCACTATATATAAAAAATAGTCATGCTGGTAAGAACAAGGTTGTGTATATGCATGCACAGGTGACTGTGTAGTGAGCAAATACTAGACTGCCGGTTCCACTAGTGGGTAAAAAACAAGTGTAGCATGCGGTACATACAGATTTGAAAGAGGATAGACCCAGCTCCATTAACTCGAGAGAAAGTTAACTAAAAACGAGTACCTCCCAACGAAGAAAACGTTCTATTGAAACATACGACCGGAACGGGTCCTAGTACTGACTATGTGCTGCGTGTAAACAAAAACAAACATGAGAAACTAAACAAGACGTGTGCCAAATAATGCATCACGTGCTTAGACAAAAGCTTACCAGCAGAGTCCAAGCTGGACGAAGTTAATAGATAGAGGAAGCCTAACACTGTACTGGAACGGGTCCTAGCAGTAACTTCGTGCTGCGTGTAGACAAACAGACTTCAGAAACTAGCAAAGCTTATACCAAATAATGCAACACGTGCTTAGACAAAAGCTTACCAGCAGAGTCCAAGCTGGACGAAGTTAAGGGATAGAGGAGGCCTGAAAGCTGCACAGACAGCCTCCCGGTACAAACGAGTGAACGGATATATAGCGCCTGCGCAGATAAATAAACGTGCCGCAAGCTTAACCGGAAGTGAATATTGAAGAGGCCAGCCGTGCTAGTAAGTGAACCCGAAGTGACGTCGCCGTGCTCCTTTTCCCTTTACCAGCCATTTGAATCCTTGGCAGCTGAGATGCGTCACCACCACAGCAAGCAGCAATAAAAATAATGGGGTGACCTGGTGTCCCTCAGAACCTGGGTATTAGTATTAAATAGAACAAATGGTTCTGTCTGGGTTTTTGCAATTGCTTAGAAAAACTGTATTTACTGCAGCGAACACAAAATTATTAATAACGTACACAGAGATGATTCTGAAAAAGAAAAAGAAAAAACAACACACCGAGAAGACAAATGGATTCAATCATATATTCAAAGTAAGTATTGAATACTGTTGTCTATCGTAAGTACAAATTGAATTTGAACAGAGCCACAGGTGACAATAGTGAAAAAAGTGACATAAAGTGAATAGTGATGTGGACAGTACACTATATACATGACAAAGAAAAGAAACTTTTTCAAATCATGTCTGTTTTTTACACATGTACTGCAAGGCCTATTAGTTCATTGAATCGTGATCAAGAGAACTCTGTGGACATATGAAGCATGTCGACGTTTCGACCCTGTAAGCAGCGCAATTTGGGGTGCATCAGAACGGGTCTCCCTCAGGACTACAGAAGTGGGGTGGACAGCCTATGAAATTAATTACAAAGAATAATCAGGTGTGTTGGATTTGTGACTAAATGAAAGTATGTAGTAGCCAGATTGACGCTCACCACAAGGCAGACTCTTCATGGAATGAGATCTGCGAATAACAAAGGCATTTCCTAAGTTTATGGAGGACCAATGGGTCAAGTAATTCATATGTGTCAACAGGCACTAGTCCTTACCAGCAGCGCGTAATTTAAATCCAACGATGGACAAGAGAATTCTGAAAATACATCGGGAAAATACATGAGTTTCCCATGCGAGAAAATAAGCGATTTAAATAAACTGAAAGGAAGGGGACATACCTTCCTATTTTAAAAAGGTCAGCATAGGTCTCCACCAGCCGGTTAGAGCCTAAAAATAAATTATAACCGGAAATGTATTGGTACTGAATAACAACACAACGGAGATTAAAATGAGCTAGGATAAAGTAAACGGGCATACCTTGTGTAAGAATTCACTCGACCTCCACCAGCCGGTTGGAGTCTTGTGAAGTGCGCTTGAAATGCACTGCAGGCAATTTACTTCATCTTACTGTGAAAATAAACGGCTATTTTTAGAATCACAGCGTTGGCGTTTAGCGCGCTGAAATTGATTGTGTGCTGATTAAAAAGTGAGCTCTCACCTTAGAGCGAAGGCACGCATTCGTTATGTAGACACTTGACGAGTTACTGCGGCCGTGAGTAAAAGGCAGTTAAAGATTGTGTGCAGATGTGACGCTCAGCCGGAGGCCGCGACGTGCACGTTGAGGTGCAGCAGCTCAAAGGAGCTGTCAAAAGGGAAATCACTATCTATTAATAATGTCTGATTGGCTAAGAAGATGTAACCCGAACGTTTGTCAGTAAGATACATATGTATTGAGGCTGATTTGCGAATGAAACATAATGACAGTATAATTAAAATACATATATGAATGTACCGGATGTTACTGGAAATTCAATTACAAAGCAGGTGTAGTGTATGAATAAATAAAAACCCACAAATATTGTAAACACTATTAAATCTTGTTACATCCACGGGGAATATATGCATAAAATAATTCACACAAACCACACTGGCCATGTACAATGAAATAGTCCATAAGTCAAAGTGATGTGAAGATGCAACATGATTATCATCACCATATACGTCTAGATTGACTCGAGGCCACAACAGAAGATGCCCAAAAAAATTTAAAGGCCCGTATGTAACAGTTACCTGTTGTGCCAGTATGATTCTAGCTGCACCACAGCAAGGCATTCCATAAACACTCATTGTAAAAAGTTTATGCTGAAGGGTAACACTGTGAATTGATAATGCTTTGCAATGATCTTAAAGCTAAGGCACTTGCGGGGGGCATGGCTTGGACCATGATCATGGCGGCAGCATAGCTGTGAGGCTCCGTCATGATCCCGTATTAATCCTGTTCTAATCGGGAGTGAGGCGTCCCTGCTGACCTGTATTTGGGTGCTGGACGGGTGGGCTAGCCTCCGACGTCGGCATGAGCTGAAGCCGGAGCTTGGCTGACCTGCAAAACCAAAGGAACGGAGCTGCAACGGGGCCGGGGGAGCCCGGAGATATGGAAACGGAAGAGGCTGTAAAATTGCGGTCTGATTGGGAGCCCTGGGAGCGCGGCAGAACGGCGACTGTCCCCTGGACTGGTGAAAGGGAGCGAGGGCGGTGCAGACGGCGGCTAAAACACGAAGAACACTGTGGCGAGGAGCGCCGGCTTGCCAGCAGCGCTGCGCTGGGGAGCAGAGAGCACCGACTCGGGCCGGCTGACTGACAGCGGCCTGAAACAGAGACCCGCGGCAGCTAACCGCTCAAGTAGGCTCGGACAAAGCGGGGATCAAAATACACCATTAAACGCCCCGAGCCAGAACAAACATCACCCGGCAGGCAGACCCCTAGCACCGGCTTGTGAGGGGCCGAGGCGGCGCGAGGACCATTTGATGTTACAACAACCCCAAAAATGTAAGATTCTTTAATGATTAAAGAACGCGGGCATTAAATAAATGTTCGAACAGTCAGCCAGATCTCCCGCGGGCAGAGGCTTCACCCGTCAAGCACGGAGGCGGTCGAGTGATTATTGTTAATAAATAACAAGAAGATCTTACCTCCCACACAGTAAAGACAGTAGGAAACAAAGTGCTGCGAGCCGACAGAAAGCAGGAGGGAGAACGGGGGAAGGGAGGGCGAAGCAGCGGAGGCGCAGCGTCAGGGAGCACATTAAACGGTGGGGCACGGAGATAGAACAATTGGGATGCAGCCACTAGAAGGGGCCATAATGGAGAGATGGGAGGAAAGCTGGGAAGGATAAAGAAGGCGAAGAGACGGGGATTAGTGACTTGCCAAGAATCACAGAACAGTGAGCCGACTCCGAGACTGCTGACGCCGTGCAGGGTCCCCGGGAGCTTCCGAGATGATCTGGAGCCGACAGGGGTAGGGGATCAGGGGGAGTGAGAGCGCGCCATGCGCGCGTCATGCTGTAACGTGGGATAATGCTCTGTTCTAAGATTTATCACCAAGGGCAAAATTAAAGGCGCAAAAGCGTATTAGCAAATGGGTAGAACGCTTCCTTGTGGGGTAATGCCCTGTCATAAGATTATTATGGTAGCACTGCCGCTAGCATTAAGATAACTGTTTGTGGAAATACAATGCAAAAAAGGTGGGAGCGCGCGAAAGTGAAAGCGCGCCATGCGCACGCTGTGATGAAAAGAGACGCCCGCAGGACTGCATAAAATACCATGCAAAAGAAAGTGAAAGCGCGCCATGCGCGCACACCGTACGTTTGCACATCTCCTGTCCGGGCAGGCACGGCGAGCAGGAGACAGGGAGGAAACAAAAGTGAAAGCACGCCATGCGCGCACACCGTACGTGTGCACATCTCCTCTCCGGGCAGGCACGGCGAGCAGGAGACAGGGAGGCAACAAAACATGCCTCCCTTCCATTGAAAATCACGCATTTTGGACCCGCACCAATCAGAAGCATGAGTGGAGCTTCCACCCCGCTTCCGAAGCTAAGACGACGACAATAGATCTCGCAAGCGAGCAGCGCATGCACTAGGCGAGACCTAAAAAGGAAGGTTTGGGCCTGGCAAAAGGTTTATTTTGCCAGGTCGAAATGGTTAAACTGCACACACAGGCTCTGCAATGGCAGGCCTGGGACATGTTTAAAGGGAAACTTAGGTGGATGGCACAATCAGTGCTGCAGGTCCACTAGTAGCATTTAATTTGCAGGCCCTGGGCACATGTAGTGCCACTTTGCTAGGGACTTACAAGTATATTAAATATGCCAATTGGGTATGAGCCAGTCTACCATATTTTAAGGAGAGGGCACAAGCACTTTAGCTCCGGTTAGCAGTGGTAAAGTGCACAGAGTCCTAAAGCCAACAAATTCACCAAACAATTGGAGGGTAAAAGACAAATATTTTAGGGGTGGCCCTTTAGAGAGGGCCAGGTCCAACATATACCCTGGTGGGAATATATGTAAAACTGAATATACTATTCTTACAGAACTTTTTGTATTCTTTCCCTGTGTTTAGTACTCCAGTCTCTAGGTTTGCACTTAAAATATTCCCCTAAGTTAAATAACCTGTAACCTGCCCTCATTGATATATCCACTGAAGGGTAAATTGTGTTAATAGGCAGCAGCTAATGGTGTGTCTGGTTAGCAGTCTACTAAGCAAATCAGCAGAATGGTTTGTCAGATCACGGATAAAAAAAACAGGAGAGCAGATGCCTGTGGCCCCGGGCTCAAACAACACGGACAGCAAGGGATGGTTCAGGTGGTTTTTATTACAATAAATGGCAGATCAAGTCATATTGTTGTCCAATGGTCTTTCAGGTTAGAAGTTGTCCCCTTTAGGATGAGGCGTTCTTGTGGGGAGTCCTTCTTGGATCCGGTGCGTGATAGGAGCTCCTCAGAAAAGAAGAAAAAAACAACAAAAGAAAAGCTCATTAAGAGCGTTGTCCGACCAGATCAACAGTGTAAGGGAGAAGGAGTGAGGGAGATTTGTCACCCATTGTCCGTCACCAGTGATTATGCGGCATGCGTCACCCCGTGTTTTCGGACTATCCCTGACACGCAGCAGTACTGAGGGATCACTCTGACTTGGGCAACCCCCCTCCCGTCCTTTCTGGTAACGGATTGCTGCTCGTGCTTCCCTTCCCCAGAAAACCTCTGAGGCGTGCACGTACCTGAGATAGCCACGCTCCTCCAGGAACGTTGCTGGCCAATTTGTGGTGTCGGAAAGGGTCCGACTCCCTCTTTCTCTCGGATACCGGGCTTTCGGTGTAGGATTCCGCTGTATCCTTAAACTCCGCCCTCCGGATTGGGTTGTTCTCTTCGTTCTCAGCGGTGTTGGTCCTCCGTTTCTGCTCCGGTTGTCCAGCGGCATTCGGGTCTGGCGTCTCTGGCGTATCTCGGCGAGGGTTGTCCCAATTTGAAAAGCGTCCCGTCATCAGCCCGGCGTCCATTGGGGCATGCGACCACATCACCTGGGCGGAAGATGAGTCCACCAGTGTTAGATCCTTAAAGGAGCTGTGCAGGTTTCCAGAAAAGGACATCGGAGGGGACTGCAAATAAAGGAGAGGTGAGATAAAAGGGGGGGAACAGTTCAGCGTCGTCTTCCTCAGGGCGGGTTTCGTTGGGCACTTCGTGAGACACCCCATCCCCAGACTGTACCCGATCAGGGGACAGGGGACTACGAGAGAGGAAGTCCGCGTTCCCGCTCGCTGAGCCCTTGCGATGTCGGACTTCAAAGGAAAAGGACTGCAGTGAGAGGAACCAACGCAACACCCGAGGGTTGTTCACCTTGTTCCGACTCATCCAGAGCAAGGGATCATGGTCCGTGTACAACAGAAAGTGGGTACCCTCCAAGTAGTAGCGTAACTTATCCACAGCCCATTTGATGGCCAGACACTCCTTCTCTACCACTGGATATTTCTGTTCCCGGGGATAGAGTTTGCGGCTAATATATAGCACAGGATTTTCAATACCATCAGGGGATGATTGAGAGAGAACGGCACGTAGTACGTTCTCAGATGCGTCAGTCTGTAGTATGAAAGGCTTGGTGAAGTCGGGGGACTTCAATTCCGGGGTGGAGGTAATGGCGTTTTTCAGGGAGTGAAATGCTTGTACTGCCAAGGGAGAGGGGAGTAGGAGGTCTCCCGGTCTCACTTGTTTTTTTTAGGAGGTCTGTTAAAGGAGACGCTACTTCGGAGTAGTTGGGGATAAATCTGCGGTAGTATCCGAGTAGTCCTAAGAAGGCCCTGACTTCTCTTTTTGTAGAGGGGAATGGGGTGTCAATGATTGCTCTGACCTTTTCAACCTGTGGTTCTATGACCCCGTTCCAGAGGAGATAGCCCAGATACCTGACTTTGTGGAAACCCACCCGTGATTGTTTTGCGTTTATGTGAAGTCCGGCTGTTTGAAGGGCCTTTAATACCAGACTACAATGGGTCAAGTGTTGTTCCCAGGTGGGGCTATAAATGACGATGTCATCTAAGTAGGCCGAGGAATAGGATTGGTGACTGTGGAGCACCCTGTTCATGAGCCTCTGGAACGTCGCCGGAGCTCCGTGTAAACCAAAGGGCAATACGGTGAATTCATAAAGGTCTGTCTGGGTGAAAAAGGCAGTCTTTTCCTGATCTTGGAGTCGGAGGGGAACTTGCCAATACCCCTTCATGAGATCAAGGGTTGTGATGTATTGTGCCTCGCCCAATTTTTTGATGAGTTCGTCCACCCTAGGTAGTGGTTAGGGTTCGAACTTCGATATTGCGTTAACCGCCCGAAAATCGATGCAAAACCGAACGGATCCGTCTGGTTTTGGCACGAGGACGATTGGTGAGGATCAGTTGCTCTGGGAGGCTTTGATGACTCCCATAGCAAGCATACTATCGACCTCATCATTAATCGCCTTTCTTCGGGCTGCTGGTATCCGATAAGGCCTTTGTTTTACGATTCTCCCGGTTTCTGTGGGGATAGTGTTCGACCAGGGAGATCCTACCAGGACGGTCAGAGAATAAGGGAGAGAAGGGACACAATGTAGCCCGTAGGGCTGTTTTCTGTTCTTCTGAGAGGTCTTCATTAACCACCAGCTCTCTTAACATAGTACCGGTCTTTGGGACATCGGGAATAACCAGGTGTGTGTTACTCGGAAGGGGACCTAACCACTTATTTAACAAGTTGATGTGATAGGTTTGAGTTTTTCGGGGTGTTATTTTTACCTCGTACGTGGTTAATCCTATCTTTTTGGTAATTTGATAAGGCCCTTTCCACTCTGGGCGGACCTTCGGGAGGGACGATGGCAGGAGGACCAGAACCTAGTCATGCACCTTTAAGTGACGCCATTTCTTCCCCCTGTCGTAGAAGGTTTGCTGTTTAATCTGGGCTTTTTCTAGATTGGTATCTGCAAAGTTTTGTAGCTTGTGAAAACGGGAGCGCAAAGCCTGGGTGTAGTCAAGGAACGACCTAGTTTCGTCTTGTTTTTCCTGTTCCCAGGCCTCTTTCGTTATTTCTAGGAGGGTACGGGGTTGTCTCCCATAAAGGGGTTCGAAGGGTGAGCAGCCTAGACTACTCTGGACTTGGTTCCTTATAACGAAGAGTGCAAGAGAAAGAAGCATGTCCCAGTCACGTCCTTCTACTGCTAACATCTTCAGGGTGAGTTTTAGGGTGGCATTATATCGTTCACACAGACCATCGGTTTGGGGGTGGTAGACGGAGCTCTTTATGTGAGAAATACTGAGAGACTTGCATATCTGGGACATTAATTTGGAAACAAAGGGGGTCCCTTGGTCGGTGAGTATTTCTTTTGGAAAACCCACCCTGGAAAACAGTTCGAGTAGCTTGTCACTAATGTTAGTAGTAGTAGGGGCCCTCAGCGGAAAGGCCTCCGGGTAACGGGTGGCGTAATCCACGATCACCAATGCATATTGGTTTCCATTCTTGGACCGTGGCAATGGGCCTATGAGGTCCATCCCAACTCTCTCGAAGGGGTTCCCGATTATCGGTAGGGGTTGTAAGGGAATCGGGGGGGGTCGATAGGGGTCCTTCTTTTGGCAGACCTCGCATTCTTGGCAATACTTTGTAACGTGGGCGAAGATGCCTGGCCAATAGAAATATTGCAAAATGGTTTGGGTGGTCTTTTGGGCTCCCCTGTGTCCAGCAAGCAGGTGGGTGTGTGCAAAAAATAAGACCTGTTCTTGGAAGCCTGTGGTACCAACAACTGAGGTGGGTCCCCGGATTTTCCTGTTCTATACAGGAGTTCATTCGTGATCTGAAAATGAGGAAAAACAGGGTTGGATAGTGGTGGTTTTTGGGCCTGGTCCACGCTGTTTGTAGGGTGGGGTCATGCATCTGACTGTACTTAAAGCTTTATCTGAGAGCCATGGTGCATGGGTTATAAGGCTAGGTTGGGCGGGTGGTTGTGTGGAAATAGGGTGAACTTTATTCCGGAGAAGAGATAAGAACAGAGGGTTATCTAACCGCAGTATTAGTTGTTCGGGAAGATTGGGTAACACCCCCAGGTTAGCCTGTAGGATCTCCCCACCATGGAATGCAATGGGTATGTGAGCGATTGGGTAGATACGGTCATCGCCATGAACGCACCTTATGGGTATTTGTTCCCCATTGTGTAGGTGGTTTGGATTCACTAATGATTCGAGGATGACAGATTGACGGCAGCCTGAATCTAATAATGCCCTGACCGAACCCCCGTTCACTTGTAGACTCGCATAGAAGCAGGAACCCAGTTCTTCGGTTTAGAGGACTGCCCTGGGTACACAACCAATGTCCATGGGCTCTTCAGTGTTTCTCTTGTGAGGGCAGAACTTTGCGATATGGCCCCACTCGCCACAGTCAAAGCACTGTGGTCCCCTTGATGGACTAGGCTCTGGTCTGTATCCGCGTGGTTTAGATAACTCCGAAAGGGGTTTGAAAGCTTTCTTCTCCGCTTTGGCGGGAGGAGCAGAAAGACGACCTCCTTTGTCCGTCTCCCAGGTTAAGGAACATGGTTGAGCTCTTGAAAATGTGGTGGCCATCTTGACCGCTTGTTCCACGGTAAGATGGGTGTGCTGTCTCAACCATTTCTGAATGAAGAATGGAAGAGCCTCCAAGTATTGTTCCAAGTAAATGAGACCTGATCTCTTCCTTTGTATGCTCTTGAGGCTTAAGCCATTTATCAGCGGCTGCCTTAAGCTTAAAATATAGTGTCTTTGGGTTGTCTCCCGGTGTACCCCTCGCCTTCCTGAAACGCACCCTGCAGGATTCCGGGTTTATACCCAAGTGATCTAATATGACCCCTTTTATCTCGCTATGTGGCGTATTCCCCGCCGCATTAGCCACCTGATACGCTGCTTGAGCTTCGGCTGTCAATGAGGGGGCCAGGAAAAAGGGCCATTTGGTTTCCGGCCAGCCACAGGCTCGTGCCGCTCTCTCAAAATTGAGCAAGAAGGCGTCAGGGTCCTCTCCGGGGACGTACTTCTGCAGCACTATATTGGGGTTCCCGGCCTGAGTACCGGGCTGTGTCTGTAGCTGAGAAGTTAACTGCAGTTGATCCACTGCCACCTTTTGAATGCATTCCACCTGCTGGTTCATTGAGTCTTTGAATGGGTCTCTGTCCAACTGAGCGAACGTCATTTGTTTTTCCAGGGCCCATTCGAGCTTCTCCTGCCCGCGGATCAATTGCTGTATAAGGGTCTCCATATTGGAAGGCTATGGAGTTATGCCCGCATTCTCCACCATGTGTGGCCCCGGGCTCAAACAACACGGACAGCAAGGGATGGTTCAGGTGGTTTTTATTACAATAAACGGCAGATCAAGTCCTATTGTCGTCCAATTGTCTTTCTGGTTAGAAGTTGTCCCCTTTAGGGTGAGGCGTTCTTGTGGGGAGTCCTTCTTGGATCCGGTGCGTGATGGGAGCTCCTCAGAAAAGAAGAAAAAAACAACAAAAGAAAAGCTCATTAAGAGCGTTGTCCGACCAGATCAACAGTGTAAGGGAGAAGGAGTGAGGGAGATTTGTCACCCATTGTCCATCACCAGTGATTATGTGGCATGCGTCACCCCGTGTTTTCGGACTATCCCTGACGCGCAGCAGTACTGAGGGATCACTCTGACTTGGGCAACCCCCCTCCCGTCCTTTCTGGTAACGGATTGCCTCTCCTGCTTCCCTTCCCAGAAAACCTCTGAGGCGTGCACGTACCTGAGATAGTCACGCTCCTCCAGGAACGTGGCTGGCCAATTCATGGTGTCGGAAAGGGTCCGACTCCCTCTTTCTCTCGGATACCGGGCTTTCGGTGTAGGATTCCGCTGTATCCTTAAACTCCGCCCTCCGGATTGGGTTGTTCTCTTCGTTCTCGGCGGTGTTTGTCCTCCGTTTCTGCTCCGGTTGTCCAGCAGCATTCGGGTCTGGCGTCTCCGGCGTATCTCGGCGAGGGTTGTCCCAATTTGAAAAGCGTCCCGTCATCAGCCCGGCGTCCATTGGGGCATGTGACCACATCACATGGGTGGAAGACGAGTCCACCAGTGTTAGATCCTTAAAGGAGCCGTGCAGGTTTCCGGAAATGGACATCGGAGGGGACTGCAAATAGAGGAGAGGTGAGATAAAGGGGGGAACAGTTCTGCGTCGTCTTCCTCAGGGGGGGGTTTCGTTGGGCACTTCGTGACAATGCCTTAAGTGGTAATGCTCTGAATCCCTTTGATGTTCTGACACTTATCCTGCTTACAAACAGCAAAAAAAAAGATGCTTCATGTCTGTTATTAAGGGAGATGAGTTATTTGAGGACACATCCTTCTCAGCTGGCTAAGTCTATGGCTGCATGTTGTTCTGTTTCCATCATTGAAAAACGTACTTTGTGTTCTTCGGAATCTAGAACTACACTGTGATACTAGGGAACCTATTAGTATGTGTCTGATTTTGCCCTTTGCTTTACTTCAGCAATGGCAGGTTTGTTAACAGCCCCAGCATCAGGTGAAGCACATCTTAATTGGGGTGTAAGACTTCAGATCTTTAATGTGCCTTTCTTCTTCTCAGTTTGAAGGCATCTTCTATGTTTTTATATAGTGCTTGCTGTGGTACTTTCGCCGGTTTGTAGTGCTGTTAATAGCAGGTGTTAATGCTATTCCTTTAATCTGCCGAAATCAGCCCTGGTGGAATTGAAACTTGTGACGGAATTGCCACACAGAGACATCGTCAGTAAGACAACTTGTATTTTATAGTGCAGTCTTTAAAATCCCACAGCTTAAATGCCTTGGTTTTGGACAGAGCTCATATATGTTCAAATTTTTTAAAAGCTCTTCCCAAATGAATCTGTGAAGAGTGAATATAACATTTTTCAGGCTGCTATAAGGATAATGAGCACCCCCAATCTTTTTGCTTTTGTTTTTCATGCCTCACTGACTCATTTCATAAATTTGATTTCCAGTCCTTCATGTTCTCATTGAAAGTTGGAAAATCGTCACTTTTCCAACTTAGGCTTACACTTCTAGTGAAGCTCCCAGAAGGGAGGCGATTGTATCTCTGGCTTGATCTGATGCAGTTACACAGTTCTAAACTGGTGTGTTAAGAATTAACATTCTACTAGCAAAGAGATGTCTAGTTTGCTGCTTCTGCTCTCAGGAGGTTGCAAAGTTTGTAAACTTCTACCACTTTTACTACAGATAACAGGTTTATGCAGGAAAATTGTCCCACCAAACCAGTTTTGTTAGAGAATGCTCCAGCTGAATGGAAGACTTTGTGGTTTTTTTCGTTGCCTGCCAGCAAAAACTACAGTCAGCTGCTCCTTTATTCTAAAAATGTTCTCAAATTTCGAGAACTTTACACATTTTCAGAAAGAAAAAACGTCTTGAACTTTGCAGAAGTTAAATCCTGTAATATTGTCCAAGCCTATTCTAAACCTGTCGTCTTCACTTGCCGAAATTTTATAACCTTAAATAAATGCCTTCATTTTCTTGTGACTCGTTTACCTTAACTGCTGAAATTGGCTAGGTTTCGAAGTGGATTGAGTGCAGTTGTGAAGGAGTACATAAAATGACAATTTACACAACCTCTTTCTTCCTATGGATCTATATGGTAAAGATTGTTACACCAATTATCAACTTTTTGTACTTTACTTCAACAAGAATATAAATGAATAGTACATTCTGAAATCTTTTCCTTTGTTTTTATTTTTTTACAACAGAATGTTTTATCTCCTCTCTCCTATACATATTTGTCTTGTGCAATTGTTTTCACTGAATAGAAATTTAAATCTAGAATTACTTGTGCCTGTTAGTCGTGGTAAGTCTCAGATATCTATGAAAAAGTTAATTAATTTACTAGGACATACAAGAGCCATGGACCTGCAGAAGATAGGGAAGAAGATGCAGATAGCCTTTACTCTATTGGCATCCACATTGTGCCTTGTCACTTTACTAATATGATAGTTGCCTAAGCAGCAGAGATGCCATCACGTAGGAAAACGCCATACCTATCCATCAATTTCATGTTGTTCCTAGATTGTTGTTGCTAGCATGTGGTTATGAGTTTTGAAGCATCTCAATCACTTGCTTGATCTTAATACCACAAATCACTGCATAGTTGTAATCTGGTTCATGGAATTCATTACATTTTGTTTGCATCTAATACCCATTGAAACCACTCACTTTTAAGACTGTTTCTTGTTGTTGCCATTTCTACCAGCAATTTCATGAAATACAAGCACTTTTGGATGTATTTCAGCAAGAATAAATTATCTCTAAAACCAAACCAAATCTTTAGCGTTGTATTTGAACTCCACTAACTCTCCTTGCATCCACCCTTTTACCATTCTAACTTTGACAATAACAATCCATAATGAGATCTTCATGTAGAAATGTTTCTTAGAGCATTACCCGTTACGAGCCACATCTAATCCATCAGTTTAATGACAGCGTGTATCTGATCTTTCATAATCCAAAACGGAGGTAGATTGTATGGCATTTCCGTGGAATTTTTTCAAAAATTATATTTTCTCCTCCATTTGTTTCAAGTCTTTATTGCATGTTCATGTTTCTATTTATTTGCGTGCATTTCATGTTTCAGGCAACTCCTGTTTTACTGCATATGGATGTTGTGTATTTTTTTTAAAAGACAAATTCGCATCTAATAGCTTTTCACCTTGAAATCTGTATGTAATTTTCCTTTTTTGAATGTGCGATGGTAGATGCTTGAAGTAAAATGTTGGCTAATTCAGTACTGCAACATCCAGAAGAGTGGGTGGAACAAAATAATATGTTGCCGCTGAACAGTC
Source organism: Calotriton arnoldi (assembly GCA_963921515.1). NCBI lineage: Eukaryota > Metazoa > Chordata > Amphibia > Caudata > Salamandridae > Calotriton > Calotriton arnoldi. Next base: position 568,253 of record CAWUFW010001967.1, on the reverse strand, counting down.
TGGTTTTGTGGCAAATCCTCAAGACTTGGCAAAATTACATCACCTAAGATGGCATTAGAAAACCATGAATTGCTGAAAGTCATTAAGTTTATGCCGCTTTATTGACTTCCATCAGCATTTTATAGCACTGACAGGCTGACCTTGTGGCACAAGCTGGCTACCCTTCAAATTCCTCTAAGTCTCCTAAATCTCCCGGTTGCACTCAACACTTGGTCTTAGTCTAAATATGTGATAGGAGCAGATGAGGGTTTAACAAAACTAATTAGTTTTCCCAGTGGTATAGCACAGGACTATCTGTTGGCACCTGTGCTTGTCTCCCAGTAGCTCCATAAAATGCTAATGTTTTTTTCAAATGACGTCTTCATACCGGTGCTGAAGCCAATAGGCCTGCGCTGTGTTTAAACATATTACAGGATTTTGCTAACCAGCACTATCTGGAGGTGAACAGCTCCAAGCGGGAAGTACTGGTGTTCAGTAGGCGCCAGAAATGGGACAACATTCGATGGAGTGGAAAAACTAGAAAAAGTAAGAAGTATTACACTAACTTAGGTGTAGTAATGTCCCAATACCTAGGACCTTGTCTTCATGAAAAACAGGCATACTTGAAAGTGTAAGTGATGATGGAGGCATAAATGTTTTTTTTAAAAATAATTTGATGGAAACGAAGCCTGATATGCATTTGGTGCTGGTCTACCAGTTGAAAGTGCCTACTACTCTCAAAGTGGGTTAGAATGCATGCCCATTTTAAGGTTATCGTTTCAAACAAGAGTAGACGGGAAATTCCGAATAGTACTAGCGGTAGTAATAATGTATCCTGATAGGAGTTCGAGTCCCCTCAACTCACCTTTTCAAGAGTCTAATGGCTGCTCGTTTTACTTCTGTATGTATCACCTAGTTCTGTTGGTACAGAATTGCTCCATTTCAGTTAACTCAAATGTGCATCTGCAGACTTCAAACAATCTACTCTCTCCAATATCATTCAGCAGTTCCTTTTTCCATTTCATTAAGGGTATCCCCCAATATCCCACATTAAATCCTGGTTATCATATAGGAGTGTCTTTGGGGAGTGGAAGGATGAGAGTTGTCTGCTAATTGTTAGTCCATACTACTAGCCATCTGCTAATGATTTAACTACAGTAAATGTTTTAGGATCTCTGACATCTGGGCAGCCATATCAAATTCCAATATCATCTCCCAACTATTGCTTGGTCTATGTGGGCCCAGTGCATGTCCGGGTCTCTACTTCACCTTTCTTCCACAATATGGAGCTGTTCTGCCCTGTAGTAGGTAAAAATGATTTGGGAATCTCTGCCCCTTCATCTCTTGGAGCCCTCAGAATTTTTCCTGACAACCTGGGAGTCCTACCCGGCCACATGAAGCAGACCAAGGTCTGTTAGAGATCATATAGTGCTGCCTTGTGTATTCGAACTGTCAGTGCTTGGATTGCATACAGCACCAATTGGGCTATTATTTAATGTACTGCAATGCAACCTAACCATTAGATGTAAATGACTTTCCACCTCTCCAAATATTTTTTAGGGTTGAGCTTGCATGAGCCATGTGTTAGTGCATTCACTCACGCTTGTAAGATACTATTAATTACAAAAAGGGCTTGGAGCCCGCCCATTACTTTCCATTTGTTTGGTTTCAGTGTCACTCTTCTTTGTTGCCTCCAAATTGGACAGCGTTGGCAGGGCGTCACTTTGTGGTTCTTCTCTAGCACATGGACGAAGCATAAATTGTTTCCCTTAATTAGTGCCTCTCTCCTGCTCGCGTTGTAATTAAGGTACTTTTTATTTGCTTTTTTGCTAGTGTTTATTCTTTCCCCTCCCACTCACCACTTCCAAGTTGCTGCCTCCTGTCCACCCACCCCTCCTCGCCATCCTTGCTTTCACATACACCCACCCCATTCCCCAGCCTTTTTATTGTTGCTTCTCCGGCGTCAGACCCCCTCAATCCTTCGTCATTGCTTGTTGCGTAATTTGTTTTCATTGTAATTTGTAAATATATTCATATAGCGCTTATAACCCCTGACGAGGTATTGAAGCGCCTTTTCATCATTCTCAAAGGTCTGCAGACAAACGCTGTTGTGTCCATTTCCGTGGCAAGATGTAACTTCCCTAGCTGTCCTCTTTAGGGACAGGTTACTTGCTGTGACAAAGCATGAGCAACAGGCTGTAGGCCCTCACTTACAAGCTGCTGTTGGCAGATAGAGACTCGTTTTGGCTAACCTATTCCTCTTCCAGCATGAAATTCCAGAATTTGGGGGTGGTCAGCAGCCTTCTCATCCAGGACATGAAACCAAAATCTTCCTTGGTGAAAATAGTTCAAGGCAGCCCCATGCTGCTGACTGCCGCCATCAGAATGGTGAATGATTCGGGTCATGGGAGCCCATCTTACTCAGAAACGAGCCCCCGAGGCTGCATCCCACTGGGAACATGCCAGTGTGTGAGAAGGCCAGTCTTGCATTGGAAATGGGGCAGCAGGAGGTTACCGTTGATTTACCTGTATGCTCAAGCTTTCCAGCTCTACCAGTGATGCTCCCCATACGAGTACAGTGCCTTCCTTGACATCTTTGAAATCTAAGTACGTTTGCGACAATACCCCATTGGTCAGGCCTGTTGGCAAAGAGGTACAATGCCTTCGTTGATTCTGGTCTTCTTAGCTGTGCTTCCTGTTCATCAGCCTTCTAGACCAGTGAGTCTCCTGCACCCTGTTACAGTGTGTTTGAAGCTGTCCTATTCTTCTCTGCCTCCTGTTGGCGGGGCTCCCTTGGCACCCAGGTTTGTGTCTTCCTTGCGGTACTTGATTGTAATGGTGTTCTGGCTGTCGGTGACTGATGTTTGTGCCGGAGGACTGGGCCTGTTGGTGTTTCTGTTCTCTAAGATAGCGGTACTAGAGTGAGCACAAACCTGCCTGGGGTGATAGGGCTCAGTGGCATGGTTGCTGTCCAAGACGCTGTTGCATTATCTCCATGTCATGGTCAGTGGCTTTAGGTTTTTGCTGGCCTCAAACGTCCATTCTGATGAAGCGTGGTTTTCAGTAAAAGTGAGGAGTGATGCAGGCCTATCTCTCTCATACAAATGTAAAACCAAACGTATGAATCTGGCAATCATTGTACCAGTTTTGCTTGCTAATTATCTGTTCACTAGTGGTAATGCACACCTTGTCCCTCAACACTCCTGTTCAAGCATGGGTCAGGCCTGGTCAGCAGCCTTAAATTAGACTAAATTAGAGTGCTGCAAAACTGGTCAAGTCTACCCTTCTCAGCTTTTGTCAAAAGTTGACCTCGGGCTGAGGCCTCCTCTCCCTCAGGCATAATCGACAAGAGTTCACAACCAAACTGAAGACCATAATACCTGCCAAAATGAGGCCTGACCCGCTATAATGCTGCTTCTGCTAAGAATGGATAATACAGAATAAAGGGTCAAAATCAGCTACTGTAACATGAAGAATTCTGTACTTGGACCACTGCTTGCGTTTTGCAACACCTGTTTCACCCCTTTTCATGCTGAGGCAGAAAGCGCTGATTTTGAAGATTTATTTCCAGTAGATCTGAAGTAGTGGGGAGGCACAGTGATAGTGTAGGGGCTTTGTTTTACTTTTGATATGTAGCATGTTTTGATTCTGCTGAGGTACTTGATTATTTGTCTGTGATTATGACAGCAAATTTTTAAGTCGGACGGGGGGGGGGTGGGGTGTGCATTCCAGGTACAAGGTGGCTGTGCTTCCATCTTCTACAGTGGTGAATACGATGATCAGCCTTTCCTTAACACAAGTGTGCGCCTGGCTTACTTTGCATCTCCTAGAAGGGTGTTGGTTTCTGTGCTTGGTTTGGAGGGTGGTGAATTTCTTTGGAGTTTTTGCAGCAAATGTTATTTGTGAACACACACACACACACACACACACACACACACACACACACACACACACACACACACACACACACACACACACACACCCACACACACACCCACACCCACACCCACACCCACACCCACACCCACACCCACCACCCACACCCACCACCCACCACCCACACCCACACCCACACCCACACACACACACACACTTCCTCCCCCCATGAGAGTAGTGTGTTGTACAATGATTTCCATCTTATGTACACAATGGATTCCGGCCTGTATCTGTAGGACAAGCATTGTCTGAGACAGTACTGTGTTTTACTGTAACTTTACATTTTTCGGTGTTGCCTACAGGCAGCTTTTAGACCTACTGTCTACCGTGGCAATAGTTGATGGGCATTTGGTCACCCATCGCTTATCATTGGTTGGCTTTTTTGTCAATGCCATTTTCATTCTTCCTATTCAATGGCTTTCCTTTCTTCTTGTCGTTTCTCGCCCCTGGAACATCACTTCTTTGCCTTCCTTTTGATTGACTTCTGTCCTCACACAAAAAAAAAAAAAAAACACTTGCCACCACAAATAGCTATTCTGCTTTCCTACTCTAAAAGGCCCTGCTTTACAGATTCTTCTCAGGCAGTACTCGCAGAATCTGGAATGTCCTTCACTTCATATCATCACATGACTTCTGTTCACCTTGTTCATGCATCTGCTTTCCCTTCCTTCCCTAACTCTTGGGTGGACATAGAGTAAGAAATTGGATTAATATTTGAGGAAGGTGACTAACCCACCTCACTGATTAATCACTACCCATGTCAAGGTGAACCTTTAAAGTCCCTAAATTTAAACTGTGTTCAATCTCCTGGCAGCTATGGCACAGAGCAGGCAGGCTTAGCTTGGGGCAGTGTATAAAGTATGTATGCACTATCAAAACAGTAACCAAGTCGAAAGGCAAAGCAATAAAATTTCGAAAAATAGAGCAAACTGTATTAAACAAAAGTGACCTAAAACAACGCAAATTTAATAAGGGAAGCTGGAGATATATTCATTTTGAAGGTTTTAAGTAGGAATAGCGCCAAAAAGCATAAAGTGCCAATGATAGTCAATGGTTGCAGGAGACTGGAGCTTAGGTGCAATTTGATACTGACCACGATGGAGCGCGGCTCGAATGCTCCAACCAGGTTCTTCCTGGTAAAAGAATCTACCTTCTGACTCTAGTCTTCAAGTACCAAGCCACTACAGGAGTACACTTAAGATGTAACCTGGACAAACAAGACCCTGATAACTACAGACCTAAAGCAAACGGACCATTCCTGGGCAAACTTACAAAAAGAGCAGTTTTCGCCCAGATGTCGCAATTCATTGAAGACAATTCCATATGTTCTGACTTCTAAACGGAATTCCATCCTGTAAGAGGCACAGAATCTGCCATAATCGCTATTTAGGATGATCTTAAAAACACAGTAGACCAGAACGGGGTTGCTGCACTTCTCTTTGATTTTTCGGCAGCCTTTGACACAGTAAATCATGACATTCTAATCAAAAGACTTGAGAAAGCTGGAATAGAAGGCACAGCTCTCGCTTGGATCACATCGTACCTATACAATAGAACAAAATATTATACATACTCCTCCATTCTCTTCTAAGCCATACAGCGTTAAAGTAGGAGTACCTCAAGGCACAATCCTCTCATCCATGCTTTTCAACATCTGTATGAAATAATTACAAGACCTGGTCAATGGCTTTGACTTTACCTGCTATAACTACGGATATGACATGCAGATACTTCTGAAACTGGAAATCCCAAAGGACTTTGGAACATTCAAAATCTTCAGTTGTCTCCAGGCCATTGAACAGTGAATGACATTGAGACCCCTCAAATTGAATGCCTTAAAAAACAAAAAACTTACCTGTGGGGGACTGCAAAATCTATGACCCTCTGTGCATCTGGCCTGATGATCTAGGACCACGGCCAAAAATATCTAAGGAGGTAAGATAGGTCTGGATTACCATGGACCCCAAGCTGCCACTGAATGCACAAGTGGATAAGTAGCCAAATCAAGCTTTCTCACTATAAAAACACTGCAACACATCTTCCTGCACCTTGGATTCCCTCATAAGGTTCAAGCTACCTCCTCTCTTGTCCTATCTAATAAATATATATATATGTCACAAGCACACAGCTCCCCTTCCTTGAGGGGACTATACTGGTTACCATTTGCCAGAAGTTCCACCTTCAAGCTGCTTTGTATCGCAGACAAAGCAATACATGGCAAAGAACCATTCTTCATCAGGAAGAAAATCAACAAATACATCCAACAAAGGAACCTACGCTCAAGAAAGGCTCCCCATCTCATAATCCCCACATGCAAGAAAAAATAATGGGTAGAACATCTTGCTCTGTTCAAGCAGACAAACTATGAAATTTGCTACTTGTTCACATAAGATCCACTGTCAACCATCTTACCTTCAGGAAAATAATCAAGAATTGGCTCTTCCCTACATGCCATCTATACTCGCAGCACAAAAGTGTACCACAACAGTAGTCACTGACATGACAAACTATGCTTCTCACAGTATAAAGATGAAGTTGTTGATATACATGTCATTGTACCCTGAATTAGGCTTTGTTATAAGCAGATACTTTTATATAAGGGAAAAAATGTATATTCCCCAAGATATATGTGTATTTAAGACAGTCATAATTGCTGGTTTTGTGTACATATGGGTGCTTATATAAAGGAGTTTGTCTGCTGCCAGAACTTTAGGAAATGTCATGAAAAATGTGAATACTTCATCACAAGATAAATATTCACATCTGACCGTGTAAATATTGCTGCGTCTATGCACATGGGGGTATTTATATAGAGGGTTTTTCCCCAGCCAATAAAACCTTTGCAATTATCATGTGCATACATATATGTGTAAGATAATTTTCGTTATGTAATTTAAAAAATAAAAATCTCCTTCCAACCTTTGTCCCATCCCATTACTCTGACTCATCCCAAAGCCTTTCTGACCACTATAAACCCCCAAAGACCCTTCTCAAACTTTCACCTCCTTACTACTACTCATTTCAAATCTATTCCCATCATCCTATTTCTCCTCTAAACTCTGCTAAACACTCAGGAATTTCAAGAGCACAAACCTAACACAACTAACGTAAAAAAATTAAAAAACTTTTTACTAATATTAACCTCTAATCTTCGGTTCCGGAGTAGCGTGCTACTTGCCACGAAGCGCTTCAACGCCTCATCAGGGGTAGTAAGCGCTATATAAATACCATTTACAATTACAATTATGCACAGTTTTTCTGTGCCAGCCTTTCATGTCAAGTTTGGTGTAGCAGGCTCTTTGTATAAAGCTCTTGCTGCTACCCAGAAAATTGCAAAGGCTGTTGAAAATAATTATGCTGGGTGATACATAAACGTTGTTGGCTTTATGTTGTACTGTAGCATATACAGTGCTTGAAACATTTAGCGAGGCTTCTCAAAACATTGAGTTATCCAGAAATTACTTTTAGAACCCACAGATGTAATATGGAAAGCCACAAATTAAAAAAGCTTTGATGGCGGTAAGTTTTAAAGAAGGTAGAATGTATTGTTGTAAAACTGAGTTTGTGTGTAGTTTTTAATGCAGTAGCATTGTGACCAATGCAGAAGTAATTACTCATATTTCAAAAGCATCTTTCACGCAGATGTTTTTAAAAATTTAGGTCTGGGGGACTTCAGTTGCTAAATATCAGTGAAGACGGAAAGACTCAAACAAAACAACGTGTACACAGTCTTTGTTTTAAAAATTAAAAAAAAAATGATTTGAGGTATTAAATATGTTCTAGTGTCCGCCCTTTGCTGTCATGACCCAGACATATTTATCTTTGGCCACTGTTTCTACGCCATAATGTAAATTCAGCTTATTAAATGTTGGTACACAACGCTCCAACATTGTCTGATGGCAACAAGACGTTTTATGTTTTTAAAGCCTTTTTAGATTGAAAGTTTGTCTTTATACGATTAAAAAGCCATCACAGATATAAATAATTTGTCAATTTCTTGATGAGATCATGTAAAACTTTCAAATAAACTGAACTGATAATTTAAAATATTGGAGAGTAGCTACATTTCAGAGCTTTGTGCCAAAATCAGGTTCTGTTATTATATTTTACTATTATTGTACTTGGTTATTTCTCATTCTGTAGGTACACAAGTCTGGATTGCACATTCTTTGTGTGAGGATTTTGTTTTATTCTTTTCCTCTTGGGGCATTTTTGTCGGGCATTGTTTTTCTAAAACACAACAGTACAGCACAATGATGCATCAGCCATCAGATTTTTCATCTCATTAAGCACAGCTTTTCTTGATCTTATTTCGTAGTCCTCTTTAAAGGTGAAGTCACAGTCAAAGTGTGCCCACCTTATGCCCCAAATGTTATGCTTCTCTATGCAGCCTCTGGCTTTATACACAGATTTATCTGTTTTAGCAGATCTCTCTGAGCCATTTTATCATTGGAGTGGCTTTGCCCAGTCACAAGTGACAAGCAAGGTCTCTCTTCTCAGTCAGCAATCCTGTTGTCACTAGTGGAGTCCCATGACCCCCATTTGAGTTCTGCTATTCCCAATCTTCCCACTATTTGCTCAAGTGTGTGGTATATTTGTGTCCAGTAGTTCTTACTAATGGGGCCATCCCATATTGTGTGTAGGAAGGATGCTATATTTGTTTTGCATCGTAGGCAATTAAAGTTGGGACTCCTACTCATTTCCACAATCTTTTGGGGGTTATAATAGACTATGAAAATATTTGAACTGTATTAAGCAAAGTCTGGTGGTATTGCTAATGAACATGAGGCTGCCTCTCTTGTCCTCTGGTCACTCCTCTTCCTCTAGGCTGCCCAGCTCATGCTCCCCTCATGCCCAAAAGTCTTTTAGAGGGATGGGCATATTTAATACCAGTGGATTATAGATCCTAGAGATAACCCGTCTCGCCAAGATTCTTTTGTTTTGGATCAAGAGGGTTAATATGAATAGTTTGCAATTGGTCCCTATATGTTTTAAGTGCATGATGCACCTCTAAGTAACAAAATACTTGATTCTATGGTGGACTAATACTGGCACCAGTAGTGCAGAGGATCTTAAATGGCAGAATCCCACACATCTCCCAGTTTCTATATTCCAGTTAAGTCTTGGGGACTATCTATTTTGACACAACACTTGGACCAGCCATGTGCCATTCCAAGTTTTGCAGGTAAGTGGACCCTCTCATCAAATCCATTTAAATGCATGGTTTCAGCAATCTATAGGAATTCACGTGTCGTAGGGTAGCATATGCAAGAACCCCCAGTGAGATACAGTAGGCTTAGCAATTCAAATCTATCCAAGAGATACATTTCTAGCCTTTTTTTGTGGTTATTTTTATCTTCAAATATCCGGGAGCATTTTTTTCCCTCACTGAAATGTGTACATCTGTCATGGAGCAAAGGTTTGTTTTGACCCTCCTTGTAAGGCGTAGCATACATTCTAAACAATGGCTTCCTTTTGTGTCAACTTGCTCACTTTTTTCCCGAACTTTTTATTGGCATTTTCTCAAAATTAACATATGGTACGATAGTAGTATTACCTTGTCAACAACTTTTCTGTGGACATGATCCTCTCCAAAGCCTAACAATAACTCTCCCTTCCCACTAAACTTGACAGACAACGGTAGTACAGAGCATTATGTAACACTTTAGCAGCCCACTAGATCCAGTTCATAGATAATCACTACCCAAACTAAGGGACCCTCACCATCTCCTGGGGTATGGCTCAACTCACACTTAAGGGGGCCATCCAGGCCATCTAGATACCTTTTTGGCCCAAAAGCTCCTTAGCTAGATGCCCTCGACTTTCAACCACTATCTCCCATGACCCGCCATTGAGTCCAGATTTGTTCAAGCTTCAGGGGTCATCCTCTAGATTTATAAACCAGTTCCTCTGCTCTCATGCACCAGTTGAGATTGGACTCCCACTCCTGCAGTGTCGGCAGGACAGGACTTCCCAATCTCCTGGCTAGGTCTCTCCTTGCCACCGCTAGGGCCACATTGCAAAAATGTAGGGTATATTTCTCTAGGGTTTGCTCCCCCCATGTCCCCAATGTCACTAGTTGTGGGTTTAAAGCGAACACTGGTCTCCTCCAACTCTGATAACCTCAACTCCACTTGGCGCCAGTATTTCTGTTCAAGTGGGAATTCCCACAGTGTGTGGAGTAGTGTTCCACATCATCTGCACCCCCCGAAGACAGAGGTCTAAGTCACATCTACCCATTTTGTATAGACGTTCCCTCGTAAGGTATACCCTTGAAGGAACTTTATGTGAACCAAACTAAACCCAGCCATTATCGCCACCTGGCATGGATATCTAACTGCCTCAACCCAGGTGTCATACTCCAGGATTTCTAGATGTTTTTCCCCAATGGTCCCTAACAGAGGTCCGGTCTGGGAGACTGAGCCAATAAAGTAGTATAGGCTAAGGAAATAGCGTGCCTATGCAAGGGGGGGCAATAGCACCCTATATTCTAGCGGGGGTTCCTCTGGCAAGTCATCCAATAGGGGGCCATATCTCTTGAATATGTGTTGCATCAAGAAGTGCCTGAGGTATTGGCTGCCTGACATCTCATATTCTGTTTGTAGTTCCCGGAAAGTGATCAGCCTGCCCTCTCGCCACATATCCCCCACCGTAGAGATTTCCAGGACGTCCCATTTACTATAGCCCTCAATATTCCTAAGTTCCTGCGCCTCCCACAGAGGTGTTGCCAGTGTGATTCGTCCCCTCCAACCCAGGAGCCTCTCAGCCCGCCGCTAAATCCAGAGTACCTGTCGGTGCTGAAAGTCCCCGCAGCGCCACCCCCCCCGCCCCCTCATATATGTAACACAATGCCCACAGGGGATCCATCGCTCTCATGTCTGCCATTAGAGAGGGCCCTGTTGTAGTCTTAAATCTGGCAAGGCAACGCCCCCATCCCAAGACTTACTAGTCAGTGTTTTTAGAGCTATTCTTGTGGCTCCCCCATACCAGAGCAGAGCTCTTATAACTCCGTTCAGCTGTGTGAAGAACCTATCCGATACAGCATGTGGAGCATTTTGAAGAACATGTAAGAACTTCGTGAGATAAATCATTTTAAACAACGCAGCCCAACCTAGGAGGGATAGTGGGAGGCTTCTCCAGTGGCCAACGTCCTGTTTATACTCCTCTGGAACCCTACCCATATTGGCCTAAAAACAAAATGCTCCAGTTTCGACATGACAAAGACCCAGAAGCCCTGAAACTCCTCTGGCTCCCATCGGAGCGGGGGACTTTGAATCAGAGGGCACCTCTTTCAGGGGGCATACTACAGATTTCCCCCAATTAATGCGCTGTCCGGTATATTCGCCATACAAACAGTCGCAGGGAATGGGAGGGCTCCACGAGGTACAGTAAAGCGTCATCTGCGTAGAGTTAGCAGGTCTTCCCATCCCTAATCTGGGCATCCATCTGGATCAAGCTCACCAGCGGTTTGAGAGCCACCACGAACAGTAACGGGGACACTGGGTATTCCTGTCTAGTGCCTCTCCTGATCTTTGTCTCAGGACAACACGCCATTTACTCTGTCAACCCATGGGATCTTGGTATAACAGTTTGACCCGCCCCAGGAAGGAACCCCCGAATACCATCTTTTCTAGCACCGCCCACAGGTATGACCATTCCAGGCAATCAAACGCCTTTTTCGCATCTAGGAATAGTACCTTTCTCACATTTTGCAGTCAACCAAGCAAATTGGGCTTTTCCCTCAAGTACCTTGAATGTCCTTGTCATGATTTGAGTCTGCCTTACTACATGTAACAGAACAAATCTAGATAGTATGTAACATCCAAAAACTCAGAAGTCTAAAATATTTTACAAAGATTGCATCACTGTTTACTGAATTAAATCCTGGACTCTCAAGAAAGCACTTTCTATAGGCTGGTAGTTTCAAACAATGCATAGTCAATAGAAAGCCAGATCCAAAGAGATAGCTAACTTATTCACTTCCCTTATGGGCGTCAAGCTAACTTGCGTAACTCTTCAATTACTTTAAAATATGTTTTCGTTATAGATATTTCTCTGCATCTTCAGCTAATGTGCATTTTGAAAACACACCACTCACAACCAGAGAAATCATGTTACTTTGTCATATTATAGGTTTGTCTTAGGACATCCTCAAAGTATCGACAGTCATAATGGCCGTGAGATAGATTATTGAGCAGGCATCTCCAACGAGTAGCTCGTGAGCTACTGGTAGCTCTCCAGCTACCGGTCAGTACCCCTCCTGGATACATCCCAGCCTTCTAAATTGAAACGTTTTGCTTGGTTAAATTAACATATTATGATAAAACTGTGTATTCCAAGACGAAAATGTGTGCATTTCAGAACTCATAAGCTGATGTTTTGAGACAAATGGCTGAATTTCCAAACTATATTCAAAAGTGATTTTGAGTGATAAATCATGTGCGAATACCTTTTACTAATATATTACTTTTGTGACAGGGGAACTGTACTGGCATGCTTTACCTATATATAGGCATTCCAAATTTACAAAGCTTATTTTTCTTTACTGCTGGCAAACCTCCTGATGCATTGAGGTGATCGCTGCTGTTAAACTTGGACATGGTGGTCAGGGTTGTAATTTTGCCTGATGGGGTCACTGATACAATACTAGTAATATTAGTAGATCGCAATGATTTTCATTTAACATAATAGCTCTTATTAAAGTAAAGGCTGTGGACCCCTGGATTAGTGAGTTAAGCACTTGCTATTGAGATATGTTTGACCTGTAAATCTCACCTCGCAGTTATGAAGAATGTCTGCTGTTTAAATTCGGAGATCTGTGGAACCTCTTGCACATTTTTTGTGCTAAAGGACAAAAAGACATCTCTAAAATATATGTTCTACAATTTCATGATTTTCCCTGTTAGGGGCGAGTTAGAGTGGTGTAGGTGTCCTGTTTTTCAGAAATGTGGTGCCCAGAAAAGAACAACTTACAAGATATGTGAAATGGCCTCTACATTACCTAGGTCTCCAAGCTGTAGCTATGCAAGTCTTTTCTCAGTAACTCATGGTGTGAGTTTGTATGCGGGTGGCAAGGATTGAACATTGTCAGCCAAGGTTTATTGGAGAACATCTTTGAGCTTAGTTGTTGAACGTCTGCTTTTGGGAAAAAGTGCCACTTTGCATTACTTGAGCCAAGGATAAAGCCTAATATCAAATGTCCTACAATATTCTACATTGTGAGGAATCTTACCGTATTTTGTGCATTATAAATCTGTTCTGTGCTGAGGGAACCAGGCTGTATCTTAAGCCTGGTTGAGGCAATTTTGAATGTGAGATATGTGATTGAAGAGGCTTGAATAGCGCCACACTACAACTGTAAATTTCCTTTCGTTCCTTTCTATGGCTACATGTTCGCTAAGCAAGTAATGTTCCCATATTAACACAATAGGTTAGAATGAGAATGCTGGGATTAGAACAGCCTGTGGTTCCATGGTCAACAAGAACAACATTACCACTAGACATCATTTTCTCACTGAACAACTGGGTGCACAGTCTGTCACAAACCCAGACATTTTGGCCAAAAGACTGAAACGACTGGCAGCAGTTTTCAGTCCCACCTCCCAGTCATTAAATACATCCCAAAACCCAGAACCTACTGCCTATTGTACCTGGTTTGCTCTAACCTTTTGTTTTCATGGTCGAAACTACTTGACCAGTAAACCATATTTGTGCCTCAAACATTCATGCCCATCCAATCACAGTTCCAACCCCTCAACCACATAAAAATACCTAAACAGTCACCAGGCCACAGTCACTAAACTCCTTTTACCTTCTTTCCCAACTGCCCCCGTCCCCAGAGTATGATGACATTATCATCTGAAGACAGCAGTCCGATGATTACTGTGCCTACTTTCTCCACTGTGCCTGACCCACCTGGCTAGGCTATCTCCCATCCTAATGCCAAATCTCAAACAAAAATATTTGTTCGAGGCTTATGTGCTGTAGATACACGTGCTTTGCATACTCCTGCCATCTAGTGTTGGGTCCGGATGTTTGCAAGTTGTTTTTCTTCTAAGAAGTCTTTCCCAGTCATGAGGTAAGGTGACTCCTCCTTTTTGGTGATAGTGCACATGGGCATCGACTCCATTGTTAGATTGTTTTCTTTTCGCCATCGGGTTCGGACGTGTATTGCTGTGCTCCGATTAGAAACCGTTCTTCGGATTCCCCTTGGTGCGCAATCCACTGTACCCTCAATGGTATTGTTATTGTATGCGTTTCCCTAATCTCCGCGTATCGATTTGATCGGGAAACTCCATCTTCGGTCGAAAACATTGTGGGCGGCCTTTGGGCCTAACCGCCTCGGTCCAGCCTTCTGCCGATGGAACGGACTCCTTTCAATTCTGTCCTCGGTGCCACTCCAAGTACCCTCTCACTGAAGCACAAGGAAGAAGATTGAGAGGCTTGTCGGTCTTTCTGATCAAAAAAGACTCTCCGGGATCGTCTGGCTAGACGACTAGAAATGCATCGCCAAAGAATCCAACATTCTCCGGATATCTTCGGAGAAGAATCCAAACAGGAAGAAGCGACAGCAGCAGAGTAAGAGGGGGCCTTCTCTATCCCAGAATCGGATTCCGAGCTGGAAATCGAACTGGAGTCTCAGGACGTTCCACCAGGACAGGGTGCCGTGAGTACTGAAGCCCTCTTATCCTATAAACTCTCTTCCACCAAACATAAGGCTTTGGCACCACCGCTGCCTTTTGTCCTTGCTCGGCACCAAGACAATGTTTCCGACGCCCCGCCACCGAAACAAATGGTCAAGCCTTCCGGCTCAGGATCAAGTCGAGACAGATTGTCTTCAGATCCGAAACCTTCCGCTTCCATGGACAAAAAGGACAAGGCCGGTTCAACTCTGAAACCTTCACCACCAAAATCGAAAGAAGATCTTCTAAAGCCCCCGGAACCAATCCTGGACGTTATGAAAGAAATATTAGACCCTAAACAGGAGAAGCTATATGTTAAATCAGATACTAGACACATTTTAGCTTCCAAAATGAGTCCGTTCAGAGGACACTGGTTATAAGATCCCTCTCAAGAAGGAGTTGGCTACAAGTCCTATTCACCCTACTTTGCCATCCCCTCCACCATCTTCACCATTACCACAACTGCCAGGCTCAGATCCACTACACATATAAAACCTTAGGTGTCTCCTCATACACATCCTCATTTAAGGAATTATGATGACGCCAATGGTAACTTACCAGCAGATCCATAGGATGACTATAATATTGATCCACCCCTGGATAATGATCTAGATTTATACCCTGCAAAGCAGCTTATCATGGATGTACATTACATAAAGAGTCTTTGGATGAAGACTTTTTATTTGAGACACTAGGGTTTTCATATAGGACTAGTCAGAGTCTGCCCATGTTAAAAGGAATGATGAGACATACAGATGAGATATTTAAGGACCCTGTTCATGCCCGCATTTTAACACCTAGGGTTGACAAAAAATACAAACGCCCACCATCTGATCCTATTTTTATTAAAGGACAGCTACCCTTAGACTCACTAGTAGCCTCTAATGCTCGTAAGAGAGCAAACTCACAAACCTCTGCAGATGCACCGCCCCTGGACAAAGAGTCTAAATTGATCGACACATCTGGTAAAAGGATGGCCACTCAAGCCGCTAATCACTGGCGCATTGCTAACACGCAGGGCCTACTAGCTAGGTATGACAGGGCACACTGGGACGAGATGGAAGGCCTACTTCAGTACCTTCCAGAAGAGCACAAAAAGAAAGCATAAGAGTTGGTTCAAGAAGGCAAACTCCTATCTAGTTCCTCCATTAGATGTGCTTTAGATGTGGCTGACGCTGCAGCGAGGGGAGTTACCACCAGCATTCTCCTACGTCGACATGCTTGGCTTAGAATTTCAGGTTTTAAACCCGAGGTCAGCAGTCTATTTTAAATGAATATGCCTCCTTTTCACGCATGACGTCACCCCGCATGCAATTAAAACGCGGTCGTTACAATGAACGTGTTGTGACAACGCATACCATTACCCCGCAAATCGGAACAACGACTTGCAGAGGGGGGCGCTGGATGTTTGAATAGTATAATTTACTATTCCAACTCCAGTCTGTGCGGACAGTAGGGAAGGTGTTTCGACTTGCGGGGTAATGGTATAACGACCGCGCTGTAATTGCATGCGGGGTGGCGGCTTCGTTGTGAGGGCTGTTTACCATTTTAAATACCTCTTTTGACAAGCAACATCTTTTTGGACCTCAAGTAGATGAGGCCTTAGAAAACATGAAGAAAGACACAGACGTGGCGAAATTCATGGGGGCGCTTCAGTCCCCATCTAACAGAGGCTCCTTTTGCCACTCATTTTATAGGGGAGGGTCCAAAAGTACATCCTCAGACCCTAACGCTTCCTCATATAAGTCAAACACACAACCTTCTTCCTCTAGAGGCTTCCATAGAGGAGGGTCCAGAGGAAACAACTTCAAAGGTAGGGGTAGCATGCCAACACGTACCTCTCCTTCCCCCAGTAAACAGTGACTTGCCTACACTTCCCCCGATCATTTAACACCTGTCGGGGGAAGACTTCAACAATTTCTCCCCATTTGGCAATCCATTACATAAGACAAATGGGTGCCAGACATTATCCAACATGGTTATTGCCTGGAGCTCACCAGCAATGCTCCCAATATTCCACCTCGCACTCTCAAACTCTCGTCAGAGCACCTGCAGCTCCTCAAACAAGAGGTACAGGCTCTTTTAACAAATTGAGCTATAGAACCAGTTCCGTTACAGTACTAAGGTTCAGGAGTTTACTCTCTGTACTTTCTAAACCCCAAAAAGGACAGCTCCTTAAGACCAATCTTAGACTTAAGGACGTTAAATCTGTACATACTGTCAGAACACTTTCACATGGTCATGCTTCAACAGGTGCTTCCACTTCTACAGCAAGGCGATTTTATGTCCACACTGGACTTAAAAGACGCATTCTTTCACATTCCGGTTCACCCAGCACATCGCAAATATCTGAGATTTGTGATAGCATAAAAAACTATCAGTTTAAAGTACTCCGATTCAGAGTAACTACTGCTCCCAGAGTGTTCACAAAATGTCTAGCAGTAGTAGCAGCACATCTCAGAAGACAACAGATTCATGTCTTCCCATACCTAGACGATTGGCTCATCAAAGCCAGCACACACCAAAAATGTTTACAACACACTCCGAATACATTAGACCTACTCCACCAATTGGGTTTCACGGTCAATGCGCACAAATCTCATCTTCAGCCTTCACAAATGCAGTCCTATCTAGGAGCGACTCTAAACATTCGCACAGCTCTAGCCTCTCCCAATGCAGCCAGAATTCGAAATATTAAAACTCTGCTAATACAGTTTCAGGCCAATCAATACTTAGCAGTCAGGACTTTCATGCAACTGTTAGGAATGGTGGCATCATGCAAGGTTACACATGCGCCCTCTTCAAGAATGCTTAGCACATCAGTGGAATCAGTCTCGGGGTCAATTAAGAAATCTTGTGTTTGTAGACAGCCACACCTATCGCTCTCTGCAGTGGTGGAACACACAAAACTTATCAAAAGGGCTGCCCTTCCTTGACCCTGTTCCATAGATCGTGCTAACAGCAGACGCATCTCTCACGGGTTGGGGTGCCCATCTCCACAATTTGACAATTCAAGGTCTATGGGATGACAAGTACAAGAGTCTTCACATCAACTATCTAGAGCTTCTAGCTGTGTATCTAGTACTGAAAGCTTGTCAGTCTCACCTCATAGGAAAAATTGTCCTAGTCCGCACGGACAATACGACAGCTATGTACTATGTACAAAAACAGGGAGGGGCACACGCTCTGCAACTGTCACGCCTCTCTCAGACCATTTGGCGTTGGGCAATCTATCACAAAATTCATCTTCCCAGGAGTGAACAATCAAATCGCCGACTTCTCAGTAGGAGGCGGCAACAAATACACGAGGGGAACTTCATCCCCAAGTTCTCCTTCCATACTTTCAAGAATGGGGATTCCCACAAATAGACCTGTTCGCCATAGTGGACAACTAAAAATGCCCAAATTTCGCCTCCAGGTTCCCACAACCTCTATCCAAAGGCATGCCCTATGGTTGAATTGGTCAGGGATATTCGCCTATGCATTTCTGCCTCTCCTTCCATTTCTGGTTCGGAGGCTCAGGCAAACATCCCTCGCACTGATTCTAGTAGCTCCCACTTGGGCTCGTCATCCGTGGTTCACAACACTTTTAGAACTGTCAGTAGTCCCACATCAAAAGCTACATCTCAATTCCGCTCTTCTCACGCTGAACCATGGAGAAGTCTGACATCCAAATCCCAAGGAGCTCAATCTAGCAATTTGGCTCCTGAAGTCTTAGAATTTGGATACCTTAACTTGCCACCAGACTGTACGACCATTCTTAAGGAAGCAAGAAAGCCTACTACCAGAGCATGCTATGCAGCTAAATGGAAAAGATTTGTTACATATTGTACTAATAACAAAATTGATCCACTAGATGCATCTACTCAAAATATCATTTGTTGCCTTCTGCATTTACAGCGTGCTGGCTTGGCCTACACTTCCATTCGATTGCATCTTGCAGCAGACAACATCTATCTTTGTTCAAGGTTCCAGTAATTAAAACATTTATGGAGGGCCTTAAAAGAGTAATACCACCCAGGGTACCTCCTGCACCGGTTTGGAATCTGAACATTGTGCTTACAAGACTCATGGGTCCACCCTTTGAGCCATTACAAAACGGTCTGTTACAGTTTCTCTCATGGAAAGTTTCCTTCCTCATTGCTATTACTTCTTTGAGGAGAGTTGGTGAGCTACAAGCATTAACCTTAGAAGAACCCTTCTTTCAGCTTCATAAAGATAGAGTAGTTCTTCACACCAACCCAAAATTCCTTCCGCAGGTAGTTACTGCTTTTCATATCAACCAATCAGTTGAGTTACCTGTGTTCTTCCCTCACCCTGGTTCCATAGCAGAAAGAGCTCTTCACACACTTGATGTCAGAAGAGCGTTATTGTACAATATTGAAAGAACAAACGATTTTCCTAAAATAAAAGTTTGTTGCATTTGCTACACCCCACAAAGGCAGTCCTATCTCTAAATCTTGTATATCAAGATGGGTTTTTAAATGCATTCAAACTTGCTACGCTAAAGCTAAAAGAGCTTTATCTATACCTCCTAGAGCACATTCCACTCGTAAAATAGGAGCGTCTATGGTCTTCTTAGGTAACATCCCTATAGCTGACATTTGTAAGGCAGCAACATGGTCCACACCACACACATTTACCAAACACTATTGTGTGGATGTGTTAGCACGTCAACAAGCCAATGTAGGGCAAGCAGTGCTAAAGACACTTTTTCAAACAACTGCAACATCTACCGGTTAGCCACCGCTTTGGGAGAATACTGCTATATAGTCTATGCAAAGCATGTGTAACTACAGCACACATGCCTCGAATGGATTAGGTTACTTACCCAGTTAGCATTTGTTCTTGGCATGTAGAGCTGTAGATTCACATGCACCCTCCCACCTCCCCAGGCACCTGGAGCTGTTGCAGTTTTCATTATTTACATTACATATGCATGTACTACACTCACTTACTCCATTCTCGCCCTCTTGCGGGAAAACAATCTAACAATGGAATGTGAAAGAGACAATTAGTTATGGATTCCTCACCTTAGAATTACCCCCAGGCGTCAGACTGGATCCGGAGAATTTTTCTTCAGCAGTACCCCTGCGCATCGGTAGGTGGCGTTGGTCGACTCCGCGTTGGTCGTTGGCGTCGTGGTCGCCGAAATGACGTCGCTGTATCTACTTAGACACCGCCCCTGCGCGCTGACTTAATCTTTCTTTTTCTGTGCCAGCCAGCGCAGATCCGGAGAGAGCGGTACCTCAAGTCACTTTTTGACTCTCTTTTTGCGACTTTTGTCGAGTTCTTTTGTCGAGTTCTCTGACTTCTGGCGCACAGGGATGTCATCTCGGCCGACCGGCTTCAAGCCTTGTGGCTCCTGCCACAAGCTGATGTTGGTGACGGACCCCCATCTTGTGTGCCTCTGGTGCCTGGAGCACGACCACGACCCGAAGTCATGCTCCAACTGCCGGGCCATGGCTCCAAAGTCTTTGCGGGAGCGGTCCCGAAAGCTTCTTGAGGCCCGGCAGTCGGCTCCGCGCCGCTCTAGGTCCTGGTCGAGAGGGAGGACGCGGCACTGGTCGCGGAGCCATCACCACCATTCCTCGTCGAAGTCTTCATCTTCGGGTAAGTCGAAGCACAAGAAGAAGGCGAAGAAGCACCGTCGCTCTTTGCGTTCTCCCCGTCCGTCGGCCGACGTGACGCAGGATGCGGCAGGTAGTCGCCCGGCTCCGCCCGCGGAGCCTGTTGGGTCGACTCCGAGCCTCCCTTCCCGGGAGCCGGAGTGACCCCTGCCCAACTTGATCGTTTTTACGAAGCCCTCCATTCTATTTTTGGGCAGCCTGACTCCGCCGGCGCGCCTTCGGGCCCCGCGAACTCGGCTGGGGGCTCTAGACTTCGATGCCGGTCGACCTTGTGACACCTCCTCCGGCGCCGAATCCATTGGCGACACCTCCGACACCGGTTGTGTCCTCAACCGACGTCGACCCAAGCCTCCCCCTCGACGTGGACACGGAGCCGGACCGACATTGGGACCAGCGCCGACTGGTACTTTTGTACCCCTGTTCTCCCCTAGTGTTCCCTATCGCCCTGAGTGGCTACCAGAGGAGGGTGAGGAGGACTGGGAGGGGTCTGTGGACCCTCTGGCAGACCAGTTAGAGGAACCGGACTGGAGAGAGGAGTTGGATGAGGCCAGTGGTCTGGACACTTCCCCAGACCTTGGCATGCTGTCTCCCCCTCCCCCTACCCTGGCTACGGAGGAGAGTGCATCTTACGCAGTGGTGTTGCGTAAGGCGGCTGAGGCCTTAAACCTTGAGTTTCCTACGGTGGCGGTTAGGACTAACCTCCTGAACGAGGTGCTTCAACCAGCAGCGGCCTCTTCGGAGCCCCTGCTTCTGTTCAATGAGGCCCTCATGGACATCCTTTTGGGCACTTGGTCCAAGCCCAACACAGGGGCTCCTGTGGATAGGATGATTGCCAGACGCCACCGCCCGGCCCCGGGCGACCCCATTTTCCTCTCCCAACACCCCACCCCTGAGAGCTTGGTGGTCCAAGCCTCAACTTCCAAGGGCGCATTCCCTACCGCACCGCCTGATAGGGAATCCAAGAATCTGGACCACCTTGGGAAGATGTTTTCTTCCTTCAGCTTAGAACTGCGTCGGTGAACACCGCATGTCTCTTGGTCCGTTACTCCCACTCTGTGTGGGACTTGGCCGCGCAGGCGCTTCCACAGTGCGCGGAGGAGGCCCGGGCTGTGCTCTCCCATGCAGTTGTCGAAGGGAGAGACGCAGCGAAGTTCGCCATACGGTGTGGGCTGGACACCGCCGACTTGCTAGGCAGGACAATTTCAACGTCAGTAGCCCTACCATGCTACACCTGGCTGAGGTCCACTGGCTTTTCGGGTGATGTCCAAGCTACACTTTTGGATATGCCCTTTGATGGCTGTCGCTTGTTTGGCGACAAAGCAGACAACGCGCTCAAGCGTTTTAAGGACTCCAGGGCTACGGCCAGGACCTTCGGCCTCGCTTCCACCTCTCGCACCGTGCAGTCTGCTTTTTGCCCCTTTCGTGGCTACGGAAGGGGTGCCCTGCCATGTTCTGTCCAGAGCCACAGGCCTGCGCAAGCTGTCCAACCTCTGCGCGGCCGGGGACGTGGGACCCACCGTCGTGGGTCTGGGGGCCAGAGGGCGGGCCAGTCCACCAGCGCCCCCTCTGCAGCAGCCTCCAAGTCCTCCTAGTCCGACCTTTCAGGGCCACCATTCGCCAGTTGGCGGCAGGATTCCCCATCACCTCCCCCACTGGCTCACCATCACGTCAGACAGGTGGATTTTGCAGATAGTCCGAAGGGGCTACTCCCTCCCCTTCGAGACTACCCCTCCATCCATGCCACCTCAATTCCATTGCATGTCGGAGGATCACTTGGCCCTTCTCCAACAGGAAGTTACGGCTCTCTAGGCCAAGGGAGCTATCGAGCGAGTTCCTGCCCCAGAAGTAGGTCGAGGTTGTTATTCCCACTACTTTCTGGTGCCCAAGAAGGACAAGGGCCTGCATCCTATCTTGGATCTCAGGAACGTCAACCGCTTCCTCCGGAAGGAGAAGTTCAAGTTGTTGAGACTGGCTCAGGTCCTGTCTGCCCTCGATCCTGGAGACTGGATGGTAGCGTTGGACTTGCAGGATGCCTATTTTCACATCCCTCTCCCACTGGCTCATCAGCGTTACCTGCGGTTCATGGTAGGTCACGATCACTTTCAGTTTACCGTGCTCCCCTTTGGCCTTACCAGCGCCCCTCGGGTGTTCACGAAAGTGATGGCGGTGGTCGCAGCTTATCTGCACAGATCAGTGGTTCCAGTCTTCCCCCTATCTCGATGATTGGTTGTTGAAGGCGGGCTTGCCCCAGGCTGTCGTCTCCCACCTCCAGACTACGGCCGACCTCCTGCATTCGCTGGGGTTCACCATCAACGTGCCGAAGTCACACCTGAATCCCTCTCAGAAGCTCATTTTCATCGGAGCGGTTCTGGACACAGTGCAATTTCGGGCCTATCCTCCCGAGCAGCGAGTCCAGGATATTCGGGCTATGATTCCGATCTTTCAGCCTCTATCCCGGGTTTCAGTCAGAATGACCCTGAGGCTACTGGGCCTCATGGCCTCTTGCATCCTGCTGGTGGACTATGCCAGGTGGCATATGCGGGCTCTGCAGTGGGACCTGAAGTTCCAGTGGGCACAACATCAGGGGAATCTTTCCGATTGCGTCCAGATCTAGGAGGGCACTGCACACCAATTGCATTGGTGGCTAACGAACCAGGATTGGGTCAATGGCAGATCCCTCTCCCTTCCCCAACCGGAGTTCACAGTGGTGACAGATGTATGTATCTCTTCTGGGGTGGGGCGGCCACATGGGAGAGGCGGAGATCAGAGGCCTCTGTCCTCCGGCGGAGTCCGGGCTCCACATCAACCTTCTGGAGCTTCTGGCGATCCGTCTTGCACTGAAGGCATTCCTTCTTTCTATCAAAGGGAGAGTAGTGCTGGTGTTCACGGACAATTCCACCGCCATGTGGTTCTGCAACAAACAAGGTGGGGTGGGGTCGTGGACCCTATGTCAGGAGGCACTTCGTCTCTGGAAGTGGCTGGAACATCAGGGCATGTCCCTGGTGGTATAACACCTGGCCGGTTCTCTGAACGCCAGGGCAGACGAACTCAGGAGTCGGTGCATGATGGAACACGAATGGCGTCTTCACTCGGAGGTGGTGCAAAGTCTCTTTCAGCGATGGGCAGAGCCTTGGTTAGATCTGTTCGCCAACGAAGAGGACGCGCAATGTCAGCAGTTCTGCGCATTGGAATTTCCAAGGCGGCACTCATTCGGCGACGCTTTTCGGCGTGAGTGGAGTTGCGGCTTTTTATACGCCTTTCGCCTATACCGCTTCTACCCAGAGTGCTGAAGTAGATCAAGCGCGACCGGGCCCAAGTCATTCTTGTGGGCACGAAGAGTCGGGTATCCCGAGCTCTTGCACATGGCCATCGATCCTCCGATCAGACTGCCTCTTCGGGAGGATCTTCTGTCGCAGCAGCAGGCGACGGTCCTCCATCCGAACCTGTCCAGCCTCCACCTCCTTGCTTATAGATTGAGTGGCGACAGTTGACAGCTTTCGACCTTCCTCCCGAAGTCTGTAATGTTATCTTGGCAGCCAGGCGTCCCTCCACCAAACCGGTGTACGCCTGTAGATGGAACAAGTTTGTGGCATGGTGCGCAGCAAAGGCTGTGGATCCCCTTTCTACCCCTCTTTCTGAGGTTCTCCTCTTCATTCTTTCTTTGGCCCAGCAGGGCTCTGCTCTGGGCACTCAAAGGCTACCTTTGGGCCATTTCGGCCTTCCTTCGGCTGCCTGACCAGCCTTCTCTTTTCAAGTCCCCTATTGTAAATCGCTTTCTTAAGGGCATTACTCACTTGTATCCTCCAATTCCTTTCGTAATGCCTCAGTGGGACTTAACTTGGTTCTGACCTATCTTATATGCACTCCCTTCGAGCCGCTACATAACTGTCCTCTCAGACTTCTGACACTTAAAACTGCCTTTCTGGTCGCCATCACCTCTGCTCGCAGGGTGAGTGAACTGCAGGCTCTTTCTTCAAAACCTCCTTTCCTGGCTGTTCACCTGGACAAAGTTGTCCTTTGCACCAGGCCTTCTTTCCTTCCCAAAGTGGTTGCCTCTCTCCACATAGGACAGACCATCACTTTGCCCACCTTCTTCCCGCCCCCGCATCCTTCTAAAGAGGAGGAGAGGTTCCACTGGCTGGATCCAAAACGTGCGCTTTCTTTCTATCTGGATCGCACAAAACAAATCCAGGTGGATGACCAGCTCTTTGTTGGCTATGTGAGCGCCAAGAAAGGTCGGGCCGTGCAGAAATGAACCATCTCTTGATGGGTCTTTCTTTGCATCAAAATTTGTCACTCCTTAGCGAAAAAGGAACCTCCGGTGGGGTTGCGTGCCCATTCTACCAGGGCGACGGCAGCCACTACTGCTTTGGGACGTGGAGTCCCCCTTCATGACATCTGCCAGGCAGCTACGTGGGCTTCATTGCACACGTTTACCAAACACTACTGCCTGGACAGCCAAGTCCGGAGAGACTGCTTCTTTGGCCGTTCAGTTCTCCACGACTTTCTGGTGTGAACTTGGTTCGCAGACCCAGCTCCGGGGTTGGTATTGCTGGGGTATCTATTCTAAGGTGAGGAATCCATAACTAATTGTCTCTTTCAGATGAACAAGTTACTTACCTTCGGTAACGATATATCGGTAAGAGACGTAGATTAGTTATGGATTCCTCACCGCCCCACCCATCCTCCCCGTTCTGCGAACTGACTTCTAGGGTAAGGGACTTCCCTTCAGGGCCCTAGTTTTGTGCACCAGTGGTCAGTGTCTTGCATGGCTCTGCTCTTCTGGTGTGGTTGTCGTGTAAAGAACTGACGTCCGCGTGCAGGGGTGGCGTCTAAGTAGATAACGCGACGTCATTCTGGCAACCACGATGCCAACAACCAACGCGGAGTCAACCAACGCGACCTACCGACGGGCAGGGGTACTGCTGAAGAAAAATTCTCCGGATCCAGTCTGACGCCTGGGGGTAATTCTAAGGTGAGGAATCCATAACTAATCTATGTCTCTTACAGATATATTGTTACCGAAGGTAAGTAACTTGTTCGTCAATGCTCATGCATACCGTCACCGAAAGGAGGAGTCACTTTACCTTGTGACTGGGAAAGACTTCTTTGAAGAAAAAAAACTTGCAAACATCCGGACCCAACACTAGACGGCAGGAGTATGCAAAGCAAGAACAGATGCTTACTGGGAAAGTAACATCTTTCTTTCTTCCATATGCTTGTCTAGCTATTCATTATTTCTATGGTTTAGGAAAGTTAGAGTCCAAAAGCTAGTTGTTTGCTCAGGATTGCACAGTTTTGTTGGGTTGGGGTCCTGGATTAGAATCTGGTCGCATCCCTTGCATTCTGTATCTACTTAACAACTAGACTGCATCTTCTCTATAAAGATCCGGGGCCATCCGAAGCATGATTTGAAGACTTCATCTTCAACAGGCTATCGTGGTGTTGCATTGCAAAGTTTTCAGCAGCTGCGTGCTCTTTTTAAAAAAAACTTTTAGTGGTATTCATCAACTGCTGATTAGCGGGTCTGTGCGCTGGATGCTTCCCACTGCCATCTATACTGATTTACATGCCTTAATTTCAATCCATGGAAGGCCTACATAGCTATCCTACCTTCTTGTTTCAGTAAATCAGTTATCATTGAACTAAATAATAGCTGCACCTATGATTAACAGCATTCATTTTATCAGTGGGTTCAAGGTAGCCTTACTAGATCAAAATAGACGACATATCACCTTCTCTAACCAGCATTATTTTATTCTTTAGTTTTGGTGATCTTGCTTTTATATTTTGTGTATACTCATCCAGTTAAGAGTAAATGTACTTATGTTTTCTAGACATGTCCCCTTCAGAGATGTGTATGATGGCTGCGTTTGCTATTCACACATTTTACAGACACTAAGTTGTCGATGCTTTCTCTTAAGCCATTGCACAGTGTAACAAGTGGGCCTTAAGAGTTCTGTTTGCTTAAATCATTGGTTAACTTGCCTCCTTCCTTTCAGCTATTTTGTCTTCCTCAGAAATTTGCTAGCAGGTTCTGAATCTGAGAGCCAAGAGATCATAGTAGGATTATATATCCTACATGTGGACACATACAAACTTGAAAAGTCTTTGGACCTGGAACTTCACCAAATTGTTTACAAGCTTCATAAGGTATAAAACTTGCATAGTTTAAAAAAAAATGAGTTGGCTGCATGGAGCCTTGGTGGCACTGGAAAAAGTACATACTGAATTAAAGGGCAGGTCAGTGCCATGCTTCCCATCTGCTAAAAGCATTCCAGCCAAACGAAAAACAGACCCAGTGCTGCCATCGTGTCTAGCCAAAATACCCTTCTTCCCTCTACAATGTTCTGCCGTCAACATCCTCCTCCGGACTTCCAAAGCAATGTCCTGCTGCCATCATTCTCTCCCCTTTATCGCCACCTTTTCCAAAACGAGGTCGTGATGAAACAATCTCCTCACTACTACCATGCACAGGGCACCTACTGCCGCCCTTCTCCCAATCCAACCCGCAAAGTCCCCCTGCTGCCATTCTCTCACTTGTCCTTTTTTTGCACATGCAAACATAAACATGTTATCTTGCATGCAAACATTGAATTCACAAAGGTTTTCCCGGTGTACAGCAGTGAACCTCTCACTGACTGTTAAATGTTTCCTGGATTAAACTGTCAGAATTCTGCTCTCATGCAAGGTCGGAAACCTGCGGGGACAGACTACTGACTGTTATTAAGAATCCAACCCAAAGCGATTCATTCTCATCCTGCTGAACTGCTTTTTTGGGTTACTTGACAGGTAAACTGATCTGTAGACACAGTTAAGATTTCTAGTGGCACTTTGTTTCCGCCAGTGGCCTAGTGCAGGGCTCGAAAAATCCTAAAAATTGTACTAGTCCTGCAGGTCTAGTACCTTGAAAAATCTCCTCGACCTAACTGCAACCTACTTGACCTCCGTCCCTGAAAGCAGAGCAAATGTGACAAGATAACAAGATTTAAAGGCATCTTTATTGCTCATTCACTTTGTGAGCAATAAAAATGCCTTTAAATCTTATCTTGTCACATTTGCTCCGATTTCAGAGACAGAGGACAAAAGTTAGTTTGTCTCCCTACTCGCCAGAAAGGGCGTGTAGGACCTAACAATAGCTCGTCCTCATTAAATCTAGCTTGCAAATGCGAGCGGTCGAGTGGATTTTTCGAGCCCTGTAGTTGTCACTATTGTTTGTCACTATTGTTTTTTTAGTCCAGCTTATTTATGTCTTATGTCTTATGACATGTTAAAAATTCGGAAAGCCTTTAGTAACTAATGCCCATATAGAAATTTTAGCAGGTAAGTAATTTCCTTTCAAAATCTCTTTTGGGTTGTTTCAGAGATTCTCTGGCACCCATCTGCAAGTATTCCTGGTATTGTGAACATCCCACTAAGGATTCTTCTTAATCAGCATGTACCCTTTCTGGCAATTTTCTAATACTATTATACTTGGGCCTTGTACTCTTTCTACTCCTCATAGTGGTTGTACCTTTATTTGGGGTCAGATGTGAAACATACATAAGAGTTAAGAAATATTTACTGCATTGTAACTTAACACACCTAAGCTCGCTTAACTGCCTTGGCTATGTTTTGACCATAGGTTTTTAGATGGACTGACATTTAATTTCAGAAATGAGATGGGTGGATATGGCATGCTTGGTTGAGAATAGCTACTTGAGGTTGGAGTGGGCTGTAAAAGGTGGCGAATACTTTTGTTACTGGCTGCGTACTTTTAAAATGTAATCAAACTGTATGAATTAATGTAAAATAGTTCTTCAACCAAGTGTACCAGAGTTACTTTCCAATATACATTTTCCTTTTTAAAATGCATTAATTAATTGATATATTTCGTCATTAGTTATTTTTTTTAATATTAAGAATTATTTTTCAAGTACATTGGAACTTTGTAGCATAGTGCTCTTATTTGGAAAAACAAGTATGAAAAGACATTGTTAAACAATCTAACAGTATAATGTATTCATCAGCTTTCTTAAGTAGGACTGTAAATCCTGTATGAACCCTTTGGAGGCTTGTTTAGATTTAGCCTCGATCATGTTGCTGTTTTTACTTCACAAACCTACGTTCGTTTTTCGGCATTAGAAAGTAAATCTTGAAACAAATACCTAAAATGGTTGAATGTATAGGAAATCATTTTTGTCATACTTTTTTCTGTTGACATGTTTTCCCCATATTTTCTTTAGTTTTTATACTTTTCCTTCATATCATTTGTTCTGTCAGGTGTTGCCTGGCCATCGCCTTGCCCATCTCCTTCCTCTCGCCCACCTTCTCGCTACCAGTCAGGTCCCACCTCTCTTCCACCTCGTGCAGCCACCCCTACAAGGCCGCCCTCGCGGCCATCAAGGCCCCCGTCTCACCCCTCTGCTCATGGTTCTTCAGTTCCTGTCTCTACTATGCCTAAACGCATGTCTTCAGAAGGTACAAACCATAATTAATTCATGTTTGTTTGTCTTTACTTAACTTTTTCTGACTTCATAGTTACACTATTGTTTCCTTTTCATTTCAGTAGTCTATTTATCTGTTTTGTTTTACTTGTAACATACTGTTTCGATTAACCTTTGTTGTGGCAAGTTTAATAAAAGCAGAGATTGAATGTTTTTTAGCCTGTTTAGATTGTAGAAAAATAGTCGTTATGTGTAATGCCTAGTCAATTATTTTTTTCTAGAACAAAGTACTCTCAGTTCTCATTACAAAATTACTTGGTACCAAGTAGTGCTAGCCTGCTGTCTCCAGACTTTCAGAGCTTTGTTTTGGGAGGACAGAGGTGTTGCCCATGAAACTCATATTTTAGGTCTGGCGTTAGCAAAGACCTTTTAATTTTATTAAAATAAATGTATAATATACTTGCCTTTAGGAGTTTTCAGCCAGCCCTATTCATCCTTCGGTCTATTATTGTTTCATTCACATTTGTCTTCTGTGCACCACAGCATAAAGCCTATGGCAGTGGGTTACCAGACATCAGCCATTGGCTTAATTCATTGCGAGTGACCGCATTCTGCCCTTTTAACAAGGAGGATAATCGCACACACAAAGTAGTCCCCTTAAATGACAAGAACAATATGGCAGTGTGTGTGCTTTTTAAAAAAAAAATGTAAGACCCTTTTTTAGGTCGAGCCTAGCGGCAGCGCGCATGCGCTGCTCGCTCTGCGAGGCATGCGGTAGTGGATTATGGCTTTGAAGCCACGCCCACTATCTGCCCATATTTTTAATTGCCTTTTGTCATTGTCATCCGTAAACGCTAGCTTCCGATTCATTATGCGGCTTGTTAGTCCCTCATTGGTACCGCCTTGTCTCCATTTGTTACCGCCCATAAGGACTGGACCATTTACTAGTGTCCTTGCTGTATTGCTCACATAAGCCCTTCGGGAGAACTCTTTGGTTAATCAATCTAAAGACCACTAGTGGGAGGCCAGCTTTAGCAATGGCAGACGTTTTTTTTTTTGTAACTTTGCAACTTTCACAATGTGCCTCACGCACCCACAGGACGGGCCGCCGCATCGCGCCCAAAATCAGATCGCTGCTTTTCTTTAATTTAAATGAGTAGAGCTGCAGGAGCGCTGCTTTTCTTTAATATAAATCAGAAGAGCTACACAATTACATAATTTGGAAAGAATCGCAGGTCGTTGAGCCGACACCAAGGTTCAAACCCTAAATCCCCAGCTCAAAGTTGGCAGCTCTGGTCCTGTGCTACACGCTATTCTCTCAATGGCAGCTGTTTTTTTGGTAACTTTGCAACTTTCACAATGTGCCACAGGACGGGCTGCCGCAGCTCGCCCATAATCAGATTGCTGCTTTTCATTAATTTAAATGTGTAGAGCTGCGGGATCGAAGGTGCTTGGTGGCAGGAGGCGGCTGGGCAGGGCCCCTTCTTGGTGAAATCACAACACATCGCAGGCTTGACTTCACCTGCAAAGTTTGTCAACCGAGAGAAGTTGCAAGTTGTCACTCACAGCACGGTAACGGCGTACTCTTTACTGCGCGTTACACGGATTAATTACCCTGACATAACATGCATTACTTTTGCACTAAAAGTCAGACTTGAGGTGCCTTGGCAGAGCTGTGTCAGCATCTCCGTTTTGAAAAAGCATGGCATTGATGCAGTACTTCTGAAAAGTTGTGCGGGGGTTCGAGTCCTGGGGGCGCAGATTTTCCAGCAAGGCTTGTTTGTGAAATATTTACAAAGCTATCAGGGCTGGACTGGTGCCAGAGCCAGCTCTGCAAAATGTTTCCATACGAGCCCCAAGGGGCATGGAGCGAGCGAGCAGTGCGAAAGACTGGACCAACTCTTTGGTTGGCATTCACCCTCCACCTTAACAGGTTGTTTAACAAGCATTTGTAATGGAATAGGTCTCAATTGCGAGATTTTGAGATATTGGCATTGTAAATAACAATGCCTTTTATTTATGTGTTTAAAAAACCTGCAATAATAAAAGGCATTGTCATTTACTATACCAATAGGTCAAAGTTTCTAAAATGCGAGACCTATTGCATGCAAATGCTTGTTACTTTTAGCTAATGGTTTTTTTCTTTAGATTTCGGGTGCAGCAGATTCTCCAACAACGTTTTGCAAAAATCAGGGCAAAACAACCATTGGTCAACACCAGACCTATTTGCTTTGCCAGTACTTTTTGTTATTGTAGCCTGTAGACTGCATTAGAAGTTTAGCCAGCCTTGTGTAATAACGTATAAAAAAAAGTCATACATCTGCAGAGAGCGCCTTTGGGTCAGCCATCTTCATCCTTTGGTCTGTTGAGCTGCCATTCATATTTTGCTTCCACCTATCAGAGTGTAAGGCATTGGGCTGTGAATCAGTCTTGTTCAGCGATCGGCATTCTTTCACTGAGAGCGTCTGCAAACGGACCTGATCACATGCACGTCCGCTTAAAAAAGAGCACTTCAGACATCACACATTGGACTTTTTTAAAGGCATTCTTGTGTGATTAGACTGTTTTCAAGTTACAGTAATTTAAAGCCAGTAGTACCGCCTGTGCAGTAAAACAGAAAGGGTTTCTAAACTTTGTTGTAACACAATTCTCATATGGTTTGCCTCCTTCCTCACTAGCAGACAAAAAGTGCATCCAGCTGGACTCACCTAAATCCTACCTTTCCCTATAAAATAACCAAGAACCTCAAGGCTCCATTTTGGCTCCAGTGTTAGCTAACCTGTACTGGAGCCCTTTAAGTGGACCTTTTTGCTTATCATGACGTCTTGCATTCAAAGATCACATTAAAAAGAATGCCAAAATAGCACATTATCAAATTCGTCTCCTGCATAAAATGTGTTGCTCCCTTCATTCATCACTTTCTACACAATTGTACAAACTCTCATTCTGAGCAACCACAGTTGAAGGGAAATTAAATCGCATTGCTTCCACTCTCCAAAACCTTGATTATCTCCCACTGTCAGCATGCATAGGTTTAGTCCCTGCACGTCTACAAAGCCATCCACATCAAAAAATGGGATGCCAATAGGGAAAGCACTCTTCCATAGGTATCTCTTACACCACTTGCAGCACTAAGCAACTGCTTCTGGCTAGTTTCTTTTTATTTATTTTATTTTTTTATTGAATTTTTCAAACAAATACACAGTATCCATACATGTCATCATACAATGCATTTTTCTACAAAGTAGTGGTCCTGTACATCCCCCTGATTATCTATAATTCATACATCTGTCATACGAGCTTCCTGCATTGCCCAGGTGTCGCGCATAGGGGACAGGGAGATTTGCATCCCGAGGGTAAGCCTTTACAATACATTTTTATCCCGTATTGCATACAGCAGCTTCGGTTCATGCGTGTGGTGGGCGAAGTGTGATATGGGGGCCTTGTTACACCAGTGTGGGTGCATCTGGCCTCTCGCTCCCCCTGCAGTTGACTGGCGCGCGGTGTTCCTGGTCCCAACCCACCCTAGAATTATCTCACATGGCAGGGCGTTCAAGTTGAGCAGCATGGTACAGCCTGGATATCTAATGCGCCGAGGACGTTGCCTGTAATGCTGTATGTAGAGTATCTAATATTGGGGATACTGAGGGTAAGTCTGGGGTGTTGGCCTTGACCTCCTGTCTGAGTCTGATATATATAAATGTTTCCAGTGGTGTAACATGTTCGCCTCGGAGCAGGGTGTATAATTTTTTGAACGAGCCATCATGATATAAATAACCCCAGGTAGAGATCTCTCTCTTGTAGAGTACAGTGCGGAAAAGCTTTTCATGTGTGACTGGGAGGAGGTAGTGGTAATGTAAGGACATTAATGGTGAATATATTATTGGTTTCTTCATTTTCCTGGCTATTTAGCGCCACACAAGGTTGGGACAGGCCACTGTAGAGTAGGTATACCCTTCCTCAAGGACATGAGCTCCAAGGTAGGAGGTGATCGGGATGGGGACCAAATATCCCTGTTCCACCGCTAAATGAGGCATAAATGGTGGGGGTTGAAGCCAATAAAGCGCGTAATGGGCCTGCGCGCATAAGACGTTTTGCTGCATGTCTGGGGCTTTAAAGCCTCCACGCGAGAAAGGCTGGGCAAGTTTGTTGCAGCCCACTCTGGACTGTTTGCCTCCCCATGCCAGTCTGACTAGTTGTGTTTGGAGTTTGCGAAAGAAAGGCCGTTCGGGGTGATATGGTATGTTGAGAAAGAGAGCAGTTTGGGCAGTTTTGCCATTTTTACTAAGGATATCCGCCCAGGCAGTTGCAGTGATTTGAGAGTGAAGTGGTGAGTACAGGAGACAGCAGGAGCGTCCATGTGTTTAGCATTGACGAGCTCTGTCTCACCTGTTAACCGCTGGGAGATGATAATCAGCTAAGGTAGAACAAACCAGGATACCACCCTCTACTGTCATTAATAGTTAATCATTTTCCGAAAGTGGGGAGGTCGAGCTGGGTCTGCCATCGTGTTCCTCCAATTGGGTAGTTCGACGGGATAGTCTCTAGAAGGAATTCTTGGGTCTGCTGAGGGGATGTTAAGACATGCTGGTTTCCCTGATGTAAAACACGTAGTCTGGCTGGGCATAGCATTGCGTATGGAATGTTGGCCTGCTGCAGCTTTTGTTTTACAGGGGCGAACTTTTTGCGTGCTTCCTGGACCATTTAAGTAAAGTCAGGGAAGATTAAAATTGAATGTCCTTCGTAGCTTAAATCCTGCTTTTCCAGTGCCAGTCTAAGGGTTGCATCCCTGTCCTTATAATT
The DNA here is from genome assembly GCA_963921515.1 of Calotriton arnoldi. Taxonomy (NCBI): domain Eukaryota; kingdom Metazoa; phylum Chordata; class Amphibia; order Caudata; family Salamandridae; genus Calotriton; species Calotriton arnoldi. The sequence continues at coordinate 534,797 of CAWUFW010001967.1, read as the reverse complement.
CAGGAGGCGAGCAATGATGGGCCTAGGGGTAGAGCCCGCGAGGTTTGACAGCTAGTGAGTGGTGGGCCCTCTGCACCACTAGAATTTCGGAAAAGGAGGAGGCTCCAAACAAATTTACCAGTAGGCGCTCCACATAATCTTCCATCCGCCCTGTGTCAGTGGACTCCGATATTCCAATGGTTAGAATGTTATTGCGGTGTGAGGGAACCTCTAAATCCTCATTTTTCATGGTGATAACTTTCAGGAGACGCTCCATGTTCTGCATTTGCTCTCCCCCAGCCAACGACGCATCTTCCAGTTGTGAGATTCTGTTCTCTGTTTCACTGATGCGCCTGTCGTGTTTCTCCAGCCTTTGAGTAATAAAGTCCATGCGCATGCTCATAGCATCCATTTTGGCCTCGAAAGAGGTGAGGCTTTGGCACATTGTGAGTAGTAGGGAGCGTGAGTCTGCATCCTCAGGCTGCGTCACCGACTGGGATCTTTCTGCCATATTGAAATCTGTGTCTCCACTGGGACCCTGCGACTATTTCCGTGGTTCGAAGGGCAGCTTTGCCTGCTTGCCCTCCTTCTTGCCCATGACCTTATGTGATGTTCAGTAGTGGGAGCAGGCTTCAGGACAGCAAGTGCCCCAGTGTCTCAAATACAGCAGCGGCACCGGAGATGAGCATGGCAGCACCACCCGGCGCCAGCCGAGCTTCTCTCTGCAGAGGTGAGCTCCCCTTTGACAATGTGCTCTGTGATATTCCCAAAAGTGACCTCTGGTGGTTTCAGCGGTGTTGCGTGTGGAGGTCTCACACGTGTGGGGACATCAGGGCAGTGTATCCCACATGGTTAACGATGACAGCTTAAGATGTCAGCACGTGGTGGGGGAGTGGGGGGAGAATATCTCCCACCTCGCTGCCCTCCGATGTATGCCCTCTTAACGTCCGGCTTTGCAGGCTGCAGCTCGTGGGCTCAGCCTACTAAGCATGCAGGGCCTTTCTTGAACGAAGCCATGGCCGCTAGCGACCTTTCATTCCTTGAAGCATGCAATATTGTAAAGCCTCACAGCACCTCAGTCGATCATCCTCCTCGTTTTCCTTGCCAGAGGGGGGGCTACCGGTACTCTCTGGGCCAGCTGGGTCTATGCGTCAATTGCAAGTGGCTTACACCTGACCCGCAGGCCTCTCAATCAGCGAGGCCCCGGTCAGTCATGCAATGCACTCAGACACCACGAGATCCCAAACCGTGGGCGACACTCCCCACCGAGCCACCCCCGATCCGGGAAGCCCGCAGGCGCCACCGATTGATGTCCTCCGCACCAGTGGGCTCTGTGCAGCGTCTCCTATCTAAGCAGCGATTCCTCTGGCACCTCCAGCATCCTGCGTGTCCCTCCCTTCAAAGCTCGTTGCCGCCGCTCACCTCCTCGGGACAGGGAACACGTCAGCGCTGCCGGAGGGTATCTTCAGCACAGGCGGGCACCTGGCGGCTCCTCAGGCCCAAGCAGCAATGTCTCTGATGCCTCCTGGCCTCCCGCGCGCCCTTCCGCTCTCTGCTCGTTGTTCGATCGACCCAGCCTCAGGTAGATGTGCCCCGGCCAGAGCTCCTGCGGTAGTAGGCCGCAGCGGGGTGGCCATGTTCCGGGCCCACAGCAGCGTCACAGGTCAGCGGCAGCTCTCCTCCAACCGCTCTGAGGGCCTCTGCTCGCCAGTCAGAAGAGCAAGTAGCAGCAGGAAAGGGGGTCTCGTGTGGACCCCGATAGCTGTCCAACGCACGGGCAGCCCCCCCCACAGGCACCAATGTTGCATGTTCCACCCCGCTGCCAGTGTTAATCTCGGGGTTCCGCCATATTGTCCAGGCCTCTCTACTCCCAGCGGCTCAGCGTGTTATTGTCTGTCAGCGCTCGTGCCAGTGCCTTTTAAGTTAGATCTCTGCCACCATCTACCCCTCACCGATGTTTTGGAGCAGCCTGGGCCGACCCCGAAGTAGGATTACGCCGGCTTTAGGCCCCGGGCAGGTGGTTCCTCGCGGAGATGCAGCCATCTTGCTTGCCAGCTCTCTAGCGCCCCCCTGCTTCTGGCTAGTTTCTAAACCAGGAAAGAGAAGACAGAAAGTAATGTCTTGTTATTCCTTCCTAATCTATGCTACTATGATCTGTGGAACAGTTGTCACACCTAAAAGTGGTACCTTGTCTACTCAGCTCTAGAAAACTAGACAAGACCCTACAACAGTCGTTGTCATTATCTCTTTCCAAACTAACATTTTCCCTTCACAGAAGCAGCATTGAAAACCATGAAAACCCTTGGGGATCTTGAATGAAATATGTGAATGTTGCACATTTGTCAATCTTATAAATGTTTGCCACATTTTTAAGAACTATCCAACCCTGTAAGTCATCTAATCCTACTTTAATGCTGTTTACCTTTCTTAATGTTGTACCCACCCCTTCTATGCTTTTATTAATGTTCACCCATGCCTCTGTCATTTAAATGGGGTAACACTTATCCCTGATCTCTGTAAAGCACTTTATTCCCTTAGTCCTAAATCAGTGCTCCATTTTCGACAGCTAGGTTATAGGATTCTTGTGGCTCCTAGGTTTCTCAATTCAGCAAGTTGAGCTCCAAACGGGCCTTCAGTCATTTGGGCCTTGTGTGTCTTCTGCTCAGTCGGGGGCCTGCTCCTTTCTTCGCTGGGCAGTTATGCTCTCCCCTCTTTTGGTCTGATAATAGTAACATTTCTCCAGGGTTCATCACCAGCTGGTAAAGAAGACAGCCTCAGGTATTATTCTGGGTATGAATGTCCTTTCAGCACTGACATTTAGAATCTGTACAGGGTCAAATAAAAGTCCTAAATTCTTGGTTTAAAATGAAAGTTTTATTCTATTTCGAGGGCACAGGTGTAAAAGCGCAGCCAGACAAAATACTGGTTTGGTTTACATTTTTAAATGTTCTTCCAGTAAAGTAGTACCTTCATGGTCATGGTCTTCTTCCTTGCAGGACACATGCAGTAAATAAATTGTATTGCCAGTCCATACCAAAGAAGGTATTATGTAGATTCCAACGTCGTTCCTTGGATCTCAGTGCTCTAGTTTCTAGGTAATGGCTTCCGTAATCCAAAATGGAGGAACGGCAGGCAGCTGTGGAATATCCCCAGATGGTGCATCACCTACCGCATTGGGAGGATGTACTGAACAAATTACAGACAGGATGTTTTGTCTACAGTGAATGAAATATCCAGCAAAGGAACCAATATCTTGAGCAACTGTCACGTGGTGGTCTCCTCCACAATATGCAGGGCAAATTCAAGGAAAGAGAAAAAGGCCCGATTTTCGGTGATTGATCGGATTTTATAGAGGAGTCGCTAGGAAGTCTTTTCACAAGGATGCATTTAAGAGCCTATAGTCTTGAAAGTATGTCAACCGCAGCCAGCCACCTCTTTCTGTTCGCAATGGTCGCCCTCACCAAAGATCGTGGGTACTCTTTAGTGTTCTATATTTTCTTTAAGCACATCCAACATTCTGCAGTGGAAAGTCTGTGAATATGTGGATAATCTCAGTAGATTTTTAAGTTTGCTGAAACATAAAACATGGCAGGCCAGAAAATAACACACGGGAGGAATGGAACATCTTTTTCAAGCCATGAGTAACACTATTGTACCACGAGTGGTTTTAATCACAGATCTTGTTAGGGGGCGTTGGAGAATATGAACCGGGATTCACTCGAGGGAAGAAGGAAAGATATGGTGCATAATATAGAAATTCATATACATTAAATCAGTTGGCAGTTAAGACAATAGGCATGTATTACTCATCAAGGTAATCTGATAATGCAGATTTGCTTATTAGAGGGAGTGTTAATTAGTGAAGGACACCCCTGGGCAGCTGTGGGCTTTATAAGCCTTAAATGACTAATGTATAGAGTAGAAAATGCAAGACCCGTTTGTACAGCCCAATAAATATATACAGGCTCCGATTCATATAAACTTTTAAACGCCCCCACTTGTTTCTTCGGTGTGAAAAAAAGCAGATTACAAAAGTACATTTTCCTCCAGTGTATTGGTACAGAACTCCTATGTTTGACAAAGAAGTTCTGACCTGCCTTGAACGTTTTTTTTTCTGACCTGCGAAAGTTGTACCATTCAGCAATTGAAGAACGGGGGTGAAATATGCATGTTCCTGGAGGCGGCCCTGTAAAATGGGGTAAACATCTGCAAACCAGTTAATTAGTGGTTGGCGTGAAACATTTGCACATTGGTGCCGCCCTGGAAACGCACAGATTTCCTCGGCTCAAAAAAATAGAAGTGCCTTTCCAGGTAGTCAAATGTTAAAATAAACAAATAAAAAATATCCCTGTCTTTAATGGAGCAGAAGACAGAGCGGTGCCGCAATAGAAAAAAATATTCTCAGTGGTGCAAAGCATTACTGTGCAGTTGCACATTTCCACACCAATTATGCTAGCCAAACCTTTATTAACTTGTTTTGCAAAGTTGACTTGAGTAGAATTTTAGGAGTATTCGTGGTGCTCTTAGAATTGCTTAAGCGGTTCATGAACTGTCAATGCTCATTATCATCCTCACATAATTATTTAACATTTTGCCAGGGGTGGGGGTGAGGCAAAAATAACATTTTGCACTTCTCTGGCGGGTGGAAAGCTAATTCGTGAACATAATAACAGCTGCTTATAGTAAACGTTGAGTGCTTCTCAAACAAATGAGGTTTCTGAACCAGAAGAACTGGCAATATGCTCTATGAATATTTCAGGTCTCAACTAATCAAATTAAATTTTTCATTGATAATTGTACTTTACAAAACAGTTCACAAACCTAACTGCCGACATGTATATGCATGTTTCCTAGTTTAAAAAAACAAAAAACAATTTAACATGTTTACACCAAACGAAGCAACAAAGTTTAGATGGATGAAGCTTTTATTTTCATGACAACATTTAGTTTTTGTCCTGACGCTTTTGCTGTAGAGGAGAGCATGTGTCCCAATGAATTTTGAGATGGAAATGCATCTTTTCGAATATGCCTTAAATTTTCCCACCCTGTGGTCAACATGCATGAATCGCCTGTGCCCAGAACCACCCAATGGTAATGAAAAAGCAACCGGGGAACAGCAAAAAAAATTAAAAAAAATTGCAAATATTGTTTTTTTGACAATGGTTTATAAACGGTAGAATTAAAATCTACTTTTTATACTATACATGTATAAAAAAGATATTTTCATGGCATAGGCAGAGTTATGGTGTGTGTAACCAACTGACCAATCCAGGGATTTTTAGGTTTTTTATCTTGACTAGAACTGCACTTCAGCTGTGGTTTCTCAAGGGAAATTGTTTTTTTTGTTTTTAACATATGGTGTCATAAGCAGAAGGAAACATAACTTCCCTTTAATGAAGGTTTTTTAATGAATTTGGGTTTTTTAATAATTTATTGCGTTTAACTTGTATGAAAGCAACCTCTGCTGCAGCTGGCCTTTGGCCTTGCAAAGTGGACGTTGGTCATAGGACCTAGCATTTGGTCAGCTCCTGCACCTTACCCTCCTTGAACTGCCAACCCCTGTTGCGCACTGCCATTTTCTTTGTGTAGTGGGGGTTGTCTGCAGGGCCATGCCTTCAGCCAAGTCCTGCACTCAGCCCTCCATGGGCGACCAATCCCCTGTTGTACATTGCCTTTGTCAATGCAGGGTGGTAATTGAACACCGGCTCAAGTTTGGGAGCCGAAACTGGCCCAACCATTCAAGAGCAGCCAGTCCCACCAGTGTCTCAGCCCTGAACCAGCCCCTGAATTGACAGTGCCCACTGTGGGCTATCATTTATTCATATTTTTGTGCGACACGAGCAGGTTCTAAATAATAGGTATGTAGAGATTTGACAGCCTTGCGTTTCATGCATGACCATCCCACGCAGGTCACATTTTGAAACTGTAGTCTAATGCCATCAGCATCACATTATCAGTGGACATGATGATTTCATAGCCATTGAATTGAAAATTGATACAAATTCAAGTTTATCGATCATGTACTCTAGTACTGTATCTCTAGGACCGCAAGATTTGTACTGAATTTTATTTTCACGATATACAGTCAATAGATGTGAATAATCTTTTGCGATTTTTTTAATTTTTTTATCCAGTTTATGCCAATTACATAACTTGTCCACAGATTGGTTCAACTATTTTTATTTGAGTTAAAGCATTGATGCCATCTAAACTCACTAAGTCTAGTGTACAGATTTATGAAAATTATCAACAGACATTGCATAGTTCGCTTACGTGCACAGATTGGCAGTTCATTAACCAGTAACATTTGCTGATGGTGCGTGCTTTGACCGTGTTTCTCATTATTAAATTACGGAGGCCGTTATCCGTACTCCGCCTGATTATCTATAGGCATATTTGAAGGACATTGTTAAAACATTTTGTTTTTACTGATTGTTTGGCTTGCACGTTTTTTTTTAAAGATATCCCTATCATGTGCTGTTTGTAAGATGAATCAAAGGTACAAGTCAAGACATAATCTACATCTCAACGATCAAGGCCGTTCTCACTATTGTGACCATATAAATTAGTAATTATGATGGCAGTTTGGTCCCGTATAAAGACACAATTTCGCTGCAAGTAAAATTTTGCTTGTTTTAATTTTTTTTAATAGTTACCTCAGTAAATGGATAACTGGTGAATTTCAATATATTTTTTTTGTTTTATAAACGTTAGTTTTTATCTCATTTCAACACCTAACTAAACTGTTAATTTTGTTTTTTGTTCAGTGAATTTCTAGGGTTTTTCTGTTAGTAAAAGCTAAGATCTTATACTGTAACATAACTTTTAACCTTTGTTATTTACAGTATATATATATATATATATATATATATATATTAGGTTTTCACATCCAATGTTTACAAATGCTCAGCAAGTGACGTAATTACAAACTAAATTGCAAAGGAGAAATTATAGACACCAAGGGATGCCCCAAACACAGTGATCGAGAAGAGAATTGAAATGGGCTTAGTGGTGCTACTTAGTGTCTATTTGAAAGGAAGGAAGAAAACCACAACATGGCAGTGCTGCCTATAGATGCAGGAGGAAAGGAAGTGTCAGACCATTGCCTTCTGGAGGAGGTAAAGAGGTCCAAAAGAATCAGGACCCCTGCGTCACCCTTGTTTACCAATGCTCGCAAGCCGTTCACTGTTGAGGTAATTACTAAGTTGGTGAGTCTGCTCTGCCTGTAGCTGTCTTGCATCAGATGTAAGATATGGTTGGTTTCCATGAATGCTTACAGATGCTCCATGAATTATTGCAGATGGACGATAAGTGCCTGGATACCCTGTTGGGTGATAAGTCGCACTTAAATCCTGATTGATTGATTGTGTGGCAACTGCTTTTTCTAAGTTTAGTGATTTAGAGCAATAAAGAGATGTGTTGAAGTTTGAAGGATCCACAGGATAAAGACATGGAAGAAGGGTGACAGTTAAAGGTCTCAGAAAGGTTACCACTGGCTAAAGAAGAGTTAAATATGCTGCTAAGGTAGGGAAGTACATCACCTTTTATGCTGATACAAAGAATCCAGCAAGTAGGTCTTCAGGGGATGTAGAAGGTTTGCTACACTGCATAAGTTTGTAACAGTTCGTAAGATAGATAATGTTAACTATAAGAAAGTGGGGTGGGGGAGAGTGGTCTGGCAAGATGGCTGACCGCACGTAATGGGTACGAGCAAGTTGAGGCCTGTTGGAGCGTGGGGACTTGCAGCCCAGAGGGAGAGAGGCGCTGAACGAGAGGGAACAGTGCAGTTGCCAACAGCATGAACTGAAGACCCTATTTCTGCAGTGCTGTTCGGGAAACCGAAGAGGCGGAGGATCCAGCAACGGAGTACTGAGACCGGGACGTGCGGGGAGGGAGGGGGATCTTGCACACTGCTTCTGGATCCCCCGCCCGGGCCGCTCCCAGCTGGGAGTGCAGCACGAGCATTCCTGATTTCGATGATCCTGCCTGGATGTGCCATGGAGGAATCAAGGGGTGGCGGGCACAGAATGATGGCCGCACAGATGGGGAGACATGGCTACTGGAGCAGGGCTGCACAGCAGAGGGCGGAGTTGGCCCAAATTCTCGAGCTGCTGGAATGGGCTGCTCTGGATGGAGTATCCGGGTTGAGCTGCTATGGCGAGGGAGGCCTGACAGCAGGTGTCCAGTAGGTGCATAGAGGTAAGGAGAGACAAGCCCTCACACGCTGCAGGGGAGGAGGCAGATCGGCGGTGAGGCGAGAGCCACCCAGCCCCATGACAGGTCCTGAGACCAGGGCAACTACGGTGGGTATGTGGCAAGAACTCTGCAGCTTGCACAAGTTTGGAACTGGGGAGCAGCAGTAACAGGGGGCCCGGACTTCAGGGGCAAAACTGAGAGGGCTATGACTAACTTCCTCCAGGGGATGACTACCCTGCAAAGGACAACTGAGATGTGTATTACTAATGTGATACCTAAAACAGGGCTACCTGCGAACTGTATTAATATACTTCCCCATGATGGGTCCAGATAAGGCCTCGCGCACCTCCAACAAACCAAGATGGATCGGTACACTGACAGCACCAGGGACACACAGCCATCAACTGAGAGGGCATGCACAGTTCCTCACAGGCCTCTGGAATGAATGGAGCTGAGATCTTAGCAGCTATAGGAAAAACGCGGCACCTACTGGAAAATAAAAAGGACTAGCTATCTATATAAGTGAATCTCTTGCATGCAAATTTGCGCAAGGTGAACAAGAGAAAATTAGCCACTGAACAAACAGTAGCTGGATTGTAGGCGAGGTAGTGGAACTGAGAACTATGGTCAAATCCCTTGCAGGCCTCTTACATCAACTGGATAACTGGTTGGAGGATGCGGAGGGAAGATCCAGCAGAAATAGCCTCCTGTGTGTTGGAAAATCTGATAGGTGGAGGGTAACTCACTGGAACACTACATAGAGCGCTGGATCACGGAACCACTTGAGATGTTTATAGTGGAAGGTGCGCATTGGTGCAGGCGCACCCTCCCGGAGTCCTACCCAGGGTCATTATAGCTCAAATCTTCAATTACAAAGACAGGGATATCCTACTGCAACATGCTCGAAAAACTGGAGAAAAAAATCTGAGGGCTTCCCAGTTTGCATTTTTCCAGATTATACCCAAAGGGTACAGAAACAGCACAAATCCTTTGACACTGTTAACTTAGTTATGATGGTACAGTACATGTTTGTTGTTTCCAGCAAAATTGAAAGTAATTCAGTAAAGGTTGCTCCCATTTTTTTCGTGCACAAAAGGAGGATGAATGGGAGTGGCTGGAGCTGGGAGACAGAGCTAGACGAGGTCTGGGGACTCTTACTGCTGCAGAGAGAAGGCGACATCAGAGGTTGACAAGGAGAACCCACAACGCGACGCTGGGAGGGTTGCCTGCATCCATTCAAAGGGCGTGGGTTACGGTGGGCGAGAATGGCACTCTGGTAACTGAGACACCTGCTCCTAGTGCTGAGGAACTAATGCTGAACACTGCTGAAGTGAAACGGTTGGAGGAGGAGGAAGAGACACGGGCAGTAGATGCAACAATTCCAGAGACCGCTATGGTGGAGGATGATGCTCCCTTGTGGAGGCTTTTTGAATCCTGACCAGCTTCAGCTGGATGAAAGGGGGAGTAATATTACTGTAATATCCCAAATGTTACCTTTTTGTGTGTCATTCTACTGTAGCCGATGGCAGAAGCTTGCCTTTTGGATTTGACTGCATAGTTGCCTGCCAGCCCATGGCAGACCAGTGCGCTGCCCCACGTTAGATAGATTAGGGCTGGTGGGTGTATGGCTCACGGAGGACTGGAAACCCTCAGACATGTAAATATAGTAGTTGGTTTTGTATAAGATTTAGTTTTTGGTTATGTTTAGTTATTGTTTACTGCACATCTGAAGTAACACAGTTCAGGGTTGAACAAAGTGGGCAAACCTGCTATAAGTTTACAGGCGTTTACACAAGGGGAAGATTGGCTTTAGTTTAGTAGGGGGAGGTTCCACATGAATATGTGAATGAGGCAACCAACGACTGACTGGATGCACAGGACCCGATCACCACTTCAATTGGTGAGCATGATTGTATTATTGATCAGGATGTTAGGGTGGTCAGAGGCCCCACACACCCCCTATACACTGCACGTGACGAGAGTGCAGCTGGGAGGGCAGTGTCTAAGTCTTGAAACGTGGAAAAAAGCCCCTCTTGTCACCCTTACTGTTTGTGCTGGTTCTGGAATCATGTGCAATAAAGTTGCGAATGATACTGACCAGTTGTGGAATAGAGATCAGTATTGTGGGAAAAAAAATGTAAGTCCGTTTTTATATAGCGCAGCTACTCACCCTTACGGGTCTCAAGGCACTGGGGGCCGGAGTGGAAATTAAGTGAGCTATTGCCCTGAGTCACATGGTGCTGAGCTGAGCTGCCGCCGGAGCCGGGGATCGAACCGTGAACCCTGTGCTCCGAAGTCAGCTGCCCTGGCCGCTGCACCACACCTCTCCACCACATTGTCTTGATGTACGTAGACGATATGCAGATTTATTTACGGGACAACCGCATCCTCCATGCCCCTATTACTGAACGCATTGAAACAGTTGGCAGAGGTTGTGGGACTGCACAATTATCCCGCTAAGTTACTCGCCTTCCCATTAGGATGGCTGGTGAACACTCCCCGGGCCAAACTACCAAGCATAGGACTACATTGGGAAAAGCAGTAGTTTAGATACCTGAGGGTAATGGTATCGCATCAGAAGGAAATGCAGTATGCAAATAATATGGGCAGAATTCTAGAGGGTTTGAAAAAATCCATAGCCTTCTGGAACACCTTACCACTGTTGCTGGTCAGATGAGTTAGCCCACCAAAGATGGAGTTGCTGCTGCGTTGCCTCTGTTATCTCCAGAATGCACCCTGCGAGATTCCCTGGAGCCACTTTCAAAGAGCTTGACTCCATGTTGATATCGCTGGTCTGGGCTGGTAAATGTAGCAGAGTAGCACTGACAATTGTAAAGCTGGGTAGAAAAGAGGAGGGTCTAGGCCTTCCTGACATAGAATTATATTATTTTGCAGCACTTCTTCAGCATACCATAAGATGGTGTATCCCGACAACCAACTGGGAGAAACGACTACTTCAGGGATGCTATGGCAACCATGTGCAACAAACTGTGCAGATGATGGGGAGAGAAACACCCTTAAAACTCCTATATGTAATAAGGGGCACGGGGAAGATATGGAAAGCTGTGATACATGGGACATGACTATGGTAAATTGGCACACAGGGGGCTGTACAACATTGGGAGACCTATTCCAGAGAGAACAGCTCCTGACATTTGCAGAGGCGTAGGACCAGTTTGGGGTGGAACCTGGCCAATTTTTACAGTATGCAAGGCAGACAAGAGTGGTGAGGGAAACCAGCATTCCCTGCTGCCCTCCAACTTATGGGACCTTAATGATACTCTTTATAGTCAGTTTTCGCTGCCCATGGGCGATGCAGATTAAATAGGGCACTGAATGCTGCAAGGCGGAAATTAGAACTACCAGCTCGCAAACAATGGGACAGTTATGCTACAACACAACTACTAGTGTGCTACTTGCTTCACCTCCAAAAGCCACATTTAGCATACACTTTCATAAGACCGCATCTAACAGCAATTGCAGCTTATATGCCAAACTGCAAACATCAGTCACTTTTTCGAATACCAGTCATCAAAGCTTTTATGAAAGGGTTAAAGAGAGTAATCCCGCCATGTATGCCTCCAGTCACTTCATGGAATTTAAATGTTGTGCTCACACGACTAATGTCCACACCTTTTGAACCACTGCATTCGTGTCCTCTGCAGTTCCTTTAATGGAAGGTAGCTTTAGTTGTAGCTATAGCTTCCTTAAGAAGAGTTAGTGAAATTCATGCACTAACCATTGAAGAGCCTTATTTTCAAATTTTCCAGAATAAGGTTCGACTAAGTACAAACCCAAAATTTCTCCCAAAGGTCCTATCTCCTTTTCATCTGAATCGAACACTGGATTTGCCAGTCTTCTTTCCAAAACCAGAGACCGTGGCATAAAGGGCCCTTCATACATTTGATCTTAAAAGAACACTCATGTACTACTTAGAGAGAACTAAAACTTATTGCAAGACAGATTGTAAAATGTATATGCATTTGCTAGCGTAAAGGCTAAAAGAGCTCTACCAACAGTTCCAAGGGCTCATTACACAAGAAAGAAAGGTGCATCAGTGGCTTTGAGGGAACATTCCTTTAACATACGTTTGTAAAGCGCCTGTGTGGGCAAACCTGCACACATTTACAAAACACTGCTGTGTAGATGTTTATGCCAGACAATCTCTGGTAGGACAAATAGTTTTACACACATTATTTCAAACAACTGCACCATCTAATGCCTAGAACTACCGCAAGAGGAGTACTGCTTTACAGTCCATGCATAGCATGTGTATCTGCAGCCAACCCAGGCTACGAATGTAGTATGCTGCTTAACCTGTATGCATCTATTCGTATCGTGTAGTGCTGCAGATTTACATGCGTCCTCCTGCCTCCCTGGCAAGGAAAAGATGGTGCCAGATGTGCATATATAAAATACCATAAATAGATATCAACATGTTATACACATGTTCAACGGCAATTACTATCCTGCAAGACTACATCCTCACTCGCCAACATGTCAGAGGAAAAAATGAACAATCTAACAACGGAACGATTGGACATGCGCGGTGGAGGTTGAGACTTGACGTCACATCAGCAGTAAAAAGACTTCCTTGAGAAAAACAACTTGTACAGTCCGATGGCCGGAGTGTTCATAGCATGCGAATCTGCTGCATTACATGTTACAAATAGATGCTTGCAGGGTAAGTAACATACTCGGGAAGGGGTGGGAGCACAGCACTAACCTGCACCAACTTTGGTGGAACACTCCAGTAAAATCTCAAGTAAGCATGTATTACGAACTGCATTTACCATAATGCTAAAGGGCGAACTGTGCTGGGAGGTGAAGCAGTGTGCTCCCACCCCTTCCTGTTAAGTAACATACTCCTTTCATAACTATTGTGTGCTCCAGCTCTTCAAATAACCAGCAGACCGATGTGCACTCTTTTTTAGGTTTCGCCTGAGCCAGCGCATGCGCTGCTCTGGCGAGACATTTAGTGAGTGAGCTTTCAAAAGTCCGACCGGGTGGCATAGAGCGTGCGGTTACGCGCACAATGACGAGCAGAGGCGCCATCTGGCTTTCCTCTCTCGTCATGGTGCGCGCACACCACTCGCCACAGTTGCTTTCACTTTTGCCTCACTTTTGCCGTAGCGCGCGCACCACTCGCGTGTTTTTAAAAAAAAATTCTGTTTAGCGCGCGCTCACAATTCCCGGGCTTGTTTGTTTTTCTTTTTCGGTGGTATGAATGGTCTCCCATTCATACTTCTTTATCCAAGTGGTATTGGGTATGTCTTTTATGTCAACAGTCCTTTTTTCGTTGTTTTACGTGAGCCCAGCCGCTTACCTTCCCCCCGGGGGGCGCTGTCCATCCAGCTGAACCTCGCAGTCGGGCCGCCTGTGAGAGTTCCTGCTCCTCTTGGCTCCCCAGAGGATCTTCCCCTGCCGGTTGCTCCCCTGCTAGCGCACGGCCGCGGCATGCAGTTTTTGGCGAACATGTTTAATCTTCCCCATCTCGGCAAGTAACCCGAACCACAAATAACAGCACACACGTGGAAGGAGCGGGACCACAACATCCCCCTTACCGGAACGGAAGCAGGACAGAACGGAAGCAGCACGGTTGCTCTCTGTGAGCCCCACCAACACTATATAAAAACTAAAACTGCGTCGTCTAGGTGCAAAAACAGGGGGGCTATCTTCGACAGGTATCTGATATTTTTCCTCCATCTTGCTGCGCTTTAACAACCATAACCGTGTCATACACTGTTGAAACGGTTTTTGTAGCAAGAACATATCATCTGCTTTTCCTTTTTAAATCCTGCCAGTTACTCTTTTCAGCCTAAATATTTTGTGTATTTTAAACAAATAGTGAGAGTGGCAGCGTTAGTCCTTTTCCCTGAAAAAGTGCTTAGGATATTAAGCCAACTAGGCGCAAAAGTGTATTTTCAACATAATGCTACTGTAAAGGCGATGAGAAACACAATTTAAAGATGGCGTTTTTGTTAGTCGCTCTGCTTTCAATAGCCAACAATGGAGGTTCTCTGCATCTGTTATTAGATCATTGCTTATCCTTGCTTGCACATTCCGTGACCCGCAGCGAACTCGTTTAGAGCCTCGCACTCCTCGCATAATAGGCATTCCAGTTTCTGACTTGTTTCAATGACCTTAAATAATTAATGGAGTCTTAAATATGGGATTAAATTGGTTGATTCTTACACACGGGAATCGTGCATGCTGGAATCATATTTTTGGAATAAAATAAATTTGACCTAAACCATCGTGGACTCTTGCTAGGACAAGGAGCTCTTTTACTGACTGTGTGCCCTTCACCTTGGACAACAAGCTCTCTCCCTCTCTTTCTGATTAGTTTAGCAACATCTTTTTGTAATAATCATTTAATTGGTATGTTAGTAGAAAAAAAAACATTTATGTAGTTGTATCACTTAGCACTCCCTCTCAGTGCTTTAAATGGCAAAAAATAAGTGCAGGTACTCATTAAAATGAGCTACAGGTGTAGTGAGGGGGCGGGGCAAGGGGCGGGGCCAAGGGCAAAACATGATACTTAACGACTTCTAATTAGTTGCAGCACATACCAAAACACGAGAAATGTGTTTATATAAACAAAGCAGGTTAACTCATTACACAAAACGAAAGAGAAGTGCAATAATATGTTAACATTTCCTATTTTTGCAATAATTGCACCTTCTTAATGCCATACTGTTAATTGCTGTTTGGCACAATTGTACATATTTTTGAGCATGTGAGTAGGAAGAAATTGAAAATACCCCACTTCGATCCAAAGCTCCTTTGGCACCAAGCAAATGAAGCAAATCATCATGACCCTCCCCAGAAGATATCTCTGGTCTCTTCCATCGATCTATCCATTCATCCTACAATTTGCCTGCTGATGTCCACCATTTAACCTTTATATTCTGTCGTCTATTCAGTCTTTCATCCATCATTCAGCCTTTCACCATTCTGTCTGTCCACCCTTCATATCCAACCATCTCCAAACCTATCCATTCATCCTTTCACTCATCCATCTCTTTATCCACCCTTTCGCTCATCCATCAATCCTTTTGCTCATCTATCCATCAACCTTTTCACTCCTTTATTCCATCCACCCTTTCATTCCATCCACCCTTTCACTCAATACCTCCTTTCACTCATCCATCATCCACCCTTTCATCCATCCTCCCTCCCTTTCCTTCATCCATCCAATCTTTCACTTATCCACCCATCATCCGCCCTTTTATCCAATCATCCACCCTCTTTCACCCACCCATGCTTTCACTCATCCATCCATCTATTCATCCATCCATCTATACATCCACCCTTGCTCACTCATCCATCCACTCACCCACCCACCAACCTTCCCTACTACGTTAGGTATGAATCTTTGTCGCAGAGCAGACATGTACAAAGTGCCACCCATTTTCTTTAAAAACCTTCTGAGAGTGTCTTGATTCTCTCTCTCGTTCTCTCACTTTTTTCTTACAAAAAACAGGCATACACACAAACATAGCAGACACACAAAAGACTTAGGTATGATAAAAGCCATGTTATACCTTTCACCTACCATGGCTTTTTTAATTGCCACCAGGGCCGGACTGGCCGTAGCCTGATTGTCACTGCCAGGGGACTGACATGATTCCTGTGCTTGCACGAACGCACACGATAATGTGACTGTGATTGACAGCACAGGGTCTGAACTGACCCTGCTCTGTCAAGCACAGCGTGATGGTGAGCACCGGACATTATTCAAATGAGCCCTGCTGAATAGCTCAGCTGGGGCTCAGATCGGAGATGCAGAAGCGGCGCCTTGGCTGCCAGAAACACGTTCCACTCCTGCTCACCAGCACTCGAGTACCGGTACTCTCCTCGGCAGTAGAGAAGTGCCGGTACTCGGAGTGATAAATTCAAGAAGTGCCGGTACTCAGTACCGGTGAGTACCGGCCCATTTAAAGCACTGCTCCCTCTTCCTTTAAGTGGAAATGCTCATCACATGGAGTGCATTCACTTCTCAAACGCTGAGCTGGAGGATGCAGCCTGTATAGATTTTTTTTTAAACTTAAACAAAACAGCTGCTGCTTGTTAATTAGTGCAGCGTGCGCGGCGCGCACCACTCTCTCTCCCCCACCTCACTGGCCCCTCACTCGGTGCCCTGCCAGGCACTTGGCGTGGTCGCTGCTTCTTAGTTTGGTTAATTTGGAACTTGGTCTCTGATGTTCCGACTGCAAAGGGTGGCGAGCAACAAACGTAGTAGTACCTCGCACCAACATCGTTGGGCCCCAGAGCTTCACTTTCTACTGTGTGGAAGTGCGATAAAAGGAGCGAGCCGGTTAGGCGGTTAGTGTTTCAAATATCTTTGAATCCAGGAGCCAGCTTCTATGTTTATCCGCCGAATGTTAATGCTGAGTTAGTGTGTGTAAAATAAGAATGGTGCTTTTTAATTTGTAAATTGTACTTTTGAGACACCCTATGCAAGGAAAAATTCCCTTTTTCATGTTCGTGTGCTCTAAATTTCCTAAACATTTCACCTTCTATTAGCATGAGCTGCTGCGCGGAATTTTAATTGAAGCCTGGTGTGTCTGCCGGGAGAGTTTCTTTCAGATCCTAAACAACGTTGGCAGTGGGTGTTTTATCTTCCATTTGAAATCACGGTGGATTTTCGTGTAAAGTGTGCTCACCCCGTACCTGACACATTGCTTGAAAGAAGCTCGCCTTGATCATTTGTTTCCTAGTGTTCCTGCGGTGATATGGCCGGGAAGTTATAAGGCATCTGAGCCGGTTTTCTTGCCCTGTTGGGCGAGCGACGGAACTAAACTGACAGCAGGCTGATGCTTGTCTCGGAAATCATGCACCGTGACATCCGCACCTCCAGGAAACTACAGCCCTCTTTCCTCGCTGCTGCTTTTTCACAACTCCTCCCCCCCGCTCGCTGTTTATCAGCGCACACAAGACGCACACCTCGCGCTCATTCAATGCACACCCACCCTCCATTACCACCATCGTTCCCTGCTGACTGGCCACAAGCGCCAGTCACTGCTGTTTCCTGGAATTTGCACAGATTGTTACCCAGCTGCGACGTGTGTACTGTTCAATCCTTAGTTTATTATAAATAAATACTTGCAGTTTTTCTAGGGAGCCAGTTAAGCCAGATTTACATAATACCAAGGCTGCCTTAACGGTGATTCCACTAGGAGCCTCTTTTTTTCCTCCACTCTACATTTCAAATATCAGTTTTGAAGGTTCTTTTTCAACCCTACTTTCTCCATTATGCCATTGCCTTCCTCTGTTTCTCCTTCATTGGCTCTTTCCTTCTCTAGCTCTAGGTCAAACTCTGAAGATGAAAATGTTTTCTTGGTTATATATAAAGTAACAAAAATGCTTATAACACATTTTAATAATATTTCAAGATGCTGCACAGCAGCCACAATGCTCTACAACAGAGCTTAAAGACATTAACAAAGCCACTAGCTGTGGCTAAACACTTATAAGGTCCCAAAGGCGAGACCTATTGGCTATGCCAATGCTTGTTTTTTTTTATCTTGGGCATTTTGCGTGGTATGATATATATTCAATTAGTGAAAAAAAAAGAATTGGTTAACCACTTACTAAAACGTACTGGATGTGGTAAAACCGATATGTAAATCAATTTTTAATAACGTTGAAATGTAACTGGAGTCTTTAACATATCTGTACATTAACATTGTAATTTAAATGACATTGTCTGAAATAAGACAATCTGTAACATTTACTTTGAATAAGTGTTGTTTTCTTAATAGGTCCCCTAAGAATGTCTCCTAAAGCACAGCGACACCCTCGTGGTCACAGAATTTCCTCTGGTAGGGGTGCGATTTCTGGTGGTTTGGAGTTTGTTTCCCATAATGCACCTGGAGAAGTACCTACCCCTCCTGTGTCTCGAAGCAACCCAGGTGGAACATGGTCCTCAGTTGTTATTGGGGGTATGTAAAGTTTACATTGCTGTTAAAGTTTTCTTTTGTTTGCCTAATAGTTAATGATATTTAGTTTTCGAAATATTGCTGTGCATGTTGTGGATAAGGGAATTAAACATTTGTTCGACTGAAGGAAGAATTGTAAAATTGAATTATCCTAAAAATATATGCCCACCTAGGAGGAGCTGCGCAGCCCCCTACCATTCTGTATTAGTGGCCGGGCCTCGCGGGTATGGGGTCCCTGGGGACAAAATCTGCCTGGGTGGGAGCCCACGTGCGCCCTGTGGAGTTGGCAAGCACAAGATGGTCCAGGAAAACTATGTTCATATTTCTCTGCTGTGCCTTGAGAGCCTCGATAAATAGGCTAATTCAGCAGCATCAATCAACAGCAGCAATCAGCTATGTAAAAAAAATGTTAAGGTGATAAAGCTGTTAAAGTGATAAAGCTGTTGAGCTGATAAAGCCATTGAGCTAGTGGTTAATGGACCCGAGTCGAAATACTGGAATCCTGAAGAAGACTTTAAGCATTGCAGATATGGAAAGAAATGCTAAGTTTGCACTCAGGGACGTAGCTATCACTGGTGCTATGGATCCCTCTGAACCCTGATTGTTGCTCTACTTCACGACATAAACAGCAGTCAGAGGGCCCATTTCCTTTCTTGCACTAAAATACCCGACCCCCTTACTACGCCACTCTTTTCACTTGTTTTTCATGCCTATTTTCTTATGTTGTCTTGCAAGTGTCTGCAATTTAGCTGCACCCTAAATTCCAGGGTTTTGTTGCTTATTGGTATACTTTAAATCATCCACATTTCGCAGACAGTGTTCGTTCCAGAGTGTGATAATCCATTCCCACTATAATGTCCGAGCAACTGTTTTTGCTTTTGGTGAATCCTCTTCACACCTCAGGCAGGAATATCCATGCACAATTGATTCTTATCAGGAAACATTATTGGGGTGGACTAATGACTTGAAGGCAAAACCTTTAACACAGCTAAGTTTAGTAATTGATATAGGAGATTTCCAATTCATTCATAAAATAATCTACTAAAGTTACATGCAACTAATTCTTACTGTGCATCATTTTACAGTTGATATATGTAATTAATAACATTTAATACCTTACCTTTTTGCTATTACAGTAAAATAACTTTCCTAAAAGGTACTGCTGCTGGTCAAAACAATTTTCCTACTGAAAAGCATTTCCGTGGAGAATCTACATGTAATAGATAAAAACAGAGCAGGTCTACTTTTAGCCTAGTATTCATAAAACACAGAGCATTCAAAGGTGATGCAACTATATTTTAATAACAATATAGAGGAAATGGGAGGATTTTAATGTCCACAGTACGCCCTCCCCAAGACATTCTAACTCATCACAAAGCGAACATGAACAGCAGAGGATTAATAGAAAGTCTAATTATCCACTATGAGTTGTTTGTTATTTGGGATGTGGAACCTTCACCAACAATGGCATGCCTCGTCATTTGGAACAGGCATCATACCTTTTTGGACGGGCTCCAAAAGATCTAAGCTATTATTGAGGTCTTTTCTCTAATTCACTGCAAGAGAGATTTAAGCGAACGAGTAGGTGTGATCTGAAAAATATGTGGCTATTGAGTGAAATTACCAAATGGTCAACCAATCAGGCCTTAATTTAGGTTGCCCCAGTAAGATTAAATGAAAAGAAAAATTATCAATCCCTAAGTCTTATGGTCAATTCTTTAGACTTTAATTTATTCATTTTTTCTTTATTTCGGTTCAAAAGAGCCATAAAAGATCATAATAACATTTCAGTTGAAACATAAAACGCCCTTATTCATAAATTGCTTTTTTAAAAATCACTAGTGCATACAAGATAAAATACCACATACATTTCCAAATAGGGTATTTGTGGCTAAGCAAAAGGGCACACACTTTAGACTTTCTATTAATCCTTTTCTGTTTAGGTTTGCATGCTGTTTTATTTGCAACTATATTATAACCT
The DNA here is from genome assembly GCA_963921515.1 of Calotriton arnoldi. NCBI lineage: Eukaryota > Metazoa > Chordata > Amphibia > Caudata > Salamandridae > Calotriton > Calotriton arnoldi. The sequence goes on along the minus strand of CAWUFW010001967.1, from coordinate 514,697 downwards.
TAGCTTTAACTGGTGTTTCCTTGCTATTGCTACGGTAAAAACAGATGCAATCCTTGCCCTCTTTGGACACAGTCAACAGTTTGTTACTCATCTGTAAATTAAAAGTCTATTGTGTAACCTTCATCTAATAGCTAAAAGACCTGGCTTCCACTGGACAATAATCTTCACCTATATATCCACATTAATCCCTCCGCTGAAGCTGTGCAGTTATAACTTCCCGAGAGGAATAAAGTTTTATGTCCATGAAAAATTCCAAACAGGTACACTAGTCTTTATCCAAGTAGGCTCTGGTAGCTCTCTTCTAATAAGTATTCCTAAAGTCCACCTTGCATTCTTAGTATGGTATTTGACACCATCACTAGACTGGTTTCAGTGATTAAACGATGCAAATTAAAACAAAGAACACTTAAGCAAACTTTGCTAAACTTAGAGAAGTCTATTCCACTAGCTATTTGGTTGCTTCCCTTCTTTCATATCTTCAGCATATTATCAAAAATCCAGACTCTCACCAGCGTGATCCCATTTTACAGAACACTTGTTATTTGCATCATAAATATGCATGTGTACAGTATAACATTAAATGCATGTTATTTGACCTTTGACTGAACTCCCAGTCTTCTTCCCGCTGCCAGACTCTGTGGCTGAGGGAGCCCTTTCAAACCCTTGATGTCAAGCATGCACTCATGTACTTTACAACGACAAAACTAAGCCGTTTCACAAATCTCAACAACTTGTTGCTTTCAACAAGCCACACAAAGGTCACTCTCTTTCAAAGATGGGCATAGCTAAATGAACTGTCAAATGTATTCAGATCTGCTGCCATAAGGGTAGAAGGTATTTACCTGGCCCGCCAGACCTCATTCCAGTCACAACAAGCATTGGCATAGCCAATAGGTCTCGCCTTTGGGACCTTATAAGTATTTAGTTATGCAGCACAATATCCGTGGTGCAACAACATTAACTGTTGCATGGCTAAACACTTATAAGGTCCTAAAGGCGAGACCTATTGGCGATGCCAATGCGAAGTAGGTTGTGCATCGTATGTATGGCTAGAATTACCTCGGAGTGCAGCGGACAGGGCCCGAATGAATATCCATTTTATGAAAAATGTCCGTATTTCTTTGAAAAGGAGAAGACAAAAACAACAGAGGGGTAAACATGTAAAGGACAAACACTGTTTTGCTTTTAGAAAATTATTGTTAGCATTCCTACATTAGCATCGCCTGCATACCCTGAAAACATACTCTCAATGTTTCTTTCTAACGCTGATTCACAAAGAAAAAATTGGAATCTGCTCTCAAACGTACTTGTGCACACAAACAGTCCTTCGAGGCTTAAACATCTCCACTGACGACTGCAAGATCACGTTTTGTGTTTAAAAAGAAATCAAACTTGGAAATATATGTGCTCTTAGCCAATACTAATGTAATATTACGTTTGAGAAAATCTGCTCTAAAAGACATCGGGTTGGGGTGTCGGTATGATTCGGTGAACACCGATAAATGTGTGTTTTTCCAGTGCTTAATTTGTGCCGGTGGTGGCCACCACCACTTATGTTTGGGGACTGGCACTTTGTTTTCTTCATCAAACATTTCCTGAGGAACCGGCGGGAGTGGAGTAAAGGGGCAGGAGTGGAGTAAAGGGGCAGGAGTGGAGTAAAGGGGCAGCAGTGTCTGATAGTCGATTAAGGAGGCATGAGGTGGAATAAAGACTGCGCGGCCTTGGCATATGGCGCACTGAGATTTAATAGCGCCAGCTGCCGGCTTCCGGGCAGAGCTTTGGCACCGGCACTCATTCTTACACAAACTGACCACTGGTTTTGCCCTTTGAGCCAGATGAAAAGTACTACTCACCTCAACCTGACCTCGTCTTTCTTAAGTTTTCACCTGGACATCAATGTTTACGGTAAAAAGAAAAATTTGAGATGGTAAGAAATTCTTTTATCTTGGAAAAAACACAAAGATATTTGACCTGGAACATGGAGCATGGGGTCAGGCGATTCTGGGCACTATTACCCCTAAATATGTTACCTTTACAAGTGTTAACTTCTAAATGGTATAGATCATCAAATATATGTCATCTTTGCAACAATGGTGTCCAGGATTATTTATTTGTCCCGCTTTATAATATCGCTGCCCCTTAGGTGACCTCTATTCTTAAAACATCAAGTTCGAACAGCGGATGCCACGCAGCTATTATTTTCTCCTTGTAATAAAATGTTCTGTGCTCGAGTTTTAAACTTTTAAAATGTTTTTTAAATCTGTATCGAACTTTTTGATATGATTCTACATTTTTAGATCTTGAAATTGATTGTGCCATGGTGGGGGGTTCATTTTATGATGTTACTATTCATGGTATCTGAAAGAGACACGTTAGTGATAGATTCCTTACCTTAGAATATCCCCAGGCGTCAGGCTGGATCCGGAAAGTTTTGCGTAGCAGTACCCTTGCGCGTCGGTAGGTGGCGTCGTGCGGCTCCGCGTCCGTCGTCGGCGTCGTGATCGCCGGGATGACGTCGCGGGCAGTACTTAGACGCCGCCCCTGCGCGCTGACGTCAGTTCTTCTTTTTCCGCGCCAGTAAGCGCAGATCCGGGAAGAGCAGTGCCCTGGTCAATTTTTGACCATACTTTTTGGTGATTTTTTCACTGTCTTTTTCCACCATTCAGGTGTCGTAGGGATGCCCGGCTTCAAGCGATGCGGCGCCTGTGCGCGGATGATGTCCGTCACCGACCCGCATTGGGAGTGTCTCTTCTGCCTCGGCCGAGGCCACGACACCGAGTCTTGTCCCGAATGCCAGGCCCTCAACCCGAAGGCTTTGCGAGAGCGGTCTCGAAAGCTCCTCGAGGCCCGGCATTCGGCTCCGCGGAAGCCCCGGTCGCGTGAGAGGTCCAGGGGTCGCTCGCGGAGTGCACACCGGTCGTCGGCGTCGAAGTCTTCTTCGTCCGGTAAGTCTCGACACAAGAAGTCCAAGAAGCATCGTCGCTCTCGGACTTCGCCTCGCCGGTCTCGCGACTCGGCTGAGGCCCCTCCCGGCACCGTCCCCGCCCCGCGGCCCCGGACTTGCCTGTGGAGTCGCCCCCGTCATACCCGCCCTTCCCGGGTTCGGGGGCGGATCCGGCCAAGGTACAGGAGTTCCTGTCGGCCATGGCCCGCCTCTTCGAGCCTTCAGGCCCCTCCGGTGCGCCTTCGGGCCCCGCGGGCCCTGATGGGGTTGATCCGGCGTCACCGGCGGCTCCGGCCCCGGCGTCGCCCGAGCCTCCAGCCTCGATCCCGGCTCCGGCTCCGGCCCCGGCCTCGATCCCGGCTCCACAACTCCCATCGACGCCGGTCGACCTCACGACACCTCCGCCGGCGCCGATGTCTCCGGTGCCGTTCTCGACGCCGCCCTGGGCTCCGGGCGGCGTCGTCCCCAGTTCCTTCCGGCTCCGGACATGGTCCCGGAGCGACGTCGCTCGACGCCGGCTCCGGCGCCGATGGGACCTTGGGTCCCAAATGTCCCTCCTCCTCCTTATTTTGAACCAGAGGAGGACCAGGAGGACTGGGAGGGGTCTGATGACCCTCTAACACGCAACTGTCAGTATGATGAGGACTGGACAGAGAGTCTAGGGGAGGCCAGTGGTCTGGATACTTCTCCTGACACTGGCATGCTGTCTCCTCCCGTGGCTACGGAGGAGGGGGCCAACTTTAGTACGGTGTTGCGTAGGGCTGCTGGGGCCTTACGTCTCCAGCTCCCTACTTTGACGGTCAAGACTAACATCTTGACAGAGGTGCTTCAGCCGGCAGCCTCCTCTGCGGAGACTGTGCTGCCGTTTAACGACGCCCTCACGGACGTTCTTTTGGGCGCCTGGTCCAAGCCCAACACAGGGGCTCCTGTGGATCGGAACGTGTCACGACGCCATCGCCCCGCTCCGGGCGACCCCCTGTTTCTTTCTGTCCACCCCACTCCTGAGAGCTTGGTTGTCCAAGCCTCCGCTTCCCAAACCGCCTTCCCTACCGCTCCTCCGGATAGGGAATCCAAACGCCTGGATCAGTTTGGGAAGAAAGGTTTTTCTTCCTCCAGTGCTGGCTTGCGGTCCGTTAACACCGCTTGTCTTTTGGGCCGATATACCCACTCCCTGTGGGATTCGGTGGCGGATGTTTTGCCCCAGTGCCCTGAGGAGGTCCAGGCACTGCTTTCCCGCGCCATTGCGGAAGGAAGGGATGCGGCCAAATACACTATCCGTTGTGGCCTTGACACCGCCGACTCGCTGGGCAGGTCGATTGCAACGACGGTGGCGCTCCGGCGCCACGCCTGGCTGAGAACCACTGGTTTTCAGGGGATGTCCAGAATACTCTCATGGACATGCCCTTTGATGGAGTCGGTCTTTTTGGGTCCAAAGCAGACCATGCGTTGGAGCGCTTTAAGGACTCACGGGCTACTGCAAAGTCCCTGGGCCTTTCTGCTACACGCCCTCCGCTGCCTTCTGCTTTTCGCCCCTATCGTGGCCACGGTAGGGGCGCCCTTCACGTCAGCAGCCCAGCCACCGGCCCGCGCAGCAGGCGTCTTCGCGTGGCCGAGGACGTGGATTCCGCCGTGGCGGATCGGGCAACCAGCGTGCGGGTCAGGCCACCACCTCCAACCCGTCCGCGGCCTCCAAGCCCTCCTAGTCCCTCCTTTCAGGTGCACGGCACGCCAGTAGGGGCAGGGTCCGCCATCACCTTCCCCACTGGCGCACCATCACCTCGGACAGGTGGGTCTTGGACATTGTCCGAAGGGGCTACTCCCTCCCCTTCGAGACCACCCCCCAGCCATGCCACCTCAATTCCACCGCATGTCAGGGGATCACTTGGTGCTTCTACGGAAGGAAGTCACGGCCCTCTTGGCCAAGAGGGCCATCGAGCATGTTCCGACCCCAGAAGTAGGGCGTGGTTGCTACTCCCACTACTTTCTGGTGCCCAAAAAGGACAAGGAGGACATGCGTCCTATCTTGGACCTCCGGAACGTCAATCGCTTCCTCCGGAAGGAGAAGTTCAAGATGCTCACCCTAGCTCAGGTCTTGACTGCCCTCGACCCAGGAGACTGGTTGGTAGCGTTGGACTTGCAGGACGCGTATTTCCATATCCCCGTCCTGCCGGCCCACCGGCGTTACCTTCGGTTCACGGTAGGCCCCGAGCATTTTCAGTTCACCGTGCTCCCCTTTGGCCTTACAAGTGCCCCTCGGGTGTTCACGAAAGTGATGGCGGTGGTCGCAGCTCATCTGCGCCGGGCAGGGGTCTCAGTCTTCCCCTACCTCGACGACTGGCTGCTGAAGGCGGGCTCGTCCCAGGCAGTCGTCTCCCACCTCCAGACTACGGCCGAACTCCTGCACTCGCTGGGGTTCTCCATCAATGTGCCGAAGTCGCATCTGATTCCTTCTCCACAGCTCCTTTTCATCGGAGCAGTTCTGGACACGACGCAGTTTCGGGCCTATCCTCCCGAACGGCGAGTCCGGGATATTCAGGCTATGATTCCGATCTTTCGGCCTTTATCCTGGGTTTCGGTACGGATGACCCTGAGGCTGCTGGGCCTCATGGCCTCCTGCATCCTGCTGGTCAATCATGCCAGATGGCATATGCGGGCTCTGCAGTGGGACCTGAAGTTCCAGTGGGCGCAGCACCAGGGCAACCTGTCCGATCACGTCCAGATCTCGGAGGGGACTGCAAAACAGTTGCAGTGGTGGCTCTCGAACCGGCAATGGGTCATGGGCAGATCCCTCTCCCTTCCCCAGCCAGAGCATACAGTTGTGACGGACGCGTCCCTTCTGGGATGGGGCGGTCACATGGGAGAGGCGGAGATCAGAGGCCTCTGGTCTCCGGCGGAGTCCCGGCTCCATATCAACTTTCTGGAGCTCCGGGCGATCCGGCTTGCACTCAAGGCATTCCTTCCCTCTGTCAAAGGGAAGGTAGTGCAGGTGTTCACAGACAACACCACCGCCATGTGGTACTGCAACAAACAGGGCGGGGTGGGGTCTTGGACACTTTGTCAGGAGGCTCTGCGCCTCTGGACATGGCTGGAACATCAGGGCATGTTCCTGATGGTTCAACACCTGGCAGGTTCTCTGAACGCCAGGGCGGACGAACTCAGCCGCAGGTGCATGATGGATCACGAATGGCGTCTTCACTCGGAAGTGGCGCAAGGACTCTTTCTACAGTGGGGAGAGCCTTGGTTAGATCTATTCGCCACCGAAGAGAACGCGCAATGTCATCAGTTCTGCGCGTTGGAATTTCCAAGGCGGCACTCGCTCGGCGACGCTTTTCGTCGCGAGTGGAGTTGCGGTCTGTTGTACGCCTTTCCGCCTATACCACTTCTACCCAGAGTGTTGAAGAAGATTCGGCACGACCGGGCCCAAGTCATTCTTGTGGCTCCGGACTGGGCTCGAAGAGTTTGGTATCCCGAGCTACTCAATATGAGCATACATCCCCCGATCCGTCTGCCTCTTCGGGAGGATCTTCTGTCGCAGCAGCAGGGGACGGTCCTCCACCCGAACCTGTCCAGTCTACACCTGCTTGCGTGGAGATTGAGCGGCGGCAGTTGATTCCTTTCGACTTGCCTCCCGAAGTTTGTGATGTGATTCTGGCAGCCAGGCTTCCCTCCACTAAGGTGGTATACGCCTGCAGGTGGAACAAATTTGTGGCATGGTGCACAGCAAAGGCTGTGGATCCCCTTTCTGCCCCTCTTTCTGAGGTCCTTCTGTTCCTTCTCTCTCTGGCCCAACAGGGTTCTGCCCTGGGTACCATCAAGGGTTATCTTTGTGCTATCTCGGCCTTCCTCAGGCTCCCTGATCAGCCCTCCCTGTTCAAGTCCCCTGTTGTTAACAGGTTCTTAAAAGGCATTACTCACCTCTTCCCTCCTGTTCCGTTTGTAATGCCTCAGTGGGACTTGAACTTGGTTCTTACCTTTTTAATGTGCGCTCCCTTTGAGCCTCTGCATAACTGTCCTCTTCGTCTTCTGACTCTGAAGACAGCCTTTCTGGTGGCCATCACCTCCGCTCGGCGGGTGAGTGAGCTCCAGGCTCTATCTTGCAAGCCTCCCTTTCTGTCTGTTCATCCAGACAAGGTTGTTCTTCGGACGCGTCCGTCCTTCTTGCCAAAGGTGGTTACTGCTTTCCACATTGGGCAGACCATCACTTTGCCCACCTTCTTTCCGCCTCCGCATCCTTCCAGAGAGGAAGAGAGGCTCCACCGTCTGGACCCAAAACGTGCGCTCTCCTTCTATATCGACCGCACAAAACACTTCCGGGTGGGTGACCAGCTCTTTGTTGGCTACGTGGGCGCCAAAAAGGTCGGGCGGTGCACAAGAGGACCATCTCCCGCTGGGTTACCTTGTGCATCAAGACCTGCTATTCTTTGGCCAAGAAGGAGCCTCCTGTTGGGCTGCGTGCCCATTCCACCAGGGCAACGGCTGCTACCACGGCCTTGGGCCGCGGTGTTCCGCTGCCGGTTATCTGTCAGGCAGCTACGTGGGCCTCGCTGCACACGTTTACTAAGCATTACTGCCTTGACAGTCAGGTCCGGAGGGACGGCTTCTTTGGCCGTTCTGTCCTCCAGGACTTCCTTGTCTGATCTTTGTTCGCAGACCCACCACCGGGGTTGGTATTGCTGGGGTATCTATTCTAAGGTAAGGAATCTATCACTAACGTGTCTCTTTCAGATGCACAAGTTACTAACTTGTGTAACGATATATCTGTAAGAGACAGTAGTTAGTGATAGATTCCTTACCGCCCACCCATCCTCCCCGTTCTGCGAACTGATTTCTAGGGTTAAGGACATCCCTTTCAGGGCCCTAGTATTTTTCAGACACCTGTGTCAGCTTCTTGCATGGCTCTGCGTTCCTGGCGCGGAAAGTAGTGTACAGAACTGACGTCAGCGCGCAGGGGCGGCGTCTAAGTACTGCCCGCGACGTCATCCCGGCGATCACGACGCCGACGACGGACGCGGAGCCGCACGACGCCACCTACCGACGCGCAAGGGTACTGCTACGCAAAACTTTCCGGATCCAGCCTGACGCCTGGGGATATTCTAAGGTAAGGAATCTATCACTAACTACTGTCTCTTACAGATATATCGTTACACAAGTTAGTAACTTGTGCATTACCTTTTCGATCTATTACGTATGTGCGGTATTTTCTTCATGTTTATCTCATCGGTATTCCAAATCATGAATGAATAAACTTTGAACTAGGAATGTACATATTTTTATTTGATTTTTTACATGCGGATAATTTTGTGTAAAGCCCTATTACTGAGCTACGAGTGTCACACATAATGTCAGTTTGCTTTGTGTTTACGCTGATTGCGTCATTTTGAGCAGAAAATGTCTTGCGAGAACTGTGAAACTGGATGCGTGCTGTGACCTCATGTGAGGTGCTAGCATTGCGCCTCTAAACACTCTATGGACAAAGCATGAGCTGCTGTGTCACGTGTCTTTTGTATGTCAGGGGACACAACTTCCATAAACACCACCATGGATTGATCGCAAGGGTTACACACTGAGTAAGGAAAAAAATTATGCAACTTCTCCCATCCCTAAAACATTCCCCACCACAAGCAAGTGTTGGTGTTAACAGCCCTCGCCAACAGACCCGGATTGAACTGACCACCCCATCACGGATTGTTGTACACTACACGGGAGCGCAGGGGGCCAATGTTCCTATCTGATCACCCTTGCTCCTATGACACTAGGTGTGGTCCAGATGCAAAGTTTGACTTTTCTGGCGACCAAGCATGGGTGCCGCAGCCAATCAGATTGCTTGAAAACATCCTGTTATCGTCTAATTATGGTTAGTAATAGTCAGTTTGGAGGTAGTAGCCAAGTGGTAAGATAGGCAAATGTGCTAAGTAGTAGCTATGGACTTGCGTATTGTATTTGCGTAATTAATGTGATCTAGGAAAGTAGGTTGGGCAGTTTGCAGAAATACAATAAACAAGAAAAGGCAGACAGTCATGCGACTTATAAGATTTGTATTGATAAAAAGCGTACCCACACCCAGAAGGGCATCTTGGAGCAATATACCAGATGTTTATTGTTACCCAACTCAATGGTACTCCTTTTATCGACCTCAGAAGGATGAATGGCTGAGTGGACCCACTGGGATTTGAACCTGTGACCATGAGGTCAAACCCAGGAGGACCCTACAGTGGTTGCATTAGTCACTAAGCCACGAGACCCAGTTTAGGCCCACATTATGCGTTAAGGCTAAATTCCGAGAATTGTGCAAACAGAGTTTACATAGGGATCGGATTTACATAGCGAGCAGAATTACGAGTTGTGAGACAATAAAAACACATTCTCGCAGTTTTCCAGAAGAAGCAACCTCACAACAATTATTGGAGTGAAAAGGCCCAGAGAAAAGGAAAAACATGCGAAACTGAGTTAAAAACATATTTTTCATGTTGTGCCTCGTTTTTCTTTTGAAACTCGGTACAGGAGATATTTACCATACGTGGTAAATACGTCACCTTGGTGAAATGGTAAACGCATGCGTAAAACTTTGTGAAAAGGGTCTTGGAGCAGGCGGGGCGCAGAGAGAGAAGACATGCTGAGGATGGAAGGGAAGAGAGGGTTTCTCAATTACTGTCAGAGCTAGAGGGATGTCAGAGGCTAGCTTGAATCCAGCGCACAGAGGGAGTAAAGTCAAGGCGCTGCATCTGTGGAGACTGCATTCCACTTCTGATAAGCAATCATTGGAGGAGAGAAAGTATCCTGTGCTCAGTGCCTGTTATCACTCTCTGAAGGTCAGTACAGGTTTATTACCCGGGGAGGGAGGCGCATTACAAGCCGCAGAACATCCCAGGCCCGCCGTGAAGAATGCAGAATTCAAGGTCACGGTGACTTCCGGCCGGGCTCGCCCTGGGTCCCGCCTTCCACTATCGCCCAGAGAGGAGCTGCTTTCCAGCCAGTCACAGGAGGAGTCCACTTCCGGTTCCCAGGCCCGGCAGGGCGTGGCGCGAGCCTGAAAGTGAAAGAGGACAAGGGCTCTGAGCAGGTCACTGATTCCCCAAGTGTGCAAGTGAGTGTGTCTGAGTGCCAGGAGGCGGCAACACAACTCTTGCACTATTATTTTAGGGAGATCTTTTATGTCAGTTGTGTGGGCCCGTATGAGATGTATTCAAATACTTGTGTGTGAGCTGAAATAACACGCTAGAGACATTAGGGTTTGTGTGCCTAACCAAACGCCTGTGTGTGTCTGAGTACTAGTGTGTGTAACCAAATTCCCATATTAATACGAATTGCGGTCTCCAAGATCTGTAATCCTTACAATTTCAGTGCTAAGTGTTTTTGAGGTTTTAAAGAATGACTGTGGGTGTCAGGGGGAAAGACAAACCTCACGGCTCCTGAAACAAAGCCTGATGTTCACATTTAGCAGCGAGCGGAGTGCCTAACAGGGGTAGTGGCATGCACCACATACGCCAGCCAATATGTATGACCAAGCAGGAGGAAGATTCCGAGAAAAACAAGAGAGGAGCGGGGGCGAGCACGGCAGCCTGGGCTTTCGAAAGCTGACCAGACGCTCGTGCGTCATGGCCTTTTCCCCGCACGGCCGGCATGTGTTTCCAATTATCGCGCACGCGTCTGGGCACGATAATGGGAAACAGATGTCGGCTGCGCGGGTAACCGCACGAAAAAGGCCATGACGCACGAGCGTCTGGTCAGCTTTTCGAATCCCCTACATAATGCTTCGCCAGAAGCAGCGCTTGCGCACTACTCTAGGCTCAACCTAAAAACGGAGCTACATATGTAAAGCAATTACGTGGTCCACTCCCCACACATTCACCAAACACACTGTGTGGATTTTATAGCACGCCAACAAGCAAGAACTGACCAAGCTGTCCTAAGAACTGATGTTTCAGTCCTCTACAACATCCCCTAGCTAGCCACCGCATAGGGGAGTACTGCTTTACAGTCTATGCAGAGCATGTGTATCTACAGCCACACATACTATGGCCCATAGCAAGGGCAGGCGCTAAGTAACAGTTTAAGTAATTTTTTACCTCAGTAAAGATTAAGGTGAGCAACGTTATGGAACCAGCTGAAGCGCACGTTTGTACACTTACTGCATTTGTAAGAGAGTGAGACATCAAGTGATGTTTACTCGCTGAACCAGCAGAGCTGTGCTGTTAACCAAGTAGGGCTAAGGGGTTTACGCCTCGCTATGCTCCACTCTTCAGCCTCTGTTTCTTTCCTTTCAGGCAACTATTAAAATGCCACTTCCAGCAGTGATAGCATTATTCGATCAAGGGTATAAAGATCAGTGCGCGACACTTGAGCTCAGCAATCTATCTGACACAAGCCAATGACCTGTGTGAAGCATTCCATGACAATGCGGCTGATGTCCTGCCTGCTAATTGAGATTACATTCACTCAAGTGATGGCAAAACTACCCTAAGCGAGAGGTCCCTTTTAATATATTCAATGGATGTTTGATTTCTAAATCCAGAGAGAGAGGCAATTTTACAACTTGAAGTGACTTGGCATTGGCTATTTCTTAACTATTTTAACTCACTCCATAAAATCAGGTCTCTTTTGTAATACTATAGGTTTTGCTATAACTAACCAGCAGTGATATTAACAATGTTGTGTGACCCAAAAGCAGAGTCAGCCTTGATGGGACTTAGCCCTGTGGCTTGAACGACATTACAAACTGTTCTCTGCATCTGACGCTTTACACACATTCTTAAAGATGCTTCTGGGTCAAAATCACATCTTTCAGAGTATCATTTATAGTGTAATTACTCTCTCCTTAACTTTATGCAATCCCCCAGTCTGTAACTTTATGCAATTCCTCTCTTCTTAACTTGATGCAATTCCACTCTCCTTAATAAAGTTTTTCAAAGTGATTTGCCTGGGTAAAAAGCTCCTTGAATGCAACACTCCCATTGTGCCTACAGCTGTGAGAATTATATGCAGCAAACATCTATGTGGTGATCTTCTCAGATTGGATGAGGCCACCTAGACATCAATAGACTCACACAAGAAAGGCCATGAGCCACTGACACCTCAGACGAGACACATAAATAAGTAAACTTTGACAGTGAAAAACCTCTTTAACAATCATTGGCAAAGCCAATAGGTATCTCCTATGAGAGCTGTTAGCAACATTTTGTAGCCATGCTTTACAGCAGCACAGATGCTTTGCAGTGTGGCTCAAACTAATTTAAAATATTTCTATGATGCAGCCAGGGCTAATGCGCTTTTTTTTGTTAAAAGTACATTAGCGCTGGAGGCATCATAGTCCTTTTTAAATTATTATTATTATTTTTAGCCTTGCTGCACAGCAGCCACGCTACTATACATCATGAGTACAAATCATTGCTAAAGTGCCAATGCCCATGCTGTACGACATGAATAAAATGCAAAGACAGAGCAACTAATCTCAAAGGCAAGAACTATTGGCTTTGCCAATGCTTGTTTTTTTGTTTAGTTTTTTTAAAATTAAATAAACGGTAGGAGCAGGGGAGTCTCGCTGGCTCCCATGAGAGTCCAGCGGTACCGTGGCAACCCAATTTTATTTAAATATGCCTCCGGGGAACTCCTCCCACAAGGGTCATGGAGTCTAGGTACCCCTACCCTACCTTTTTTTAAAAATTTCAGGACATGGAGACTACGTCCCCATGTCCTGAAATGGCGGGCACAACAGGTCTTTTCATGTTGGCGACAGCCAATCACAGCGGGAGCTCCGACGGAACTCGTGGAAGCCTCTTGCTCCTGCTGGATCGAGACGACTGACAGGGAAAAAAGGCCCTCTATTACTTGAAGGTGCATGCCTGCGGGACTTCCACAAGAGTCTTGCGAACCCAACTGCCCAGATGTACATACATTTTGAACCTTTATTTTTGAAAAAACGACTAAATGGATTTACACCAAATGACAAAATCACGATTTCCAGGTCGAGGTCTATCTTTCCGCTAAATCTGTTGTAATTTCGTTCAAATGTTTGGGCTGCAACGCTGTTCAAAAATCCCTATGGAAATTGCATTTTTGGGACCTCCCCCCACCTTCTGACTGATCACTCACATACTTTCCAGGAAGCAAGCTGAGATGGTTGAATTTCTTTTTTTTTTTTTGGAACGTTATGTGAATTTTGGTAAATGGGGAGAGAGAGAGAGAGAGAGAGAGAGAGAGAGAGATTACAACATCCTTAGTAATATATTAATCACATGTACAATATGGTATATTAATTATTTTAAAAAAATTGTTTCCTTAAACCCCACACTTATCTAAAAAAAAACAAAAAACTCATACATTCAAAACATTCACATCGCACAATTGGGAACCCTGTAGATTCGCATACAGATCCACCTTCAGAAATTAGAAAACAATCCTAATGGGTAGAATGGCAGTCCTAAGTCCACAGTATCTTTCAGAAGCGGTCAGGTCAACATTTGTTTCGGTGCCACAACCTTCACGTCTGGCACCTTCCTCGGGACCAATGTCAGATAGACAAAGCCTCTATGTATGGACCAAGTACTTTGTAAACATCCACAGCTCCAATTTTAACAACCATTTCAGAACCTACTTTTTTCTTTCTTTTTCAGCCTTCTACACAGTTTGCCTGCTTTTACTAGCTCCGTCTCAATTCAATTCGATTTTATTGTTAAGTTAATAAAAACTGTCACAATAATACAAGATAATAAAACCATTTTTGAAAAAATACTTTAGTTACTTTTCCGATTTGTCAATATCTAAAAAGTTCACTTTGTTCTTTCAACGATATAAAATATACTAAAAAAGATTTAACAACTCATTTCATTATTCTTCAGTAGTCATTGTCTCTCAACTACGTTATTGAAAAGTGTCATTGTGCGTGAAAGTAGCAAGTTGAAGTTTTGTTTCTGTTTATACAAGGTACCAGAGTCCCAGATTTTTAAAAGAATCCAATAGCTGTCTTCTGTCCTCAGACATCTGGTTGTTTTATCGCTATACTAACCGTTGTCTCATTCTGGTGTTGCACCCTTGATGCCCTGTTAAAGTAATTTGTCATGTAATTGCAAAAATTTCAAAAGTTTACAATTTAACTGAGGGGCCGTAGGGTCAAAGCTCCTCATTATCGCCGTTCGGCAGGAACGAATTCCGCTCTCGTTGAAGATGTTTTTAAGCAGTGAGAGGAGTGCTTTCCTTAATGCGGGACATATGCAGACCAAATGCAAAAACTAGCTCCGTGTCCTACCACCCGCCCTCATGGCTCGTCCACAGATCACCCCCTTCTCTGTCACTGCTTTTCCTATTGCTGCTTTTTGTTTCCCCCACATCCTCCCTTCTGTCGCTACTTGCTCCCTCACACCTCCCGGTGCTTGCCCCGTCCACAAATCACCCCCTGCCCAGACCCTGTCACAGCTTTAAACCCCCATTGTAGTCTGTTTCGGTCTAGTGAGTGGTGGTGTTATGCCTTTTAAGGGCCTGTTAGTGTATAGCTGACTTGCTGATTGGAGCATGTGTGCACAGCTGCTGTTAATTAGCACGTGTTTGGTATTTGTTTATTTTCCAAGCGTGTGGGTACTAGGTGTGTGCGTATTTTCACCAATTGTGGTCGTTTGGTAATGGTGTTTATAGCTGGAAAATCAGACCTCAAGTGACTCTGGTATGCGTTATCACAGGGCATGTCAGAGCTTCTAAAGTACCTATATCTTCTTCTGTAATTGCATAGCCAGTTTTCTCCTATGCGAGATGATTGAACTGTTCGTGTCTCATAGGGTGTGACTATTTCTTCAAATTTCTCCAATCGGGATGCTATCTTACTTTTTCTGCATTTGCCGGTGAAGTGTTTCTGTGCGCCTTTGTTGCTTAAGTTTAATTCTCTTCAAAGGACCCAGGCTGAGTCTTGATGTCAGTGTCCATGGCAAAAGTAGTCCTTTTAATATGTTTGCAGATGTGATGTGTTTCCTCATATTCACTACTGTAAATCAGCCTAACACTGTTTCTTTCTGGTTTTTTTTTGGGCAGTTTTATATAGCGCCAACACCACCCACAGGTAGTGGAACGCTTTATATTAGCACTAGTTCCTTTACACAAGGACACATTCATTTTTGTAGGCACATGGAGATTAGGTGATTTGCCCAGAATAAAGGTAGTTAAGCCGACTCTGAAACTCAAACCCGGTGGCCCTTACACCATATTCTCTCCCAAGAGGATGCCACATCGTCTCCCTAGCCTCGGCATCAGTTCCCCATTTTGCGATTACTGCAAAATCACCTAATCTCCCCGTGACAGCCCGCATTTGCTGTTGATTGCCCGCCTACCTCCCACCCATAGCTGCTTGCCCCGCTGAACTCTGTTGCACAGATCCCCTCCTCCCTCCAACTCTGCTTTTCACATGTATTTTTGTGTAGTTTTATTTAGTGCCGGCGTCACACGAAGTTATTGGAGCGCTTTACATTAGCACCAGTTGCTTTTCACAAGTAAACGGTAAACGTAAGCAAATGTTCCCATAGGGCGCCCGCATTTGCTGTTGGTTGACCGTCAACCTCCCGCCCATCGCTAAATTCCCACGCTGAACTCCCATTGCTCAGATTCCCCTCTTCTCCAGATGCCCTCCTCCCCCGACTCTGCTTTACACATTTGTTTTTTTTGTAGTTGTATTTAGTGCCAAACACCACCCGAAGGTATTGGAGTGCTTTATATTCGCATGAGTTGCTTTACACAAGGACACATTAATTTTTGGAGGCATGGGAAGAGTAAGTGATTTGCCCAGGATCAAGGATTTTAAGCCGACGCCGAATCTCGAACCCGGTTTACCAGCTCTGTAGTCAGCAGCTGTGACCCTTGCGTAACATCCTATCCCGAAAGGACGCCATATCTTCTCCCTAGCCTCTGCCTTAGCTACACATTTTGTGATTATGGATAAATCACTTAATCTTCTTGTTTCTAAACACAAGCATTGTCAAAGCCTCTAGGTTTTGCTTGTGCGAAATCTATTGTTTTTAGCTCTCTGCTACACAGCGCATGCGCTGTCTCGAAGAGACGTGTTGTGTTTCATCTGTGGGCTTACAGGCCGCCCATTTCCTACCATTGGTAAACTTCAGAATCGCTCTCATGTTCTTTGATGCCATTCATCCTGGCATGCGGGCGCCATGCCCTCTTGTGTTTGACCCTCCCGTAGCGCATGGACCAAGTACATGTCTCCTTACACTGCTCCCGGTTGGTGCAGCTATTTTTTCTTTGTTTTTAAGCACACCATCAGAGTACTTGTGTTTTCAGGCCGTCTCCCTTGTGCACATACACACATGCGACTAAAATACATGCAATTGTACATAAATTAATGCATTCTTTAAAAATTTGTTAAAACACGAACAGCATTTGTTAATTTTAATTTTTTGGCTCAAGCCGATGGTATTGAAGAGCTCACTCTGTCTTTCTATAGCCTGAACATCAGCTGACTGTATTTGAGCGCTTTTGGTGCTCGCCAGCTACATTCCACAATGACACATTTATTGTTGTCGCTGATCCTGCTTCAATTAAAGTATTTGTTCGAGGCATGTGAGCTGTAGATCACATGCTTTGCATATTCCTGCCATCTAGTGTTGGGTCCGGATGTTGGCAAGTTATTTTTCTTCGAAGAAGTCTTTCCAGTCATGAGGTAAGGTGACTCCTCCTTTCGGTGATAGTGCGCATGGGCATCTGAAAGAGACACGTTAGTGACAGATTCCTTACCTTAGAATATCCCCAGGCGTCAGGCTGGATCCGGAAAGTTTTTGCGTAGCTGTACCCTTGCGTGTCGGTAGGCGGCGTCGTGCGGCTCCGCGTCCGTCGTCGGCGCCGGGATGACGTCGCGGGCAGTACTTAGACGCCACCCCTGCGCGCTGACGTCAGTTCTTCTTTTTCCGCGTCAGTAAGCCAGATCCGGGAAAAGCAGTGCCCTAGTCATTTTTTGACTAAATTTTTGGTGATTTTTCACTGTTTTTCTAAACGAGTCTCTCGACTCCGAAGGTGTCGGTAGGGATGCCCGGCTTCAAGCCCTGCGACGCCTGTGGTCGCATGATGTCGATCACAGACCCGCACTTTTAGAGTGTCTCTACTGCCTCGGCCGTGACCACGACACGAAGTCGTGCCCCGACTGCCGGGCCTTGCACCCGAAGGCTTTGCGAGAGCGGTCTCGAAAGCTCCTCGAGGTCCGGCAGTCAGCTCCGCGCCACACCAAGCTCCGGTCACGTGAGAGGTCGAGGGGCCAGTCGCGGAGTCCTCATCGGTCGTCGGGGTCCAAGTCTTCGCACTCCTCCGGTAAGTCGAAGCATAAAAAGTCTAAGAAGCGTCATCGCTCGACGACTTCGCCTTGCCGGTCTCGCGACTCGGCTGAGGCTCCTGTCGGCACCGTCCCCGCGGCTCCGGGAGTGCCTGTGGAGCCGCCCCCGCATTACCCATCCTTCCCGGGTTCGGGGGCGACTCCAGCCGAGATACAGGAATTCCTGTCGGCCATGGCCCGCCTCTTCGGGCCTCAAGGTCCCCCCGGTGCGCCTTCGGGCCCTGATGGGGTTTCCCCGGCGCCGCCGGCGACTCCGGTCCCGGCGCCGCCTGTAACACCAGCCTCGGTCCCGGCCCCGGCCTCGATCCCGGCTCCGGTGCTGCCGCAACCCCCATCGACGCCGGTTGACCTAACTACACCTCCGCCGGCGCCGATGTCTCCGGTGCCGTTCCCGACGACGCCCGGGGCTCCGGGCGGCGTCGTTCCCCGGTTCTCTCCGGATCCGGACACGGCGCCGGACCGGCGTCGCTCGACGCCGGCTCCGACGCCGCTGGGACCTTGGGTCCCACATGTCCCTCCTCCTTATTTTGAACCTGAATTGGAGGACGTAGATAACTGGGAGGGGTCTGATGACCCTCTCACACAGCAGTGTGAGTTTGATCAGGACTGGGCTGAGGAACTTGGGGATGCCAGTGGTCTGGACACCTCCCCTGACTCTGGCATGCTGTCTCCTCCATCCGTGGCAACGGAGGAGGGAGCAAACTTTGCAACGGTGTTGCGTAGAGCAGCTGGGGCCTTAAACCTCCAGTTGCCTACAGTGGCTGTCAGGACTAATATCCTGACGGAAGTGCTTCAGCCGGCGGCTACCTCCTCGGAGCCACTGCTGCCGTTCAACGAGGCGCTTTCAGACGTTCTTTTGGGCACCTGGTCCAAGCCCACCACAGGGGCTCCTGTGGATAGGAACGTGGCCCGACGCCATCGCCCTGCTCCGGGCGACCCCCCGTTCCTCTCTCTACTCCCCACCCCTGAGAGCTTGGTTGTCCAAGCCTCTGCTTCCCAAAGCGCCTTCCCTACCTCTCCCCCGGATAGGGAATCCAAACGCCTGTATCAATTTGGGAAGAAGGTCTTTTCTTCCGCCAGTGCTGGCTTGCGGTCAGTCAACACCACTTGCCTCTTGGGCCGATATTCCCACTCCTTGTGGGACTCGGTGGCGCAAGTTCTGCCCCAGTGTCCTGAGAAGGTCCAGACACTGCTTTCCCGCACCATTGCGGAGGGAAGAGATGCGGCAAAGTACACCATCAGATGTGGCCTTGATACCGCCGACTCGCTAGGCAGATCGCTTGCGACGACAGTGGCGCTGCGCCGTCACGCCTGGCTGAGGACCACTGGTTTCTCGGGTGATGTCCAAAACTCTCTTATGGACATGCCCTTTGATGGAGTCGGTCTTTTTGGGACAAAGGCAGACCATGCGCTGGAGCGCTTTAAGGACTCGCGGGCTACAGCCAAGTCCCTGGGCCTTTCTGCTGTGCGCCCTCAGCAACAGTCTGCTTTTCGCCCAGTCACGTCCGCTGCCCAGCCACCGGCCCGCGCAGCAAGCGTCTTCGCGTGGCCGAGGACGTGGCTCCCGCCGTGGCGGGTCAGGCAACCAGCGTGCGGGTCAGGCCACCAACCCCGCCCCGTCCGCGGCCTCCAAGCCCTCCTAGTCCTTCCTTTCAGGTGCACAGCACGCCAGTAGGGGGCAGGGTCCGCCATCACCTTCACCACTGGCGTGCCATCACCTCGGACAGGTGGGTCTTGGACATTGTCCGAAGGGGCTACTCCCTCCCCTTCGTGACATCCCCCCAGCCATGCCACCTCAATTCCACCGCATGTCAGGGGATCACTTGGTGCTTCTTCAGAAGGAAGTTGCGGCCCTCTTGGCCAAGGGGGCCATCAAGTGCGTTCCGACCCCAGAAGTAGGACGTGGTTGCTACTCCCACTACTTTCTGGTGCCCAAAAAGGACAAGGAGGACATGCGTCCTATCTTGGACCTCCGGAACGTCAATCGCTTCCTCCGGAAGGAGAAGTTCAAGATGCTCACCCTAGCTCAGGTCTTGACTGCTCTCGACCCTGGAGACTGGATGGTAGCGTTGGACTTGCAGGACGCATATTTCCACATCCCCGTCCTGCCGGCCCACCGGCGTTACCTGCGGTTCACGGTAGGCCTCGAGCATTTTCAGTTCACCGTGCTCCCTTTTGGCCTTACCAGCGCCCCTCGGGTGTTCACGAAAGTGATGGCGGTGGTCGCAGCCCATCTGCGCCGGGCAGGGGTTCCAGTCTTCCCCCTACCTCGACGACTGGCTGCTGAAGGCGGGCTCGTCCCAGGCAGTCGTCTCCCACCTCCAGACAATGGCCGAACTCCTGCACTCGCTGAGGTTCTCCATCAACGTGCCGAAGTCGCACTGATTCCTTCTCCACAGCTCCTTTTCATCGGAGCAGTTCTGGACACGACGCAGTTTCGGGTTTATCCTCCCGAACGGCGAGTCCGGGATATTCAGGCTATGATTCCGATCTTTCGGCCTTTATCCTGGGTTTCGGTACGGATGACCCTGAGGCTGCTGGGCCTCATGGCCTCCTGCATCCTGCTGGTCAATCATGCCAGATGGCATATGCGGGCTCTGCAGTGGGACCTGAAGTTCCAGTGGGCGCAGCACCAGGGCAACCTGTCCGATCACGTCCAGATCTCGGAGGGGACTGCAAAACAGTTGCAGTGGTGGCTCTCGAACCGGCAATGGGTCATGGGCAGATCCCTCTCCCTTCCCCAGCCAGAGCACACAGTTGTGACGGACGCGTCCCTTCTGGGATGGGGCGGTCACATGGGAGAGGCGGAGATCAGAGGCCTCTGGTCTCCGGCGGAGTCCCGGCTCCATATCAACCTTCTGCAGCTCCGGGCGATCCGACTTGCACTCAAGGCATTCCTTCCCTCTGTCAAAGGGACGGTAGTGCAGGTGTTCACAGACAACACCACCGCCATGTGGTATTGCAACAAACAGGGCGGGGTGGGGTCGTGGACCCTATGTGAGGAGGCTCTGCGCCTCTGGACATGGCTGGAACATCAGGGCATATTCCTGATGGTTCAACACCTGGCAGGTTCCCTGAACGCCAGGGCGGACGAACTCAGCCGCAGGTGCATGATGGATCACGAATGGCGTCTTCACTCGGAGGTGGCGCAAGGTCTCTTTCAGCAGTGGGGAGAGCCTTGGTTAGATCTGTTTGCCACCGAAGAGAACGCTCACTGTCAGCAGTTCTGCGCGTTGGAATCTCCAAGGCGGCACTCGCTCGGCGACGCTTTTCGTCGCGAGTGGAGTTGCGGTCTGTTGTACGCCTTTCCGCCTATACCACTTCTACCGAGAGTGTTGAAGAAGATTCGGCGCGACCGGGCCCAAGTCATTCTTGTGGCTCCGGACTGGGCTCGAAGAGTTTGGTATCCCGAGCTACTCAGTATGAGCGTCCATCCCCCGATCCGTCTGCCTCTTCGGGAGGATCTTCTGTCGCAGCAGCAGAGGACGGTCCTCTACCCGAACCTGTCCAGTCTACACCTGCTTGCGTGGAGATTGAGCGGCAGCAGTTGATTCCTTTCGACTTGCCTCCCGAAGTTTGTGATGTGATTCTGGCAGCCAGGCGTCCCTCCACTAAGGTGGTATACGCCTGCAGGTGGAACAAGTTTGTGGCATGGTGCACAGCAAAGGCTGTGAATCCCCTTTCTGCCCCTCTTTCTGAGGTTCTTCTGTTCCTTCTTTCTCTGGCCCAACAGGGTTCTGCCCTGGGTACCATCAAGGGCTATCTTTGTGCGATATCGGCCTTCCTCAGGCTTCCTGATCAGCCCTCCCTTTTCAAGTCCCCTGTGGTTAACAGGTTTCTTAAAGGCATTACACACCTCTTTCCTCCTGTTCCGTTTGTGATGCCTCAGTGGGACTTTAACTTAGTTCTTACTTTCTTAATGTGCGCTCCCTTTGAGCCTCTGCATAACTGTCCTCTTCGTCTTCTTACTCTGAAGACAGCCTTTCTGGTGGCCATCACTTCCGCTCGGCGGGTGAGTGAGCTCCAGGCTCTTTCATGCAAACCCCCTTTCTGTCTGTTCATCCAGACAAGGTTGTTCTTCGGACACGTCCGTCCTTCTTGCCAAAGGTGGTTACTGCCTTCCACATTGGGCAGACCATCACTTTGCCCACCTTCTTTCCGCCTCCGCATCCTTCCAGAGAGGAGGAGAGGCTCCACCGTCTGGACCCAAAACGTGCGCTTTCTTTTTACATCAACTGCACACAACAGTTCCGGGTGGATGACCAGCTCTTTGTTGGCTACGTGGGCGCCAAAAAAGGTCGGGCGGTACACAAAAGGACCATCTCCCGCTGGGTCACCATGTGTATCAAAGCCTGCTATTCTTTCTAAGAATGAGCCTCCTGTTGGGCTGCGTGCCCATTCCACCAGGGCAACGGCGGCTACCACGGCTTTAGGCCGCGGGGTTCCGTTACAGGATATATGTCGGGCAGCTACGTGGGCCTCGCTGCACACGTTTACCAAACATTACTGCCTTGACAGCCAAGTCCGGAGAGACGGCTTCTTTGGCCGTTCTGTTCTCCGGGACTTCCTTGTCTGATCTTTGTTCGCAGACCCACCACCGGGGTTGGTATTGCTGGGGTATCTATTCTAAGGTAAGGAATCTTTCACTAACGTGTCTCTTTCAGATGCACAAGTTACTAACTTGTGTAACGATATATCTGTAAGAGACAGTAGTTAGTGACAGATTCCTTACCGCCCCACCCATCCCCCACCCATCCTCCCCGTTCTGCGAACTGATTTCTAGGGTTAAGGACATCCCTTTCAGGGCCCTAGTATTTTTCAGACACCTATGTCAGCTTCTTGCATGGCTCTGCGTTCCTGGCGCGGAAAGTCGTGTACAAACTGACGTCAGCGCGCGGTCCCGACGACGGACGCAGAGCCGCACGACGCCGCCTACCGACGCGCAAGGGTACTGCTACGCAAAAACTTTCCGGATCCAGCCTGACGCCTGGGGATATTCTAAGGTAAGGAATCTGTCACTAACTACTGTCTCTTACAGATATATCGTTACACAAGTTAGTAACTTGTGCATCGACTCAATTGTTAGATTGTTTTTTTCAGCCATCGGGTTCGGACGTCTATTGTTGTGCTGTGGTTCGAAACTGTCCTTCGGGTTCCCCTCGGTGCGCAATCCACTCTACCTGCGTCGGTATTGTTTTCGAACGCGTTACCACTTCTCCGCGTATCGTATCGGTCGAGGTAAACCTCAATTTTGATCGGAAACCTTCGGGAAGGCCGTCCCGCCTAAACACGTTGGTCCACCTCGTTGTCGATGGAACGGACTCCATTTAAGTTCTGTCCTCGGTGCCACACGAAGTATCCACGCACCGACTCACACGGACTGTGCAACTTGTGCTCGTCTCTGGAGCACAACGAACAAGACTGCGACACATGTAAATCTTTCCGAAACGTTGAATACACGCCGGACATCTTAGGTGAGGGATCCGAGCACGAATTCGACGCACAAATGGCCGAGGAAGAACAAGAACTTGTCTATTCCGGAATCGGACTCTGAGATGGAAGAAGACTTGCCACAAGGTCATCGTCCCGTGAGTACCGAACACCCCTTGCCCCAAAATCCAAATCAGCCCAAACAAAAGGCTTGGTTCGTCCCCCACCTTCGGGCCACGGTCGGCACCGAGAAGATGTTTCTGACGCCCCGCCTTCCGGCTTGGCAGCGAAACACGTCACTAAGCCTTCCGACTTGGGATCGAGTCAGCCAAAGTCCGGCACCGAGCCGAAACCTTCAGGCTCGAAGTCAATAACCGCTTCAGAGCCGAAATCACGGACACCAAAATCAAAGATGGCTTCGGAACCGAAATCTTCTGCGCCGAAAAGTCTTCCTATCCCGAAGTCCTCTGCACCGAAACCGGAAAATGTTCTTCCGAAGCTGCAGGACCCGATTTTTGACATCCCACCACTGAAATCGGACCCAAAACAGAAGGAACTTTATATAAATCCTCATACAGGACATATCCTTTCTAAACTGCCTCAGAAACGCAAGCCTGAATCAGAGGACACCCTTTATCATATTCTTTTGAAGAAAAATAATGTAGGTACTAACCCCTCTCCTCCTCCTTCACCACGTTCCCCTGCACCACCATCTCCACCATTGGAGCATTTACTCATTACACCAACTAACTCTCCACCACCTGATGATGACGGAGACGGGGGGACAACATTTTACTAATAGATCCCTGGAAGGATTACAACACTGATTCGCCCACAGATAACGACCCAGATCTTTACCCTGCAAAGCCTTCCCCTCCGATCGATAATGTGGGATATCTAGAATTACTAGCTAGAGCAGCAGAATATCATGGAGTACAGTTAAAAAGAAACCTCTGGAGGAAGATTTCTTATTTGAAACACTCAGTAACACACAAAGGGCTAGCCACACACTACTTATGCTCAAAGGTATGATGAGACATGCCGATGATATTTTTAAAGACCCCGTGCGCGCTCGTATTCTCACACCCAGAATAGAAAAAATATATAAGCCTGCTTCTCAGATCCAGCTTTTATTAAAGGGCAGTTACTACTAGGCCAATTCACAAACTACAGGGTACGCTCCCCCTCCAGACAAAGAGTCAAAACTGTTAGACGCCTCTGGTAAAAGAGTAGCCGCTCGAACAGCAACTCATTGGTGCATTGCTAACACCCAATCCTTACTAGGGCACACTGGGACGAAATGGAGCAACTGCTCCAATATCTTCCAGATGAGCACAAAGCAAAAGCTCAAGATTTAGTGCAGGAAGGGAAGCTCATCTCTAATTCCTCAATTAGATGTGCCTTAGATGCTGCGGACACCAGTGTATTATTAAGGAGGCATGCATGGTTAAGGATTTCTGGTTTCAAACCTGAAGTCCAACAGTCCATTTTAAATACTCCTTTCGACAAAGAGCATCTCTTCGGGCCCGAAGTAGGTAAATCATTAGAAAAGATGAAAAAAGATACAGAAGTAGCCAAGTCCACGGGAACTCTGCAGTCCCCTTCTAATCGTGGCTCCTTCCGTCGCTCTTTCTATCGTGGAGGGTCAAAAACCATGTCCTCAGGTAATACTACCGCCTCTAACAAAGGCAACAATCATTCTTCCTCTACAAGAGGTTTCTTTAGAGGAGGGTACAGAGGTAACAACGGTTAAGGTAGCGGCAAAGGTTCCACACCACGTAATTCCCCCTCCCCTAACAAGCAGTGACTTGCCTGCACTTCCCTCCGATCATTTAACACCTGTCGGGGGACGTCTTCTACAGTTTCTCCCCATTTGACAATCTATCACCACAGACAAATGGGTGTAAGGAATTATCCAATATGGTTATTGCCTGGAGCTTACCGACAATCTTCCAAACATTCCTCCACGCTCTCACAAAATGTCACCAGAACATTTACACCTACTCAAACAGGAAGTCCAGTCTCTCTTGCTGAAAGGAGCCATAGAGCCTGTACTGTTACAATATCAAGGGTCAGGCATGTACCCCCTATATTTTCTGATTCCCAAAAAGGACGGCTCCTTGAGATATATTCTGGACCTCAGAGAGCTAAACCACTACTTACTGTCAGAACATTTCCACATGATGACACTTCAACAGGTGCTCCCACTTCTACAACAGGGCGACTTTGTCTACTCTAGACTTAAAGGACGCATTATTCCACATTCCAATTCATCGAAAATACCTCAGATTCATGATAGTACTACCGTTTGGAGTTGCCACTGCTCCCAGGGTATTTACCAAATGCCTGGCAGTAGTCGCAGCCCATCTGGGAAGACAGAACATCCACGTCTTCTCATACCTGGAAGACTGGCTCATCAAAGCCAGCACTTACCAAATGTGTCTCCAACACACTTAAGCCACTATTTACTTACTTCACCAACTAGGATTTACAGTGAACGCGTTGAAGTCTCACCTACAGCCTTCCAACTCATAAACCTATCTCTGAGCCACAATAAATGCTCAAAAAGCTCTGGCCTCTCCCAATACAGCCAGAATTCATAGCATTCAGTACCTTCTCACTCAGTTTCAACCCAACCAATCATTACCAGCAAGAGTATTCATGCAATTGCTAGGGATGATGGCGTCTTGCATTGTAATTGTTCCCCACGCAAGACTTCACATGCGTCCCCTTCAAGAATGCTTAGCAAGTCAGTAAAACCAGTCCCATGGTCAGTTGACCGATCTAGTGTTGGTAGATGGCAGCACCCATCGCTCTGCAGGGGTGGAACCCACAAAATGTATCCAAAGGGCGGCCCTTTCTCGACCCTGTTCCACAGACAGTGCTAAGAGCAGACGCATCGCTCACTGGTTGGGTCGCTCACCTACAGAATCATACAATCCAAGGGTTATGGAGTCTAAAGTACAAGAGTCTCCATATAAATCACCTAGAGCTAGTAGCAGTGTTTCAAGTGCTCAGAGCTTTTCAAACTCACCTCATAGGCAAAGCAGTCCTTGTCCGCACAGACAACATGACAGCGATGTACTATATAGAGAAACAAGGCGGGACATACGCTCTCCAACGGTCACGCCTAGCACAAGCCATTTGGAAATGGGCTATACACCACAAAATGTGTCTCCTAGCAGAACATCTTCAGGAGTAAACAATCAGATTGCAGACCTTCTCAGCAGACAGAGACAGCAAATCCACGAGTGGGAACTTCATCCCCAGATTCTCCTCACCTACTTTCAGGAATGGGATTTCCTCACATAGACTTGTTCGCCATAGCAGAAAACGCAAAATGCCCAAGCTTCACTCCAGGTTTCCACATCCGCTCTCCAAAGGCAATGCCCTATGGATGAACTGGTCAGGGATATTCGCTTACGCTTTTCCGCCTCTCCCACTCATTCCCATAGTAGTTCAAAAGCTCAGACAAACATCCCTCAAACTGATTCTCATAGCTCCCACATGGGCACGTCAGCCTTGGTTCACCACTCTGCTGGAGCTCCCATTAGTTCCACACCAAAAGCTGCATCTCAACTCCAGTCTCCTCACTCAGAGCCATGGAGAAATAAGGCATCCAAATCCTAAAGAACTCAACCTAGCGATTTGGCTCCTGAAGTCAGAGTTTGGTTATTTACAATTACCACCAGACTGTATGAATATCCTAAAAGAGGCTAGAAAGCCTACTACAAGGGCATGTTATGCAGCAAAATGGAAATGATTGGTTATCTATTAAAACAATGATAATATCAATCCTCTTGATGCTTCAGTGCAAAACATCATCTATCTCTTACATTTACAGCAATCTGGACTAGCCTATACATCTATTCGATTGCATCTAGCTGCAGTAGCTGCATACTTACTGTTAGACGGGGCACCATTGGCTTGGGTCTCCCTTCCATTTTTCGCTGTTGTCTCCTCCGTTTTGCTCTTGTTAGATGCTCTGAGCGCTGTGCCACTGCCCTTCAGTGCCACAGCGCAGATGCTCCCTGTGTAAATATGACATGTGAATTGGTATATCCCTGATTGGCTTATTTGGTTTACCTGTTAGTCCCTAGTAGCGTGGCCTGTGAGTGCCCAGGGCTGGTAAACCGAATGCTGCCGGTGGGCCTGCAGCGCTGGTTTGCGCCACCCACAGAAGCAGCTTTTAAAGTGTGTCTCAGACCTGCCACTGCAGAGTCTGCGTGCAGTCCAGAACTGCCATCTTGGCTGTGAAGTGCACCCACTTCCCAGCCCCTGCACCTTCCCTTGGCATCATGTAAGTCACCCCTATGGCAGGGTGCTTTGTATGTGTAAGGTAGGACATGCCTTGGTGTGTATAGCATGTCCTGGTAGTGAATTACACCCAATTTCGTTTTTCACTACTGTAAGGCTACCTGTTCCCCATAGGCCAGGATGGGCAGTGTGGCTATTACATCCTATAGTCCTAACTGACCCCAGGAACATGGTAGAAAAACGAATTTAGTATGCCTGAGCTCAGAATATTAAAATACATCTTTTAGGAAAGTTTATTTTTATATTCTGTGTTTGAAAATACCACTTTTAGAAAGTAGGTGTTTTCTTGCCTAAGCCTTCCAGTGTGCTCTGCTGTTATGTGTATTGGCTGTCTGGTTTTGGAGGGACAGGGCAGGCTGAGCCAGACCTGGGTTGAATAGAGAGATCTGCGTTTGGAGTATGGGGAGGGGTAGCTCCTTGACTTGAATAGGGCTGCGCCTGGCAAGGTGAATGATGGCTCCACCTCCTACTGTGCGTCTGATAGCAGATCCCCTCTTCCTGAAAGAAAGGATGCAGCCTGGTAAACAAAGTGCTCCAGGACTGAACAGAACTGGTTCTGGCTAGGCTCAGTGACTTGTAGCTTTTGAGAACAAAGACTTTTGGGGTATAAATATCTGTGCTGAAACCCCTACAAAGTGTATTGCTCCTGGACATCAAGACGAACCTCTGTCCGTGTAACTGAAGGAATCTGCAGGAGGTGACTGTCCTTGTGCTTGTGTGCTGTTTCTTGGATTGGCCTGCAGTGGTTACCATTGGACTTTGAAAGAGAGGGAAAAGGACTTTTTTTTTAGAGAAACTTTGATTCATCTTGCTAAAGCAATCACCCAAGGGCTAGAAGAGAGCTAGCCTCCTGTCGAAGTCTCAGGCACATCAGACTTCACCACCAGCCTCCTGATTCCTCCCAGCGAGGATTTCTATCTACAGGTGAGGCTCCTGTGAGTTCCAGGGCCTCTAGTTCTACTACAGAGAAGAGAGCGCTGAAATCGTCGCTAACGCCCGTGTACGAGCCGCTGCAGCCGAACGCGGCTAGAAAATCATCGCGCTGCTGCCGCTGAGCGCCCGCACCCAAAGATCATCGCACCGCACGTTTGCGGGCTTCCAAGTGCTCGCAACCAAAGATCAGCGCACCAAGAGCATCGCTTCACGACATCGCAGCGCGTACGCCGGGCGTCCGTCATTTCCCCCGCACCAGGACCGTCGCTCCCTCACGGAGTGCCACTTCTTCATACCACAACCTGATCGCACACGCATCCAGATCGCTGCATTGCCCCCTCCCTTGCGGCAAGGATTTATCGCATCGCCGGCCTCGCGTGCAGGAAGTCTTCGCCACCGCTTCTTGCGACCATTTGTTGATTTTGCTACGATATCCATGTACTTTGTAAGTAAAAGGGTCGCAGAGACCACTGCTTTGAACTGAACCCCTCTTGGCGCACGTTGAACTATTTTTGCAGCATTTCAAGAGTAACCCTATTTTTACTGTATTGTGGCTTTTGATCGTTATTGGTCTTGTGATACGTCTATATATAAAGATACTTATTTTTGATAATTACTCGTGTGGTGTCCCTTTGTAGTGTTCCTCACTGTGTTACTGCGTATGGTCATAAATGCTTCACACACTGCCTCTGAGATAAGCCTAGCTGCTCGTGCTACGTTACCACAGGGTTGAGCAGGGGTTATCAAAGGGTGTAGCCCTCTCACTCTGACTTAGGAAGAAGGGTCCCTACTTGGACAGTGGCCAGCCATTGCCAACTAGAGACCCCCATTTCTAACACTTACAAAACAGACAACACTTATCTCTGTTCAGAGTACCAGTGATTAAAGCCTTTATGGAGGGATTAAAAAGAGTAATACCACCAAGAGTCACGCCTGCACCAGTATGGAACTTAGTCCTTACTAGGCTAATGGGCCCACCTTTTGAACCAATGCACAGGTGTCAATTACAGGTCCTCTCATGGAAGATTGCTTTTCTCATTGCAATCACTTCACTAAAGAGATTTGGTGATAATTTTTTATTGCACAATTAATCAAAATCATTGCAATCAGGCCATATAAAAAAACAATATAAAGTGCATATATTTCGATATTTTAAAAAAGTATATAAAAGATTTTATCACTTTGTTATTCTAAAATTTAAAAGGTTTAAACACCGCTTAAGCGACTATGAACCTGAAGCTTTAAAACACTTGGCACTGCAGTATAGGTTATAGTTCTGTGTGATGGCCGGAATCCAAAACTGGTTTTACTGCCGTCCAATATTTCATGACTCGTGCTGCCAGCTGCACTGATTCACCTTTCTTGCACTCAACCAGGGCAGCATGACATGTCCGTATATTTAAAACACGCCAAATAGGGCGAAGCCAAAATATTCTCAGTGTGCGTAGTTTCTTGCAGACGCACAGTATGTGGCTTAGAGATTCCTCTACTGCTCCGCATGCTCGGCACTGAGTAGCTACAGTCTCTTTGTACCCTCGCCCATATTTATATGCCAACAATGGAATCAAACCGAACCGTAACTTCATTAATTGACGCTTCATTATTGGATTTAAGGGGGAGGACAGGTAATGTGGCAAAGTCCCACTATTATGGAGTTTTAATGCCCAGCTTCCATGACTTAAGTTTTTCAAAGTTTTGTATCACTGTTGGCTGACAGTAACTTCGCCTGTTTTGTCAACAGTCTCGCTGTAACTTCGCCTGTTTTGTCAACCGTCTCGCTGCCGCCGATATGGGTATAGGGGCTGACCATATTTCCTTTGCTTCCAATACCTCAACACAATTAGCTAGAAATTCAGACCATGTGGACCCTCGGGTGTTTATCATTGTCCAGATGTTTTTCTTTAATGTGTTATCCCGGGCTTGTTTGGCTTTTAGACAATAGGCTATGAATCTAGCCTTCAGGATCCACTTTTGAGATGAAAGGTTGAATTCCCTACGTGTTTGCGCATGTGAGGTAGCGGTCGGTAAAAAGAAGACTTTACGGAAACAGGCTGACTGAGCTCTGTCCAGCCATGTTGTCATCTTATTTTTGAAGGCTATTGCACCATGGGCTACTGACGGTTAAAACTTTTCCCCCATTATTTGGATTAAGGGAGTGAGATCAGGTGAACCGTAGGCTTTCCTTGCTCTACAGAACGTCCTCCAAAGAGTGAGCCGTTCCTTGCATTGCAGTGATATGAGCGGACGGCCGTCCTTTGTGATCGATCCACACTCCTAAGTACTTGTAGGCAGTGACTATCTCAATAGGTTTACCTTCAATGTTCCATGCATCTTTCCTTTTTGTCGCGAGATTATCATTGCCTTTGTTTTTGCCGTGTTTATTTTAAAATTGTTCTCTGCATTATAAAGACAATGCAGTTAACAGCTGCTGTAATCCAATCGGGGTTTGATCGAGCAATATTTTGTCCGCATATTGGAGCGATTGAATTTTGGTTTCGGCTAGTTTGGGAGGAAAAGCTCGGGCTTCAGCCAAACATTCAGGTAAATCGACCAAGTACAGATTAAAAAGCGTTGGGGCCAATAAGCAACCTTGCTTTAAACCTTTATTGGTTTGTATTTTTTTAGTGGCAGACCAGGCTGTAGTGACTCTAATCTTGACCAGGGGTCCGAATATAGAGCAATCAGTGCTGCTAAGTGCGAATTGTCAATGCCCCAATTTTTAAATTTCATCCACAGTCGCGGGCGCGACACACTATCAAAGGCGGTTTGGAAATCGATATATGCAAGATACAGAGCCCTGCCTTTTTTTGTCAATGTTGTCTCAATCAGATTGGACATACAAATCAAGTTGTCTTCGATGTGTGATCCCTTTTGGAAACCTGTTTGCGTGTAAGCGACCAGTTTACGCGCTTCCGCCCAAGACGTCAGCTCTTGTAGCAGTATACTAGCGTAGCATTTCCTATCCACATGTAGGATTGCGATCATTCGGTAATTTTCCGGGATCGATCTTGAGCCTTTTTTGTGTATTGGGACAAGAAGGGATCCCCTCCATGACTCGGGGATACTTCTTCCCAACCTATACTCCCAGAATAAAGGCGCCATGATTGTTGCCCATTTACGTGCCATCCCTTTAAAGACTGTGGGTGGAATACCATTGGGACCCGGCGTACCTCCAGAACGCATTTTTTAATGAGGCGCATGACTTGGTCGGATGTAATTTCTTTTCGGTCATGGGAGAGTTCTTGTTACTCCATGACCCGATATACGTTGTTAATGTTCCTCATAAGAGGAATTGTGCCATTGTTACTGGATGTCTCCACATAGAGAACTTCTATGTCATTTTCCCATGCTGTAGGCGAGATATTTGTGATTGTAGGGCGCTGGGTGGATCTACAGCAGTTATTCATCCAATTCCAGAAACGCTTCTGGTC
Source organism: Calotriton arnoldi (assembly GCA_963921515.1). Lineage (NCBI taxonomy): Eukaryota > Metazoa > Chordata > Amphibia > Caudata > Salamandridae > Calotriton > Calotriton arnoldi. The sequence continues at coordinate 483,331 of CAWUFW010001967.1, read as the reverse complement.
TTGTGATTTTATAATTTCATATGCTTTACTCCAATGGTTTTCTTCAATCATTCTCGTATAGGAGAATCTCGCTTTTCTATATTCTCGGCGGATATCTATACATTTTGCCTTTAAAGATCTATGTTCGGGCGCCTCCTTAGTGGTTTTGCGCATGATATTATTTAGTTTGCGTTTTATTGTCGACATTAGTAGTTTTTGTTTTGTGAGATGTTCGTTTTTTGGGGGAAACTGGTTGGGTCTTGAGTTTGTCACCGTTGTTAATTTTTCCCTTGTTTCTTCCAAGAGTAGTTCCCATGATTTGGTTATGGGCAATTCGCCATTACCCTGGGTTACTTTGTTCAATAGAGTTTCCACTTCTGAATTGATTTTTTCTTGGTGTTCTATCGCCCACTTTATTTTGTTTATTGGTTCTAGTTTTTCCTCCTCACCAATCATTTCGATTCTTGGGCGGCGACATTGCGAGGATATATCACAGGTGATAATTGCGTGGTCACTTGCCACAGTTGGTGTTGCAGAGAAGTCCTGAATTGAGTGGAAATGGGCAATCGAGATCCAGATGTTGTCCAGTGTAGCCAGTCTAAAGTGTGAGAAGTGCGTATAAGCTGCTGGCAAGTCAGCGGCTGATCTACTGTTTAGGATTCGGAGGCCCAGGTGATTAAAAAGAGCTGACATAATAATATTTTCGTTGGTACTGGCAGCTTATATCTGGAATAGACCAGGCAGAGTCGTCCAGGGTTACCAGAGGGGAGTTTAGATCTGAGGCCATTAAATTAGCATTAAAGTCTCCCATTATCATCCCTAGGTCATCTGGGCACTGGGAATGGAGGTCACTTATTGTTGGTAGCATTCTACTTGGGGTTGCTTCTCGTTTGATCTTTGATGGATGAAGATAAATGCAACCTAGGATCATGGTTTGTTCAACCTGGGTTTGCATGCCTGGTTTTAGCCACTTTTCCTTAACAAAAATATAATCTCCACTTCCCTCACTTATCAGCGTTACCTGAGCGGCCAGATTGTTTTTAACGTAAATGGCTACCCCACCCGAGGCGTGGCCACCTACTTGGGATGCTGTGGCGTGTGATTCATAGACTATGTAGTCCAGCCATGGTGTTGAGCATAGAGCCCAGGTTTCCTGTACCGCGATGATATCGTAACTGGAGGTGTTGGATTGCGTCCCTTTTATCTTCATCGGCCGTTAGACCCCTAATGTTCCAGGAGCAGATTTTCAACTTGGAAGGAGTTGGTGAACTTCAGGCATTAACTATTCAAGAGCCTTCCTTTCAGCTTCACAAAGACAGTGGTTCTTCAAACCAATCCCAAATTTCTTCCTAAAGTATTTTCTGCTTTTCATATCAATCAGTCAATTGAGTTACCTGTGTTCTTTCCTCAACCTGATTCTGTAGCAGAACGAGCTCTACACACACTAGATGTTAGAAGAGCTCTACTATATTATGTAGAAAGAACACAAGAAGTTTGCAAGACAAAACAGCTTTTTGTTGTTTTTCGCCACCACACAAAGGCAATACCATCTAAATCAGGCATAGTAAGGTGGATCGTGAAATGTATCCAAACATGTTATGTTAAAGAAAAGAACTCTAATAATACCCCCTAAAGAGCATTCCACTCGCAAAATAGGCACTACTGTGGCCTTCTTAGGGAATATTCCCCTAGCTGACATCTGTAAGGCAGTAACATGGTCTACACCGCACGCATTCACCAAACACTGCTGTGTAGATGTGTTAGCGAGGCAGCAAGCTAATGTAGGCCAGGCAGTACTTAAAACACTTTTTCAAACAACTGCAACAGCTACAGGTTAGCCACCCCTTTGGGAGTATACTGCTATATAGTCTATGCAAAGCATGTGATCTACAGCTCACATGCCTCGAACGGATAATGTTACTTACCCAGTAAGCATCTGTTCTTGGCATGTAGAGCTATAGATTCACATGCGCTCACCCGCCTCCCCGGGTACCTATAGTTGTTGCAGTTTCTTACTTTACATACATACGCATGGACATCTCTATTCTACACTTAGTAACTCCATTCTCACCCTCTGCGGGAAAACAATCTAACAATGGAGTCGATGCCCATGCGCACTATCACCGAAAGGAGGAGTCGCCTTACCTTGTGACTGGAAAGACTTCTTCGAAGAAAAACAACTTGCAAACATCTGGACCCAACACTAGATGGCAGGAGTATGCAAAGCATGTGAATCTACAGCTCTACATGCCAAGAGCAGATGCTTACTGGGTAAGTAACATTATCCTTTCTCCTTCATTGTTGCTTCCTCCTGCACACTCTCGTCCTTGCTTGCTCATCTCCCCATCCCCTCCTGCTTCCCTGCTTGACCCGTCCCCCCACTACCTCCCTCTGCGCTGGTGCTTTTATTTATTTTTTGCACAATCCGATGGTATGGGAGCACTTGTTCCATCCTCCATCTTGATAGTGCTAACACCAGATGATGTTTTTGGAGCGCTTTAAGTGTTCACCAGTTACATTACACATTGACACATTCATCGTCGTATGCAGGGTGAAGTGTAAGGGATTTTCACAGAATCACAAACTGTTCAGCCCACCCAGAGATTCGAATATGGTTCCCCAGTTACCCTGTCGGCGGCTCTAGACGTTACGCCACATCCTCGTTTCACTTCAAAGCTCCTCAACTGTTTTTCACTATCTCTTCCACATTTGTTCAGCAAGACCATGTCAAAACCGAACAAGCCTTGGCAAAGTCACTAGATCTCTGCAATGCCCGAGCTATTGGCCTTGTCAATGTGAATGTCTTTTAGTCATGTTGTCTATCAGTGCATCTACTGTTCAGCATGGCTCAAAGTGAGGCGCTATGATGCGGCCAGCGCAGGCTACGTCATGGTGCCTTTTTATGTTGGGAGGGGCAGGACAATAAACTCAATATGCGGGCGAAGAGACTAGGCATCTGGTCAACATCCTGTGATTCAGGGCTTTCAGTGACTTTTAGCCATGCTGAACAACAGATGTACTGTTAGGCAGCATGGCTAAAAGACATTCACATTGACAAGGCCAATAGCTCGGGCATTTGCTAAGACCTATAGGCTTTGCCACTGCTTGTCTTATACAGTATTTGATTCAAGTGAACCAGAGTAAGATTCCATCATCAAATCACAATGTAACATCCCTTCAGTAATATAAATAGCAAGTATAATTGTATCAAAAACACTACATTGAAAATATGAGGAATCCTAATTAATGGAAGAAAAAAAAATATCACAATATTAAATAAAAAGACTAGGGTTAAAACAACTGTGATCTTAATCCTTAGCCTCCTAAACTGTGCCCAAATGAAGTTCGACGTTCAGAATTTTTGGTTGAAGTTTTTTCTCAGAAGCGAATTGGGATTGCAGATATCAGATCTCTTAATGTTCTGAAAAACCATATCTGATAGAGACCGCTAGCTGCAGATTCCTTACCTTTAAACTTCCAGGCGTCAGACTGGATCTGGAAGATTTGTCTTCGCAGTACTCCTGCGCGCTGGTAGGTGGCGTCGGTCGACTTCGCGTGACGTTGACGTCGTGTTCGTCGTCGTGATGTCTGCGTCATCAATATAACCGCTACTCCTGCGTGCTGACGTCAGTTCTATTCTTTCTCCACCAGTCGGCGCCGATCCGTTGAAGAGAGCTAACCCCTGTCATTTTTTGACAGACTTTTTTCGACTTTTTGTCGACTTTGTAGATGTATTTAGGAGTCCTGTCGGTTAAGAAGACTTTGGGGTTCAAGCCATGTGGCGACTGTTACTACGCCTTGTCGATTATGGACCCCCATTTAGTTTGCCTCTGGTGCCTGGAGCGCGACCGTGACTCCAAGCCGTGTTCCGACTGCCAGGCCATGGCGCCGAAAGCTTTGAGGGAGCGGTCCCTAAAGCTTCTCGCAGCCCCACGCCCAGCACGGTGGAGGTCGCCTCGTCGGTCTTGATCCCGGTCTCGGTCGAGAGGAAGGTCCGAGCACCGCTCCGGTGAATCGAAGTCCGGTAGGAGGCACCACAAAAAGCACAAGAAGTCAAAGTGGGCTTCGACTTCTCCCTGCCCGTCTCGCGACGTGCGGAGGAACCTTGGCATTTGAGGTCCCGTTCTGCGGAGCGGGTGCCTGGGTCGGCTCCACGTTTACCTCCCTTTCTGGGTCCGGGAGTGACCCCTGCCCAGCTGAAAGAGTTTTATGATGCCATGTGCGCCATATTTGGGTGGCCTGACCTTGCCGATGTGCCTTGGGCTCTGCAGGCTCAGAAGATGGAGGGGCCCCGTAGTTCCCATGCCGGCAGCTTTGGCGCCATGGCCTCCGATTGGACCCGTTCCTGGGTCTGAACCAACGGCGGTTGCACATCCACAGCGATCTTCCCAGGCGTTGCGCCCGGCTCCGAGGTCCTCGCCTTCGTCGGCGCCCACCGGCGGCTCCTCCCGATCCTCATTGCTGACGACAGAGCCGGTCGGGCGTCCCCCAACGCCAAGACTGGCACCGACTGAGCCGTACGGCTCCATGCTGTTCACCCTGCCCTATACTTTAGGTTTAGAGATGGAGGAGGAGGATTAGGAGGGGGAGCAGGATCCCTTAGAAATCCCGCACCAGCAAGATGTGGACTGGTACGAGGACCTGGGTGATGCCAGTGGTTTGGACACCTCCCCAGACTCTGGCATGCTTTCCCCTACTACCCTGGCTCCGTAGGAGGGAGCATCTTTTGCCATGGTGGTGTGTAGGGCTGTGGAGGTCCTTGACCTGCAGCTTCCTACAGTGTTGGTCAAGACTAACGTCTTGACAGAGGTCCTGCAGCCTGGGGTCTCCAGCTTGGAACCCCTACTGCCCTTCGAGGCCTTAACAGACGTCCTTCTGGGGACCTGGTCCAAACCCAGCACAGGGTCTCCTGTGAATCGGACGATCGCCCGCTGTCATCGCCCTGCACCGGGCAACCCACTTTTCCACCCCACCCACCCACCCAACTCCTCAAAGCTTGGTGGTCCAGGCTTCCACTTCTCGAGTTGCGTTCCCTTCCGCACACCCGTACAGGGAATCCAGGAGACTTGAGAACTTCAGAAAGAAAATGTTTTCTTCCGCCAGTCTGGCATTGCGGTCGGTGAACACTGCATGCCTTTTGGGCCATTACTCCCATTTGATATGGGATACGGTTTGGCAGGTGCTGCCCAGAGTCTCGGAGGAGGACCGGGCTCTACTTTTCCGAGCTATCTCAGACGGGAGAGATTCAGCGAAGTTCGCCATCAGATGTGGTTTGGACACGACGGACTCGCTAGGCAGAGTGATTTCCATGACGGTGGCCGTTCGTCGCCACGCCTGGTTGAGAACGTCTGTTTTTTCGGGGGATGTCCAGGCTAACCTCATGGACATGCCCTTTGATGACTCACGTCTCTTGAGAGACATGGCGGATGCTGCCCTTGAGCGCTTCAAAGACTCGCGGGCCACAGCCAAGTCTTCCGGTCTCACCACAACCCCTAGGGCCTCATCCGCTTTTCGCTCCTTTCGTGGCTACGAAAGGGGCTATCAGCCGCGCCAACCCTATTCCGGCCAGAGGGCCCCGCAAGTTCAGCAACCTCTGCGGGGCCATGGGCGTGGTTCACCCCGGCCCGTGGGTCGGAAAACGAGAAGTCTAGCCAAGCCACGATCCCTCCAACTCCACCACAAAACCTTCCTCGTCCTATCCCCCAGGATCACTCTCAACCAGTTGGTGGCAGAGTACTCCATCATCTCCACCACTGGCGAGACATTACATCAGACAGGTGGGTGATGCAAATATTCAGAAGGAGCTATTCTCTCTCCTCTGAGACTGCTCCTCCATCTATGCCTCCAGTGTACGATCGGCTGACGGAGGATCGTCTTGCTTTACTCCACAAGGATGTCAAGACTCTTGGCCAAGGGAGCTATAGAGAGGGTTCCCGAAGGACGCAGTGGTTATTATTCCCGCTAGTTTCTTGTCCCAAAGAAGGATGGAGGCCGTCGTCCTATCCTAGACCTCAGAGCCCTCAATTACTTCCTCAAGAAGGAAAAATTCAAGATGCTCACTCTTGCTCAGGTCCTGTCTGCCTTGGACTCAGGAGACTGGATGGTAGCGCTGGACTTGCAGGATGCCTATTTTCATATCCCCATTCTGCCTGCCCATCGTCGCTACTTGCAGTTCACGGTGGGCCAGGAACACTTTCATTTTGCGGTGCTCCTCTTTGGCCTCACCAGCGCCCCTCGGGTGTTCACAAAGGTGATGGCGGTGGTTGCAGCCCATCTGCGGAGATCAGGGGTTCCAGTGTTCCCCTATCTCGATGACTGGTTGTTGAAGGCTTGCTCGCCCCAAGCATGTGTCTCTCAGCTCCAGGCTACGGCGAACCTCCTGCATTCGCTGGGGTTCACTATCAACGTGCTGAAGTCACACCGACTCCCTGTCAGATGCTCCTTTTCATTAGAGCGGTTCTGGACACGGTGCAGTTTCGGCCTTATCCTCCCAAACGGCGAGTCCAGGATATTCAGGCTATGATACCTATGTTTCAGCCTCTATTCTGGATTCCAGTGAGAATGACTCTGAGGCTGCTGGGCCTCCTGCATCCTGCTAGTGACCCATGCACGGTGGCACATGCAGGCTCTGCAGTGGGACCTGAAGTTCCAATGGGCACAGCATTGAGGAAATCTCACCGACCTGGTTCAGATTTCAGAGGGTACTGCGAGAGACCTGCAGTGGTGACTAACAGACCGCGATTGGTTCAAGGGCAGACCCCTCTCCCTTCCCCACCCAGATCTCACAGTAGTGACGGATGCGTCCCTTCTGGGAAGGGGCGGCCATCTGGGAGAGGTGGAGATCAGAGGACTCTGGTCTCCGGTGGAAGCCAAGCTCCAAATTAATCTGTTGGAGCTGTGGGCGATCCGATTGGCACTGAAAGCCTTTTTATCGTCAATAAAGGGAATGCTCGTTCAGGTGTTCACGGACAACACCACAGCCATGTGGTACTGCAACAAACAGGTCGGGCCGTGGACTCTGTCAAGAGGCCCTGTTTCTCTGGACTTGGCTGGAACAACACGGCATTTCCCTGGTGTTTCAACACCTGGCTGGTTCTCAGAATGCCAGAGTGGATGAGCTCAGCCAAAGGTGCCTTGCGGATCACGAAAGGCGCCTCCATCCGGAGGTGGCACAAGGTCTCATTCAGCAGTGGGGAGAGCCTTGGTTAGATCTGTTCGTCTCCGAAGAGAACGCTCAGTGTACGCAGATTTGTGCGTTGGAGTTTCCAAGGTGGCTCTCGCTCAGCGACGCTTTTCGCTGCGAGTGGAGCTCAGGCCTCCTATACGCCTTTCCACCCATACCACTCCTGCCCAGAGTGCTAAAAACGATCAGGAGTGACTGGGCACAAGTTATTCTTGTGGCTCCGGACTGGGCACGCAGAGTTTGGTATCCCTAGCTTCTAGACATGAGCATCGATCCTCCGATCAGGCTGCCCCTTCGGGAGGATCTTCTGTTGCAGCAGCAGGGGAGGGTTCTGCACCTGAACCTGTCCACTCTCCGCCTCCTTGCGTGGAGATTGAGCGGTGACAGTTGACCGCTTTCGACCTCTCTCCCGAAGTCTGTGAGGTTATTTTGGCAGCCAGTCTTCCCTCCACAAAGTCGGTATATGCCTGCCGATGGAACCAATTTTGTAAATATTGTACAGACCCGTCTATTGACCCCCTATCTGCTCCTTTATCTGAAGTCCTACTGTTTATACTTTCTTTGGCCCAGCAGGGCTCAGCTCTGGACACATTGAAGGGCTATCTTTCGGCCCTTTCCTCTTTTCTTCGACTGCCTGATCAGCCCTCTCTTTTCAAATCTCCTCTGGTGCCGAGATTTTTTAAGTGGTTAACCCACTTGTTTCCTTCACCTTTTATTATGCCACAGTGGGACCTTAATTTGGTTCTTACCTTCTTGATGTGTGCACCGTTTGTGCCGCTGCACAACTCCCCTCTGCGGTTGCTCACCATCAACACAGCTTGTTTGGTGGCAATAACCTCTGCCAGGAGGGTGAGTGAGCAGCAGGCACTGTCTTCACAGCCTCCTTACCTGATGGCCTTTCTGGACAACGTGGTGCTCCGCACAAGGGCATCCTTTCTGCCTAAGGTGGTTACACCCTTCCATATGGGGCAGTCGGTTACTCAATCCACCTTCTATGCACCTCCGCACCCTTCCAAGGGTCTCCATCGTCTGGACCTAAAAAGAGCGTTATCGTTCTACCTCGATTGAGCCAGAGTGTTCTGGGTGGATGACAAACTCTTTATAGGGTTTGTGGGTAAAAAGAAAGGCGGTGCTGTCCAAAAGAGGACTTAGCGAAGAAAGATCCCCCTGAATGACTTGGGGGCCCATTCCACCAGTGCAAAAACGGCCACCACAGCTCTTCAGCGTGGCGTTCCCGTTTCTGATATCTGCCAAGCTGCTATATGGGCGTCTCTGCAGACGTTCGCCAAACACTACTGCCTGGATTCCCAGGTTCGCAGAGGAAGCCTGTTTGGTCGCTCTGTTTTGCAGGATTTTCTGGTCTAAGCCGTTCCTCCTCCAAGGATGGTATTGCTTGGGTATCTGTTCAAAGGTAAGGAATCTGCGGCTAGATGTCTCTATCAGATTGACAAGTTACTTACCTTCCACCTTATCTGGCAGAGACATGCTCTAGCCGCAGATTCCTTATCGACCCACACATCCTCCCTGCACTGCGGAATTGGTTTTAAGTGTCAGGGATGTACCCCTTCAGGGCCCTAGTTCATTTTTTTAACACACCATGGTCAGTCACTTCATGGCTTTGCGCTTCTGGTGTGGAAACCGTGAAAAGTACTGATGTCAGCGTCCCAGTGTGGCGGTTATATTGATGGCACGGAGTCGACCGACGCCACCTACTGGCGCGCAGGGTACTGCTAAGAAAAATCTTCTGGATCCAGCCTGATGCCTGGAAGTTTAAAGGTAAGGAATCTACGGCTAGATCATGTCTCTACCAGATATGGGGTTACTGAAGGTAAGCAACTTGCCCAACAGGAATCATGTTATAAAATCTATAACCAATCTATCTTCGGTCTACAGTTGCTGGCCTCTGTCTACCCTACCTTATCATAAATATATCACACACGAGTATTATCTGATTTTTCAATGGTTTATCATTCCTTTTTTCATATACCTTGGGTCCGATGAAATCTATCTTTAAATACATTTTTATCAATTCCGATGGAGGAGTTTGAATACTGTAATAAAATGTACGAATTCAAAGTTCTACCTTAATTCACTGTAGTGATTTAATAACCTATTTTTAACATTCTCTTTCCATAAGGGCCACTGATTATGTATTTCTGGTAGGAACCGTAAGTTTTAATTGTTTTTAAGATGCTCCAAGACTACCTTAACCTAAGCACATACTTCTTTATAACTCAGATTCCTTCTGGGTTTAGTGTTTATTTTTAACCTGCTTAGAGCATAGACAAATATAAAGATAGCAACACTTACATTAAATATACCAGTTTCATCTATACCAAAGGGACAATGTTTTAATTTCACTATGATTAGCTTCTTGTTTTTGAGCTGGGGTTATAGAGAAGTGGATTATTTTAGTGTGCATTATTTAGTTTGCAAAGCATCCCTTGCAGCACTAGTTGTAGGAACACTAAGTACGGGGTACAAATGGAGATAGAAGCATATCTACTATAGATACTATTCATAGGATGAGTCTACACCGACCTCTGCTCCCTTGTAGTCCTACAACAAAAAAGGTAGTATTTTGTGCACAAGCAACTGCTAAAGAAGTTACACCCACATTGAGAAGAAATATAAACCTTCTCCCCAAGATTCACAGTAATTTAGATCTTATGTGAAACCAGAACTCCTTATAGTTACCACATTTATGAAAATGATGCAAATAACTACGACACCTGGTCAACCACCAGATAAAGACGTTAAGTGTCTTGAAGAATTTTGAAGGGAAGTAGAAAGAGGGGCTACTGCAATAGCATGTAGCAAACTGTGATGCGCTGCTAAACAGATTTGCCCCTCAGTAGTGGGAGCAGATGGAAGAGGTCAGCACTTAACCCGAACAGTATCAAAAGAGAGGCAAAGCTATAGGTAAAGAGGGAGCACCTGTTTGACCGCTGCATTATACTCAGTTGACACTGCAGAGAGGTCGTTCACAGATGTCGTCTTGCATAGACTCGCATAGTAAAGCTAGCACTACAGTGCACTCCAACCAAGAGGTTGTAGGGAAGGGACACTGAACAGAAGAGACACTGTAGTCACCCTTTTCATACATCAGTGCAAAGGGAGGGTGAAGGAACCTTATAGGAGCTGTCACAATGGCTGTGCCCAGCAAATACATTACTTCCTCATTCCACAAACTAGAAGTCCATATCTACAGATAAATCAATATTAAATGTCATCATTGGATATTTCATAGATTTCCTTAAATAAAAAAAAAGAAACACAGTAAAACCAAAGAGCCAACATTACAAGGCAAATTCTTATAGAATTTGTAACCGGAAGCGAAGCAGATATTAAAAAAAAAAAAAAAATTAGGTAACAGCTGAAGATCCTCCAAAAGAGAGAGGTTTAGGAGTATGCTTAGTACACTTACTGATACCTTTACATTAACCACAATGGTTCGTGTGCGATTTTTACACCAGTTTATCAAAATGCAAAAATGCAAGAGACAACCCTTCAGGAGGCTATTCAAGCACTGGAGGAGCAGCATTACCTAGACACCATAGACCTTAAAGATACTTACTTTCATATCATTATACAGAAGGTACTTCAGGTTTGTAATGAAAGATGTTTATGATCAATTCAAGGTGTAACCTTTTGGGATGAGATCAGTACCAAGAGTCTTTTACAAATATATTGGAATCCCATGTAAGAAGTGAATCTATTCTTGTATACCCATTTCTGTACGATTGGCTAGTAAGGACAAGTTCCATCCAACAATGCCACTAGAACATAAAAAGCGTAATGAGTCTACTGTATCAGCTTGGATTCATAGTCTGTATGAAGAAATCGTCCCCTTAACCAAAAGAGGAGAAAATCTTTATTCGTAGCTTGTGTTGGCTGCTGATGAACATGCTATGCACACTCCTGCCATCTAGTGTTGGGCTCGGACTCTGCGAGCTGTGGTTCTTGAGAAAAGTCTTTATGGTCAACGTTGTGCGTCGCCTCCCCTCCTCCTCGAGGTGTTGCGCATGTTCAATGGATGCTTTGTTAAATTGTTTTTTTCCGCCATCGGGCTTGGACAGACTGCGTCGGAACTCTACAGTTTCGACACACATACGGCCTACGGAGGAAAACAATTCAGTGATTGAAGATCAAGGACAAATACTGACACGGCTCTAGCAATTCTTTGAAACGTGAATTAAAAGAAGTGAAAGAGCCAAACATCCACATTGTCGACAGCCATGCCCGTCGGGAATGTTTGTCTCCGGGTAATGCAGATGAAAAAAGGTCTATTAAGGAGGTGCCCTTGATGTGGGGCGAAGTATGCATATTCCGATACCCACAAGGTCTATAACCTGTGTCTGTTGCTGGAGCTTAAGGAGCAGAAATGCGCTGTGTGCAACCTCTTTAAGAACAAAAAGACCTTACGAAGTAGACTAGATCGACGCCTAGCCAACACGATGGAGATGGCAGCCAAGGCGGAATTCTCCCACAATGAATCTCACAGCAAAGGGTGAGATAGAAACCGAGGCACTGGTCCAAGAGGGCTATGTCATCGCCAGCCCCTATTACTTCGCCATCGATGAAGACAGCGAAGAAGCAAAGTTGGATGTGCAGGTCGGCAGACGTGGTGCAGCAGACTCCGCTTCCATGACAGGGGCCGAAAACTAAGACCACGCCAAGGGCCGTGAGTACTACCGCCCCACTCCAAAGTAAGACAATCTTACACCAACCTCCCCCCTCCATGGCACGCCACAGCCCTCAGGCTCTGGTTGACACAGAGCTAGCCTCTCGATCCCAATCTGGCAAAAAGGCCAAAAGAGAGAGAGGATACAGACACAAGGTAACCATCGGTGCCGAAACATGCATCAACCTCGACACATGTTGACAAAACACAAGACCTTCGCATCGGACAAACAATCGGGGCCGAAACACCGATCAGAATCATCGCATTCCAAACAAAAGTAAACTCCGCCAAAGACAAGGGGTACTTCGACACAGAAGAAAACCTTGCAGACAACAACAAAAGGGAAGGCGGGCGCTTTCCTCAGCAACATCGTCAACAATGCCAGAGAAGGCAGAAAAAACAATACAAAAAGGACTTCAACTTGAAGAACAGGGAAATATTTTTGAAGGCTTGCAAAAAATCGTGAAAACAGAATTAAGAGCCAACCAAAAGACACGGTCAGCTGCTGGATGTCACACAGCCACTGTCTAAACGGATGGTAACAGAGCATAGGGCCCCTAGCCCATGCTCATTAGTCAACCTATGTACCCTTATACAAGGTCACCAATTCAAGAATATGAGGAAGGAGATGAAAGCTCTGAGCATGAACAAGATTATGACTCCGACTCACAGAGAGATTCACAACATAGTCCAGATCCATGAGAGGGTTATGAGGTCGCCCTTCCGGACGCAGACCTAAAGCCAGTAATATCGAGTAAGGTGTTCCCACCTGTTGATACCTCCTCCCTACCACAGTGTGATACAAAGAGGAGCTGAGTATCATAAGCTACAAATGCACACAACAGAGGAGGATGCAAATTTCGTAATGGAAACACTTTCTAAAACAGAGAGGACTGTACAATATTTACCAATGATTGGTCCAATGCTAAAATCATCCAGAGACATTTTTAGAGATCCTGTAAAATCAAGGGTTCTCAGCCCAAGGACTGAAAGAAAGTACAGGCCTCCCCCTTAGATCCAATATATCCATCAAGGGACACCCTACTGCGGACTCCCTTGTGGTCACAATAGCACATAAAAGGTCAGCATCACAAAGGTACAGTGGAAACCTCCTCCTCCTGACAAGGAGAGTAAGAGAGTTGGTGCCGGAGGGAAAAGGGTGACAACTGGCCATGCCAATGATTGGTGCATTGCCAATTCCGTAGGCCTCCTGTGAAGGTACAATAGGGCCACCTGGATGAAATGGAAGATCTTCCAGAACAATACAAAAAAGAGGGAAGACCTAGTGTCAGAGGGAAAGCAAATTTCAAATGCAACAAAAAGATTCGCACCAAGATAGTGCAGACACTGCGGCCAGAGGAATCGACTCTTCTGTTAAGCTACGTAGGCATGCATGGCTCCATATATACCCGTTCAAACCCTAGGTACAACAACACATTCTCAATGTACCTTTTGACAGCGAACACCTATTTGGTCCTGAAGTAGGTACTCGGCTAGAGAAAATGGAAAAGGACACAAAGTCAATGGGAGCCTTTTAGACCGCTAGTCACAAACAGCCTTTTCGCTGCTTCCACAAGGGGGCGGGGACTCTAAGAATAACACCCAGGAGACCCCAAGCAACCAAAGACAGCAGCAATACCACCAAAAATCAGGAAGAGGCTACTACTGAGGTGGTTACGAAGGAAGAGGTTGCAACACTCCCACAAAGCCACCGGCAACCAGCAAGCAGTGACTTGCCCACCATTCACCCCAATCACACACACCACCTGTCTGAGGAAGACTACAGCAATTCCATCAGCTGTGGCCAAAAATAACGACAGACCATTGGGTCTTAGAATGTTTCAGACAGGGATATTGTCTTGAACTCAAAAAACAACCACCCAATATCCCACCATGAAAAGACAACCTCAATCCACAGCACCTGCAGCAGCTGAAAGAAGTAAAAGCGCTGTTACAGAAAAGGGCTATAGAACCCATTCCACTCAAACACCAGAGAAAAGAAGTATACTCCTATGCATCCTATTCCCCAAAAAGGACAGAACGCTACGCCGCATCCTAGACTTACGTCCACTAAACCAATACATCCTATCTGAACACTTTCACATGGTAACATTATAGAATGTAATACCACTACTACAGGAAGGCTACTTCATGTCTGCATTAGCTCTGAAGGACGCAAACTTTCATATTCCAATCCATCCAGCACATCGCTAATACATACGGTTTATGGTAAGTGGACATCACTATTAGTTCAAAGTAGTACCCTTCAGTGTAACCAGCCGCCCCACGTGTGTTCAGCAAATGTCTAGTTGTAGTAACTGCCCAACTAAGGAGGGAAGAAAAACATGTTTTCTCTAACCAAGATGATTGGCTGATCACGAGTTCCAGCAAACAAAAATGTCTGCACGACACACAAACTACAATCAATCTTTTACACAACCTTTGATTTAGAATAAATGCAACAAAATCCCATCTGCAACCGCTCCAGATACAACTGTATCTCGGAGCTATACTCAGTTCAATAACAACGAAAGCATACCCCAATCCACAAAGGATTCTCAATCTCCAGAACCAACTGGCTCTTTTTCAGCCATATCGTTACCTAACAGTCAAAATAGTGATGCGTCTATTGGGTATGATGGCTTCTTGCATTGCGATAATACCACATGCAAGACTACATATGAGACCCCTTCCAGAGTGCTTTGCAGCACAATGGTCACAAGCAAAGGGCAACATGGAAGTTCTAGTGTTGATTTCACCCAAGCAATACCCATCCATCAATACAATGGTGAAACACACACAACAGGGGGAAAGCCTTCAAGGACCTTATCCTGCAAGTGACAATAACAATGGATGCATTATTCATGGATTGGGCTGCTCACATGGAAGACAGCACAGTGGATGGTCATTGGTCAGCACAACAACAGACTTCATATCAATGTACTAGAACTGCTAGCCATACAACTAGCTCTCAAGTCTTTTCAACCTAACATATATGGGAAAATGTACTTCTATGCACAGTCAGTATGACTGCAATGTATTACTTACAGAAACAAGGAGGGACTCACTTATTGCAGCTATCCCAACTAACACAAGTGATATGGAAGTGGGCCATCAAACAAAAAATTCACCTAACCCCAATGTACATGTATTTGGTGGCTGATTGGTCACATGTAATTGTGCTGTCTATGCCTTCCTTCCTGTTCCACAGTGTGAGGTTATTGTATGCCAAATGTGTTACTTTTTTCTCGTAGGTAACACTGAAATATAAAATGCAATAAAGATATTTAATTTTAAAAAAACACAAAATTCACCTCCTTGCACAATACATAACAAGAGTAGACAATTCTCTAGCGGATCTACTAAGCAGAACACAGCAACAGGTACACAAGTCGAAATTCTACACTCAAGTCCTACAAACATACTTCCAACAATGGGGGACTCCAACAATCGATCTCTTCGCCATCGCAGAAAATGCAAATTGACAAAACTTCTTATCCAGGCACACACACCCGCAATGCACTATGGATGAACTGGTCAGGGACACTTGCGTACGCTTTTCCACCTCTCACTCATACCATATGTGGTCAGGAAACTCGGACAAACCTCGCTAACAATGATACTTATAGCTCCAACATGGGGATGACAACCATGGTACACAACCCTACTAGAGTTATCCCTAGTACATCACGAGAAGCTTCCCAGCATACCAAACCTTCTCATGTACATTGGGGGCAGATCCAGGCATCCTCCACTGTGGCTTTGGCGGATCCGGGGGGGGGGGGGTGTCTGCAAGGAAGAGGGAGGCAGATCGTAGATGTCTGCTCGGTTGGTCAAAGGTCGTGCGTTAGTTTATATATGCTGGTCCTTCTGTGCAGGGCTTTGTATGAATGGTTCAACATCTTCAACTGGCATCTCTTCTCGATCAGGAGTCCGTGTAGCTTCTTCAGGTGGGGTGTGATGTGGGTACATCTGGGGAGGTCGAGAAGAAGTCTGGCCGCTGGGTTCTGTATTGTCTGTAGTCTCTTCAGGAGGCGTGTGGTGATTCCTACGTAAAGTGTACTCCTGTAGTCCAGCCTGCTGGTGATGAGGGGCTGTGTGACGGGCCTGGTGTTGACTGGGAGGCACCTGAAGATCTTGCGAAGCATGCATAGGGTGTGGAAACAAGCAGAGGAAAGTAGAGGAACCTTACTTCAAAGTGTTCCAAGACAAAGTTTGTCTACGCACAAAGCCAAAGTTTCCGCCAAAAGTTGTATCACCTTTCCACCTAAATCCATATTAGACTTACCAGTCTTCTATCCAAAACCAGAAACCTTTGCAGAAAGGGCGTTACATATATTAGATGTTAAAAGAGCCCTAATGCAGTATGTAGAAAGGATAAAACAATTCAGAAAAACACACTAATTATTGGTCGCATTTTCAAACCTCAGAAAGGGTAATCCAATATCAAAAGCTGTAATTGTGCGATGGAATGTAAAATATATACAAATCTGTTACAGCAAAACGAACATTACCAACAATGCCAAGGGCACATTCTACAAGAAAGAAGGCAGCATCAAAGGCGTTTTTAGGAAACATCCTACTAACATACATATAAAGCAGCAACATGGTCTAACCCACACACATGTCTATTGTGTGGATGTACAAGCCAGACAACAAGCTCTAGTGGAACAAATAGCTCTTTGCACATTATTTCAGGCAAATACACCATCTCATGCCTAAAGCCACTGAGAGAGGAGTACTGCTTTACAGTCTATGTATAACATTTGTATCCGCAGCCAATACATGATATTAATGGAGTATGTTACTTACCTTGTAAGCATCTATTCGTAGCGTGTAGTGATGTAGATTCACATGCATCCTCCTTCCTCCCCTGCAGGTATTAGATGGTGGAATATATACAAACTAATAAACAGCATGTTCAACAGCATATAGCTAACTTAGCAGACTATATCCTCACTTCCTGTATGACGGGGAAAAACACTACAGTCTTAACAAAGCAGCTGTTGAACATGTGCAATACCTCGAGAAGGAGGTGATACGTCACACAAGGTCAACCATAAAGACTTTCCTCAAGAACAACAACTTGCAGCATCCAGGCCCAACACTAGATTGCAGGAGTGTGCATAGCATGTGAATCTGCAGCACTACACGCTATGAATAGATGCTTACAGGGTAAGTAACATACTCCTTACGGACAACACTCATCACCCAGCTCACTTTGGAATTTCCCATTCCAGTGAGGGTAAAGGACTTCCAGGCATCTCATTCTTTGACAGTGAGAGCGCTGATGAACTTACTGGGTAGGATGGCTTCATGTATTCATTTGATTCCAAGTGCACAGCTACACATGAGACCTGATTCAGGAGTTGTTGAACAGTCTGTGGTCTCAAGCCATTTGAAGGAGCTAGAACATATGAGACACTGTTATTTCAAATCTCAAACCCTGAAGCTTCATCACAACAGATGTGCCACACTTAGGGTGGAGTACACGTCTTTCTAGTCTCAAGCATGGAGGTCAGTGGTCTGAAAAGTAAATAGCAAAATAAATTACCCAGTGCTAAAGACAATCTATCTGTTTAGCGCTGAAGTCTTTCCAAAGTCAAATTCAAGGCAAGGTGGTGCAAATACTAACAGACAACACCACTGAAATGTGTGTAAACAAACAAGTAGGGACAATATCATACTAGTTCAAGACATCTGGCTTAGGTCGGTTCCTAGATAACAAAATCTAATGGCAAGTAATGTTTCAGTAAAATAAAGTATTCAAGCAGACTTTTTCAACAGGCAAACAGGACTATCCCATAAAAAAAGCTAAAACTAGGTATAGATGACACAATTTTCATAACCTGAGACAGATTGACTTATTTTCCTGAACCAAAAATGCGAATGCTTCTTCTCCACTCTTGATAGTTCGGTTCAAGACATTTGGCTATGCATTTCCCTAAATTTCATTAAGACTGTCATAAAAATATTGAAAACCTCTAAAATCACATTAATAGCAACCTACGTGTGCTAGACAGACTTGGTTTTCAAATTTGCTGCAAGTTGCACAAGACATTAAACACATACTAACAAGCAAGGACAAGTTAACAGTACAGGAGGGATATTTGGGGAAGGGTGGATTTTCCATCCAGATCCTGCAGCTAGCAACTTGGCTCCTGAAATCTTAGGATTCCAACATTTAAATCTGAGGGAAGATCGTATGACTATTATTAAAGATGCTAGAAACCCTACAAGGCAATGCTACAAAAGGTTTGATATGTATACCGCTGTTCAAAGAACATATACCAAAGTGGCACAGCTAATCAAACAGTGCTTGTCAGATATATGAAATATTTATTGGATTGTAGTCTCAGCTATGCTTCAGTAAGAATTCATCTGTCCTCTGTTTCAGTTTACATAAAGGGGGAGAGGGGGAGGTCAGTTGTCATTTTCAAGATAAACAATTTTTAGAGCAAGCTAAGAAAAAGTCACTCTTCATATAAAATTCCTCCTCTGCGTTGAGATTTAAATGTGGTTCCTCCTGAATTGATAAAACAATGTTTTAACCAATGCATAAAGTTGCTTTAAAATGCCTTAGACTTAAGATTGCTTTCCCACTATTTGTTGCATCATTAGGAAGACATTACAGGCATTATCGGTAGAAGCAAAAAGAAAAAGTGATTATGAGAACTAATTCAAAGTTTTTCCCTAGGGTGGTCACTCCCTTCAATTTAAATTTGATTCTTACATGGTCTTCTTTCTTTCAAAAGCCACAGTGTAAGGAACACTCCATACTCTAGACATGAGGAGGGCAGTTATGTATCACATTTTGTTGCATATGCTTCTCAGTCTATTGGAACATCTTAGCTTTCATTGATAACATTTATAAATTATATTTGTGCTGCAACAACATACGTATGCCTAGTACCCCTCCTAGGGTATAGGCTATCAACCAGGACTCTCCAGCCATCTCTGTCCTTGGCTTTTCTTTCAATGTGACCCATCACCTTGCAGTCAGCCTTGAGACCTCGTGCCAGGTGTTTCTTGGCCTTCTTCTTTTCCTTTTCCCTTGAGGGTTCCAGGTCAGGGCTTGCCTGATTGTTTGATGCGGGCTTGGGGAGGATGGGACCTATTCAGCCCCAGTGTCTTTCATGATTTCTCCATGAGCATGGAGTTGGAAAGTCTGCTGCCATAGGTGGTTGTTGCTGATTGTGTTTGGCTAGCAGATATTGACGATTTTCCTCAGACTGGTTTTGATGAAGGTCTGTACTTTGTTGGTGGTGGCCGTAACTGTTGTCCTCCAAGTTTCTGCTCCATACAGAAGGACAACAACATGGACCTCCATAAATACATTTCCAAGACTTTATTGTGCAAGTACAAAGCGCAAATGAGGCTACATTAGGGCAGGTTTAAAAAGTCTATTTTTATTACTCTCCCTAAAGCCCCACTCTTACTAAGAGAGAATACCGCTACGTAATCTATGCACAGACAACAAAGCTAGAATCTAGAAGAGCTTTCTGGCTGGAAAAGAAACTAGTTTCTTTCTTGTGATAGGTTTTGCAGCTTGAAACACTTGTATATTCACATGTAACCTAAGGTAAGAGGAGAACATTTTTGGGATATATATATATACATTTTAAAAAACTAAACTAAAATGGAGGTCAGTGCATTCTGGCATTATAATTTTACGGTCAACATTATAGTGGGTTATACTGACTCCTCCCTGGTCTATGCCCAGAGTTAAACTTTCAGACCCAGTCACTTGATGGTCAACTAATGCTCAGAATGTGAATCTAGAATAGTTTCAAGCCACAAAACTAGTGTTACAGACAAGTAACTTGTGTCTTTTGATAGGAATCCAGGATAGTGTTTAAGAAGGCAAAGGAGAAGGCAAGCTGCCACTATCCAGGGAGGTTCCCATACTAGCATAGCATGTTATCGGGTTGGAAAATCATATTGCAAATATTCTAGTCGATTTCATCAACAACTGCATACGTGCAAAACAAACCAATTAGTCTACGTCCATATTTCCAAGAATTGTATTTATTTACATTCCTAAGTATTGCAGCTACACCTGTCACTTTGTTTGCATTATAATTTTACCAGCAGTAAATAGAACGTAGTCTTAATATGTAACAGTGACATGTTAGCGGTTGTGGAATTGCAGTGGGAGCGATTGTTAACGTGAATGGGGAAGTGGGAAGATGTGAAGAATAATGGGGAAAAAATATTTTGGCTTGTCAGCAGTTACTGGGTTTTTATGAAGTGTTTAATTTAAGTAGTTTTTGAAAATCAAAGTTTTCAGGATCTTGCTGAAGGAGAGAAGGGCAGGCTGTTACCTTAGTTTAGTTAGGAGAGAGTTGCATAAACGTGTTACCTCTCCCTTGAAAGTTAAGTTCAGTCCTGTGCTTACCTTGATTTTAGCTCGGAAGGTTCTAGTAACTGGAAATTCTGGACACTGCAGAATTATGCTAAGAGTCTGTTCTGTACTTTCCCATTACATTCTGGTGCTTGCAGTTCATGAAAATTTCAGTAACTAATAAGTAAGGAAGTGTTTACCATCAGCTGGGGAAGCCTGTGCTAGTGTTTCTGTGCATTCCTGCAATGCATTTCTCAGCAATTGCCCTTCTTGGTAATTGCACTTCTTCAGCCTGAAGTAGTGGCTTTTTTTTTAAGCTTGCTTGAAATACTGCTTCTAAGGTCAGTTCAAAGCATGCAGATGCTGTTCAGGTAGTTTTGTCTTTTCTGATATATACTCTCTTCCAGTAGGCACTAGTAGAGAGGTCTTGTTTATTTGGCATGATGTGGTTGAATTTCTTTGTGTATGTGCCTAATCTCACTGTCACATGGAGTCATGTCACATCCTAGCCATGATAGGTTGGGTACCAGTTAGTTGTTGACTTGTTGTTCTGGACAGGGTTTGGTTTTCTTTTTGTATTTAAATATTGGTCCAGCTGTCAACTGGCTGGAATATTTTCCTTGTTTCACGTATGAGTTGATGATGCCTCTCCAAGATGGATCAAATATGTGAGATCTTTCTTTCATGATGTTTGCTGGAATTGAGCCTTGGTAATAGCGTGTTGGTTGCAGTTGTAATCTTAGATCTTAATTGGATATTTTGTGGAATGATTGCCATGTGTTATTAGGTTTGGCCAAGCTGATCAATGTTTGGGGCTATCTTTTTTTCTTTCTGATCTTTGACATCTTGTTAGTGAAAAATGATAGCTCATTACATTTTTCAGTAGTTTGGGGGACCGTTTCTTTACTTTTTTGAGGCTGTATTTTTATGGATGAATTTGAAAACTTATGAAGTTGTTTCCCTTATATTTCTTATTTAATTTTTTTGTATTCCCTTTTGTTTTTCTGCTTTGTTCTGTTTGTCTCAATGTGGTCAGCAGTCAATTTTTGCAGTGTTTCTCAGTCAGTGTCTTAGCACTACATGATCATTATTGAACTATAGTTGTATTGATATCATTCTCACATTTTTCAATGCTGGGCAACATTGTTGACAAATACATCTCATGTTGGTAGGAAGTACTAATACTTCTGTCTTTTTTTCGGATTGATTGTTTTTGTTTTGAGAGAGGAGAGTATTTGTTTAATTTATGTTCTTCAATTGGCGATTCTAGATTTTCTTGTTTTCAGTTGTTCAAGGATTTGACTTATGTTTGGTGCAGATGTGA
Source organism: Calotriton arnoldi (assembly GCA_963921515.1). NCBI lineage: Eukaryota > Metazoa > Chordata > Amphibia > Caudata > Salamandridae > Calotriton > Calotriton arnoldi. Next base: position 461,817 of record CAWUFW010001967.1, on the reverse strand, counting down.
ACGCGTCTGACCAGTCCACCTCCGTTGGTGTAAGGTAATCCAAGTCTGTGATCACTAGATCTAGATTTCAACCTTTCATGTGATTTGGACTGAATGGTAGGATGTTCAAAATCTGAAACGACTGTCTAAATCTATGAATAGTTACGGAGATTAATTTCCCCAGCCTGTCACAAAATATCTTAAGAAGATATTAGAGTGTGAAAGCACTTGTTTCTGTGTGATGTATTCTATGAGTTCAATGAAGTTGTGTTCAAAGAAGTTGGTCTTGATTTTGGTCTGTAATTTAGGTTTAAATTGAAGGTCTTAAGCTGTGATGTTGTGTTTGTGACTCTTAAGACATTCATAAATTGGGACTTTCTTTGTATTATTTGTTATTGAGTCTTAAACTGATGGCTACCCCCACCAGATTTTTAGATGGATTTTAGAAGAAGTTTATTATCAACTGTGATGAAGAGCTCAGCCATGATTCAGTAATGCAAGTGTTGTATATTTTGTCCTCATTTCTGCGGGTGATGAGCATTTACTGATCTTATATTAGGTAGAATATAACATTTCCTAGCTATCGTGAAGGAAAGTTTCAATTCTATTAAGGACGCGTAGGCGAGGATTATGCTTATCTCTTCCTTTATTTTCCACCTTATCAACATGTCAAATACAGAAAAGACTACAAATCCCATGAGTCTTTGTATTAGAAAACCATTGACAACCATAGAGATAGTCCCATATAAACAGTAGCAAGAAACAGCACTTCCTCTTTTTTCGGGCGAAACAAAAGTTATCCTGCTTTCCGATTAATGATCTTGCTTCTGATCCGACTCTGCGAAGGCAAGAGAGACCGTATCAGATAAAACAGAAGACTCAACAGAACATCCAACCACAGTGCAAAATAAGAACAAATCTATTCATTAGAGACAGGGGCACAAAAGAGCATCTCAAAACTCATCGTAGAAAACAATACATCCTGATCAATAACCAACGTCATCCATGTAATCTTGCGAAAAAGAGAAAACAATACATCCTGATAAATAACCAACATCAGCCATGTAATCTTGCGAAAGGGAGTTGTACTTATCCAACAGTCGATAGCGTAGATGCCCTTGGAGGGTACAAACGGGCAAGATCCATTGGGGGGGGGGGGGTAATCCTCGCCTTCGCGTCTTAATAGAATTGAAACTTTCTTTCATGATAGCTAGGAAATTTTATATTCTATGTCAGGACCGGAGGCTCGGATTATGCTCATTCAAAGCTGATCGACCACTAGCGAGGCCAGGTATGAGAGAGGCTTGAAATAAAAAGCCTTAAAAACGGAATCCGAAGACCAATCCGCTGCTCTGAGGATGTCCTCCAGACGACTCCCTAGTGAAAACACTTTTGACACCATGGCACCCCTTGTGGAGTGTGCGCCAAAGGTTGAGGTATCTATTCCAGCTTCTTGCAGTATCCATCGCACCCAGCGAGCAATCGTTGCGGAAGAGACCGGTTTGAAAGGTTTCTTTAATGAAAGAAAAAGTTGTGAGGTCCCAGGGGGACAATACTCTTTTGTCATTTCATCATAAGCCTTGAGACAACGTACCATGCACAACTTAGGGTAATCCGAAAACGCCAGATAATGAACCACCCTAGTATTGGATTTTCACAGTTGGGCAATCGTGAATGACACACCTTCTGGCGTGAAAATACAAGAAGATATTTCTAGCACTTATACGTCTGATTTACAAGAGATCAGGCAGAAAAGGATGGCCAGCTTTCCCGTTCTTTCCGTGAAAGATATCTGTTATCCTGCCAGGATTGGAGTAGTCTGAGGACAATGTTTACATCCCATAAGGAGGAACACTTTGCACGTGGAGGAAAAGACAATCTAATACCCCCCATCAAACTGCAAACCAAGGGGTGCTCTCTTACCGGGATCTCATGTAGAGGGACATATCCTGCCGAGATTGCGGACCGACTGGCCTTAATCGAACGGTAAGCTAGGCCTTTCTCTGCCAAGTCTGATAAATAATTAACAACGTGAACTAGATCCGCCCCCATGGGATCATAACCCCGTCGCCGACACCAACGTGATCACTTGCGCCTCGCCGATTTGTATCGTTTGATTGTAGACTCTGCCCATGCCTTTCTGATAAGGGAGAAAGCCCCCGCCGAAAGGCCTGGGATTTCCCAACGACCCCTGTAATTTTCCAGGCCATGAGGGTCAGAAGCCCCTCTTGAACCAGAGGGTGCAACTTGCAGTTCGAGCTCGTCAGCAGAAGAGGAGTTTGGGGTAGTCCGATTGGAAAATCTGTAGAAAGTTCCAGTAAAACTGGAAACCAGACTTGCGATCTTCAAAACGGCGTCACCACGAACACTTACGCTTTCTGACACCTGATTAGTGCCGGGAGCCTGGGAATCATGGAGAAGGAGGGAAATGCATTCCCCGAAACAGAGTCCAGTCCTGTAGAAACGTTCTGTTGCTTCCACGAGTGGATCTTTTGGTCTCCAGCTGAAGAAGCGAGTTAGTTGGTGATTGAGGTTCGAGGCGAAGAGATCCACTTGACATGGGCCCCGATGTCCCATGAGTTTCCGAAAGATCAGGGGATCTAACTTCTAGGCACTGAAATCCTGCAGGTGTTTGGAGTGCCAATCCGCCGTCTGATTGAGGCTCCCCGGAAGATATTCCGCTGTGACGAGCAGATGGTGTCTAGCACCTTATCCTGGCAAGACCGCCAAGAGCGGTCTAGACCCTTTTTTGGGTCTTTTATAAATTTGGTAATGAAAGTTGCCATTCTAGAGTCAATTTCAGGGGTGTGAGCCACCTTATTCGCAAGTGCGGGCCGGGGACATTCTGCCTTCAGATGGCTGCGGACCTCTTGGTCCATAGGTTTTCTGATGGTGCTGGCCACATAAGACGCCACTGAAGGCGCTGGTATCCAATCCGCAGAGCGGGGATGATTGAAGTCTTCAGGATTTAACATCACTGAGGTATTTGGAATCGTTGGTTTGAGGTGCCTCCAGCTGGGGTTTCTTGGCGCCCCTTTCCGGGCACCAGGGTCTTCTCGGATCTGGCTCATTATCCGAGTCACCGTCTAAATCGGTGTCTGCCTCATCTTGAGGGCAGGAATCTTCATCGGGGGTCTCTCCTTGTTGGGAATCCTCTTGGGCGTCGCCATCATGGCGCCTCTTTAGGAAGGCTTGGCGTAGCCTCTTAAAGGCATCCACAGAGGCGGTCTAAGGGGGTTCTTTGTGCGCTTTGCCCTTACTCTTGGGGGGCCTCTTGTGCCAGAAGAGGGAGCCCCCCATCCTCATCTGATGAGGGAACCGCGGTCCTCCTGACCGTCAGTTCAATGATTCTGTGGCTTAAGGACTCAAGCGCTGAGGAGACCACTCTCTCCAAGGATGCATCAATCGCATCCACCAATTCAACATGTATAGGAAGCAAGGAGTGTTCCTCCTCTACAGGCTCCCAGTCATAGTATACACCTGCCATGTTCAGGAGGTAGGTTAGGGAAGGAACGAGCACCAGACTGAAGGAAAAAGCTAGAGTACTGTTTTGGATTAGCCAAGGCTTCTTTATGTCAGGATACGCTCGTTGGCGTGAGGCTGAAATGAAGGGAACGCTGCACGGAGAAACCGCACTCTGGAGCCGATGAGAAATGCTAAAATTAGCTGATAATTTTACCAAGGGGGAAAAAACTCTGGGCTAAAGTAGTTTATAATGTCACTCAGGGGAAAACCGAAGCTCCCTCAGGCGCGCGCGACCTCTGCCGTGTGAATGCCGGAAGAGGCAGTGCAGCCCGATGAGTAAAGAATGCGGTAAATGCGAAGAGGGGAATCCCAGCTGTCCGGAATGCGTGCCCGAGTGCCCCGCCCTCTTTCAGGCTCGGAGCGCACCGCGCAGTTAATCCCCTGCGGTGTCTGCAAACGTTAAACGGAGCAGCAGAGACCGCCCGAGGAGAAAAGCACGTGAAAACAGTGCGTCTGCCGTTGCCGCGCCTCGGTCGACGGACCGGGCGCGAGGGGATTGAAGAACAGGCCTCCCTGCAGGGGAGGGGCCGTGAAAATGGCGGTCGGTGTCCCGACACTTAAAAACAGGGCAAGCGCCATCCCAAAACCAGGAGAACAACGGACCCCAAGCTACCACCCCCAAACGAGATAGGCAACAGGGTACAAACAGATATAATAAACAATAGTAAGGAAAAGCACTTAACTGGCTGCTGAGCAGCGAAGAAAGAGGAAGTGCTGTTCCTTGCTACTGTATATATGGGACTATCTCTATGGTTGTTACTGGTTTTCTAATACTTTATGGGATTTGTAGTCTTTTCTGTATTTGACATGTTGATAAGGCTGCTGAGCGGAAAATAAACGGAGATGAGCATAATCCGATCCTCCGGTCCTGACATAGAATCCCATTTATGTAGTGATTTTATTTTCATTCTAGTGATGTTTTTTGTAATTTTTATTTGTATGATACGTAGAAGATTGTCTTTATTGTCTGGGGCTTATCTTGAGTTTCTTAGTGGGTGGAGTATTGAAGATATTTTAGTTAGCTAACCCGTCTCTGTCTGGGGAGAGTAATATATTATGGATTTTGCCTACCAAGAAAGAACAGATACAATGTAGCAGCAGCAGTTTACACTAGAAGCTTTTTGTTGGACTCCAAGCTAAAAATTAGTTCATCCCGACGTAGATCTGTTGACCACAAAAAGTGCATATATTATGTAGCTGTGTAATGTGAACTGCAGTCCTTGGGGAAATTATCTATGGATACCTAGCCTGGGATATTTACATAAACATTTCTGGCACTACCTTTCATGGCATATTTGGTAAGGAAAATCAAGTAGGATTCAATGGCATTTGATTGTTTCCTGCTGCTTTGGTAATAATAATCCCAGCTTTCGTGCTTATCAGATTTCTGTACTTTTACAATGTTAGTATTTTTTCTTTGTGTTTATAATATAAAGAATAAAAATTGGTCAATTGTAAATATGCAGAAAGTGGTAAATTTAAATAAAACAATTAATCAATGATGTTTAGTATTCCAAAGCTACTACCCCAATAAAACACTCTATAATAAGATGTTCCAAATTAACACAATTATAAAATGTAGTCAAAGATGCTTTTACCTGTCCTGCATCAATATCTGCAATCGTCACATGGAAATGTTCCCCTCATTGACCTAAGCACCCCCTGACAATACTTTTGGGGTGATCTCTGGATCTACTTAATAGTCATGTATTTAAAGAACAAGGGGCAACCCAGTAACCCTGGGACCTGGGAAATTCAGTAATAAAGGACACAGTGGTCCCCTAAGGAAGGGTAAACCTCAACTGCCTCAGAAAAAAGTACATAACCATCCACGGATTGGTCTTACTGGAAACAACACAGTTTTATTCAATTGTTCAACATTAAGATCACATAAAGAGAAAAACTCATAAGGCTTTCTTATTTGAGCCATACAAGGATGAAATGATGCTCCCAAACACAACGGCACAGTGAAAGTGAGGTGATTATAATGTGCGCCAGTGCTATACAGTATATGTACATGAATAGTGACTGATTAAGGATGCAGCAGTGTTTAATACACACTCTGACACAGAGTGAAGTCTCCAAAATCACTAAAACAGTACACTATTAATGTGTCAACATTTGGACCCAATAGTATTATTTATGCAGGGTCTTCAGAACGAAGTTTGGGAAGCAGATATGGAGGAACCGCATGCAATTTGGCTTACAATAGCTTATCTATAATGAATAATGTGATGGGAGGAACAATGGATGATATTCATATGATGAATGTCGGATAGTACATTCCAGAATGGTTCTGCCATATCGGTGGGATACAAGTCCGTGTTAATGGTTTCCCAAGTCTAAAGAAGGAAAAGTATGAATTAGACACTAGGGGTGGAGGAGTCTTCAAACACAATTATTTGTTTAAATTGCTCCGCTCAAGGGACTCACCTAGTATGTGTGGCACCCTTTGAATATATGTGAACTCTACAAAGATCCTATGTGTGGGGTCCGTGTTACTTGAAGCAGGTAACGATCAAGGTACGTCTCTTCGTGTGGAATTGGAAAACTGGGGAAAGGGATTGAAGAATGGGAGCGCCCTACTACAATAGCGTCAACAGATGTGGTGTGGAAGGCGTGAGAACTAGCCAAGTAATATAAGAGACGCCGTACAAATCGGGTGTGCCTTGAAACACTATGTTCCGACAGTACCACGGATGATGGAAACCTTTAATGGGAGAGGTGAAAATCATGAGATTGAATAACACCAAATGGGTGACCAACATTGTGTTAGCCATCTGGTAAAAATATAACGGGTTAGAAAAAACGCCACCGTCTGTGCACTGTAGCCCAGGCAAAATAATCCTAAAATGCGGGGAGAATAAAGAATTAAAAAGTGCCCCCAGCTTGCTAGGTCGGTGTCAGCTCCCAAAGGGCAAAAGACTTACCCAAATCTGGCACAAATGGGTTAAACGACTTTGAGCGGAAAAGTAACTAAAAATGGCATGCCCAGTGGATCAAGACCTAAAACGACATATGAGGGAAACAAATGTTATTTGCTTTAACATAACTATAATTTAGGTAAGACCGCCAGCGCATAATATTCTACTTTGAGGGACTAACAAAGGGCATACCGCTTACCCAATCTAAACGCTCACTGTCAAGAATCGGATTGAGCTGAAAAGCAAAACAAAAACTCGACTCGTAACTCGTGAGGTGGAGACTTGCTGCCATCAAGTGCCCAAGTAAATCCAAAGGGTTTACCGATAGTCTGATTTCTTTAGCGCCGGCACACGTGTTCATTTGCAGAGATGGTGGTAGGCGTGTGCGCTCAGGCTGCCATTTATGCGGCAGTTTCAAATAGGAGCGCTGCATGTGTTGTGGCAAGTTTAAATGTTCTCGGTGGAAACTATAAAACAAATCTATTCCACTGTGAAATAGCACAATGATGCTCAAGTTTAATTTAAAAAATAGGTTAAATGAAATACTGAATTTCAGCATAAAGTAGTTCAAGTAGATTAAGAACTGCAGTGGAAATGGAAAAAATCCTAAATATGCTGAACGTGTCTCTCGACCTGTACAACAGTGGTGGATGACTATTCAGGATACTCTGGGACCTACAGAGTAACCCATGCAAAACAATAGTGATTGTTTAAAGAAATAAAATGCGTTTACTGGGCCTGAGGGTCTTGACATGATGTATGTGAACCAACCATAGCTCTAAACCTCATTAGTTAAGACAAAAGGTAAAGCTATTATAAACCCTGTGAACATCAATGCTTATTTTAAACAAAGAATGTTGTACTAAAAACTACATTTAACAAAATGAAGATATTGTAGACCAGATATTCAACGAAAGGCTGCTTGCCTCCAATCTCCCACTGTTTTGAGCCCATGTGTGATTGAGTTCACTTTGTCAGTCCATTGTAGTTCTCAGCTGGATAAGACATTGGCAATGTCACCTCCACAGTGGCCCAAAGTCACATGTTCTAATACTTGCCAACTTGCGCATGTTGGAAATGTTCCACCAGAGGTGCACCGGTGACTCCACATTTAATCCTGCTGCGGTGCTGTAAGAACCGGCATCTGATTTATTTTGTGTAGTTTGACCGATGTATATGAGGTCACATGGACACAGTATTGCATAAATTGCAATGCTAGTTTTGCAATTCGTGAAAAGTTAAAGTGAAATTCACATTAAAATGTAAATGTAAATCCAGTATTTGTAAAGCGCGAACAGCTACCCGAAGGCATCCCGGCGCTGGGGGCCGTCTGGAAGATTAAGCAAGCTATTGCCCAGAGTCACATGGTGCTGGGCTGACCTGCCGCCGGTGCCGGGGATCGAACCCTAAGCCCCAGATTCCAGTGTCAGTCGCCCTGGCCGCGGCGCCACATCTCTTCCTGGTGCCAGCCCCCACTGGGACTGTAATTAGATTCTGGGAGGTGGAGGAAGGGTGACCCAGACCAGGGCGTCCCTATGATTATTCCCCCTCTCTTGAAAGGAAACATAGGTTCCTCTTTGGTGGTGAGATGATCTTCCATCAATTACCAATGTTTCCTGACAGTCTTTTTAATTTCAATGCTCGCTGGGTTAAAGATGCTCATACAAATGATGCATTCACATTTGCTATCCCTTTGTTGTGGTTCCAGAAGTGTGTCTCTGTGATTGTGCCAGGCTCATTTCCTTGCCTGCCTGATGAGACGTCTAGTGTAACCTTGCTCAATCAGTTCTTGATCAATGTTTCAGACTGCTGAAATAATCTGATCTCTTGGTGCAGTTCCGTCGTATGTGGAGTAACTACCCAAATGGCAGATTGTCCCTAAGACTACATGGGTGACTACTGGAGTAATGGAGCAGTGAGTTCATCTCTGTCGACTTCTGTATAATGAGATATAGACAAGGCCTTACTAATCCTTTACTCATAAGTACAAGAATAGGATAGCTGTGTTAGTTTCTGGTGAATTTTATGTTTGTAGACCATATGTTGAGGCATTTATAGAAGTCGTGTCGTTCTTGCTCTGTCCCTCTCCAAACAAGAACCTTACCCACTTTCTTATTTTGACTAGGTGGGGGTTTTGGGCTGTGAAAATGTTGCGTTCCTCGTAGTCAGCCATATACAGGTTAACCAGGTCAGGGGCAAACCCGGCCCCCATTGCTATGCCCTTGACCTGGAAGAAGTAGTGGTTGTCAAATTAAAAGTAGTTTTTGGTCATCGCTATCTTTGAGAGTTCCGTAATGAACCAGCTGGGTACCTGTATGGGTTGCACCCTTACCTCCATGAGGTCAGAGATCACTCTCAATGCCTCGTCCTGGGGTATGTTGGTATATAGGGACAGTATGTCCATGGTAAACAGTAGATCGGTGGTTTGGTTGAACTCTGTCCCTTCCATCAATTTTATTAAATGCATGTTATCGCGTATGTGCAGTCTTGTTTGGGGTACTAAGGTGTTTGAGAAAAAAGTCTATGATTAAAAAAGTGGCTCAAGGATGGACCCACAACTTGATACTATGGGTCTACCAGGGAGGTTTTCAAGTCTCTTGTGGATCTTGGGTAAAACATATATACAGGTGTGCGTTGATGTTCTTAGTTTAAGAAACTATGCTCCTTTTTACTCAAAAACCCTTGTTCCAGGCCTATAGTTGTGATGTCTGTTATAAGAATCCTGATGTCATTAGTGGGATCTCTGTTGATCTTGAGATAGCAAGTGTCATCTCCCAGTTGGGTGAGTATTTCTGTTCGATAGTCTGATATGTCCTGAATACCAATCCCACCACCCTTGTCTGCCGACTTCATAACTATGTCAGAGTTCTTCTTTAGAGCCGTAATGGTCTGGTTTTCTGTTTTGGTTATGTTAGACTTAACATAGTTTCTTATTACTCAGGGAGTCTATGTCCCCCATTACCATCTTCTCATTGGTCAAGATTTCACTTGCCATTTTGCATGAAGTTGTCATAAATGTTGAAGGGGGTCTGAGGCCTGTAGTGTCAAGTTTGGAATGTGATGAGCCGTCTGCAAAGAAGTGGTTCAACCTGATCTTCCTAAACACCTGCTGCATCTTAAATTTGGCCTCGAAAAATGTGGGTCTAGTGGTGGGTACAAAGGATGGGATGCAACCTTGTCTGGAGTGAGGATATGTTTGGACAGGTTCAATATTGGTGCAACAGTGGTGGGATCACGGGGGGTAGTTCTAGTATTGGCGCCTGGTCTGGTGCTCCCTGTGTGGTTCTTGATAATAGGTGCCCCTGCCTCTCCGACCCCTGGGGCCATATCTGTCCCCTTGGCCTCTGGCTAAAAAAGTGTGTGGTACTTGATTACTGGGGCCCGGTTGATTTGGTGCAGTGCTCATATTTATTGTTGCCTCTGTGTCTGAGCCTTCCCAGTCATAAGTGTCTGAAAATGTAATGTAGCGCCTGTATCCCCCACGTCCCCTGTTAATGGATTGTCCTGTTTCATCCTGTTTGTAGTAGTCGTCTCTAGTGTAGGGGTATGTCTGTTGTTTGTTCTATTTAGCAATATCTTTTGCTAATTTGTCAAGTTTTCGTTGCTGTGTGAAGCAATTGAACTCCGCATCTGATTTTTCTTAAGCCTTTAATGCTTTTTCCGTGTTGTTTAGTGCAGTGCCATCTAGAATCTCCCTTGTGAGACCTATGATCTCCTGCTCTAGTTTCTTTGAGTTCAAGGGCAGTGTCTATGCCCAGAACCATCCAGTGACCTGAACACTAGTTGGCGACAAAGCTGAAGTTTTTGCGAAGCTTAAGGTCCTCAACAAAAATTGCTGGTTTGTTACGGACATGCCATTTTTACTTCCTTTTTCGCTCATAGTGGTTTAACCCATTTCTACCAGATTTGGGTAAGTCTTTTGCCCTTTGGGAGCTGACACTGACCTAGCAAGCTGGGGGTACTTTCTAGTTGTTTATTCTCTCCGCATGTATTAATTCGCCTGGGCTACAGCTCACTGATTCCAGACAGTGTTTTTTTTTGTTTTTTTTTTAACCAGGTGATATTTTTACCATTTGGTGTGGCTCAATCCCATCATTTTCACCTCTCCTAATAAAAATTTCCATCCTCTGTGGTACTGTCGGAATATAGTGTTTCGAGGCAGTGTGTCTCATATTTCTTGGTGAGTTCTCACCCCTAATCTGCTTACGCTATTGTGGTAGGGCAATCCCATTCATCAATTCCTTATCCCTGTTGTGCAATTCCATAAAGAAGACACGTACCTTGATTGTTACTTGCTTCAAGTAACACGGACCCACACATAGGACCTACTAGGTGAGTCCCTCCAGCGGAGCAATTTAAACAAGTAATTGTGTTTGGAGATTCCGCCACGCCTATTGTCTAATTCATACTTTTCCTACTTTAGACTTGGGACACCATTACACTGACTTGTATCCGACCGATGTGGGGAACCATTCTGGAATGTACTTGCTGACATACATCATATGAATATCATCCATTGGGTAGCTCACTTCACATTATTCATTATAGATAAGCTATCGTAAGCCAACGGACTTGTTTTTCCTTCATAGATGCTTCCCAAGCTTCGTCCGGATGAGGACTCTGCATATATATTCCTATTGGGTCGAAACAATACAATAATAGTATACTGTTTGTGATTTTGGAGCCTTTCACTCTCTGAGTGTGCATCAAGCACCACTGCATCCTTAATCAGTCACTATTCACTTACATATACTGTATAGCACTAGCGCACTTTATACTCACCTACCTCACTCTTACTGAGCCGTTACGTCGTTTGGGAGCACCATTTCATCCTTATATGCCATAAATAAGAAAGCCTTATGAGTTTTTCTCTACTTGATAGCAAAGAGGTTCATCATTATTGCCACAGTTCCAAACCCATAAATGGCAGGTGGTCCAGTTTTTTGTTTTTAAATATATATATATATATATATATATATATATATATATATATCTCCATCTCCACAACAGCAGGCAGTACACAGAAACAATTTCACCTTAAAGAGTAACAGCTGAAGAGTATCTTGCCACTCCACAGCAGTCCGATCAAGAACATCTGGAGGGTAAAACGTTTTTGAAAATGGTCTAGCCATTTACCCCATATTTTCTTATTTTGTCCCTGGCAACCCCATTGTCTGTATATACATTCTTCAGCAAGGGCAGGTGGCCCAGTCTTAGCAGCTTGGGCTCCAGTTCAAGCCTATTGTATACTTTCAAATGCTCTGTTTTGGTGTCTGGGATGTCTTTGTATAGGACAAACAAGGCCCTGGATCTTAAGTCATGCAAATCATCAAGTATACATTTTGGCTTACGGGTACTCCATTTGTAACCAACTTTACTGTCCTTGTTGCCGTATGGTTAGTTCAGGGAGGCCATAGTATTCAACCATTCTGAGAGTTTTACCTGTAATCTGTCTGACTTTCCTATAAGATAACGGACAGCAGGTTATCCTCATCAGTATTGGGAACATCCTACAACACTAACGAAACGAATATTGACACTTCAGTTATGTGCAGGCTTTTGTCTTTCTGAAGCCCCAAATGGTAGTGCCATAAGTCAGTTGAGGAAATATTATTGTACCAGAAGCTAGAACTAAGGATTGGACAGTCCAGCTAGTATGTTCCTAACTAAAATGGAATGAAGCCTACGGTGTTTAAACAGAAACTAACTTCTCTTTCAAAAAGGGGATCATGTCAACTCGGCATTCAGTAAAATGCCAACATAATAACAATCAGACACCTGGACCAAACTCATTCAGTTCAGCCAGAATTTGCCACAACTTTGTCTTCTCCAATATCAACATCTTGGTTTTGAAGAGCTTGAGCTACAAGTGGTTAACATTCTGCCAGCCAGGCAGTGAACCTTGCAAGCTGATGAAAGGCACTGTCATCTACATAATAATTTTCTGGCTGCCATTCACCACAGTCTAGGAGCATGATTTTCTATGCTCCTCTCCTCAACCATTTGTTAAGATTTTCACTAAGCAAGTTACATAGCAGTGTGGCAAGTTTGTAGCCTTGTTTCACGGAATTGCATCATGCAGGGATACTATGCAGTACCATGATGCCAGCACTCAGTTTAACTACCACCCAGCTGCTCTGAAACAGCAGCTCAGCTCTTTAACAGATGAGACTGCAAATAAATGTTTCTTGTTTGGGTCATCATAACCACATTCAATAGAACAGAACATGGTTTGAAGATCCATAAGACAGCATCTTTTGGGCTACAACACAAAGCACAAGTGCATTGTATATCATAGAGTATCCAATGTGAAATCGATTATGGATTTTTCTCAGTATCTTGTTACATACCCATTTTCCAGATTCCTTTGACTATGCAAGAGTTGTCAGTAGCTCATGTAGACCACAAGGCTCAGAACATGGCTATTTATTTCTGAGAGTTTGGATATTTGTTCTAGCTACAAGAATGTGTTGAGGTTGCACAGAATTGTTGAGCTGGAAAGTGGAAACATTTTGATTTAATATTTTATAAATAAGGACATAATCTCTTTAAAGCTGCAGTCCAAGACATTGTGCAATATTTGTTATTCTAAATGCAGCTGGAATTCCTGTGCACATCCAGTAGGAAACATTTAGCTGCAGGTGTGAGCTCTATACAAAGCTCTTAAGGTGTCCATCTTTTAGAATTCAAGTCAGACTTTATAGAAGGTTCATGATACTTGCACATAGACTTTGTGCATCAGCAGGATATTTCATTATTGATCTATATAGAATAAGTCCATGATCAGAACCTATGAACTATTGATGATCTTTTTTTTTATTATTAAAGCGTTACTACAAGGTTTCCTTTCTAATGCCTATAATAAATCTTAGGAAAGTTGATGTGGTACATTGTGGTTTTGCGACTGCACTTCAGTATCTTACCAAGAGCTGTGTCAGCATTTTAAAGTTATCTTTATCGCTTAACCCTGTGCCTGTTCTCACAAGCCACCAATGCCTAACTCCTCCAGAATTCCCGTTTGAGGTGCATCAAAACTCAATTGTACTAGAGCTCATCCACTTACCTTTACTACTTTCTTTAGTGGACTATGATAAGAATAACCATGGCTAATTCTACTTCCTGTGGCCCACTAGTAGCTTGTACTCTGGGGTTTCTCTAGGAACTTTACCCTGAGTTAGGTCCCTTAGACAAATATGTTTCATAATGCTAATAAAGATTATTGGCTTGAAACCCTCACTGTAACCTAAAGTTCTTAAGCAGTGTCCTACAGTAGTTTGACCTCACCGGTTCCTCAACAATTGAGTTCAGGTTAACCGGGTACCACTAAGCACATGTTTTGTGGCCAAACTGGTTAGATAATGCTTGGTCTGACTTTGAGGGGTGAAGAATAGACTGCATATGTCCTTTCTATTGGTGCCTGTGGATGGATCCTAGTCTCAAGTGGCAACAGATAATGGACCTTTTCTTTCCATCCCATCATTGGTGGAATTGATCCTGGACAGGTCATGGATCGATACCTTTGTCCCCCATGGTCATTGACCCCACTCCATGCCTGTTCTAATGGAGTAGAAAATAAAGAAAATACATGTTGCAATGGCTGTTGTCATCCTGAGCATGCTTAAATAGACAGAACATATTTTTTGCACCCGAAGTACCATTCCTCATTTGTACTTGTCCCCTCTTAGGCTTCGTTTTGGCCTCAAAAGTCCTCATAACCATTCTGTTGGTGATGACACTGGTCTGTGTTGTTTGGGTAGCAAGCTCATTTGTCTGAGGTCATTGGGGCTTTGTATGTTCCTTTGGTTGGCAATGGGGATAGTACTAATGATATCTGACTCTGTACCCCACTCTTTGTGCAACCTATATTCCCCCAATGGCTCTTGCTACTCCATCCAATAGAGGTGCATGCATTGTGGGGCCTGAGGTTGTATATGCCCTGGTGGGCTTAAAGTCTCATCCTGCCGTTCTATAGGTCCCAGTTCTTGGGACCTCAAGCAGGTTTAGAGACCTCAATACTCTTTTAGCGACCTCAATAAAAAATAGTGCATCCACAGGCCATAGACCAAGATGCAGCTTCAGCTCTTCTTGCCCTTGGTTCGAGGCAGTTACCTGAAAATGTTTTTCTATCTGTCCTCAAGGTCATAGTTTTCCTTGGATTTTCGCAGTTCCGTTGGCGATTCTGACATCTTTGCTAATTCTTTTATTGCTATCTGATTTTGCCTCATTAGCTGTACTAAATTGTTCCAGCAATGTGTGCATTGTTCTCCAAGAAACGTTTTAATTGCTTCTTGAAGTCCTAGGACCCTCTTCTTCCAACCCTTCATCCATCTTTTTTTTTTCTTATATATTTTGTTACCAGTTTCTTCCTAGACTTGTTATTCTGATGTCATTCGTGTTGGGTTGAGTGGGAATTGTTTTGCTTCATTTGTTTGCTCATTCAAGCCTTTGACTTGATCTGCAATTAAAGTGGTTATCTTAACTCACTGAACCAGTCCACTGCTTTACTTGCTTGGCAACACTGCACTTATCAAACAAATCTTCATGGAGAGATTGCCTTCTCAAACTGATACCATTTATGGCGAACGTGTCAGTCCTTATTAGTGTTCTTAGTATTAATGATATACTAGACAAAAGTGCCACCTGCCCTTGCTAGTCATGCTTCACATAAAGCAGCATATCAGACTTTACCACAGCTTCCATGTTGCTGCGACCTGAAACTCAAAAGAGGGAGGGGAGTAGGTGCCCCATACTCCACTGGCATACAGTTACACTGCCCAGCTGCATGTTATAGGAATAAGGCACCTACAGGTGCCTGGACAATGTCAGTTGGGTTATAAATAGGAGGAGGAGAATCAGGTTGCAGTTACCTATCTGATCTGCTCTTTGCCCAGACAAACTGTCACATTTCCCTGTGCCACTAGTTTTCCCCAGCTGAAATCAACTGGTTTAGAAGCCCTCTGTTAAAATTGGTGCATAATTCTCTTGCACAACTTTGTATCTAGCATGCTACCTTTGGCATTACTGCTTATGTTGGAGTAATGTCAGTCGATTGCATCCTTTATCTGTCATGTCTGTAGTCAGTGGCCAATGGTTGCAGCCAGTAGAAGAATTTTCTGTAACCGCATGCTTTTACTCCAAGTTGTTTAGTCCCCAGTTGACTTGCCGACTTGTGTTGATGACTCCTTTAAGCTACTGGCCGATATCTATTGAAACCAAATTAAATTATTTTTATAAAACTAAAGCATTGTTAGGAGCATAGGTCCTCAATTGATATAGATTTGTGTAATTCCACTGTTTTTTTTCTTTAAAGAACTGGTTTCAGATAAAATGCACATGCAGATTTGTAAAGTGATAGTTCTCATATCCTTCATGAGCGCCTACATTTGCAGAGATGTTCCAGTGTTAATGCAGTGAAGCTCTTCAAGGATGGAGAATGAGAGTTCCTAGTTAATACTTTTTCCTTATGTTTTTCCACATTGGCTATTCTTGTTGCCTTGTATGCCTTATTCATTCTTTGTTGAAAATGTTATTACTGGAGGTAATGCTAATGACTGAAGCACAAAGTCTTTAAAAGGGACGATCATAGATATTAATTCTTATTTAGTTCATGATGAGAAGGCTCTGCCATCCTCTCAAATTGGGAGTTTAGCAATGGCATATTTGTAATACAGACTGGCAACCTGTTTCTAATTTAAGATATTTATTCATTGAATGTTTTTTATTATAACATTTAGCTCCAAGATTATCCCCTAAAACGCACAGGCCACGTTCCCCACGACAAAGCAGTATTGGAAGTTCTCCCTCTGGAACTAATGTTTCTTCACCTCAAGCTGGTACCGTTGCAACTGAACCTGTGTCCTTGCCAGTCTCTGATGCACCTCCTACGTCGGCAAGCCCAGCATGCAACCGAGCAGTTACCCCAACCTGTGAAGGTATGTAGTTCAAAAAGTGTTTACAAAAGTATTGGATTAATTGATGTTGCCTTCTGCAGTATTTGCATAGTAAAGGCATTAATAACAAGCATGGATTTTCTGTCATTGATTTGGTTCTTTATTTGCAAAACCTCATATTTACAAATATTAGTTATTTTCATTAACACACATTCTTTCAGTCGTCACTATTTTTCTGTTTTTCCAGGTCCCTATCTTTAATGCTGCTATGTCTGACAATTACATGGTATGAATAAACTCAGATGCATCAGGCTTTTTCGTCCGAATGAGATGTAGTCATGCATTTAGACCCGAATTCGGTTGTATATCTAATGCTAATATATACAGATTAAGCATCATAATTGTAGGGTCAGGCATTTAAAGAGCAGATCATGGACATGTAGACACTGGCTGAGCCACCACGGTACTTCAATCAGAATATTTTTAAATACCACAAGAAGGCTTCTTCATCTCTTCAGTGTCTGCATCTTCCTTTTCAATCCATATCTTCTTTCACCTTTTTATCACTAGAGTGGGAACGCTTACGTTTACTGTGTTTTTAACTTGTTTTGTTTCTGAGAAAAACAGAAAATGTATGCTTAATAGTTGGATATCCAAACTTTAAGGTATATTTCCTCTCATAAAATATTTACTTTTTCAGTTCTCTTCGGTTGTGCTTTACTTACTGCTGATGTTTGGCTGTTTACTTTGCATAACCTCTCGCTCGTGGGTTTCATTTTACAGGCACTTGTTCCTGTAGTTAATTTCACAATGCCTCCATTGCAGTTTAAATTTGATGCCTCTCTTGGACTACAATGTGGTGTTTTTTCCTACAGTGTCATCTGAATTTTTCTCAGTGCCACATTCCATTTCCCGCAGCTTAACCACTGCTTTTTGGTTACTTTATTAAACTGATGGATTGCGTTTTCATTTTCTACTTAAAATAGACCTTGAAAAAAGTGAATGACCATCTTTAAATTGATTTACTGGCCTTATCTGTTATTCTGTGCTGCCTTTGTGTGTGCTCCTATTATCGTTAATCCAGGGAAACAGTGCAGTTGAAAAAACACTAAAGCCCTCTTTCATTTTGGAATTAAAAGCTTGATGAAGTACATCTGAACAGTTTCCCATGCTCATTGCATACACAAGTGGTCCCAATTTGTTTTGCATTGTTTGTGAACAACTGTGGAACATAAATGATTACGCTAGAATGCAAAGAGCATGTGTGCATTAAAACATACATTAATTCAAGCCACTAATAAGGTCTTCAACTTTCTAAGGGCTGAGGGTTCAGAGTACCAAGCCCTTCTTTTTTTTTTTTTTTTTTTTAGGTTTTACTAGAGACCGCTTTAGCTGTCTTTCCAATCTCAAATCAAAAATAAATCGTATATAAAATGTGTATACATACATAGATGAACTGTGGATCAGTTCTCTTCATTCAGTGATCCGTTACTTTGTCATTCACTTTTTACCTTTGCCCGCCACAGCGTGGAACATTGAGTCAGGCCACTTCAGCCATTGGCTCTTTTACATCTAGAATGACAACATTTTCCCGTTGAACATGCACATCCAATTTAAATTGTGCGCTTCTGATGAGGACTTGTGAAGTATTACTTTACTCTGCCAATTCTTTTTTCTGTCCGTTTTATTTATTTATTTGAGTTTTATATAGCGCTGGCTAGACCCGGAGGTATCAGAGCGCTTTACATGAGGATCATTGAGTTACATCAGTTACAGGAGCATATTAAAAACATAGGAAAAGGAGAAACGGTGTTACACAGTAAAACGAGTGTTACAAGAGCGTGGAATAACATCAACATATACTCCGTAGTTTGGCAGAACATCGGTAATTCGTCGGAAGACGGGGGGGGGAGATAACAGTTGGGAGACGAGGAGAAACAGTGTCCAATGTCCGGCTGGGTAGGTGACGGCCGAGGGGGGGAACCAGAGCCGATCTCCTCTATAGCTGACTGGGCAGCTCAACCGGGCATCGGCCATGTTGCTCGGTCTCAAACACACATGGATAAGTGTCTGTACCATCAAATGTATAGATTATTTTGCCAAGATGAGGCCCTCTTTCTGTCTTTCATTTTGCAATTCACATTGCGCCTAGGAGTTCAAGCTAAAAAAATTCCGCCCATCAGCAGTACCACAAAGCCACATAAGTTGCCAGAGAATAAAAACACAGCACAGGGAAAGACTGCGCCATAGAATTGCATCCATTGCTAGGATATCAAACAACAATAGAGAGCAAGTCCCAAGTAGCGTGGAGGGGAGTGGGGGAACAGTAAAGGTGTTGCAATGAAGATCAGTACTACAGTAAAGGTGTTACAATGAAGATCAGTACTACAGGGGATACCAAAAGAAGTCAGAGTAAGCAAGCCTACAAACTAGCAGGGGACCAGTGACAAAACAACAACTAGTGCCGGACATCAACACTGCGTCGAGTCGAAACAACAAATGGCGTGGGTCCGAACGGGTCACAAGGGTGCCTCACTGTGACCAGAACAAGAAGTGAAGGGTGCAAGAGTCTCCAGAAGTGGTCGACCAGGGCAGCGGTCCAACTGGCGGCACAGGCGGAGACCAGCGGCAAGAATCGATCAGAGGAATCTGCAGTAGCCGTAAGATGGAGGATCCAAGTCGTGGACCCCAAATGAATTCGCAAAACAAAATGGCGGGATTGCGGGAGAACAGAAATCCGAGCCCAAAGTCACCACGGAAACATACCTGCGGAGCAGGGCTGAAAAGTGGAAGGCAGCCATCAGATCCGGCGGGAGGAAGGCTGGAGGGCGCCGAAACTTCGCTCGGGTCGTCGTAGTCAGGGGAAGTCAGCGCAGACCCGTCCATGCAGCAGCCCCGGAGGAGGAGGGCAGTTGCGGGGTCAGGTGGGCGCACCAACACGGAGAAGAAAAAGGGGGAGCAAGCCCGCCGGTACAGGGCAACCGCGTCGCAGCAATGTCGATGCTGTTTTGTCGGAGGAAACGAGACTCGAGTGACCCAGCTGCCGTCCTGCAGAGTCCTGAATGTTAGCGGCACAACACTCGTGCGTCTCAGCGGCAGTCCCGGAAGGTGTTGCGTGATGTCCCGGAAGGGGCAGCGGTATGCCAAGCAACAAAGGTCGAGTTCGGCAGGTAGGTGGCGGCCGGTACCGGCGGGGTGAACCGCCAGCTGATCTCCTATCTGGGCAGCTCAACCAAAGCATCGGCCATGATGGCATTGGCACCGCAAGCGTTCCATCGGGAGGCTCTGAGGGAGAGCAGCAGGACACGGACAAAGCTCGGGGTGGAAGGAAAAGGCCGGAATGCAGTCCGTGAATCCCCGTAGGTGTAGGTGGTAGAAGGGGAGAGAAAAACCCGGGGCAAGAGCCAAAGGCAATTCCCAGTCGGAGGAGCTCCCGGTCGGAGCTCCTCACCCGGCGGCCATCTTGAGTTGTCCGTTCTTTATACTTTTTTTTTAGTCATCATTGTATGTGATTAAACTATGTTTTCAAGCTGCAGT
Organism: Calotriton arnoldi; assembly: GCA_963921515.1. Taxonomy (NCBI): domain Eukaryota; kingdom Metazoa; phylum Chordata; class Amphibia; order Caudata; family Salamandridae; genus Calotriton; species Calotriton arnoldi. The sequence continues at coordinate 441,962 of CAWUFW010001967.1, read as the reverse complement.
AATTCAAAGCCAATTGTTCTTTTGTTTGTCATTAAGGATCTTATTTTCCTTTGATGTGGATTAGAACAGAGTTTTTATACCTTTTGCAAGTAGACCTGCTTGATAGTAAGCATCCTGTACTGTTCTACTAAAGCATATGTGATGCTTGTTTTTTTTTTTCATTTCAAATTTTAATTGTTTTCATGTTTGTAGCTTATATGTGCAATAAGTAATATAAAAGTAGTATTGGCAAAACAGACTGGTTTGGTGGTAGCTGCCACCTTTTGGCTTTATCAATGCCGGTCTGTTTTATCATGGTTGTTGTAGGAGCTGCCTCAGGCCCTCGCTAGAAGTGGGGGAAAAAAAAAAAAATTCGAATAAAGCAAAAATATTTTTGGGTCTCACAGGCACACATTGCCAAAGTAGTCTTTAGCACTGAAGGGGGCTATTTTGTGTCCTAACATGGATGCTCCTTGTGAAAGAGCAGAATGCAGTCACTCGCAGTGAAGTTAGACAGCAGCTGAAGTGAACAGGCCCATTGCCCCATGCTGTAGCAGGCGGAAGAAAAATGTGAATGGTGCAGCACTAGACTAATGATGAAAAAGGCTGACTGATATCCTCTATAAGTATATTATGTGTGCGTGTATATGTATACAACTATGTTCCGAGTCGACCGCACATGATGTCATCGGGCTCGTTCTGTGTTTACAATCGTCGCATCTACTCTTCGTTCTGAAGTGTCGTACATCCCTTGTACGACGACCCTCTGGAGCTCCATCGGCACCTCGACGCCCAAGAATGTTCTGTCCGTGATGGAAAGGACTCCTTTCCAGTGCTGTCTGAAGTGTCGAGCCAAGTATCTGTGGGCCGACCTCCATCAGGTGTGCAACCTTTGTCTCCAGAACACGAGGAGTCCTCCTGTTCGGCGTGCCTCGCCATCGGGGACAAGAAGAGTCTCTGATACACCGAGCTTGACGCATCACCTTGGCCTCTATGGCGCTCCAGCAGGCCAACGACACTCTGGACCTCTTCGGGGAGCAAGATGTCAAAGGTGAGTTGCAATCTGGGACTTAAGCACTGAGGTCCAAGACTTGACCCTGGAGGAATCTTCCAGCTCAAGCGCTGAGGTGGATGAGCCATTGTCCGGCATTGAATACGGCTGCAGTAAGTAATGATCTGCCAACTCCTGCCCCTTGATACCATTCGGAAGGCGAGCATCGCCGTCGAAGGGGTCGCATTTCGAGCTCACTAGCTCGTCATGATGTTTTTGGTCTGCCACTGTCACGTGGCTATGGTCGGCACCAACACACAGCTTCAGACTCCTGGCGTCCTCCCAGCTATCGGTGCCGAAGCCCCTGCAGAAGCTACACCCTTAGGGTTCGACCATCCCTCTGGCTCTAATGTCGAATACGCACTCGAAGCCATCTTCGGAGCCAAAACACTTGGAGCCTAGAACCCTTATGACATGCCCTTAGAACACACCCTGATTGGACGGCTATGACGTTGATCTCCTTGGGATATAACAACCCTGATCCTTTACCCTGCTAAGCCATACCCACCAGACAGCACTACCTCATATCATTAGGTTCTACAGAGGGCAGCCACCTACCACTTGGTGGAAATGCATAAACAGAAGTAGTATGACAACTTCCCGATGGGTACACTCTGCTCCACCCAACGGTCCAAGTATGATCTGCCCATTCTCAAGGGGAAGTTTGCTCCTGACATCTTCAAAGGGCCAGAAAAAGATCAAGTTATCTCCACTATGGTCGACAAAAAAAAAAAAAACGGCGCCCACTTCTGACCCCCACTTTACATTAGGGACCAACTTCCACCTGACTCCCTAGTTGTACACACTGCCTGCAAGCGTGCTAACGCCCAGGGCATGGGAGATGCACCACCTCCTGACAGAGAAAGTTAAAAGAACTGTCGGGGAAACAAATCGCTCCCCAGTCTGCTGCGTATTGCCAGTTCCGTAGGTTTACTATCCCGGTATGCCAGGGCACACAGGGACAAAATAGAGGAGTTGCTTCAACACCTCCCATACCAATACAAGAAAAGGAAGCAAGGGCTTGTAGAAGAGGGCAAGGTTATATCTCGAGCCAGTGGGTTCTCGACATCATAGCCGAGGGCTATTCTCTAGAGCTCACACAGACCTCAACAAACATCCCCTGTAAACACACACTCTTTCTAAAATATCAGAGTCTGCTTCAAAGTGAAATGCACTCACTTCTCAGCAAGGGGGCCATAGAGCCTGTGCCGCCACAACACCATGTCAAAGGGGTGTACTAAGTATCGGTCGCTCAGGCCCATTCTTGACCTTGGGCCCCTCAACAAATGCATTCTGGCAGAACACTTTCACATGGTGAGACTCCAGGATGTCAGTCCACTAATACGGAAAGGCTCCTTTATGACAAACTCAACCTGAAGGACCCATGCTCCCACATCCCCATCCATCGGTTTCTCCGGTTTGTGGTAAGTGGTCAGCATTATCAGTCAAAATGCTTCCCTTCGGGGTAAGCACAGCCCCCAGGATATTCACAAAGTGTCTTGCCATGGTAGCTGTCCATCTCAGAAGGAACGGCGTCCATGTCTTCCCTTACTTAGACAACTGGCTGGTCAAGAGTGCAAAGAAACAGCAGTGCTTAGACACAAGTCACCAGACATCTCTTGCACAGCCTAGGCTTCACCGTCAGTACCACAACATCTTATCTCCTGCCCCTTCAGATCCAACCCTTCCTACTCTACTCTGTCACAGGGAAAGTATATCCCAGTCTCGCAAGGGTCCAGGCTCTCCAAACGCTGCTCCCTCTGTCAGCCACATCAGGTAACGGTAAGAAAGTTTATGCGCCTCAGCGGCATGATGTCCTCCTGCATTGCTTTAGTCCCACATGCCAGGTTGCCCATGCGTCCATTGCAGGAGTGCCTAAAAGCACAGTGGTCACAAGTGGAGGGTCATTGGGAGTATCTAGTATTGATCTGGGGCCGTACTCATTACTCTCTGCAGCGGTCAAATGCCAAAAACCTTTTGCAAGGCCAGCCCTTTCTAGACACAGTGCCGTAGATGACCATCACAATGGACCCCTCTCTCACTGGTTGGGTGCACACATACAGGAGTTGACCATTCAAGGGATGTGGGCACCCCATAAACATGGTCTACACATCAACCACATGGAGTTGCTAGCCATCCATCTTCCCCTCAAAGTTTCCCTCCCTCGCTTCCAACACAATGTAGTCCTGTTCACACAGACCACGCAACTGCCATGATCTACCTATAAAAATAGGGTGGCACTCGCTCTCCGCAGTTTTCCGCACTAGCCCAGGATATTTGCCGGCTGGCGATCCATCACAGGGTTCATCTACTGATATAGTACATGCCGGGAGTGAACAACAATTTTGCAGACATACTCAGCAGGATGCAGATCCTGTTATCAAGAGCTTCGTGGAGGGGCTCAAAACGATTATTCGACCATGGGTGCAACCTGCCCACGTGTAGACCCTCAACATTGTTCTACCAAGGCTTATGGGCCCACCTTTCGAACCTCTCCACCCTTGTCCTTTACGGTTTCGTTCCTGGAAGGTAGCTTTCCTTGTCGCCATCATTTCCCTTAGACATGTATGTGAGCTTCAGGGTCTTACCCTGGAGGAGCCTTTTTTCCTAGTTCACAACGATAGGGTAGTCCTCAAGACAAATCCCAAGCATCTTCCTAAGGTGGTCTCTAGTGTTCACCTTAGTGAAACCGTAAAGCTCTGAATGTTGTTGCAACATTCAAGGTCCGTAGCAGTACAAGTTCTTCACACATTAGATGTTAAAAGAGCCCTCATGTATTACATTTATTTATAAAGTTTCATATAGCGCAAACATGACCCGTAAGGGTATCAGCGCTTTAAATTAGGGGGCGTACGAGATAAGTAGGAGACAAGAGAAACAGTCACATGTATTAGAGAGGTGCAAACAAAGAAGATTAACAGGTTGATAAGCTTGGACCGAAAGCAAAACAGGGTGACGGACCTGAAGGATAGCACCTCACTCTATAAGTGCTATTTTATTGATGATGATCGTGCACAATACACCGGCACCTGTCACCCTTTGGTGCCACTGGTTACAGATTCACTCAACAGACTTTACAAAAGGAGGTGCACCGAACAAAGTAAATTTAGTCCGTTATGATTTCTTTTATTTTCCTGCTTTATTTTTGGTAATAACATATGCTCATAAAAACAGCCAACACATTTCCTTCCTCCAAAACACAAGCTTTTGGAACTTCGTCAGGGCTTTAAAGGTAGAATGCAAATATTTTGTATGATCCAGAATTGGAAATAAGGCGATCCGTTGCCGCGTAGTGGCGCTCCAATTGCTCCAAATCTCCCACCTTTAATGGGATTATGCAAACCAACCGCCGATAAATTCTAGGAAGATGTATTCCTGTTGGTAGAGAAGTGCTTCAAGTAATAAGATATGCCGCTGTGATACGCGGTCTGAGTCCTTCCTGCGTGCTACCTGGAAAGGATCTGGTTGACAAGCTTGACCTCCATAGAAAGTCAGCAATAAAGTGGTCATGGCCAACAAATGAATAATAGTCACAGATAAAACAAACAGGAGTGATCTTAGGGCAAAAATTTAATCATCAGGAGTGTTTTAACTTTTTTTTTTTTTAAGGAGGTTGTAGACGGAATCTGGCAGAATTATGAAGGCAGAATTCCAAATTTTCATGGCAATACCCGAGAAGGCTCTGTTGCACGTTTTCTTTTAGTGGAAAATCTGTGGTTTTCATCAGCAGGTAGCTGGTACTTCGCAATGTTCTGGATCCGCCCGATAGTTCTAGCTTTTGTGCCAAATACCTAGGGGTATTGAAATGTAAATCTCTGAGTCATGTTTGCAATTTTTGGTTGTATTCTTCCCTCATAAGGGAGCCAGTTCAGGGATTTTAGAACGGGGGAGATGTTCTTATTTCTTTTTTTCCGGTGACGAGTCTTTCAGCAGAGTTGAGAGGCACTTGGAGGGGCCAACTTGTATCTAGGCAAGCCCGCGAGTGTAGCACTTCGGTAATCCAGCCTGGGCAAAACGAGAGCTTGGACCACAGATTTAACGTCGTCCTGGGAGAGAAAGTGTTTTAGTTTCCTTAAAATGCTCGTATGATAATTTGTTCTCCTTTGGTGGCAGTACTGATGTGATTCTGCATGTTCAGGTATTTTGTCTAGGGTTATTCCCAACGATCTTGCAGAGTCTATAATGTGAGGAGCAGTACAATAAACAATTGGTCACAGTAGCAACAATTACGAAAAAAAAAATTATATATAGTAGCATTCACAACACCAAATTTGCAAAATTCGCAGTGGATGCGATTTATTTTCAAGGCATAAATCACTTCTTATATACAACACAGTTGTTCATACATGCAGAACATGATTGTATATGCAACAAAGGTGCTCTGGTGTGGGAGAAGGGTAGGGGTGTTATGGATCAAAGTGAGCGAGTGAGGGTAATTGAAAAGGGAGAGGTAATGTGACATAAATACATTAAATTTACATAGTGAAACCTATCCGGCCTATAACAGGCCCAGTATTTTTAGCAAATGCACATAGCACTATAGAGACACTGATAATAAATCTGTCAGAGCTTGTATAGTGGTATGTAGTAGTCAACGTTTCGACCCCTTAGAAGTTCAAGGTGATTCAGTCCTTAGTGTGGGGTCTTCATCAGGACAGTGCGAAAGAGCACCTAAAAACAATTGAATATTCCGTATTAAAAAGGGTGTCATAATGACAGGGTTTGAATGCTTGTATAAAAAATATTATTTACCCAATCTAACAAACAGCAGGTAGAATCAGGCTGTGAAGTCAAGGTGAGTGGGCTCCAAAAAGCTCCTATGTCAGAGAGGATGAAAATTAGTTTGGGAGCCTGTTAATCATAATGAGACACCAAATACCTATCCTGGAGCGAAACCTTCAATTACTAAACGACGGGAAAGAGTACGGTCGAGAGTACACATACGGACGTCTGTGGTGAGACTGTGGGTCAGCAGATCCATAGCAGTCAAATGGCAAACCTGCCAAAAAGAAGAAAGAACAGTGCTATGGTATGGGCGGACCAACAAACACAGACTGGTCTAGTATGTATTGAATCACAAAGTCAATAAACATGTTATCAATAACCATGAGCAGGAAGATAAAGCACTGCCTCTGTGCGCCCGTAAATGTAGCCCCACAGTACGTGCCAACAAAATTATTCTAAAATGATCTAGATGTATAGACAGAATGGTCTAATAAATAATCAACCGAAAAATAAACAAACCCCCTGTATTAGCACGTTAACAGGAAAACTAAACAATAGGCCCGAACGGTCGTATAATATCCCCTAAATACATCCCACAGTGTGTGCCAGTACGAACGATCTGGAAGTCGTGTAGGTAGCAAATACGATAAACCTCTCTACAACAGTGAAATCCCTGGAGGGTAACGCTGCGGTGGGCTGTATAGGTAGATAAAGTTGTAAGGACCATAAACATTCAGGATGACTCAGCTATCTCCAATCCGATACAGTATTTAAAAAGGGTGACCTGCCTGTGGATATAACTAATACACAATCCGTCTCACAAGCGATTCAATAATTATTAGAAACACAGTGGTGCTAGCGGACAGAGCACATGCCTCATCCTTCCTTCTTCAAACGAAGACTGTAAGAGGGACCGGGCCAGACCGAGGAATGAGATAAAGGCGCGAGTGGTTACGTGCACGTTGGGTGCAGCCGCTCGCTGCCAGCACGTTACGAGCCGTAAGTCGTGCTCGTAGTAAGCTCTTACCGGGTCATTAGTGCTGAGTAGGGGGGATCATTGCCATGGCTCAAAAATGTCGTGTCCAGCCACTAGATCTCGAATGTAGCATAGTATGGAGTCATAGGTTTATAAAAAACGGTATTGATACGAAATATTCAGAAAAGGTTTGAAAAATCACAAGAGTCAAATGAGTATTGGGATAACAATAGCAATGGCGGAATAGGCCATACAGTGTTCGCGGGCCCCACTGCTAATGGGCCATAATGGTGGACATATTCACAAAAAAGAGTTACTTGAATGCCAAAAGAAAACACAAACTGCGGTGGAAACGGGCACATAGGTAAAACACAGAATACGTCCATGAAGCCTCCTAAGGTCAGTGAAAAAACAAAGGCGGTGTCTTACACAGATGGGCATTTATGATGGCACAGTATGGTATGTTGGCCCCAGACTGTCAAATGAGGATTATATGCGGAACATAAATGAACATTTATGGTAAAGTGGCAAAACATGTTATGTACATAGTAACAGAAAACACACATCCTGGTATTCATTGATCATAGAGATAAACAGTTGCACTATAGTTACAGAGGAAAAAGAGCACTATTTAGTATTCAAAATGGAGAGTTGGGCATTAGTGGCATCAAGTTCGTTCAGGCCATTATTCACTGTTTCCATAGTGTACATCCACTTACATTCTCGTATATTCAGAATAGAGTTGATGTCCCCACTCCTTACTTCCAGAGACACCTTTTCCAGAACCAACCACCTAATTGACTCTGGTTTGTGTGATTTAGCTTGGAAGTGTTCGACCAGAGGTGCTCCCACTGTGCCACATCGTATCCTGCTACAGTGTTGCAAGAACCTAGTCTTAACTTTCTGCTTAGTTTGACCTATATACATCTCGTTACAGCGACATAGAATGGCATAAATAACATCTGTTGAGTTGCAATTAGTGTGTGCCTTAAGGTCTATAGTGTGTTGCTTATAGCAGAACTGCTTAGTTTCGATGGTCAGTTTGCACGCTTTACACTGCGAACATTTGAAATGGCCCAAAATCTCTGGAAGTTTCCACAGTGTCTGAATAGTGGGTTGGGGGTGTGTGTCAAGGAGGGATCGAACCACATGGTCTCTGATGTTTCTCGCTTTTTTGAAGGAATGCATGGGTGGGTCAGGAATCTCTAGGTCGTCTGAAATTAGTTTCCAATGTCCATCAATAATCTTCTTGATCTCGTTACTGCGAGTACAGTACGTGGTCACGCATATCATCCTTTTGGTGTCTGTCGGGCGTTGTTTGGGTGTGAGTAACGCCTCTCTGTCATAGTACCAGGCCCTCTTCCTCGCTCTTTACCATTCTTTTAGGATATCCACGTTCCAAGAGGCGGTTAATAAGGTCTTTAGATTCTTTGAAGTAGTCATCCTTCCGGGAACAATTCCTCTGAATTCGAAGAAATTGGCCGAAGGGCAGGTTGTCACATAAGCCCCTCGTGTGGTGGCTAGAGTATCTTAGCAGTGTGTTGCGTTCTGCGGGTTTTCTATATTGGGTGGTATACAAGAGATCATTCTCTGATTTTATGGAGATGTCCAGGAAGTCAATAGTGTTCTTATCCCAATGGATGGTAAACTTGATATCATGTGATCTGGCATTCAACCATTCAAAAAAGCCTTGTAGTTAGGTCGCATCACCTGTCCAAATCAGGAGCACATCATCTATATAGCGTCGCCAGTGTGTCACGTTCTTATATGGGTTGGTCTGGCTAAAGATGAATTGTGCCTCAAAATCATCCATGAAGAGGATGGCCAGATCCGGGGCGAAGGCTGCCCCCATCGCCACTCCCTTGATCTGTAGAAAAAACTGGTTTTGAAAAAAGAAGACATTCTTCATCATTGCTACCTCCAGTAGCTCCACTATGAATTCAGTTGGGACAGCAGCTGGTTGTGGTCTTTTTCCAAGTGCTTTCATCATTGATTCAAGAGCTGGTCGTTGTGGAATACTCTTATACAGGTATACTATATCGAGTGTTACCAGTAATTGGGTCTCAGGATCAAAAGGCATGTTGTCGATCAAATAAATGACTTGCATGGTGTCGCGTAGATATGCTTTTGTTGATTCCGCTAGCGGTTTGAGAAAGAAATCGATATATTTGCATATTGGTTCAAGGAGGGAGCCACATCCAGAGATGATCGGCCGTCCTGGAGGGTGCTGCAAGTTCTTATGCACCTTTGGTAGTGTGTAGAAAGTCGGAAGCCGTGGTTGGTGTTAAGGTGCTTCAATTCATGCTCCGACAGAAAACCTGCTAGTTTGCCTTTTCAGTAATATTCATGATCAATTTCCTTATCTCCTTTGTGGGATCCGCATTAAGGGTGGCATAGCTTACCCCATCGTGGAGTTGCGAAGAGATCTCGGCCTTGTAGTCTGGGGTATTCTGGACCACGATTGCTCCGCCCTTATCTGCCTGCTTGATCACCATCATCCTGTTATTCTTAAGAGTCTCAAGGGCTTCACGTTCTCCCTTGGTAACATTGTGCTTAGTGTACTGATTGGCAGAGCACACTTGTAGGACATCACGAAGTACCACACTCTCAAAGGCCATGATTTTGTGTGACATCATATGCGCCGGGGGCATAAAAGTGGATGGTACTCTTAATCCGGTATTTGATGTGGAAGATATCGGTTGGGAGTGTTTGAAATAATGTCTCAACCTAACCTTGCGGAAGAATCGGTGTAGTTCCGTTTTAATGTTGAAGCGATTGGGATAAGTAGTGGGCACGAAGGAAAGTCCTTTACTGAGAACACTGGTTTCATTTTCGGAAAGCAAGTATGTTGACAGGTTGATAATCTGGCTTCTCACATCCCTTACCATCTGTGGGTCCGTCGACAGGTCTGGATCTCCCCGTGATTCTCCTGGGGGAATCTCAATTGTTTCTGGTTCTGTCCCTTTTGGCGTCCTGCGTCCCAGTTCTGTTGGTTCTGTCCTCGTCGCGTGGCTCTGTTCCAATTGTAGCCTCTGCCTCGCGGAGGTCTCCATTGAGTATCCTCTAAAAAAGGCGGGGGTCCCTGTGGCGGTTGATACCAGTTATCTTGGTATTGGTATCCACTGCTGGTACCTGCTTGTTCTCCCTCGCTTCCAGCGCTATTGGAACCCGATGATTCAGAGAAAGTGGTGTAGCGTCTATTGCCTCTGTATCCTCCTCTGCCCCTGTTGAAGAAGCGACCTTGGTTATCCTGTTTAAAGTAGTCTTCCTGGAGGTAAGGGTAGGTGTTCTTTTTGTCATAAAAACGTATATCTTTGGCCAATTTGTCCAATTTTTTTACTTGGGTGTTCGTGTCAAAGTCTTTCACGGTCTTTTCCAATCTCTCTAAGGCCTCTTTGGTGTTAGTTAATGCAGCGTCCCCACTGATTTCGAGTTTGAGTTCACTGATCTCCTTAAGTAGTTTTTCGACTTGGTCGATGGCTGTCTCAATGCCCAACACCATCCAATGGCGTGAGCAATTGTTGGCTACGAAACTAAAGACCTCTTTAAATTTCGGGAGATCCACAAAGATGGCTGGCTCGTTTTTAACCTGCAGGCCCACCGGGATGATTTTAGCCTGGAGGTATTTGGTGAGAAGATGGCCGTGCAAACGTGTACGAACCAATTTTTTCTCAAGGCGTTCCTATTTGTTGATCTTTTCATTAAGTGAAAAGTCTATGTTGGGGGTGTTGGATGTTAGAAAACCCGACCCCGATTGTCCTTGTATTAATCTATTTATGTATTCATCAGTATAAGAAAGTGTTTCATTCTCTGACATGGTTGAACTACGAAGTTCCAAAAGAAATAAACCCTCGCAGGTATCGACCTGCACCTAGAGTTTTAAGTATCAATGGGGTCACCCGAAATACTACCTGACCCGGGTCAAAATTGCAGTACAATAAACAATTGGTCACAGTAGCAACAATTACGAAAAAAATAATAATAATATATAGTAGCATTCACAACACCAAATTTGCAAAATTCGCAGTGGATGCGATTTATTTTCAAGGCATAAATCACTTCTTATAGACAACACAGTTGTTCATACATGCAGAACATGATTGTGTATGCAACAAAGGTGCTCTGGTGTGGGGGAAGGGTAGGGGTGTTATGGATCAAAGTGAGCGAGTGAGGGTAATTGAAAAGGGAGAGGTAGTGTGACATAAATGCATTAAATTTACATAGTGAAACCTATCCATCCTATAACAGGCCCAGTATTTTTAGCAAATGCACATAGCACTATAGAGACCCTGATAATGAATCTCAGTCGTCAGAGCTTGTATAGTGGTATGTAGTAGTCCACGTTTCGACCCCTTAGAAGTTCAAGGTGATTCAGTCCTTAGTGTGGGGTCTTCATCAGGACAGTGCGAAAGAGCACCTAAAAACAATTGAATATTCCGTATTAAAAAGGGTGTCATAATGACAGGGTGTGAATGCTCGTATAAAAAATATTATTTACCCAATCTAACAAACAGCACGTAGAATCAGGCTGTGAAGTCGAGATGAGTGGGCTCCAAAAAGCTCCTATGTCAGAGAGGATGAAAATTAGTTTGGGAGCCTGTTAATCATAATGAGACACCAAATGCCTATCCTGGAGCGAAACCTTCACTTACTAAACAACGGGAAAAAGTACGGTCAAGAGTACACATACGGACGTCCGTTTGACGAGCAGATCCCTTGCAGTCAAATGGCAAACCTGCCAAAAAGAGGAAAGAACAGTGCTATGGTAAGGGCGGACCAACAAACACAGACTGGTCTAGTATGTAATGAATCACAAAGTCAATAAACATGTTATCAATAACCATGAGCAGGAAGATAAAGCACTGCCTCTGTGCGCCCGTAAATGTAAGGAGAGCAGTTGAGGGCCATTAGATTCTTCATCCATAGGTGGATCTTGAGATTGTGGCTGGGTGGGGTAATGACGAGGAATTCCGTTTTGGCAACATTGAGTTTGAAATGGTTGCAAGTAAACCAATTCTGAGTATTTTGTAGAGTAGTGTTGAGGGACATGATGTCTTCTTGGGAGGAGATTTTCAGATACAATTGGGTGTCATCCGCATGCATGTGATAATTAATGTTAGAAGATGTCAAGGCATCTGCTTGAGGTTCCAAGAATAAGTTGGAAGAGAATGGGTGAGAGAGCGGATACTTGTGGGATCCCAAGGGTGACTGCGGTGGGCTTGGACAAGGATTTATAGGCCTCGATTCTATGGGTTCTGTTATGGAGGAATGAGGTAATCCAGTGAAGGATGGTACCTGATAACCCCATACTCCTTTCAAGTAGTTTTAGCAGGCTGTCGTGTTTGACTGTATCGAACGCAGATGGTAAGTCAAGGAGGATACAAAGACACTATTCATTCTGGTTCAGCATTTTTAATACTTAAACCACTATGTGAGTGAGTACAGATTCTGTGTTGTGCCATTTCAAAGTGGGGGTTACCTGTCCAACTTTTGCAGTCGGGGATAGTGCCTTGGCAGAGCGAGGCATTTACGATCGTGGACCGTAAGGGGAGAATAGAGGACTTGACCTTCTTGAAGATATTTGGAGGTAAAGGGTCAATGAAGTGATGAGATGGTTTCAATGCTATAAGCATATTGTGAATGTCACTGTCATTGAGGGGTGTGAATGTGTGCCCGGAGGCATTGTTATTTGGGGAATGCCCAGGGTGATCAGCAGACTGCAGTTCATTTTCAATGATTTTTGTTTTTCCCAAGAAGAATGAAGCAAAGTCCTCGCAGTTTGGGAGCGTGTTGGACCAAGTGCCGGAGGGTTTGGTATGTTGAGTGATTGTTGTTTGACAAATTCAAATAGTTTTTTGGGGCGATTTCGTGCTAGGTCAAGCTGGGTTCTAAAGACGTTTGCTTCAGTGCTTCTGAATCTTTTGTTATAGGTGTTCCTCACTGCTCTTAAGCTTTTTAGGTGCTCCATGGAGGACCAGGATCTTCAGGCTCTTTTCGCTAATCTCAGATTGCATCTTTCAGTATTAAGGTTGCTGTTGAACCAAGGTTCAGAGACTTTGGCGGATAGGTTTTTTAGTTGAAGGGGGGCGATCGAGTCACAGATGTTTAAGATGGAGTGCTCTGTGAGGTCATGAACATCTACCATGTCCATCTGTTGAAGTCAGGGAGTTGTTGCAGAGGATAGAAAAGTCATTAGGGTTTATGTTCCGTAAATGTCTTTTCCATTGTTTTGGTTTCTTTAGTTGAGCTACTTTTGGGATCACAACTGCATTGATGAGGACGATGATACGGTAGTGGTCTGCCCAGTCGCAGGGGTCAATAGAATCCAGTGTGCTGTTGTCTGTTTTTGCAATGAAAAGGTTTAAGATCTCACCCTTGATGTGAGTAGGGCTGTCACAGATTTAGGTCAACTTGAGGTCGGATAGAAAGGATTTAAAACTGTTCACTGCATGGTCTTTCCAGTGAAGGTTGAAGTCCCCAAGGAAGATCTGGGTAACTTGCTGGTCATAGTTGGTTGAGATGAGTTCCAGGACTTGTTCAGTAAATGGTAGATTGTCTCCAGTAGGGTGGTAGGTCGTGTGAAGTTTGCAAGTGAGTATCGTTTCGAGCGATATTGATGCAAAGATATTCGCGATTGGGAAGAGCAGCGCTTTCTGATGATTCACAGTGAGGGAGTTGCAGTAGATGCAGGCTACTTCCCGTACCCGTGTAGCCCCCCTAGTCTGTTAGTTCTATCTAGTCTAATGATGCAGTGACTAGGGGGGACTACTAAGTCTAGAATGGGAGGAGATGAGTTGTTTAGACAAGTTCCTGTGAGGATAGCGATATCGAACTCGAGTGAGGATGAGGTCATAAATATGAGACATATGACTAACAGCCGATCTGCAATTGAGGCGTATGCAGTTTAGGTGGTTATTGACGTAGACAGTGTCGGGCCGAGTGAGGTTAATGCACTTGAGATTGGCGTGGTTTACCGCTCTAGGGTTGTAACTAGTTTCCCTGTAAGGATTAGCCTGAATGGATTGAATTTGACCCTGATAGACCATGTTGGTATCTGTCGTGGGGATGTAAGTAAGGAGGAGAGTGTGCATGTCACTGTTTTATAGACAGTCGGTCTCATGGGTCGAGAGGGGGCGTAAGGGAGGGGTATGGTTTTCCAATTGAAATGAGTAGTACAATGGATGTGGACAGGCAGAGTCAGAGTTTAAGGACCAGTTCGATTCATCAGTGCTCTGTTGGGCCTTTGATTTAGCAGCAACTCTATGGTGATGGTTGTAAGTGTCTGCAGTTCATCCTTGAGATGGAGCAGGTTGGAGGAAATCTCGTCAAGGCAATATTCCAAAGAGGCTTGGTGATGGGTGGTCATGGATTGGGGTGTGAGGCCAGGTTGAGAGTTGAAGCCAAGTGAGAACAGGACAAAACCCTTCCGGAAGACACAGCATCTTTGTCTCTTTTTCCAAAGCACACAATGGGTGTGCTCTCTCTAAAGCATGTATAGCCTGCTAGTTCGTCAAATCTATTCTGACCTGTTATGCCAAAGATAAAAGACCTTTATTTATCCCTTCCAGACCCCACTCAACCCTTAAAAAAGGAGCTTATGTGGCTTTCTTGAGTAACATTGCCATAGCTACCATCTGTAAGGCAGCTACGTGGTCTAATCCGCACACTTTTACCAAGCATTACTGTGTGGTTGTCTTAGTCCGCCCACAAGCTGATGTTGACCAGGCTGTCCTAGGTATACTTTTTTAACCTTCTGCAACATCCTCTGGCTTGCCACCGCTTTTAGGAGGCCTGCTTTACAGTCTATACACAGCATGTGTATCTACAGCTACACCTGCCACAAATGGAAAATGTTACTTACCCTGTAAGCATCTGTTCGTGTCATGTATTGCTGTAAATTCACATGTGCCCACCCTCCTCCCCAGAAGCCTGTTGATGTTGCAGATACTCTTTTTAATCTTCTATCTTCCTTCGCATGGTCGATTTTTTTTTTTTTTTCTCCTTTTGTATCTCTTTGCTCCATCTACATCTTCACCCTCCGTGCGGAAAAAACAATCTAACAGTGAAGCCGATGTCCATGCTCATTACCAGCAATAGTCAGTCACTATACCTCGTGACTCAAAAGAATTCTTAGAAGACAACTTGCACACGTCCCAGCCCAACACTAGATGGTAGCAGAATGCACAGCATTTTAATCTACAGCACTACATGCCATGAACAGGTGCTTATTGGGTAAGCAACATTTTCCATATATAACGTTAGCAAACACAAACAAAAGTTGTTGGCTAATGCCAGACCTAAAGATTTAACCACAAAATGTAACCATCGCACCACCTTACAAAGGCCAGACCTATTAGTGTTGCCAGTGCTTGTTGTCATTTGTGCCACCATGTTTAGGCTTTCATATTTCTTTAAAAAAATTATATTTAGGCCACATTTGTGTTCTACTCTCGCCTTTAACTTTTTTTGTATTGTTAGACAAATTAATATACAGTTATGTCTGGTAGACACCATATGCAGAGATTCTTTTTTAAAGTATTTTGTTGTTTGTCCAAGACCAATGATACCCATTGCTAACAACCAACCATGAGCCAGCATGTGAGGTAACTGACACTGCTCCTGTTCTCCGAGCTTTTGTGAGACCAAATTGTTTTTTATTTTTTCATTTTATGATACAGGAGTGTCCTTCAATGCCAACCTTTTGGTATTACCCTTTTAATAACAAACACTTTGGCTTCCCCTTGTTTTCTGTGGATGCTTTTTGTATTTTCATTTACCAGTCATATGTTTCACCTTTATCAGTTTTGTCATTTTACTCTACTCTTTTTCTCTTCTTTTTACTAAATAGATTTGGGAATTTTACGTTTTTTTTTGTTAACTTGGATTTTATTTACTTTGAAGTCATTTTGGTGCTGCTCATATTTTACATTCATTTTCTCTAAGGTAATCCATTCACTGTCCTAGGTAAGTGTCTACTAGCACTAGTTCTGTACCAGAACTGTCTCTCCCTACAAGCACCACTCTGTAAGGTACCCAACCAGGTTTCCTAGTTGGTTTGCTCCGCTTTAACACATTTTTTGTTCATAGTACTTGATCCACATTTGATTTCAAGTATTTATTGTTTTAATCCATTCTTATATTTGTTGTTCAGTGTCCTTTAGTGTTTCCAATGCATTTTGTACCTCAAGCGGTCCTTCGGGGTTTGCCCGAAATATGGCATCTTTTGTCTCGATGCCTTGTGTTAGTTAAGGCCAGGATTTCAAATTAAAACTTTGTTATACTTCACCAGTATTGTATCTTTTATAGATTCACATGCTTGAATCTTCCCTGTCGTCATGGTGGAGTCCCACGGTAACAGTAAAATAGTAGTATTAAAACTTAACATTGAAAAGCCCGAAGAAATTCATTCACTTTAGTAACCTATAACCATTGTTATAAAACATCCAAACTCCAGCCAATCAGAGCTCAATCCATAGAATCTCCTTCCCTTGCAAGGCCACCATACCCTCAGATTTCTTACTGCACGTCGTGTGCTAGGGAGTCTCCCTGAGCTCTGCTCAGTCAGTGTTTCTTCTACTGCCCTTTTGAACTCCAGCTAAAGATTTATCTCCGAGTTCTTTTTTCTTCTGAGGTACCAGTCAGGAGTGTGAGTACCCTTTTTTCTTCATTATGTCAGAGTCTAAAAAAGGGTTGTTTAGGCCCTGTAAGACTTGTGGAAAGTCCAGACTTTTTTCTGAGGACCCACACAAAGAATGCCTCTACTGTCTTTACCCAGAGCATAAGCCCAGAGAATGCAAGTACTGTCATAATTTCGCCTCAAAAACCCTTACAGATCGTGAGGGTAGGCTGCTTCTCTGGCTGCAAAGGAAAAAAGCAGCAAAGGACTCTGATTCAGAGGCTGAGGAGAAGCCACATACCTCCTCTAAGAAGAGAAAAGAAGAAAGTTTTTCTTCGTCTCTTAAAGATGCCAAACAGTCCAGACTTCAAAGTAAGGAGCGAGTTGAGGAGAAAGGAGGTAAAAGAAGCACGTCTAGCCCCTCCTCATCACGTCAAAGGTCACGATCAGCTCCTCCGTCGACGCCTCTATCTCCTCACAAGGATTCTTCTGGTGACAAACGCTCGTCGACGGGCCCGTCGACGAAGAAATCACAGTCTACGACCTCCTGCTCTGCTTCTGTGGGCATTCCGTTGACGGCTTCGTCAGCAACATCTATTACGTCAACGGTTAAAACGATGACGGCTAGTGCGTCGACGACAGCGGTGATTGTTTCACCGTCGACGACCGCGCATGGTCTATCCCTGTCGACGAGGGTTTCACCGTCGACAGCTCGGCAGGTTACTTCACCGTCGACAGTTATCCTTTCGACGGTTGTTACGTCGACAATCCTGTCGGCGATCCCGTCAACGATCCAGCGAAGATTCCGTCGACGATACCGTCAACGACCCTGTCGGCGACCCCGTGGACGAGGGTGAAGATTAGTCTGCTTCTGAAACTGACGCCTTCCCAGAAGCAGGATTTTTCTGAGGTTTCTCCTCTGCTTCCTACCCACCTTCTGGACTTTCAGGAGTCTGAAGATGAGGGACAGTTTGGTCCTGCCTACAGTCCTTCGCAACTCCGGGTTAAGTGCCAGGACTCAGAGGATGAATAGATGATGGAGGATCTATCTACTTATCTGGAAGGAAATTACTCTTTCTCGGATAGAGAACGTCCCGTTTCTCATTGTATGGATGCTTTCCAGGAACACTATCCGTATGAAGAGCAGGAAGAACAAACTCAGGAACCCTTCATTAATGTTCCGATTTCATTAGTATCCGACCTCCGGCTAATGCTCAATGACTATTATAAAAGATTTCCAGAAGCAAGTTCTGCTCCTCCTCCACCTCCCGCATAGGAAGTCACCACTCCAGCACTGCGGGTACTACCTCCACTGCAGAAGAGCAGCACTATTACAACAACTGCTCCGGTTCCGGCGCAAGTCAAGGTGACGATGACCAGCAGTTGGAGGAAGGGGAATTGCGTTTGGACCAGGATATCCAGGATGAGTGGGATGATTATGCGACATCCACTTCTCCTACTCCACCTTCAGCCGACTCTCCACCCGCAGATATCGGCGGATTCCACGATCTGCTAGAACGCGCTTCCAGGCGCTTTGATCTTCCCATGCCGGTCAAACAGACCGAATGCTTTTTATATGATTTTAAGCCTACCACGCAACGCTACTCTCGTTACATCCCTATTGGGACTTCTTGTGCAAGAAGGCTTGAAATTAATGAAAACGCCAGCTTCTATTCCTGCTGTAGTACCGAAGTTGGACAAAAAATACAAAGCAGCCGAAAAGATTCTCCCACGTGCCTAATCGGACATCCCCGGCCTGATTCGGTCATTATGCAGGCAGCTCAAAGGAGGTCAAAGAACTCTTCCTCTTCGTGCTCAGCTCCCCCGACAAGGAAGGACGCCGTTTAGACAACATTGGCAAAAGGTTCTCTGCTTTATCAGCCACTGCCATCAGAGCCTCCAACGCCTTAGCTATCCTTGGGAGGTATGACTGCCAGATGACATCTCGGCTTTCCTGGAATTCCTTCCAGAAGATAAGAAGAAGGATGCACGGGAGGTGCTGTTGAAAGGGAAAAAGGCCTGTTCGGAAATGATTGATGTGGCCTTGGACATTTCGTCAACAGCCTTCCGACAGATGGCAGGAGCTGTGGTTTTGAGACAAGGGTGGCTCAAGGCTACTGCCTTTCGTCCAGAAGTTCAAGCGAAGATTCTGGACATGCCATTCGATGGCGAATTGCTATTTGGGAATCATGTGGATGAAGCCTTGCAATCGATAAAAAAGGATACAGACACAACCAAATCCTTGGCAAATCTAAAGCAAAAGAGATTTTCTTCTTTCCAGGGCAGAGGCAGAGGTCAATATCTCTCTCGCCCCAAGCTTCAACAGCGTTTCCAACCCTATCACCAACAAGGTTTTCGCTCTCAGTACTCCTCTCAGCCCTTTCGGCAAGCCTCTACATCGACCTATTCTAGACCAGCAGCACGTCGACGCCAACCTTCAGGAGGTAGAGCTCATGACTCTAACAAGAGACAATGAGGTTCCACAGGCCCCTGCTACCGCAGTCCCACTTCAATTACGCTCCACTTACTCCTAATTCTTCAATTAATGGAAGATTATATCTTCCGACAAGTGGGTGTTAGACGTATGTCTCCACGGTCACACCCTGGAATTTGTTCAACGCCCCCCAACATGCCACCACGAAGGACTTCTCATCGCCACCTCCGTGTTCTCAAAAAGGAGGTCCGGTTGCTCTTGTCCAAGCAGGCAATCGAAGAGGTACCGCCCGATCACATCAATCGAGGGTTCTATTCCCACTTCTTTTGATAAAAAGAAAGACGGGAAAATGGAGGCAGATAATGGACTTAAGATCACTGAACAAGTTCATCAAATCCCAACCTTTCAGGATGTTATCGCTCCAGGAAATTCTGCTTCTAATGGATGCAGGAGACTATATGTCTTCACTGGATCTGCTAGACGCTTATTTTCACGTTCCTGTTCACCCAAAACATTGTCAATTTCTGAGGTTCGAGGTGGCAGGGTGCCATTACCAATTTCGAGTACTTCCTTTCGGGCTGAAGTCTGCCCCAAGAGTCTTCACCAAGTGCTTGGCTCCAGTAGCGGCTTTTCTACGACGAACCGGTCATCAGGTATTCCCTTATCTAGACGACTGGTTGGTCAAGGCCCCATCGCTTCAAGACGCCAGGAGATAGATCTGACGCTTGTGTCCAACTCTTTCGCTCCCTGGGGCTCAGGATAAACTGGGAGAAATCCTCCCTGGTTCCCTCCAGGTCAATAGTGTTTCTAGGAGCAACTCTGGACACTACACTCTCGAAGGCTTTTCCCACAAAAGAAAGAATTCTACGACTGCAAAAGACAGTGAGGGTCTGTCTGCAAAAAGGTATACTTCAGTAAGAACATACAAATCAATGCTAGGGATGATGTCATCTTGTATCCCGCTGATTCCAAATTGCCGCTTAAGGATGCGACCTCTCCAAGAGGAGCTCGACGCTCAATGGAGGCAATCTCAAGGCTCATTCGAGGACGTCATATCAATCACCTCGAAGATTGTCTCAGCAATGTCCTGGTGGACGGTCAAAGACAATATTTCACAGGGTCTCTCTTTCCTCATGAAAAAACCAAGCTTGGTCATGACATCCGATGCTTCCATGGACAGATGGGGTGCTCACCTGCAAGGATCAGGTCCACGGAAAATGGTATTTTCAGGAAGCTCAGTATCACATAAATTTCTTAGAGCTCAAAGCGGTCTTTCTGGGTCTTCAAGCATTCCAGCCAAAAATCAGGAAGTCATCGATCCTGATCCGTACGGACAACACCACTACCATGTTTTATCTGTTAAATTAGGGAGGGACAAGATCTCAGACCCTCTCAATCCTGGCTCAACAGATTTGGGAATGGCTGATAGCCAACGAGATATCGATTCAGGTTCAGCATGTGCCAGGAGTCCAGAACGATTTGGCAGACTCAGTCAGCAGAGACACAAAGCAGTGTCACGAGTGGGAACTAAACAACAAACAGTTGCAAAAGGTTTTTCATTGCTGGGGATTTCCAACCTTAGATCGGTTTGCTACATCTCTCAACAAAAAATGCAGATCCTTCGCCAGCAGGTTCCCTCAACCAGGCTCTCTGGGAAATGCCTTCCACTCCTCATGGGAGGGAGCGTTCGCCTACGCATTCTCTCTGTTTCCTCTCATACCGAAAGTTCTCCAAAAGATCAAACGAGAACCTTGCTGTGTCATTCTAATAGCCCCAGTGTGGGCGTGACAATACTGGTTCACAGAGCTGTTTCGCCTATCAAGGTGTTCTCCGATTTACTTGCAACCAAAGGAGGATCTCCTTTCCATGAACCAGGGTCAGATGGTTCACCCCCAGGTTCGCACACTCAACTTGAGAGCCTGGCTCCTCATCGCACAGAGTTCGGCAGATTAAACATTTCTGAGGAATGTCAAACAATACTGCAGAATGCTCGTGCTCCCTCCACGATAAAATGCTACTCAGCCAAGTGGAAAAGATTTTGTATATGGTGTGCCACAAACTCTCTTGAACCGCTTTCTTCGTCACCTGAGGACATTTTGCCTTATCTATTATCTCTTGCTAAGGCCGGTTTGGCACACGCATCCATCAAGGTACACTTAGCAGCAATCTCCAGGTACAGACAGCATTCCTGTTCTTTGTTCCTGTGGTCTAATAGACTAATAAAGAATTCATGAAAGGACTTTTCAGGCTTTTTCCTCCTGTAAAGCCTCCTCCAGTACCATGGCAATTAAATACTGTACTGTCGCAGCTCATGAAATCGCCCTTTGAACCTATTCACAAATGCGACTTGAAGTATCTATCTTGGAAGGTAGCTTTCCTGTTAGCTATCACGTCAGCAAGACGCGTTCGTGTGATTCGAGCCTTTACCACAAAGGAGCCTTACCTTCAATTCTTTCCAGACAAAGTCATTCTTCGGACAAACCCATCTTTCATTCCTAAAGTGCCTTCAGTGTCATCTAAATGAACCAGTGGTTTTGCCCTCCTTCTTTGCAGCTCCTTCGTCACCAGCTGAGAGGGCTCTCCCATCCCTGGACATTAAAAGATGCCTAAAATTCTACTTGCAAAGGACTCAGTCTTTCAGAAAGTCTACTCAATTACTGGTTGCCTTCTCTGCCCCTAGGAAGGGTCAGGCTTTGACGCGGGCGTCTATCCCTCGTTGGATCTCATCAGTTATTCTCTTTTGCCATGAGAGGGCTGGCCGCCCTCTGGTTGCCAAAGCCACAGCGCACTCAACACATAAGGTGGCTGCTTCCTCCGCCCTGTTCACTGGAGTATCCTTACCTGATATCTGCAGGGCAGCGACGTGGGCCAACTTCCATACCTTCACGAAGCATTACTGCTTGTATGCCTGGCAAAAGGCGGATGTGGCAGTTGGTCAGGCTACGCTGAGGCGGTTATTCGCTTAAAGGTATGATGTTTAAACCTACAGTAATAAAGAGAAGTTCACCTTTTGTTGGTATGCTTTTTTCATATATCTCAAATGTTTTCCTTTTTTAGTATGTATCTATCTATATATATATATATATATATATATATATATATATATATATATATATATATATACGTTTTTTAGCATTCATATGCATTATTGTGAGTTCATGTTAAAGGATTACTTCCTTCTTGGGTCACATGGTGGGATGGTTCACCTTCCCGCCGCCTTCGGCCATTTTTTCTTGTAAAGTACTGCTTGCTATTCTGATTCAAGCATGTGAATCTATAAAAGATATCTTTTATAGATTCACATGCGACCCTCCCTCCTCCCCTCTTCAGGTTCACCTTCCATACCTCTTCATTACCTAGGGCACTCGTGCTCGAAATCTGAGGGTATGGTGGCCTTGCAAGGGAAGGAGATTCTATGGTTTGAGCTCAATTGGCTGGAGTTTGGATGTTTTATAACAATGGTTATAGGTTACTAAAGTGAATGAATTTCTATGGGCTTTTCAATGTTGAGTTTTAATACTGCTATTTTACTGTTACTGTGGGACTCCCACCATGACGACGGGGAAGATTCAAGCATGTGAATCTATAAAAGATATCAATACTGGAGAACCACAGTGTACAGTTAAGTAACTTGTTTTTTATTATGGCACTAGATTGACTTCTTTGTGGAAGTTCATACACTTTTCTCCAACCAGAACTTCACAACAAGCAAATAATTCTACCAATTTCAATTAGGTTTCTGTCCTTTGTGAAATTGGCGATAGTGCAGCAATTTGACATTCTGATGGCTAGTTCTAATTTCAGATCCGTTCTCTTTTGAATTCTCACAGATGCTACGGTGTATCCAGAAACTTTCCCAGTGTACTGACATCAGTTACTTTATGTTCGATGACAGTGGCTGTAGATGCACATGCTCTGCATACTCCTGCCATCTAGTGTTTGGTCTGGAGTTGTGCAAGCTGTTTTTCTTCGAAGAAGTCCTACGAGTCACAAGATTGAGTGACTCCTTCTCTTGGTGGTAATGCACATGGGTATTGACTCCGTTGTTAGATTGTTTTTTCTCCGCTGTCTGTTTCGGACGGGTGTGCCTCCGCTCCATGTTTCCGCTCTGTTTCAGTTCGATTCTCTATCTTCAATGGTATTGTTATCGTTCACGCTCTCCATCTGCGCCTCCTAAAACTCCACCGGTTCCACTCCATTTGATGAAGCTCCTTCGGGGCAGCGCCCTACGGGGCCTACCTTCCACATTGTTATCAATCTTCCTGAAAATGCTCCACTGGTAATGGAGTGCACGTCCTTTCAGTTCTGTCCACATTGTCATGTGTAGTACCCGGACCAACATTTGGTGTATAACTTGTGTCTGTCCCCAGACCACAAGGAGTCTGAATGTGACAAATCCTTCAGATCCAAAAAGACACTACGTGACCCCAGGGCTCGTTGCCTCGATATGTCTCACCGAGCCACGGACGGCAATACCGACATTTTCAGTGAGGAGCATGCCCAGGAGCAATCTATCGCTGAAGAAGAGGGGGCCTTCTTTCTCAATGAAAGCTCAGGCTCTGACCTCGAAGTAGATCTGTAAATGCAGCAACTTCCATCTGCTCAACCCGTGAGTACTGCAGCCCCCACCCTCCACCCTAAGCCGACCAACAGACCTTCGGCAGTCACACTGTCCGAGGTCACTGGTCCAACACTGCTACCTGGCCATTGGTAGGGTCCGGAAAATAGTTTTGGGTGCCCCGCTCTCGGGCCTGGCACTGAATGTGCATGCCAAGCCAAAATCTTTGGCATTGACCTCTTAGGACCGAGATCAGCTTACGGTGCCGACTCGACCTTCGGTGCTGGTCCAGCAGGCGACTTCCTCCACCTCGACAGTGCCTCAAACCTCAAAGCCCAAAGCTTGGAGCTCGAAGCACTCAAAGTGGAAATCTACTAAGACTTCCTCTACCTCACCTATCAAACCCATTTTGGAGAAACTGGACATTCAACAAAAAACAAAATCCTTGTTCAAGTGGGGACTGGCTGCATACTTGCTAAACCTTCCTCTCCACCACTCAGGAGGAAGCTCACTTTTGAGGAAGCACTAGATCTGCCCCTTCCTCCTAGGAACAAAACCATAGGCAAGACCACCAGCCCTGCCTTTCTTTCACGTTCCTCTGCACCGCCTCCTCCAACATCTTCACTACCACCTCCACCTTATTCTCCTCTACCATTATCTCCATCTCAAGACCCCTTAGACATATCACCTCAAAGGTCACCACATTCAGACACTGGTGGGCACGGGGTTGGGGGCACAAGGGGATGATCCATGGGATATGTACGCCACAAATCCCAATACAAATAATGACCCCAATCTTTACCCACTCGCCCTTCCCCTCCTGAATACTCAACCTCATATCACAAGGTCATAGCAAGAACAGTAGCCTTCCATAAATGTGGTGTTACGCAGGGAGCCACTGGAAGATTACTTTCTTTTGGACACTGTGTTCACCACTCACAAAGACACTCACTATTTGCCCATGCTCAAAACATAACAAAGACATTTTTAAAGACCCTGTTAGAGCTAGGATCGTCACACCTAGCAGTATATAAAAAATACAAGTCTACATATTCTGACCCTATTTTCATCAAAGGTTAACTGACACCAGACACTCTAGTTGCATCCATAGCATGCAAAAGGGCTAACTCCCAAGCCACTGGAGACACACCGCCTCCATATAAGGATAGCAAGCTGATAGATGCTGCGGGAAAAAGGGTTGCAGCCCAGGCTGCCAATGGTGTATTGCTAATTCCCGGGCTCTCATAGCACGGTACTACAGAGCTCACTTGGACGAGATGGAGTAGTTGCTTTAATACCTCCAAGAGAAGCAGAGAAAAAGGGGTCAACAACTAGTACTTGAGGGGCAGACGGTAACTAACACCTCCATAAGGTATGCCCTAGATGCGGCAGACACTGCAGCATGGGGAATTAATACCAGTATTCTTCTAAGGCGTCATGCTTGGCTCAGGATTTCTGGTTTCAAAGCAGAGGTTCAACTGGCTGTTAACATGCCTTTTGATAAAGAGCACTTGTTTGGTCCCCAAATAGATTCTACTTTGATGATGATTAGAAAAGACACTGTAACTGCTAAAGCCATGGGAGCACTACAGACACCTACTCCCAGGGGGACTTTTCTTTGCCCAACCTACCGTGGGGTCTGTAAGTCTACCTCTGCAGAGGCATCCACCTCGCTCAAAAGCAGTCACAAAGCTCCTTCACCAAAAGCTACTTCTGTGGCTCATTTAGAGGCAAAAACAACAAGGGTAGAGGTAAGGGTGCCTCCCCTTGCGGAGCAGCACCCTCTGCCAAATAATGACTACCCTATCCTACCCCCGACCACACAACACCTGTTGCGGGCAGACTGCAACATTTCCATCCAACATGACATTCCATCATCACAGACAAGTGGGAATTAGCCGTTATCCAACATGGCTATTGTGTGGAGCTCATTACCACACCGCCCAGCATTCCAACTCACACTCTCAGATGAACTCAGGAACATCAAACATTACTCAAACAGGAAGTCCAAGCCCCCCTCCTCAAAGGAGCCATAGAACCTGTTTCTCTTCAACATCAGGGCTCAGGATTATACTCTCTGTACTTCCTAATCCCCAGAAAGGATAGGTCTTTAAGGCCAGTCTTCGATCTCAGGGCCTTAAATAAATACATCCTAACAGAACGTTTCCACATAGTTACCTGACAGGACGTCATTCAGCTTCTTCAACAAGGTGACTTTAGGATCACACTAGACCTAAAGGATGCCTACTTTCACATACCAATACACCCAGCTAATTGCAAATACTTAAGATTTGTCATGGCGGACAAACATTACCAGCTCAAGGCTCTTCCATTCTGAGTAACCATCGCACCTCGAGTCTTCACTAAATGCCTAGCAGTGGTCGCAGCGCATCTTCGCAGACAAAATGTCCACTTATTCCCTTACCTGGATGACTGACTTTTCAAATCCAGCACTCATCATCCGTGCCAGCAACCCACTCAGATGACAATAGATCTTCTTCACAGTTTAGGGTTTACTATCAACATTCCCAAGCTGCACCTGCAACCATTACAAGTTAAACCATACTTGGGGGCAATCCTAAACACACAAATCGGATTAGCGTACCCCAATCCCACATGAATTCAAAACTTTCAGGCAATACTGCCTCAGTTTCACACGAACCAACAACTCACAGTAGGCATGGTCATGCGTCTGCTAGGAATGATGGCTTCCTGCATTGCCATAGATCCCGACGCAAGATTACCCATGCACCCATTACAGGAATGTCTAGCTTGTCCGTAGTCTCAGTCACAGAGTTAGTTGACAGTTCTAGTGTTGATAGACGGCCACACTCACCAGTCTCTGCAATGGTGGAACACCACCAACCTGTCGAAGGGGCAGCCTTTTCTCGACCATGTTCCCCACATCACTCTCAAAACAGACACATCACAGACCGGATGGGGTGCTCACCTACAAGACCTCACAGTGCACGGCCCATGGGATGCCAAGCACCAGTCTCTCCACATCACCTACCGAGAGCTTTAAGTTGTTCACCTAGCATTGAAAGCATTCCTACCTCGCCTGACTTACAAGGTTGTCCTAGTCCGGGCGGACAATATGACAGTCATGTATTACCTACAAAAAAGGGGAGACACGGTCCACACAACTCTCATAGCTGTCTCAGACCATCTGGAACTGGGCTCTAGATTTGCACACTCACCTGTTAGCTGAATACTTTCTGGTAACAGACAACGACTTTGCAGACCTGCTCAGCAGGACACAGCAACAAGTCCATGCATGGGAACTCCACCACCAAGTCCTCCTACCCTACTTCCAAAAGTGGGGATTCCCTCAAATAGACATTTTCACCACAGCAGAAAACGCAAAATGCTCAAACTTCACCAGGTTCCCACACCCATTTTCCAAGGGCAATCCTCTGTGGATGAGTTGGTCAAAGATATTTACCTACGCTTTTCTGCCTCTCCCTCTCCTTCCATTCCTGGGTCGGAAGCTCAGACAGACTTTTCTAACAATGATCCTAGTCGCTACCACCTGGGCTCGTCTGCCTTGGTTCACAACATTACTAGACCTTTCAATAGTTCCACACGAGAAGCTCCCCCACAGAGCGGTCCTTGTCACTCAAAAACACATACAAATCAACCTAGCTCTGAGGTCATAGATTTTGGTTATCTAAATTTACCAGCAGAATGTATGGACATACTTAAGGAAGCACATAGATCTACCACTAGGGCCTGCTATGCCACAAAATGGATTTTTTTTGTTTGCTACTGCCACTGAAAACAAATCGACTCTTTAACAGCTACAGTATAAAATATTATCTGCTTCACTTACAAAAGGCTGGGTAAGCATTCCCTTCTATATGTTTACATCTTGCTGCCATGGCTGACTATCTCCAAAATAGACAACACCTTTCGTTCTTCAAAATTCCAGTCATCAAAACCTACATGGAAGTACTTAAATGCGTATTTCCACTCAGGATTCCCACTGCACATTCATGGAACTTTAAAGTAGTACTTATAAGACTCCTGGATCCCCCATTTGATCCCCTACACTCATGCCTTCTTCAATTCCTATCTTGGAAGGTGGCATTTTTAGTCACCACTTCAGTGAGCTCTAGGCTCTAACCTTAGAAGAACTGTTCTTCCAAATACACAAAGACAAGGTCGTTCTCCGCACCAACCCTAAATTCCTACCTAAGGTAGTCTCTCAATTTCACCTCAACCAAACCATTGAATTGCCACTTTTTCCCCCTCAACCTGATTCTGTTGCGGAAGGAGCTCTTCATACATTAGAACGCTTATGTTCTGCATTGAGAGAACTAAAACTTTCAGAAAGTCCAAGCAATGTTTTGTCACCTTTTCACCACCACACAAAAGCAACCATATATCCAAATCAGGCATAGTGAGATGGTTAGTAAAATGCATTCAGGCTTGCTATGCTAATGCCAAAAGACCTTTACCTGTTCCTCCCGGAGCGCAGTCTACTCGCAAAAAGGGAGCAACCATGGCCTTTTTTGGAAATATTCCAATAGCTGAAATATGTAAAGCAGCCACATAGTCCACAACACACACTTTCACCAAACATTATTGTGTGGATGTTAGCAGGTAGAGCAAGCATAGACCTTAAAGTAGACAATGCTGCAACTTTTCTGGACAATTGTGGGTCACTTAGGAGTGCCTTTTGGCCCCATGGATCTGCCAGGGTCCCCGACTGAACTGCTGCCTGTGGTGCTTACCCCAGCCGACTCTTTTAGGCATCTACCCATCCCCCTGCGTGTACTGGGCAATACCGCCAGTTTTTTTTGCCCGAGGCTGTTGGTTCCTGCCAGGTGGGCCCCAGCTCCAAAGGTGCTGTTTCCAGATTTGACCCCGAACCACTCTCAGATCTGGACACATTTCAGCCAGATTGTGACATTTGTTTTGTTATTTGATTAATGAGGCGCAGCCTGTGGTGTAAAAGGATTCTCTGGCACTGCCTTTACCTTGGTGCCAGTATCTTCAAAGCATTGAGGCCCTAGGTTCAGTTTAGACTTAGATGCCATGCAGGACCTTCAGAATATTCCAAGTGATGAGGACGATAAGAAGATGGACAATTTGTTTACCCTCACTACATTGATACTGGCCTGTATTTAGACATTTAAAATGCTTGTGGTCTTGATACCTAATTTGACTCCCCATTTTGGCTTCCCCCCCCCCCCCACGGAAAGCACAGCCTGTGCCCTAGTGGACCTTAGGGCTACTTGCCATCCGACCGAAAATTCAGTCTATTCTAAATGCAGTCTGTTGCGCCTACCCTGTTCTCTTCGAGGCTGTGGAACCTTACCTTTTAGACTGTCTTCTTCATTGGTATTACTTCTGCTCATTGTGTTAATGAATTTCAGGTGCAGTTATCGTAACCACCATATGCCACCTTCTTTCCAGGCAAGATAGTACTTTGAACTTGTGCATTCTTTCTGCTAAAAGTGCCATTGTCTTTCCATGTGGGGTAGTCTGTCAAGCTCCTTGCTTTCTTCTGTCTGCCACATCTCAAAAAGAGAAGAGAGACTTCATTAGTTGGACCACAAGAGAGCCCTTACCTTTTATAATGTTGACGTAGGAGACTCACATGGATTACCACTTTGTCATGGGGTTCACCTGGTGTTCTGAAGGGAAGGCAGTCCAGATCTTATACAGATGGATCCTTCTCTGTATTAAAAAAGTGCTATACTTTGTCCAAGAAGAAGCCTTCCGAGGACCTTCTGGCTTATTCTACCAGTGCCATGGCCACCATTATTGCCTTGAACACCTTCACCAGCCATTAAGGAGAGCCATTTTGACTGCTTGGTCCTGCAGGATTCCTAGTGTCAAGTCTACTTTTCATACTGTCCACATTTTGTTAGTTACTTCTCTGGTATCTGTTCATGATGTGAGGAATCTGTGGTTAAAAGTATCTCATTAGAAGAACAAGTTATTTACATCTGGTAACATTCTTTCTGGTGGATACTCTATCTAAACGTGCTCTTTTATTCCTTTTCTATGGAGTAGACTTCTAGGTCATAGTAGAGTTCCATGATATATTTTCCACACTGTCAATGATTTTAATCTATAACTAATGCTCCACGTATAAGGGCCCAAATGCGTTTATTGTACACTGACATCAGAGAGAAGGGGTGATGCCTATATACAGGTCGATACCAAAGGGGATGATGGACGGAGCGCTTGAGCAAATCAACCACTCACCCCCAGTCAACTGATCTGGGTTTAATCCATCATTCTTTAGCTCACTCCACCACCCCAGTTCAGACATGGCCATATGCAAATCAGTCTGACCCTGTGCCTCATGGGAACAGTCCAGCCCGAACTGCCAAGCCATGTCTTCCCTGGACCGGAAACAAGCATCCTGGGACCGGTTTCTGGCTATTCAGCCGTCATCAGCCAGGCTAGCTTGAATCCAGTGGCAAAGTGAGCAAGGGACCCACGTCTGGGCATACCCTGCCAACTTAGGGCGAACAAAGCGATACCAAAGGGGATGATGGACGGAGCGCTTGAGCAAATCAACCACTCACCCCCAGTCAACTCTACTCATGTGCCAGCAGGCGGTGCCATCAGACTCATGCAGCTTCATCTTGCCTACAGAATTTAAGGTGCAGACCTGTATATAAGGCGATACCAAAGGGGATGATGGACGGAGCGCTTGAGCTAATCAACCACTCACCCCCAGTCAACTGATCTGGGTTTAATCCATCATCATTCTTTAGCTCACTCCACCACCCCAGTTCAGACATGGCCATATGCAAATCAGTCTGACCCTGTGCCTCATGGGAACAGTCCAGCCCGAACTGCCAAGCCATGTCTTCCCTGGACCGGAAACAAGCATCCCTTGCTCACTTTGCCACTGGATTCAAGCTAGCCTGGCTGATGACGGCTGAATAGCCAGAAACCGGTCCTAGGATGCTTGTTTCCGGTCCAGGGAAGACCTGGCTTGGCAGTTCGGGCTGGACTGTTCTATGAGCACAGGGTCAGACTGATTTGCATATGGCCATGTCTGAACTGGGGTGGTGGAGTGAGCTAAGAATGATGATGGATTAAACCCAGATCAGTTGACTGGAGTGAGTGGTTGATTAGCTCAAGCGCTCAGTCCATCATCCCCTTTAGTATCGCCTTATCTACAGGTCTGCACCTTAAATTCTGTAGGCAAGATGAAGCTGCAGTCTGATGACACCTGCTCTGTACATGAGTAGAGTATAGAGTATCTATCAGAAAGAGCATTATCAAAGATAAGTAACTTGTTCATCTGTAGAATTTGTCTGTTGATCTTAAAGGGCCGGTCATGCAAAAATGTTGTTTTCATGTGTTGGTACTTTGAATCAGCTGCTCGTTTGTGACTGTGACCTTTCTTTCTCCTGTTTGCTAGACAAATGCTGTCATATTTTGTCACTTGTCTTCCTGTGTAAATAATAGGTCTTGCTCAATGAAAAATAATTTCTTCTTCAGGGGATCCGCATTGGTAATCATGAGCAATGAGTAATCCCCTACCCATGTGTGGGATTTGGATGCACGTTTGCAAAGGAGATACATATTTGCATTTTACATCTTTATATTTGAAAAAAAAATAGCAGCCAAGGCACCAGGTAATTGGCCAATTCAGTTTATTTACTTTATAAAATAAACGATTGGTGAAAAAATATGCAGTTGTCAGCAGAGAGGGACACAGATAAAACCTTTTTCACAGACTTTTAAAAAAAAGAAATCAGTCAATTAAAACGAGGACTATGTAGCCGTATAGGCTGCAGCAAACTGACACTGCAATTTTGCAACTTTAAGGGTTCCCAGCACTCAAGAACTGTCTTGGCAGCAGGAGTCCTTTTTGGGTTGCAGGACGAACTGGGAGATCAGAGCAACAAGGAGAGGATGAATTCTGTACCAGTGCTCCCATTTCAATCTGTAAGGACTCTTCTAGAGGGAATTCCAAAGGGAGGCCTCACCTCCACCACCTTCTCTGCCCCATACAATGATGCCTGCAGTGCTCTCTTTCAAGATCTCCACAACCATTGCCTGCAGGGGTTCAGGTTCCTCCAACACTCTCCCCCCCTCCCCCCTTTGCACCTGTCCATATAACTCTGAGGTGGTAACATTCTGGATCTCACTACAGGTCAAGATCATGCTATCACTCTCGTCATTTTAGATGTTCAGACATACTTCCTCTTCCATGCATTATTGATGCAGATGTCAATTTTGGATCTCGGTCACCTTCCTATTGGTGTTCTTCTGCATCTTCTACTGGAATATATTGACCAGACTTGACTGATTCTCTTCCTGCAAAAATCTCTTTTGTTAGTGTCAACAACAGATCTCAGGAGGTTCTCATCAGTGGTGTTGATAAACTAAATATTCTCTTGGCAGCTATGTTGACAGACACTTGGATGTTTTTCTCACCTCTTGCCAGAAAACATCTTTAAGACCTCGGCTACCATTAATTCCAGGACTATTAGAGCAGCAGTGTAGATTTTCTCACTGCCAGCTTCTGCTAAAGCAGCACTGCCAAGGCATCAGAAAAAATACGGACCACCTGATCAGAATCCTTTATTCCTCATGATGTATCCTCTCCCTATTCTGTGTTTGTATCATTGGCAAAGAAGATCGTTCCACTGCCCCTTCTGACAAAGATATTAAAATGTTGGCTTCAGTGGATAGAACAGTGTTAGGTGCGTCTGCTACTGCTATGAAAACAGTAAGTGCCATAGCTGCCCTCCGCAGATATGATAAATCGCTCTAGTATTCATTCTCATATTTTTCTTATGACTTATCTATGGAACGTTGTGCAGATTTCATTGAGACAAAGGCATGATGTAGAATGAACTCATCAGGGCAGCTGTAGACACTTCCATCCTAGCTGCTCATACCTGTTGTCAGACCTGGCCTTAAGGCTTCTTCCTGGCTAGACTTCCATGTCGCAAACCCAAGGCGCAACAAAGAATTCTCAACCTTCATTTTTCTGTTTACATTTCTTTATTGATTTTCAGCAAGAAAAGGGAGACAAGGCCAATGACGAGGCATAAGACATAGCTAAGCTCATACTTGTCATTAAAAGGAAAATTGACATAATAAAACAAAACACCCCTAAAACTCCCCCCTCCCTCCAAAAATCCGTCCCTCCCCTCCCCCCGGGGCCCATCCCCTAGGTATCAGATGTGTATGCCACAGCTACTTCTTAAATTGTAACCAGTGGGGGTTTCCGTAAGTCGTAAAAGTGTCAAGTACTTTGGGCATGTGAGTTTGCGAAATTCGAAGGTGAGCAGTGATAGGAACGGTCTCCAAAGTTCTGGGAACGAGGTCCCCTGAATTGGAGAGGGCAAGAGAGAAATGTTCAATGCCCAGTATGTACCATATGTAATGTATCCATCCCACATGGGTAGGAAGCCGCCCGACCCCCAATGAGCCAATATATTCTGGAGAGCCACTCCCACTGCCAATCCTATCTGGCGACCCCTGTGAGATTTAAGAGGAAATGTGAGAGCGTTGTGTAAGCCAAGGGGAGTGTAGGCTGGGAAGAAGGGTATTTGTGAATTGAAGTGGGTGTCAATATCATCAAGTACTTGCGTCCAATAGGTAGTGATTTTAGAGTAATCCCACAGATGTGTCAGTGTGACAAGGGAACCACAGTCACGCCAGCAGACGGGAGAACGGGCCGAATTCCCTCTGTGGAGTCTCGGAGGTTTGAGGTACCAGTAGGTAGCTATTTTAGTGGCTGTCTCAATGCTTGCTACTTTGTGAGCTGTGTGGCGAGCGTGATAGTAAACGTCCTCCCATTCCCGCTGCGAAAGGGAGCAACCCAATTCGGTTTCCCACCTCCTCTGGCCCGGGGATTTATTAGCTGCCAAGGGAGGGCGAAGGAAGCCATACATTTCGGAGATCAGACGTGTGTCCGAGGATTTGGATAACAGCCACTTCTCGAAAGGAGTGAGAAGGCGCTGCGCCCGTGGTCAAACCGCTGGGTGCATCACCCAGTGTCTAACCAGGTGGTATCGGTAGTGTTCAGTTTGAGGGAGTCCCTGTTGTAGGCGGAAATCCTCGAAGGTCAAGGGGGAGGCCTCGTCAAAGAAATGACCATTAGATCGACTGCCTTCCTGGGTCCACTGGGTAAAAGTACCAGTACCGAGGCCTGGGTTGAATTATGGGTTGCCCACTATAGGTGTCAGCGGCGCGGGGAATGTGGTTAAAGCTCTTTTCTCAGCCACTCTATCTGATGCCACAAGGGGGGCTCGTGTGGCAGGCGACAGGTAGAGGCTTTTAGGGCATGCCGATTTGGGAAGGAAAGGGATCTTCCATAATAATTGCCTTGCTACTGCCATAGCCATAAAAAGCCAATGTTTTTCAGATTCGGGGCGGGACCACTATACGAATGTCTTCAACTGTACTGCCCAGAAGGACTCCCACAAATTCGGCACCCCAAGAGCTCCCTCCCTCGGGGATCTGTAGCATAGATCTCTATCTAAGCAATGCCTCTTGTCTGCCTATATAAACCGGTCTACCTCTTGCTGCAGGGAGTGTAGTGAACCGTGGAGGGGGGGGGGGGTCTAGCAGTAGGGTTTGGAAGAGGTATAGTATTTTGGGTAGAATCGTCATTTTCACTGTGCCCACCCGACACAACCAGGACAGTGTGTGTGGTCTCCAGCGGTGCAGGTGCGCTTGTACCTGGTGAAGCAGAGTGGTGTAGTTAAGTGTTACCATGCGTTGTGTGTTCGCGGTGAGTTGTAACCCGAGGTAAGGTACTGCAGATAGGGCCCATTGAATAGGGTACGCACGTTGCAGCTCCGCCAGCGCGGGGGCTTTAAGGGATATGTTAAGAGCTTGGAATTTATGAATGTTAACCTTGGAGCCCGCAGCCTGCGCAAATTGGTCTAATTCGTTCATAAAGGCCGGAAGATGGGTCAGCATATAAGCTGAGCATATGCTTGTCTCCCCCAAAACCTACCCAGATTATGAAGAGGTTGTCCCGTACCCTTTGAGCCATAGGCTCCATGTATAAAGCAAAGAGGAGGGGGAAGAACGGGCACTGCTTTCTCGTACCTCTCCGGATGGGTAAAGGAGTAGAGGCATAGCCGTTTACTCGTATCGTCGCTATAGGCTTGGTATAACTACTCGAGACCCATTGTATGTATCTGGCGGGGAGGGCGAAATGCCTCAGAGTTTCTCAAGTAGGGCCAGTGGACTCTGTCGGACGCTTTTTCAGCGTTGATGGAGAGGAGCATGCGTTCGGTGTTAAAGCGTTGCGCCTTATCAATGATATGAAGCAGCCGCTTAGTATTATCAGCGCGTTGTCTGTTGGGTACAAAACCCGCCTCATCGGGATCAATCAGGCCTGGAAGAAGGGGGGACATTTGTGACGCTAAGATCCGGTAAGCAATTTCAGATCTACATTTAAGAGAGAAATTGGCCTAAAAGAAGCACTTGTTCTTGCCTGGTTTAGGTATAACAACAACAGTAGCTTCCAGAATAGTTGGCGGGAGTGCTGAGGAAATTCCAACCGCATTATAAATTCTGGTGAGGACGGGGGCCAAAATGGTGCAGAATGTCTTATAGTAAAGTGAGGGGAACCGGTCTGGACCAGTGGAACTAAGCAATATCTGCCTAGAGATGGCAGATGTCACCTCCTCTATTCGGATCGGGGTCTCAAGTGGCTCAGCCTGGTCCGGCGTTAGTCTGGTGGTGGCAGCTTCCTGGAGATAGCCAACCGGTGTGTCTGGGGGGAGGTCTTGCGACTTGTAAAGCTCCATGTAGTATTGGTGAAATGTTTTGGTAATCTGCTGGTTTTCGGTTTGTTCCTCCCCTGTTGCGGTAATCACTGATGAGACTCCAGACGCTTGTCTCTGAGCCCTCAGCCTATTGGCCAGCAACCTCCCACTTCTGTTTCCCCGGTGTAGAAAGCGTGTCGTAATCTAAGCGCCGCAAATTCTGCCCTGTCCAAATCCAAACCGGACAGTTGGGCTCTAGCGGCCTCAGACACTGCCTTTCACAGAAAGCTTTCTTGACCCTCGTTTGGGGCGTAGACTGAGCCCACTGTGAAAGTGTTGGAGCCCAGCGTGAAGGAGTGGGCCAGTAACCTACCCTTGATTTCTGCCTGTTTGGAGCCTATCTTTCCAGGAAAGGTGGAAAGACAAGAATGACGATCCCTGCAGATTTAGAGGACTGATATGAGAAGAGCTGAAGGGGAAGCACCCTGGAGCAAAGCCTGTGGGTGTCTCCAGAAAGGAGATGAGTCTCTTGGGGAAGACCAATTTGGGCACCAGAGTGCTCGAGGTAAGAAAGGATGGCACGTCTTTTGACTGGGTTGTTGAGTCCTTTCAGATTTAGAGTGATAATTTTAAGATTCGGTGTCATCGCGGCGGTCCCTAAGTAGATCTATGGAAACGCCCTGTTTGAGGGAGTGGGACAATTGGTGACTGAAAGTCAGGGGGTGGACTGCATGAAGCCAGTAACTGAGCGGCAAGGTGGTCTGGAAATTCGCCCCAGGGAAACCCAGGAATGGGGCAAGGCCCAACAAACCCAAATGAATACAACAAACAGGTAACATGGTGAAGTAAACATCATTAATGTCCTTGGTGGTGAGACCCATGAGAAGGGAGTTGTCAGGAACTTAGGGGTAATCAGTTCCCTGAGAAAGAGTTCATGTAAGAAGTGTAGGGTTGTGGCAAAACCCTCTTGTGTAAACCTGTGGTATTGACGTTGAGGGATAAAACGCCATTACAAGATGGCCGCCAAGTGTACCTAGCATTTTTATTTAGTTGATCAGAGTCACGAAATCTCGTGAGACTTGAGAACTCTAGGTTCGTGCGCGTGCATTCCACTGCGCACTTCAATTTGCTTTCGTGTGGAGAAGTTCGTTTTTGGAGACGGCTCTTCCAGATAACTCCTAGGGAAGAGCGTAAGTTTAGAGAATTCCTTGCTCGTTCCGAGACTGAGGGTAGTTGTGCCCGTTAGCCTCAGTTTGGAAAACTTCCCTATTTAGTCCCCCTTCCTGACTCACAAGACTCCTGAAAGAAGAGTTTGAGTTCCCCTTTTATTACCGGAACTCGAATTTAGCATCAGACCAGCGTCGGAGCCTCCGTACAACCTGCCTGCACAGCGGGGCTCCGGTAGGCTTACTGTAGAGCACCAGAGTGCAGGGCTCGAGTGAACAAAGTACAGAATCTTCAATTTACAAGTAAGCGGTATTAACTCCATTTACAGCAGCTCCGCTATTGAGCACAGACTTCATCTCTTATCCTACCCAGCGTTCTTTCCTATCTCTGTACTCCCTCTTCTTCCTCCCTTGACCCTTTTTGCGCGTTCCCCTCCTTGAAGCTGTGCTTTGGAAATCGTCTGAAGACATTAACAGAATCTACTGTGAAGTCTCCTAAAGTGAGAGAAGGACTCACTCAAGTTAAGAAAGAACTTTCCCACAGAACAATTTAAAAGCAGACAGTATATACATTTGAGACATATATATACATTCTAAATATTGCAAGAACAAGCAAATTCACAACAGGTAGGAATACGTTAACGTTTAGTAGTTTAGAGCAATAGAGAGTATAGGAGGTTTCATTTGACATTGTTTCATCTCTCTGTATTAGGATACATCAGTCAGAACAATCTTGTTGATGCTACTAACGAATAAATAGAAGAGGAGCAAGTACTCCAGCTGAATCAGGTAGGAGAGGGAAGTAGAAATGTATTGAAGAGAGAAGTAGAAAGGAATTGTAGTGAGACTTAACCCAGGTTCTCTCCCTCTGTGCATTAGGATTTCCACATACAGCCAGTCCAGGTAGAAGAAGTCCAGTTCAGCGCGAGTGTCTCTTCTCTGTCCCAATTCCCCTTTCCCCCTTCCTAGAGCAGTTGCTTTACGCAGTGTGTTCTGGAGAGTGGGGGCATTGGGAAAAAAGCAGCGTTCTACCTCTGTGGAGATTCGGCACCTTGACAGATTGAAGTGCCCACGAAATTTCTCCACCCGGGCAGAATGGCGGAAGGTTTTAGTTTGAAATCACTGGGAGAAATGTTGGAGGGGATACAGAGAGAATTAGGAGCAGTCAGAGAGGAGAATAAAAGTCTGAAGCAAGATATTTTAGCTTCTCGTCAAGAAACTATGTTGTTGACAGAGAGTTAGCGAAATAACTACGGGAAATCCTCCCCCGGCTCAGACTGCAGCTAGTGGCTCCATACCCGAACTCCCCTCACGCACTTTAGCCCAAGTAGTGCATTCAGTTACCTCTCTTATTCCTTTAGCCGCCCCAGAAAGGTTCAGTGGGGATCCACAAAAAGCACAACAGTTCCTTACGCAATGCTCGTTACATTTTATGTGTCGCCCTACTCTGTTCCCTGATGCTCAATCTAGAGTAGCTTTCATTTTGTCCTACCTCAGCGGGGACGCAGCCAATTGGGCTATGCCTTTGGTTACCCGAGATGACCCTTTTTTGTATAACTTTGAAAGATTCAAAACTGAATTCTTGAGGATTTTTGACAGGAGAAAGATTTCCCAGTCCACGGACAATGAGCTATTAGAACTGCGCCAGGGAACTAAAGACTTGGTCACGTATCTGACACAGTTTAATAAATTGTTAGTGGAGACCAACTGGCCGGAAGAGAAGAGAGCTGCTCTGTTCTATCGGGGATTGCGAGATGACATCAAGGACATTTTGGCTCAGGTTCCGAATCGACCACAGACTTCTCTGAATTAGTGGACCTAGTTTTGGAGATTGACTTCCGTTGTTCAGAACGAAAGGGAGAAAAGAAGCTGAGAGATGTTAAATGGAATTTTCCGCGATTTGACAGGATCAAACCTGAAGGGAGCAAGAATTCGGGAACAGGTGCAGAGAGCGAACCGATGCAGATTGGTTCAGTAAGAGGCCCTTTGAGTAAAGACGAAAAGGAGCAATGAAGATTGAAGAAATTATGTATGTATTGCGGAGGAGCCGGACATTTTGTGAAGGAATGTCCCAAGAGGCCCAAAGGAACCACGTCGGGATACGCTCAAAACCATCTGTAGGCGGAGTCGCTCAGATGGCGGAAATAAGTGAGGAAAAGACTCCAGAAGCTTATCATTTAATGAATACCTTTCAGACCCAAGAACCTCATCTGATCCTACAAATGACCCTTAAATTTCTAAACCAAGAAATTACAGGAGTGGCTATAATGTTAGACTCCGGAGCCACAGGCAAATTCTGCGACATTAAGCACGCCAAGAAGATTGGGATTCAGGCTATACTCAAGGGAAGAAAGGAACCAGTGCGGGCAGTGGATGGGACAAATCTCTCTTCTGGTCCCATCACCCATCATACCGAATCATTGGAACTAATTCAATCTACCGGTCATAGAGAGTTCATTCAATTCAACCTAATTGACGCCCCACAGTTTCAGATAATTTTGGGGCTCCCTTGGCTTTCCATGCATAACCCAACAATCGACTGGGAGAACCGGACTGTCAAAATGAACTCTCAATTCTGTTTGGAACATTGCTTCACACCCGAAAATGAACAAAAAGAACCGTCCATGGCCTCTTTGTTGTCCTATGGAGGAGAGGCTATAGGTGTGATCGACACCCTAGAACTTCCCGCTGAATACCACGTTTCAAGGAGGTGTTTTGTGAGAAGGAAGCGGAAAAGTTGCCTCCTCATCGATCCGATGATTGTACCATCGATTTGGAACCCGGAGCCGTTCTGCCTTGCAGCAGGGTTTATGCTTTAACAGAGGCAGAAAACCGTTATCTCAAAGAATATCTAGATCGTTATTTGGCCAATGGATTCATCAGACCGTCGCAATCGCCGGTCTCCTCTCCGTTATTCTTCATACCGAAGAAGGAAGGTTCCTTGAGAACGTGCATTGACTATCGCGCCATCAATCGGGTCACGGTCAAAAACCGTTATCCGTTGCCTTTGATTTCCGTTCTTTTGGATCAAATAAAGGATGCCCAGATCTTCACAAAATTAGACCTTCGGGGAGCTTATGACCTCATTCGGATGAAAGAAGGTCATGAATGGAAGACCGCTTTTAGGACAAAGTATGGGCTCTTTGAATATCAGGTAATGCCCTTTGGCCTCTGCAATGCCCCAGCGGCCTTTCAGCACTTCATTAACGACATCATGGGAGATCTGGTGGACAAGATAGCAGTAGTTTACCTGGACAATATCTTGATCTTCTCAAAAGACCCCCAAG
This sequence comes from Calotriton arnoldi, assembly GCA_963921515.1. Classification (NCBI taxonomy): domain Eukaryota; kingdom Metazoa; phylum Chordata; class Amphibia; order Caudata; family Salamandridae; genus Calotriton; species Calotriton arnoldi. The sequence continues at coordinate 402,456 of CAWUFW010001967.1, read as the reverse complement.
AACATCCTGAACACGTCAAGTTGGTCCTTGAAAGACTCCGTCTCCACCAGCTCTATGTAAAACTGGAAAAATGTGCTTTCAGCGTACAAAATGTGGAGTTTTTGGGACTTGTTTTGTCCCCCGAAGGTATCGCAATGGATTTAGAAAAGGTGGAATCAGTGGTCAAATGGCCATCTCCAAGAGACGTGAAAGAGGTTCAGAGATTTCTTGGATTCACTAATTTTTATCGGCGATTTATCTCTGCATTTTCACAGAAGATTGTTCCAATCACAAGACTTCTTGAGAAGGGAATAACATTTCTGTGGACGGAAGAAGCCGAACAAGCTTTTGAAGAATTGAAGAAAAGTTTTACTTCCGCTCCAATTCTCTTGCATGCTGATCCTGCAGAACTTTTCTTTTTGGAAGCCGACGCCTCAGATCAAGCGATTGGAGGAGTGCTGTCGCAGCGTCACAAGTCCACTGGGCAATTACATCCTGTGGCCTGTCGATCCAGGAAATTGAATCCAGCTGAGATCAATTATACAATTGCGGAGAAGGAATTGTTGGCGGTGAAGGATGCCTTTGAAGAATGGAGGCACTATCTACTTGGAGCAAGGCATACGGTGACCGTGTTCACTGATCACAAGAATCTACAATTTTTTAAATCCGCCAAGACCATGACACCTCGACAGCTGCGCTGGTTTCTTTACTTCGCGGACTTCGATTTTGTGATAACTTATCGTCCTGGAAGTAAAAATGGAAAAGCAGACGCTTTATCTCGGATTCACACTGAGTCTTTAGAACACTCCATTGATCCTCAACCCATCATTCCAGAATCGAAGATTGTTTGTGCACTTACCTTGTCTAATTTTCAAGATGATGTTGGAAAACACATGGCGGAGGAAATGATCGAATGGGCAAACGGTGAGGAAGTACGAAAAATATTAAATTCTTTACCCTACCATCATGGGGCCTTGTATCTCCCCACCAAGGAAATCCAAGAGAAGGCATTGAGAGACTGTCACAGCCAACCTTTAGCGGGGCATAAAGGAATCCTTAAGACCCTAGATTTGGTTCAACGTCACTTTTGGTGGCCGGGCATGAGTACTCATGTCAAACAATATGTGGAATCTTGTGAACTCTGTGCTCGAGGGAAACCCAGTAGACAAGCTCCTCAGGGGTTATTACAGCCATTACCCACCCCAAATCATCCCTGGCATACAGTAACAGACTTAATTGTGGATCTTCCTTTGAGCCAGGGTTACAACACAGTGTTCGTACTAGTGGACACTTTCACCAAATGAGTCATTTCATCCCATTGAAAGGGGTCCCTACAGCTAAAGAACTAGCTAGACAATTTAGTGAAAGTATTGTGAAGATACATGGAGTGCCTAAGATTTTGATCTCTGACAGAGGTCCCCAGTTTGTGTCCCATTTCTGGAAGGCCTTTATGCAAGGCTTGGGTGTGGAAGTCAGACATTCGACTAGTTACCATCCTGAGACAGATGGTCAGACTGAGAGAGTGAATCAAGAGTTGGAGCAATACCTCCGGCTGTTCCTTCTGGATCAGGATGGTGAATGGTCTGATTTGTTGTGGATGGCAGAGTTCGCACACAATAATGCCAAGAATGTGTCCACCGGTTACTCTCCATTCTTTTTAAATTACGGACGACACCCAAACCCGTTTATTTGTCAAGGAGATTTTGGGGTGCCCGCTGTCGGAGATCATTTGAAGGTTTTGTCCTCTGTCCTTAAGTCAGCTGAAAATAATTTGTCAAAGGCTAAGGAAGTTTATAAGAAACAGGCAGATAAGCATCGGAAGTCAGTCCTTGCATATCAGACTGGGGATTTAGTATGGCTGTCCACTCGTCACCTCCATTTAAAGGGCAATAGGAAGTTTCAACCTCGTTTTGTGGGTCCATACTCCATAGAACAAGTACTAGGCCCAGTGACAGTTAGACTAAAACTCCCTCCTAACTTAGGCATTCACCCGGTGTTCCATGTGTCCTTACTCAAGAAAACTGCACCCAACATCCGTTTAGAAAGACCTCCACCCCCTTTGAGTATAGATGGACATTCAGAGTATGTTGTGAAGGGGATCCTTGATGCAAAAAGAATCAGAGGAAAGCTATTCTATTTTGTGGACTGGAAGGGTTATGGCCCAGAGGAGAGATCTTGGGAACCAGCTGAACATGTCCATGCTCCCCAGCTCACCAAACGCTTTCATTTCCAGCATCCTCTCAAACCAAGACCGATAAATCGGTCATTGAGAGGGGCTACTGTCAGGAACTTAGGGGTAATCAGTTCCCTGAAAAAGAGTTCATGTAAGAAGTGTAGGGTTGTGGTAAAACCCTCTTGTGTAAACCTGTGGTGTTGAGGGATAAAACGCCATTACAAGATGGCCGCCAAGTGTACCTAGCATTTTTATTTAGTTGATCAGAGTCACGAAATCTCGTGAGACTTGAGAACTCGAGGTTCGTGCGCGCGCATTCCACTGCGCACTTCAATTTGCTTTCGTGTGGAGAAGTTCGGTTTTGGAGACGCTCTTCCAGATAACTCCCTAGGGAAGAGCGTAAGTTTAGAGAATTCCTTGCTCGTTCCGAGACTGAGGGTAGTAGTGCCCGTTAGCCTCAGTTTGGAAAACTTCCCTATTTAGTCCCCCTTCCTGACTCACAAGACTCCTGAAAGAAGAATTCGAGTTTGAGTTCCCATTTTATTACCGGAACTCAAATTTAGCATCAGACCAGCGTCGGAGCCTCCGTACAACCTGCCTGCACATCGGGGCTCCGGTAGGCTTACCGTAGAGCACCAGAGTACGGGGCTCGAGTGAACAAAGTACAGAATCTTCAATTTACAAGTAAGCGGTATTAACTCCATTTACAGCAGCTCCGCTATTGAGCACAGACTTCATCTCCTATCCTACCCAGCGTTCTTTCCTATCTCTGTACTCCCTCTTCTTCCTCCCTTGACCCTTTTTGCGCGTTTCCCTCCTTGAAGCTGTGCTTTGGAAATCGTCTGAAGACATTAACAGAATCTACTGTGAAGTCTCCTAAAGTGAGAGAAGGACTCACTCAAGTTAAGAAAGAACTTTCCCACAGAACAATTTAAAAGCAGACAGTATATACATTTGAGACATATATATACATTCTAAATATTGCAAGAACAAGCAAATTCACAACAGGTAGGAATACGTTAACGTTTAGTAGTTTAGAGCAATAGAGGTTTCATTTGACATTGTTTCATCTCTGTGTATTAGGATACATCAGTCAGAACAATCTTGTTGATGCTACTAACGAATAAATAGAAGAGGAGCAAGTACTCCAGCTGAATCGGGTAGGAGAGGGGGAAGTAGAAATGTATTGAAGAGAGAGAGTAGAAAGGAATTGTAGTGAGACTTAACCCAGGTTCTCTCCCTCTGTGCATTAGGATTTCCCATACAGCCAGTCCAGGTAGAAGAAGAAGTCCAGTTCGGCGTGAGTGTCTCTTCTCTGTCCCAATTCCCCTTTCCCCCTTCCTAGAGCAGTTGCTTTACGCAGTGTGTTCTGGAGAGTGGGGGCATTGGGAAAAAAGCAGCGTTCTGCCTCTGTGGAGATTCGGCACCTTGACAGGAGTGGAAGAGGTCAGCGACATCGCGCCTTGCCCCACTGCCCCTGCTGAATTTAGAAAGAAAGGGACCAGAAAGAGCCAAAAACAGCTTGGAGCCAGAAGCTGGCCAGAGTGACATGAGTCTAACTACGCCGGTCTGGCAGTACCGTCACCAAGGAAGACCAACACCGCCTGATGTTCTCTGGTTATTGTTTCTGGGTCTGGGTAGAGTGTGGCGGCATCGCGACCCGCTGTCTTCCATTTGCGAGCTTCTGGATCTTTGCCCATCCCGGCAGGTGGAGGGGAATTCTCCAGAAAATCGGCTGTGATGTCCAACAATTGGCGGGCCTCTTTCTGTGAGCAGACCTGGTGTATCTTCCCATCTAGGTGAAAGATTAACTGAAAGGGGTGCCCCCACGAGAAAGGGACTCTGATGGAGCAGAGGTGAGCCATGTTCGGCCGGAATGCCCTCCTTTTTTAAAGAGTGGATGCAGCGAGGTCCTGGAATAGAGTAGGTTGATTCCCCTGAAACGGCACTGGATGGCTATCTCTGGCCTTTTTGAGGATGCACTCTTTCAACTGAAAGTCATGAACATGTGAAGATGTCAGCAGGGGGTGCCGGGGCAGGCCTCTTTGGAGGGACACAATGGGTATGGTCCAGCTTGATCTCCAATTCAGGAGGGATCTCTAGAATTGCTCTGAAGAGATCTCTGACAAAGGAAGCAATATTGAGAGCCTCCGCTCCATTTGGAACCCCCCTGATGCGTATATTGTTGCATCAAGAGCGGTTCTGTAGGTCCTCGGCATGCGCTTGTAGGTCTAGTTGTTGGTCCTTAGGATGGATCACCTCCTGCTGGAGTTGTTCGATCTCTTCATCTCTACTCGTGCCATGCTCCTCTAGAGTGTCCACCCTGTCTCCCAGTGTGTCCACATCCCGTCTCACCTCCCTGAGTTCCTGGGCCAGTTCTTTCTTCATGGATTGTAAGTCGTCCCACAGGGAAGCAAATAACTTTTCTATGAAGGAGCGGGTGAGCGGGGCTTCGGCTTCACCAGTATCCGTAGGAGCATGTGACTCCAGGGAAGATGCAGAGGTCTCAGCGTTAGAACCAGAGGCTTTGTGGAGTAAATCCTTGACTGAGCGGTCCCTCTTCCGTGTACTTGCCACCATTTGGGAAGAATAGCAAGTGCGCACTGCAGCGAGTGCGTTAAAACACTGGCCACTGGGGAGGGGGGGTGCTTATCAGTTGAGCGGAAATGGTCTGCACTCCCTCAAGCTCGTTCCCCCAGAGGACCGCAGCGCTCTATGAAGTCTATGAAGGTCTCTCCTCCGAAAGGAGGGAGACGTCTGCAGAGGGGGAGGCTCCCTTTACCACAATTAGCAAGCCAACCGCTCTCGTCTCAGGATACCCCGTCTGTCTAGCAGGCACAACCGAAGGCGTGGAGAGAGGGTCCAGACAACCAGATAGGTCCCGCCCCCAGGAGGCAGCCTCTATGGATTCCAAGCAGCTGAGATAATGATTGTCGCACCGGGGAGTGGAGGGTCACTACTGTTCAGCCCGGACTCCTATGTATGTCGTCCCTTCCGTCTCCGGATTGTTGCTGAGATCACTTGTCTCCATGGTCCGGCCAGGGCAGTAGAGATTGGGGGGGGGGGGATGGTCAACAGGAGACACCCCTATTCAGCCTCTGCGGTCCACGAGGCAGTGGCCAGGCGGTGCAGTGGTCACAGCTGTGTGTCCCAGAAATTAGAGGGGGCAATATCTCTAGTCCGAGGGCTGGAGACACTCACAAGGTTCCAGCTGGACAGCCAGGGCTTTAGAGGCTCAGCCAGGGGAAGGCTGTTCAGCAGGGCGCTCCCCAGGGCTCCATCGGACCAGACACTGATCCGTGGGTGAGTGAGGGTGGTATTGCCACCCCAACTCCAACGCTGCAGGCCCGTGGCCTGGTGTAATCCGGCCTTCGGCCTCTAGGGGCGCTTCTCCAGCACCCCCTTCAGTCTCCGGTGGTGGGGGTAGCTCCAGCTCCCAGCTCCTTCTCGGTCCCCGGGGCCCCCGGAGGTCCCAGGCCAGCAATCGCCATCTCTCCTACCTGGTTCACGCAGTCTACAGCCTCCAGGCCGACCCCATAGACCCATGGCAATCGCGGGGCCGTCAGAGCAGGGGCCCTTTCAATCACAGCAAGGGGGGGGAGCACATCAGGCCCCCCCACCCACACAAGGCTGCGGCCTGCCAGTCTCCATCGCGGGCGGGCAGGGCGACGGCCTCCCCAGCATTTGCACAGCTGTGCCGGCCAGAAACTGCTGGCTCACCACTAGTGAAGCGGGGCTCGCGGCCCGATCTCGTCCGGCTCTCGGACCTCTCGAAGCTTGGTTTCTCTTCTCTTCCTGGACTCTCGGCGAGGGGCTCGACTCTGCTCCCGGCTCTTCACGGCCCTCAGGGAGCCCCAGCCAGCCATCGCCTGCGTCACAGCTTGGGCGCCATAGCATCAGGATTGCGCCCAGTCCCAGACTCCGGCCCGGGCTAGGCCCCTCCGGTTTGCGCTCCACCCGTCACCATCTGTGTTTCGGTTGTCTCGGGCTGCTCCAGGACCACTGGGGCGAACAGCGCGACAATATACCGGTCCCCGGGTCCAGCGTAGCAAGGCATGGGCGGTGGGGCCCTGCTGGTGAGACGGAGCAACGAGCAGGCACGTCTTACTCAGTCGCCATCTTGGCCATGCCCCATTCAACCTTTAATTTTTAAGGTAACCCCATACTCAATACACGTGTGAATGATGAAATGGCTTGAATGAAGGCTGAAATGGAAACAATAAAGGCCATGAAAAGGAGCAGCAAAGTAAGAACCCCCCCAAGGCATTATGATCAGCATTTTTACCAGCAGGGGTTTCAAACCCCTTAGTGACCTTTGGGGCACCAGCAGAGGCAGCCTTTTCACCAACTAAGCCGCCCACCCAGAAGCCAAGAGAGTGGCCATTGGAGTGTAGCAGCAAAGGGAAAACCACCCGCAGAAGCAAAACAGTGACTGACTCTTCACTGAAGGTATGTTACCTTAAAATGATTAATTTACGTAGTCTTACATTTACATTGCATTTTTTACAATGCATTGTAATTTCATGTTTATATTTGCTTGCATGCTTTCACTCTCAGTACTTTGTAAAACTATATTCGCACTCTAAGGGAGGAATGTGTTCTGTTTAACTAATTTCTATTTAATATGTAAAATGGGGCAAAGGGTGAGAAGTTAATTATTTAATTAAGTATTTCTAATTTTCTGGATTCGAATGTGATTCTATATATTATAAGATTTTTAAATTGATATAAGGACCACGTGTGGGAAATTACAAATTCTGTTTTTGTGTGTTTTTTGTCCTCTTACTATTGAGTTAAGAACGAGCCAAATAAATAATATAGGGGCAAAGGGTGGGAAGTAATTTAATTAGTTAAAATCTGTCATTTTAAAATATTTATTAGATCATTTTATGTAACAGGTAACAAAATTTATATTTATTTGAACTTCGAAAAGTTTAAGATTGGGCAATTAAAATGATGTAGGAGCAAGAGTGTGTAGTAATTTAAGTAAAAAACATTAAGTATAATAAAATGCAAATAGCATTCAAAATGTAGTTTACAATAACTTAATTTATGATAAATATATTGTAATAAATGTTCTATTTATTTGTTTATATATATATATATATATGTTTATATATATGTGTTGTTTACAATGTACATTAAATTGGATGTTAATGTTTGTGATGTAAATGTCATTTCTATACAGGTACTTTACAATGTGGTGTAAATGTTGTCATTGTAATTGATGCATTGTAAAGTGCTTCTATGTAAATGTTTTCGTTGAAATGTCTGACATCCTTTACTGAAGCATTTCCTATTTCATGGAAGAGTGGAAATCCGTCACTAATGAAATATGGACACTAAATATTTTTCAGCATGGCTATTGATTCAGAAATCGATAGCACCAAAGAAGTATTTTCCACAACAGCCTGAAGAGCTTCAATGAGAATACAACATCCTCTTGGCAGAAACCGACCATAGAGAGAATTCCTTCTCCTCAAAACATTTTTAAGGAATTTACAAGCTACTTCCTGATGAAAAAGCCAAAGGAACAAATTCCATACCCATTCTGGATTTAAACCTGGGAAAATAGATGCAGAAGAAGAAATTCAGCATGCTGGCGCCCCATCAAATCGACCCACACCTCCATCAGGGGATTGGATATGCTCCATAGATCTTTATGATGCATAATTTCATGTACCCATAGCAAAGAAACATTGAAAATTCTTAATATCTGCAGTTGAAAACAATCATCACCAATACAACGTCCTCAAGTCACCACTTAGGACCTTTTTCTAAACGCATGGCTGTTTTAATAGCTCATCTCAGGAAAGAGAAGATCTTCATCTACCCTTGTCTGGATGACTGGCTGATTAAAACCTCCACATCGCAACAGGCTCATTGGAAATCACCGTAAGTCCAAGTGCAATCGTTACGCCGTCTGTCAGCATTTCAGGATATTTAACTGAAAAAGGCTATCTTTCAGAAGAGAGACTTGTATCTATCTATCTGGGGTGTCACAATCTTCTGAAAATGATCCATCCGACAGGGAGACCAATGTAATCACTTCTGGGCTTGATCGCGTTATGCATTTTCCTAGTACTGTACACCTGTCTCTACATGAGCCCGTTGCAACAATGTTTGTAAGACCAGTGGTGCCAGTTGGGATTCATTCTGCATGCAGCCCAGTCTGTACTGCAGTGGTCCTGTCCATAGACTATTCTTTGCAGGATGAACTTTGATTAGGATGTCCTGTCTCAGACAATAGTGTCAGACTACTCTGTGTGGATGTTCAGAAGGGTCACCTGCAGTTTCACTGGACCTGGTCTTCAAAGGAAATGTCATACCATATCAGCTTGCTGGATGTGAGGGTGGTACATGTAGCTCTGACAGCATTCCTTCCAACTTTGAAGACTGACTCTTTGCTTGGCTGGATGGACAACACGATGAACATGAATTACTTGAATAAGCAGGGCAGAACAAATTCCAGAGCGTTTTCTCAAGAGACTCTGACTATCTGTAAATGGTTGTTAGTCGGTAACCTGAGGATCATTGTTGTTGTCTTCCAGGGATCCAAAAAGCCAAAGCAGGTGCTTTGAGTACGATGTTTCTTGAGAACTGAGTGTCTTTTAAACAATCCAATACTGCAGGACAAATTCTCCAAATGAGGTTCCTCTATATTAGATCTCTTTGCAAACAGACAACAAAAAAATTCCCATGGACGAAGGAAAATGGCATAGGGATCTGCTGGTCTTGGAAATTTCTCTGCACTTTTCCACTGATGCAGAATACCAAAGATCATCATCAAACTAACTTACTCATGGGCTTAATGATTTTGATAGCGATGGAGTGGCCCCAGTAATTAATGTTACTCCAGTATTGGAACTTTCATAGATTCCCATGCTTGAATCATTCCCCGTCGTCGAGATGGGAGTCCCCGGTAAATACAAATTAGCCATAGAAACCATTACAAAAGAAGAAACTAGGCCTAGGCCCATTCTAGTTTTGTAGCCCATTCACCTCTTTTTGTAAAAGAGACCAAACAAAATGAACAACCAATCAGATCAGCCTCACCCTGTAGAACCTCCCTGAGAGAACCTCAGAGCCTCAGATTTTCTACCGCACGTTGTGCAAGGGAGTCTCCACTGAGCTCTGCTCAGTTTTTTCCTGTTTCTATAGTTTTGCAGCTATTTTCTTCAAGACTTGCTTGGGATTTTTGTCAGAATGTCTGATAAGGAGAAGAAGGCCCTCTTCAAAGCTTGTGCCACTTGTGCTAAGAAGAGGTTGTATGTGGAGGACAGGCATAAAGACTGTATTTACTGGCTGTACCCGGACCATAAGGCAACAGACTGCAAAATATGCCGCACTTTTTCCACAAAGACGCTGCGAGACCGTAAGGGGGGTCTCCTGACCTGGCTCCAGAAGCTCAAGTCAAGGAAGGAACCAGTCTCCAGTGACAGTGAGGAGTCGTCCTCTGCTACATCTTCCAGAAGGTCTGTGAAAAGGGGTAGGGCTTCCCCTTCACCTTCTAAGGAACGTCCTGGTAAGGCCTTGAAAAAGACCTCTCATAGGTCTGGAGGACATAGTCCTGTCGAATCTCCTCACCATGTTGTAAAGGAGAGGGAAGGACTGTCACCAGGAGCGGTATCCCAAAGGAAATCCAGCTCGGTTCCTCCACCGGCTCCAAAAACCTTCAGAAAGCCCTCCTCTCTATCTTCTGAGGTAAAACCTGTAAAAGACACTCACTCGACGACGTTGACCAAGACTCCGTCGACGAAATCTTCAAAGGTACACGTGAAATCGTTGCCTCCGTCGACGGGCTCGTCGACGGGGATTACTTCACCGCTGGCTTTGACCCTTCAAGATTCAGCGTCGACGACTAAAACACCAGTGGTCGCTGTATCGTCGTCGATGGCATCGATGACGTCGACGAAGATGACAAGGAAGGTGTAGACGGCTACCACGTCGACGACGACAACGTCGACGACATCACCTGTGGTGACGACGGTCTCGTCGACGACCGTGTCGTCGACGCCCATTTCTTAGTCGACGGTTTTCTCATTGTCGTCGTCGCTCCCGTCTATGACCTCGTCGACGACGCTCCCGTCTATGACCTCATCGACGACGTTCCCGTCGAACTCGTCGGCGACGGAAAAAGTCACCATTTCAGTCAGAAAAGGGCGCATTACACCGGACATGACTTCCCCTAGGAGGGTGACTCCTCTACCTCCTGCACTTCTACTCGAAGAAGAGGAATCTGAAGAAGATGAGGGGCCGTTTGGCTATGCGAATAGCCCCTCTCAACTACATGTCAAATGTCAGGACACGGACATGTGGAAGAACAGCAATATGATCCTTCCTCGGATTATCAGGGGGACTACCACCAGGAGATGGTCTCTATGCCGTCCTCCCTTCTGGCAGATTTGCATTCTATGCTGGTGGACTATAGGAGGAGATTCTCAACACAGCCTCCAGCTCCAGCGGTGGTGCCACTTACAGCTGTTCCTCCTGCTCAGCTTGTTACACCCCAGTTGCCACCGCCAATGCCTCAACCTCTGCCGCTAGCCCCGGATGTACCACCTGTTGTGCCTCTCATTCAGGATGACACCTCTGATGAGGACCAAGGCAACGTCACTCTACCTGACCCAGACACAGAGTGGGATGACTGTTTTTCCTGATCCGGTTTCTCCATCGCCAGCACCGGTGGATTCCCCCCCTGCAGATATAGGGGGTTTCCATAAGTTAATGGAGAGGGCCGTTAAGAGATTTGAGCTGCCCATGCCCACAGTGCAGTCGGAATGTTTTCTTTACGACTTCAAGGAACCTTACAAAAAAGCTGTTCGGTCTATTCCGATTGTTGGTCACGTCTGGGATGAAGGATTGAAGGTGATGAAGAATCCTGCCACGGTAGTCCCGGTACTACCTCGGCTTGAGAAAAAGTATAAGGCTCCGGAGGATAGCCCCGCCTCTTTGGTCAGTCAGCCTAACCTGGACTCGTTCATCTCTGAGGCTGCCCAAAGGAAGTCTCGGAACCCCTCTGCTCCTCTCACAACACCTCCAGATAAAGTGGGCAGTCGCCTCGACAATGCGGTCAAGAGGTTCTCTTCCATGTCTAGCCTGTTGGTTCGGGCTGCGAATGCCTTGGCGATACTGGGTAGATACGATCGCCAGATGTGGTGCGATCTTTCCCCCTATCTGGACCAGTTACCGGAAGACGCAAAGACAGAGGCAAAGAAGATTTTGCAAGAAGGAGAGATGACATCGGCGGAAGTCATTGACTGTGCAATGGACATTGCAACGACTGCATTCCGCTCCCTTGCGGGCGCTGCTGTCCTTCGTCGCCAGGGCTGGCTGCGAGCTACGTGGTTCCGTCCTGAGGTTCAGAACAAGATCCTGGATCTTCCCTTTGACTTTGAGGCGCTCTTTGGGAAACATATTGACGATGCGCTCCAGGATATTAAAAAGGATACGGAGACCGCAAGATCTTTAGGGACTCTGCAGTACCGCAAGGTCCCCTTCCGTGGAGCCAGAGGGAGAGGTAATGCCACATATAGAGGAGGATACCAGCAACAACAGTATTCCTCATACGGATCAACCTCGCAATCGTACTGACCTAATTATAACCAGAGGCAAAATCAATCCTCCTCTTTCTCTAGGTCGAGTAACAGAGGAAACAAGGTCGCCAGGGGAGGGACTCCTCTAGCGGCAATAGCGGCTTGCTGGCTCTTCCTATTGTTCCTTCTCCTCCTGTTACATCAGTGGGAGGCAGGATATCAAATTACCTCCACAACTGGCAGCAAATAACATCGGACCGTTGGGTGCTCGACCTCATTCAATGCGGCCATACTCTGGAATTCGTCCATGCTCCACCATCCAAGCCCCCTCGTGCCACTACGTAGAAACATATACGTCTTCTTCGGTTGGAAGTCCATCAGATGCTCCTCAAAGGGGCGATAGAGCCGGTGCCTCTCTCTCAGCGGGGAGAGGGATTCTACTCCAGGTTCTTTCTGGTCAGGAAGACGTTAGAAAAGTGGCGCCCTATTCTAGATCTGAGGGAGCTCAACACCTATCTCGTCAATCGTTTCGGATGGTGTCTCTGCAGGACATTCTTCGTCTTCTCAACTCAGGAGATTTTATGGCCACACTGGATCTGGAGGACGCATACTTTCATTTACCCATCCATCCAGCCCACAGGAGGTTTCTACGCTTCACAGTAGCCAAGAGCCATTTTCAGTTCAAGGTCCTGCCTTTCGGACTCCGATCTGCTCCGCAGATCTTTACAAAGGTGTTAGCTCCAGTGGCAGCGTTTCTACGGAAGCAACAGCTTCAGGTTTTTCCCTACCTGGACGACTGGCTGCTAAAGGCTCCTACCAAGCACGCAGCGAAGGACGCAGTCAGTGTTCACATTTCGACAGTCTCGGTCTAACTCTCAACGCGGAAAAATCATCTCTGTCCATCCAGGACAGCTCGATTCCTGTGAGCCATCCTGGACACGTCCCTCAACAAGGCTTCTCCGACCCTCGAGAGGCAAAGAAAGCTAATGTCCATGGCCCATCTGCTGTTAAGAAGACAGTATCTTTCAGTTCGCCTCTACAAGTCCCTCCTAGGGACAATTTCCTCTTGCATCCCTCTAATACCTCACTGCAGGTTGCGGATGCGTCCTCTCCAGGAGGAGCTGGACTTGCAGTGGCGCCAAGTCGACGGATCCTTCGAAGACAAGGTCGTCGTCAAAAAATCCATGAGAGACGCCGCATCATGGTGAATAAACGAGGAGAATGTGTCTCAGGGTCTATCCTTCAGGGTTATTCCAGCTCCTCAGATAACTACGGACGCCTCGCTGGAAGGCTGGGGAGCGGTACTGCAAGACCTTCATGTGAGTGGCCGTTGGCTACCCCAACATCGTCTTCTACATATCAACCTTCTGGAACTCAGGGCGATTCGTCTGGCATTACAGGCTTTTCTTCCGCGACTGCAGCAGTCTGCGGATCTGAAAGAAACACATAGTGATAGATTCCTTACCTTAGAATATCCCCAGGCGTCCGACTGGATCCGGAAAGTTTTCGTCAGCAGTACTCCTGCGCGTCGGTAGGTGGCGTAGTGCGGCTCCGTGTCCGTCGTTGGCGTCGTGGTCGCCGAGATGACGTCGCAGGCGCTACTTAGACGCCGCCCACGCGCGCTGACGTCAGTTCTTTCTTTTTCCGCGCCAGCAAGTGCAGATCCGGGAAGAGCAGGAACCCCCAGTCAATTTTTGACTGACTTTTTGAGGCTTTTTGTCTCTATTTTTTCATCGAGTCTTCGACTCCTGGTGCAGTTAGGATGCCCAGTTTTAAGTCCTGCGGGGATTGTCACCGCATGATGTCGATGACGGACCCGCACCGTGTGTGTCTTTTCTGCCTGGGGCGCGACCACGACCCCAAGTCGTGCCCCGACTGCCGGGCCTTGGCGCCGAAGACTTTGCGGGAGCGGTCCCGAAAGTTGCTGCAAGCCCGGCAGTCGGCTCCGCGCCGTTCGAGGTCCCGGTCCCTTCGGAGGTCGAGGGACCGTGCACGGAGTCATCACCATCGATCTTCGGGATCCAAGTCTTCGCACTCTGGGTCAGGTAAGACGAAGCACAAGAAGTCGAAGAAACGCCATCGTTCTCCGACTTCCCCTCGCCAGTCGCGCGACGCGGCTGAGGGTGCGGGTGGTGCCTCCCCCGTGGCTCCGGCAGAGCCTACGCAGTCGCCGCCCGACTACCCGCCCTTCCCGGGGTCATCGGCGACTCCGGCCAAAATACAGGAATTCCTGTCGGCCATGGCTCGCCACTTTGGGCCGTCGGGTCCCGCTGGTGCGCCTTCGGGCCCCGCGGTCCCGACTGGGTGTCCTCGCCTTTCCTCGCCGGCGGCTCTGGCCCCGGCATCAGCTGTCGGCTCCGGCCTCGGCGCCGCAGGACACCCTTGGATCCAGGCCTGAATCCCGGTCGACGCCGGTTGACCTTGTCACACCTCCACCGACGTCGACTCCACCGGCACCAGTTCTGACGCCGCCCGCTCCACGGGACGACGTCGACCTCAGTTTCAGCCCCGATGTGGACGCAGCGTCGAGCCGGCGTCGATCTATGCCGTTCTCGACGTTGCTCGGGGATTTTTATCCTTATTTTAGACCTGTTAAACAGCCTGAGGAGCAAGGGGAGGACTAGGAGGGGTCTGAGGACCCTCTCGCAGCTGCTTGCGAGTCTGAACAGGACTGGGCTGAGGAATTGGGGGACGCCAGTGGTCTGGATACCTCACCAGACCTTGGCATGCTGTCTCCTCCTACCGTGGCTACGGAGGAGGGTGCTAGTTATGCTGTGGTGTTGCGTAGGGCGGCCGAGGCCCTACACCTCGAGCTCCCTACTGTGGCCGTCAGGAATAACCTCCTGACAGAGGTGCTTCAGCTAGCAGCTACTTCTGCGGAGCCGCTGCTTCCCTTCAATGAAGCCCTTTCTGACGTTCTTTTGGGCACTTGGTCCAGGCCCACCACAGGGGCTCCTGTGGATAGGAACGTGGCCCGACGCCATCGCCCGGCTCCAGGTGACCCCATTTTCCTCTCCCAACATCCCACCCCGAGAGCTTGGTTGTCCAAGCCTCTGCTTCCCCTACTGCCTTCCCTTCCGCCCCACCGGATAGGGAATCCAAGAAGCTGGATCAGTTTGGGAAGAAGATTTTTTCTTACACCAGCTCTGCGCTGCGGTCCGTGAACACCGCATGCCTCTTGGGCCGTTATTCCCACTCTCTGTGGAATACAGTGGCGCAAGTGCTGCCCCAGTGTCCGGAGGAGGCCCGGCCAGCTCTCTCCCACGCTGTTGCAGAGGGGAGAGACGCAGCAAAGTTCATGATTCGTTGTGGCCTAGACACCGCCGACTCACTTTGTAGGTCGATTGCAATGACGGTGGCGGTTCGCCGTCACGCCTGGTTGAGGACCGCTGGATTTTTGGGGGATGTCCAAAACACCCTTATGGACATGCCCTTTGATGGCCGTCGCTTCTTTGGCGACAAAGCGGACAGCCCGTTGGAGAGGTTTAAGGACTCACGGGCTACGGCCAAGTCCTTGGGACTCTCGGCAGTCCGCCCTCCTCCGCCTTCCGCTTTTCGCTCCTTTCGTGGCACAGCAAGGGGCGCCCCGCAGCGTTCGCAACAGAGCCACAGGCCGGCGCAGCAATCATCCCAGCGCGGACGCGGGTTCCGCCGTGGCGGACCAAGGGGCCAGCGGGCGGGTCAGTCCATCACCACTCCGGCCACCACTGCCTCCAAAGCTTCCTAGTCCGAACTTTCAGGCCCATCAAACGCCAGTGGGCGGCAGGCGCGCCATCACCTCCCCCACTGGCGCACCATCACTTCGGACAGGTGGGTTTTAGAAATAGTCCGGAGGGGCTACTCCCTCCCCTTCGAGACTACCCCTCCATCTATGCCACCTCAGTACCACCGCATGTCGGGGGATCACTTGGCGCTTCTTCAACAGGAAGTTGCGGCCCTCTTGGCCAAGGGGGCCATCGAGCGCGTTCCGACGCCAGAAGTAGGTCGTGGTTGCTATTCCCACTACTTTCTGGTGCCCAAGAAGGACAAAGGCCCGCGTCCTATCTTAGACCTCCAGAACGTCAATCGCTTCCTCCGCAAAGACAAGTTCAAGATGCTCACTCTGGCTCAGGTCTTGTCTACTCTCGATCCACAAGACTGGATGGTAGCGCTAGACTTGCAGGATGCCTATTTCCACATCCCCGTCCTGCAAGCCCACCGGCGTTAACTAAGGTTCACGGTAGGCCACGAGCACTTTCAGTTCACCGTGCTCCCTTTTGGCCTTACCAGCGCCCCTCGGGTGTTCACCAAGGTGATGGCGGTGGTCGCAGCTCATCTGCGCAGATCAGGGGTTTCAGTCTTCCCCTATCTGGGCGACTGGTTGTTGAAGGCGGGCTCGCCCCATGCAGTTGTCTCCCACCTCCAGACTACGGTTGACCTCCTGCACTTGCTGGGGTTCTCCATCAACGTGCCGAAGTCGCACCTGATTCCCTCTCAGAAGCTCCTCTTTATTGGAGCGGTTCTGGACACGGCGCAGTTTCGGGTCTATCCTCCCGAACAGCGAGTCCGGGATATTTGGGCTCTGATTCCCATCTTTCAGCCCTTGTCCCGGGTTTCGGTCAGAGTGACTCTGAGGCTGCTGGGCCTCATGGCCTCCTGCATCCTGCTGATCGATCATGCCAGATGGCATATGCGGGCTCTGCAGTGGGACCTGAAGTTCCAGTGGGCGCAGCATCAGGGGAACCTGTCCGATCATGTCCAGATCTCAGAGGGCACTGCACGTCAGTTGCAGTGGTGGCTCACGAACCAACATTGGGTCGATGGCAGATCCCTCTCCCTTCCCCAACCGGAGTTTACAGTGGTGACGGATGCGTCCCTCCTGGGTTGGGGCGGCCACATGGGAGAGGCGGAGATCAGAGGCCTCTGGTCTCCGGCGGAGTCCCGGCTCCACATCAACCTTCTGGAGCTTCGGGCGATCCGGCTTGCACTGAAGGCATTCCTTACCTCTGTCAAGGGGAGAGTAGTGCAGGTGTTAACAGACAACACCACCGCCATGTGGTACTGCAACAAAAAAGGCGGGGTGGGGTCGTGGACCCTCTGTCAGGAGGCTCTGCGTCTCTGGACATGGCTGGAACATCAGGGAATGTCCCTGGTGGTTCAACACCTGGCAGGTTCTCTGAACGCCAGGGCGGACGAACTCAGCAGCAGGTGCATGCTCGATCACGAATGGCGTCTTCACTCGGAGGTGGTGCAAGGTCTCTTTCGACAGTGGGTAGAGCCTTGGTTAGATCTAATCGCCACCGAAGAGAACGCGCAGTATCATCAGTTCTGCGCGTTGGAATTTCCAAGGCGGCACTCGCTCGGCGACGCTTTTCGTCGCGAGTGGAGTTGCGGTCTGTTGTACGCCTCTCCGCCTATACCACTTCTGCCCAGAGTGCTGAAGAATATCAGGCGCGACCGGGCACAAGTCATCCTTGTGGCCCCGGACTGGGCTCGAAGAGTATGGTATCCCGAGCTACTCAGTATGAGCATCGATCCTCCGATCCGTCTGCCTCTTCGGGAGGATCTTCTGTCGCAGCAGCAGGGGACGGTCCTCCACCCGAACCTGTCCAGCCTCCACCTCTTTGCATGGAGATTGAGCGGCGGCAGTTGATTCCTTTCGACTTGCCTCCTGAAGTTTGTGATGTCATTCTGGCAGCCAGGCGTCCCTCTACTAAAGTGGTATACGCCTGCAGGTGGAACAAGTTTGTGGCATGGTGCACAGCAAATTATTATTATTATTATTAACAGATTTATACATCGCATAGCTGCCCCAGCAACGGGGCGTCCCAGCGCTACCCCGACAATGCCCATAAGTAGTGACAGCCTGGGAGAAGGGAAGAGAGTTACGCTGGGAAAAGCCAGGTCTTTATGGCTTTCCGAAAAGCTAGGTGATCTCGAAGCCCTCTAATAGCAGTCGGGAGGGAGTTCCAGAGTTTGGCCGCCAGAACTTTAAAAGAACGACCACCAGCTCTGGCTCTTAGAACTCTGGGGGTGCATGCCAGCCCTTGGACAGCTGATCGCAGGCAACGACTCGGAACATACAGTGTTAGCAGGTCAGATAGAACCGAGGGGGCTTGTTGAGTCAAGATTTTATGAGCGACGCATAAAGTCTTGAACTGAATTCTTTTCTCTACCGGTAACCAGTGTAGTTTAGGTAGGGACCTAGACACAGAGCATGTTTTTGGAAGCGCCAATAGAGTGCGGGCTGCTGCGTTTTGTATTCTCTGAAGGCGCTGAATACAGGATTTGTTGGCACCTAAGTAGAGGGAATTGCCATAATCCAGTCTAGATAGGATTGTGGCCTGTACTATAGTCTGCTGGACTTTAGGCTCGAAAAAGCCAAGAAGGGGTTTTAACCCTCTCAAGAGCCCAAGGTCCCTGCGACTACTTTGGATTGGGCATCAAAAGAGAGACCTCTATCAATCCAGAAGCCCAGGTTCTTGACCGCCTCCTTTGGTGGTGGTGCTGGTTTTAGTTGGTCTGGCCACCATTGTTCTGACCACATATCGCTATCTCTGCCAAACAGCAGAATTTCCGACTTACTGGCCTTTAGCTGTAAACAGTTTGTTGTCAGCCAGTTGGCGACTGCCAGCAAGTCCTCCTTAAATTTGATAAGATTGTTTTTACAATTCTTGGAAAAGGCGATGACTAATTGGGTGTCGTCGGCATAGGCTGTGGATCCCCTTTCTGCCCCTCTTTCTGAGGTCCTACTGTTCCTTCTCTCTTTGGCCCGGCAGGGCTCTGCTCTGGGCACTATCAAGCTCTACCTTTCTGCAATTTCAGCCTTTCTCAGGCTACCTGATCAGCCCTCTCTTTTCAAGTCCCCTGTTGTAAATAGATTTCTCAAAGGCATTACACACCTTTTTCCTCCTATTCCTTTCATGATGCCTCAGTGGGACTTGAATTTGGTTCTTACATACTTGATGTGTGCTCCCTTTGAGCCTCTTCACAACTGTCCTCTTCGTCTCTTGACATTGAAGACTGCCTTCCTGGTGGCCATCACCTCCGCTAGGCGAGTGAGTGAGCTCCAGGCTCTTTCTTGTAAGCCTCCTTTCCTATCAGTCCATCCGGACAAAGTGGTGCTCAGGCCCCGTCCTTCCTTTTTGCCAAAAGTGGTTACGGCCTTTCATATTGGGCAGACTATTACCTTGCCCACCTTCTTTCCGCCTCCGAATCCTTCCAGAGAGGAAGAGAGGCTCCACCGTCTGGACCCAAAACGTGCGCTCTCATTTTATCTCAACCGCACACAGCAGTTCTGGGTGGATGACCAGCTCTTTGTTGGCTACGTTGGCACCAAGAAAGTTCGGGCGGTACACAAGAGAACTATCTCCCGCTGGGTTGTCTTGTGTATCAAAGTCTGTTACTCTTTGGCTAAAAAAGAACCTCCGGTGGGGCTGCGTGCTCACTCCACCAGAGCTACTGCAGCCACTACTGCATTAGGACGTGGTGTCCCCCTGCAAGACATCTGTCAGGCAGCCACGTGGGCCTCGCTGCATACGTTTACCAAGCATTATTGCTTGGACAGCCAAGTCCGGAGAGACGACGGCTTCTTCGGCCGTTCTGTTCTCCGCGACTTTCTGGTGTGATCTTAGTTCGCAGACCCACCACCGGGGTTGGTATTGCTGGAGTATCTATTCTAAGGTAAGGAATCTATCACTATGTGTTTCTTTCAGATGAACAAGTTACTTACCTTCGGTAACGATATATCTGTAAGAAACATTAGTAGTGATAGATTCCTTACCGCCCCACCCATCCTCCCCGTTCTGCGAACTGATTTCTAGGGTTAAGGTCATCCCTTTCAGGGCCCTAGTTTCAATGCACCAGTGGTCAGTATCTTGCATGGCTCTGCGTTCCTGGCGCGGAAAGTCGTGTATAGAACTGACGTCAGCGCGCATGTGCGGCGTCTAAGTAGCGCCCGCGACGTCATCTCGGCGACCACGACGCCAACGACGGACGCGGAGCCGCATGACGCCACCTACCGACGCGCAGGGGTACTGCTGACGAAAACTTTCCGGATCCAGTCTGACGCCTGGGGATATTCTAAGGTAAGGAATCTAGCACTACTAATGTTTCTTACAGATATATCGTTACCGAAGGTAAGTAACTTGTTCTTCTGGTCCGTACAGACAATACCACAGCCATGCATTACATAAACAAGGAAGGCGGCACCAGATCTCGTCCTTTGTCACAGGAAGCCCAGAGGATGTGGGAATGGGCTATCCAGCAGGGGATATCGCTCAAAGCGGAACACCTTCCAGGTGTTCTCAACGAGAAGGCGGACACGCTGAGCAGACTGAAATCAGTCAGCCACGAATGGGAACTGGACCAGTCCACTCTAGAAGAGGTTTTTCGCCTATGGGGCAGGCCCTCCATAGACCTCTTTGCCACTTCGGTGAACAGGAAATGCCGGTTTTATGCAAGCAGGCTTCACCATCCGGGATCACTGGGGAATGCCCTTTCGATGGCCTGGTCAGGCGCATTTGTTTACGCTTTTCCCCCCCATTCCGCTAATTCCCAGGCTTTTCAGGAAACTCAAAGCGGAACCTTGCAAGATGATCTTGATGGCTCCGGCGTGGCCTCGACAGTTTTGGTTCACAGAGCTTCATCTCCTCTCCATGGACCTTCCACTTCCACTGCGGCCGATTCCTTTGTTGCTCACAATGTCTCAGGGCCAGGTCTGGCACCCGGATGCTCAATCCCTGCAGTTGTCGGCATGGCTCCTGAGCACCGAGAGTTCCTTGGTTTAACCCTCTCAGAAGAATGTAGGGAGGTACTTTCTCCGGCTCGAGCCCAAAGTACAAACCAGACGTACCGGTTAAAATGGAAGCGCTTCTGCATTTGGTGCCAACAAGAGGGTATCGATCCTCTTTCTTCTCAGCCACATGAAGTTCTTCCGTACATTCTGTCATTGGCTAAATCAGGGCTGGCTCACTCCTCCATCAAAGTCCATCTTGCCGCCATCTCTCGCTACAGACGCACGCCTTCTGGGCCTTCCCTCTGGTCGGCAAGGATAGTTAAACAGTTTCTCAAAGGCCTTTTTAGAGTCTTCCCTCCTGTCAAGCCTCCGCCTCCTCTTTGGCACTTGAACTTGGTTCTCACCCAGCTCATGAAGTACCCCTTTGAGCCCGTTCACCGGGCGGACTTGAAATTCCTCTCCTGGAAGGTGGCTCTTCTGCTAGCTTTGACTTCGGCAAGGAGAGTGGGTGAATTGCAGTCTCTCACCATTCAGGAACCTTTTCTAGAATTTAAAAAGGGGACAGAGATTCTCCGGACTAACCCAAAATTCATACCGAAGATACGCTCAGACTTTCATTTGAATGAGCCGGTTATACTCAAGGCTTTTTTCCCTCAACCTTCTACTCCGGCAGAAAAAGCACTTCACTCACTAGACATTCAGAGGTGCTTAAAGTTCTATCTTCAGCGTACTAAAGACTTCAGGAAGTCTCCTCAATTGTTTGTCTCTTTCAGCGCCCCCCGTAAGGGTTTTCCCCTTTCCAAGCAGGGGATTGCTCGTTGGGTGGTCAGCGCTATCCAATATTGTCACATAGCAGCGGGCAAGCCTCTTGAGGGTCGAGTCCGGGCTCACTCTACAAGGGCCATGGCTTCTTCAACAGCCCTCTTCGCCGGAGTTCCTATCCGGGATATCTGCAGGGCAGCGACCTGGAGCAGTACTCATACTTTTACAAGGCATTACTGCCTGGATTCTTCAACGCAGAGTGACACAGCTGTGGGCCAGACAGTCCTGAGGAACCTCTTTCATTGAGTGGTGAGCTTTCCCTTTCTACCCTCCTGCCATTGTTTCTTATTATTCTCTTTGCACATTTTGACTGTGTGTTTACTTGTTAACTCATGGCTATTCTTTAAGTGTACCAGAGTGGTATGGTTTCCTCTCACTTGTATGTTGATGCTTGTATTTAAAAAAAAAAAAAAAAAAAAAAAAAGAGACAAAATGTGATCATAACTGCTAGCTACTCTGATTCAAGCATGGCATGGGAATCTATGAAAGTTCCAATACTGGAGTAAGAAAACAAGTTACTTACCTGTAACTTTGGTTCTCCAGTATTGGAAACTTTCATAGATTCCCATGCGACCCACCCTCCTCCCCTGGGAAAGCTCAGACTTCGGCAGTCTAGTATTCCTTTTACACCACGCTACAAAAATCTGAGGCTCTGAGGTTCTCTCAGGGAGGTTCTACAGGGTGAGGCTGATCTGATTGGTTGTTCATTCTGTTTGGTCTCTTTTACAAAAAGAGCTGAATGGGTTACAAAACTAGAATGGGCCTAGGCCTAGTTTCTTCTTTTGTAATGGTTTCTATGGCTAATTTGTATTTACCGGGGACTCCCATCTCGACGACGGGGAATGATTCAAGCATGGGAATCTATGAAAGTTTCCAATACTGGAGAACCAAAGTTACAGGTGAGTAACTTGTTTTCTTCACAGACCACCTTCACCTGTTGAAGCTGCCATTTTGGAGGCTGCCCTCCAGGCTGGAACTCCTTCACAAGTTTGCGGGCCAGATTCTCCATCCCAACCTGCCATCTTAGAACTTGTTAGCCTGGCTCCTGAAATCATAGAATACAGCAATTTAAACCTCCATAGGAGTGCATGTATATTCTGAAAGAATTCACTGGGGCTTCATACTCTTACAAGTAGAAGAGATTCTGCATCTGGTGGACACAACACAACTTAACCATACAGCCAAGAAGAAACACTGTTAATATACCTTCTTTATTTAACCAGTTCAGGCTTGCAGTTCCCTTCAGTCAAGGTCCTTTGGGCAGCTATTACTGCTTACAGAAATTTCCCTTCACAAGTCTTTGTTCAATGTCCCAGTGATAAAGGGCTTTCCTCAAAAGCATTAAAACAATACTTCCACCATTAAAAAGACTCTTTCCTTTTTGGGAATCAAAGATTGTTCTCTTGAGACTCATGGGTTCCCCATTTGAACTTATTCAGAAGGCTTCCCTTATTGCATCTATCATGGAAAGCTTCTTTCCTTGTAGCGATAACATCTGCTTGCAGAGTTAGGGAGATCCAGCCATTGTGTGCCCTTGATCATAAACGGTGTTACATAAGTACAGAGTAGTCCTGCAGATGCAGTTTCTCCCCAAGGTGAATTTGGGTTTCCATATAAATCAAAGGACTTACCTTACGGACTTTCTTTCAGAAACCTACATATTCAGCAGAGAGAGCTCTCCTTATATTTTGTATCAAGGGAGCTCTTACATTTTATTGATCTAAAATAAAAGATAAAGGAAATCTGAGTTATTTGTGAACGATGGCCATTTACTCACAGGTCTCACTACTTTCAAACAGTACCTCTCTAGATGAAAAGTTTTTTAGGTCTTGCCTACACAGCGTGCAAGCGCTGCTTAGGAGGGGACCTTTTGGAATCGCTCAGGACTTTGGTTCAAACTCGTGCATGTTTTGCACTGTCCTCTATTGGCACTCGTGCACAGTTGGCGTTTCCCTTGCGGGAGCAAGCAGCGGCGCCATCTGTTTGCAATTATCGCGCCTGGCGCTGCTCGCTCCCGCAAGGTAAAGGATGTCCATGGATTTCCGGCCGCGCTCCACTTACTAATGATTTTACAGCTTTTTTTGCTTGTTTTTCTTCCCACTTAAAAGCCCTGGTCGGAACCCTGGAACGTGTGATGACGTCTGGACCTTGAGTATGTTGGCGCTCTCCCTCTGTGCTCCTGTTAAGAGAATAGACTACTGTTACTTGTGTAAGTGCATATTTGCATAACACTTTCCACAAATATTTGTGAACTGGAATTAGAATAGCAAACCATCTCACGGAGTAGTCGGAACATTCCTGTGACCACGCCTGCCGTCTTCAGGGGAGGCCTCCACGCACAGGCACTCCTGGGGGGGGCGTGGACATTCCGGGGATCCAGGATGGGTAGAACACTGTACTCCCCAGCCAAGTCTAGACTTTAATTCAGCAGCAGACGTGCCCATTACAGCACCCTTCCCCGGCTGTCCCCGGGCCTTCGCTGCACCTTATAGCACGTATTACCAAACGTGTTGTTTTAGCCTCGAAATAACCCTTCCAGTAAAGGGCCCGCGCCGTATAATCTGCGAGGCAGCAGATTACAGCGTTGGGAAATCCACGGACGTGGTAAATAAGCAGGCCTCGGAAGGAAAAGCTGTAATTACCAGGAGGCCCTCTGCAGTGCTGTATGCACAAGGGCAGACACAAATCATTTGCTGCTACGAAATGCAGGGGTCTTTTCGCTGCGCTACACCCGCATCGCCTACGACTATGGCCAGGAATCGAAAGTAAAAATAAAAAATCAGCATGTTATGTGAAATGCAGGGGCCTTCGCTGCGCTAAACCCGCATCTGGCCAGGTATTCAAAGTAAAAATAAAAATTCAGTATTCTATGTGATATTAAACGGGGGCACTGTATGTATCACTCGGCTCACGTGGCCGATATTTGTCACTTATTGCCCATATTAGTCACTTATTGCCCAGTTCAATGGAAGTCATTTAATCTACCTGGGGGAAACAGAGTTATGCAACCCACACCCTGGAATTTCCCTGCTAAGTGTGCACAATTTGCTATTTGACAAGGGACTTTTATGTATTGGGAGCTTTGAGGCTGGACAGAAAGCTTCACATTTCCACCTTTAAGAAAGAGGAACTACAGGCGTTTAAAAAAAGTAATAAATCCCTTCTTGATGTTTCAGCCCCCGGTGATGTAGTCTGTGTGCAGAGTGAAACACGATTCCTGCTAGTTGCAGGCTTAATACTGGGTGCAGGGAGCTGCAGGATTCCTGCAGGATGCAGACTGAGTGCCTGGTGCAGGAAGCTATAGGACCCCTTGTGAGAAAGTGCCATCTTTCTTGCATGGTATGCCCCCACTTTTTGCTGAATTGCTGATGTGCTTTGACTGAGTGTGCCCTGGGCTCCTGCCAACCAGGTACCCAGGGCCTGTGTTCCTTCCCTAAAACTGCATTGATGCCTACACCCAATTGGCATCCCTGGCCACAGGTCAGCCCCTGGTAAATGGTACCATGGGTACCCAGGGCACTGTGACCAGGGAAGGCCCCTAAGGGCTGCAGCACTAGTTGTGCCACCCTTAGGGACCCTGTACCTTTACACACACACACTGCCTTTGCAGGCTGCGTGTCTTGGTGCAGAACAAAAGTGAAGAGTCGACATGGCACACATCCCTGTGTGCCATGCCTACAAGCCACTGCCCTGGCCTAGGTCAGCCACCCCTCTAGCTGGGTGCACTATGCCAGTGGTGAGGGCACAGAGGCATGAGCCCTGTGCCCCTACAGTGCCCAAGTCCATTCTTGGGCATTGTAAGTGCAGTGCTGCCATTTAGAGTATATGGTGCTGGGAGTCTGTCATTACGAACTCCACAGTACCATAATGGCCCCACTGAAAACTAAGAAGTTTAGTATCAAACTTCTCAGCACATTAAACCCACACTGATGCCAGTGTGGGATTTAATGTAAACGCACTCCAGAGGGCATCTT
Organism: Calotriton arnoldi; assembly: GCA_963921515.1. Lineage (NCBI taxonomy): Eukaryota > Metazoa > Chordata > Amphibia > Caudata > Salamandridae > Calotriton > Calotriton arnoldi. Next base: position 377,256 of record CAWUFW010001967.1, on the reverse strand, counting down.
AGAGATGCCCCTGAAACCAACCCGACCTCCAGTGTCCGGACTGAGTGGCTGCCCAGGCTGCCACCACCAGACATGTTTCTGGACCCCTGGGTCGAGAGCCTCTGCTCTCAGGGGCCTGAAACAATGCGCATCCTGGGGCGAGGTGCCAAAGCCTCCTCCCCCAGGATGGGCAGGGGAAGCTTCAAAGGCCTGCCGCCTTTTGAGCTTCCCCAGACCATTGCTGCTCCCAGCAAACTGGTCCCCACTGGTTCTACCCCCACTTCTGGCGGGAGAACCGGCGGGAAAACCAGAGGCAGGAAATGGGCTGTGCCCACCTCTGCCAACTCCACCCCTAAGGTGGGGGAGGCGAGGTGAAGCACAAACTCGAGTCCCCGCCATCTTGAGGATGGGGGGACCCAGCCAACCAGGGACAGGCTCATGCCCCCCTCCCACTGGAGAGTGGCAGAATAGGGGGTGTACCCACCCCAGGGACGGGACCCATTGGTCCCTGCCCTTACCTACCTGTAACCACCCCTAAATTCAGTATTTAGGGGCTCCCTGAACCTTCCTTCCTCAGTTCCAGATTCCAAAAACAAGAAAGAAGAACCAGAAACAAGAAGACCTGCGTGCAGCTGCTCACAAGAGGAAGACACCAACTGATTTGGCCCCAGCCCTACCGGCCTGTCGACCCTCGAACCAGCTCCTGCTAAACCCCGGCGTCTCCAGTGGTCAGCACCCTCACAAACCCCGGGGGACCTGACTGCCTAGTGACTCCAACCCCCTGGGACTCCCAAGAGCAGTGGTACTGCTCAAAGCAAGCAACCAACCCCTGGTGCCAACCGGGAACCGCGAATCCTGCACCCGCCGAGCCCGGCCTTTGCCTGAGTGGGCAAATACCAAGAGGACGTCCCCCCGGCGACTGTGACCCAGAATCCAGCACCCAAGGGCCCTCCTCGACGCTCCTGACGACGCCTGCAGCCTCAGAACCAGGGACCCCTCCAACCGCGACCAGCCGAGGGTAAGATTTCCGACGCCTAAAGACACCCCTGCACCCGACGCCCCACGGCCTCCTGTGCCCAACTCCGGGGTGCCTACCCTTCCCACAGCTTCCCAACTTACCTCTCAAAGTGGTGGTCGCACCTGAAGAATCACCGTCCCCAGTTTGCAGTCTTTGTTCGTCACGCAGCTCTACCATTGAAAACCATTGGGCGCCCGACGGCCCAAAGCCCACTGCACCCGGCCGCCCCAGTGCCGCTGAGGGTGCACCAACTACCCTGTTCGACTTCCCCACTTGCCCTGAGCAAGTGACCAGGAGCTTTGCTCCCACAGCCGAGTGGCCTGCTAGCCAGCAGCCACCAACCAAAGCCCCCCTGCCGTCCATAGGATAACATTGGGCCTACTCACTCTGCACCCGTCCGCCCCTGTGCCGCTGAGGGTGTAACAACTGTACTTACCTGACCCTGGGGGACCCCTGAGCCTATGCCCAGAACCTTAACTCTGCCAGTCGAGTACTTACCCAAAAGCCGATAACCCACTTTTCTTCCATAGGGTAACATTGACTGGTTTCACTCGGAAATTCTTGTGTGTGGAGTTTCCCAACTTTAAAATATTCACCTAAAATCAACCGAGTAACGAAAACAGAAATACTCACCTGCTATTAGGAGAGATCCCAGTGCTGGATCTTGGTGCCCAGCACTGACCCTGAAAAGTAATCACAACGTTACTTACCGCTAACTCAATTTTCTTCCATAGGGATCCATTGACTGGTTTTCTGTGAAATTTCTTCTAAGTGTCCACTTTTGAAATACCAAAATATTGTTTAAAAATCACAACAGTAACGAATTCCGATTTACTCACCTGCTATCAGGGGAGACCTCAGCACTGCATCTTTCAGACCAGTACCGACCCTGAAAAGTAATTTTAACCGTACTTACCCGTAATTTGAAATTCCTTCCATAGGATATCATTGCCTGCTTTTTGTTGAAAAAGTTTCTAAGTGTCGATTTCTGAATCTTACAAATATTCTTTAAAAATCGTGCCAACGATACAAACGTAATTACTTACCTGTTTTAGATAGATATCCCAGTGCTGAACCTGAGACTCCAGCACTGGATTACAAAAGTAACGTAAACATACTTTGCTTGCAAACTGTATTTCCTTCCATAGGATAACATTGGTAATTTTACCCAGAAAAGTTTCTAAGTGTCAACTTTTGAAATACCATAATATTCCTCAAAAATCACTACTATAACCAAAACGCTTTTACTTAACTGTTTACAGGAGATGTCCCGGGACTGAATCCAAGATCCAGTCCTGTGGTTAGAAAAGTAATCCACAAAGTAATTAATTGCATTTAACCAAAACTGTCCATTGAGCTCAATGTTGCATTGTGTTTGAAATTGTGTTGCCTCTTGCAACAACTGTGACTACTGTCATCAAAAAGACTATTGCCTATTTGAAAAGTGTTTAAACAAAGCATTTCATTCTGAGAAAGTATATTTGGATTCCTATTGTTGGTTCTAAAATAAAACAAGCCTATATTTTTATATACAAACCATTGGCCTAGAGTTCAGTTCTTGAGTGTGTGGCTTCATTTGCTGACTGAGTGTGGACAACAAATGCTTTACACTGTCCTCTGATACTGCCTTACTGCTCGACCAAGCTACCACTTTAGAGAGTAAGGTTATATCTAACTTTAGCCTCTGCCTTGCCATTGGGGAACTGTGGACCCTATACACCCTGTACCTTACTTTGGTGCAGTATATATAGAGTCACTTTCCTACACCCCTGCAGTATGCAGGCTTAATGTCGGGTGCAGGGAGCTGCAGTTCAGCTTTACTACAATATACAGGAAACAACACCAGGAACCCTCTTCTCGTGCCTTCGTTTTCAGCCGCCCCACCTCTTTCTTCGCCTCCTCGTCCCTTGTTCACTGAAGCGCTTTGAAGCCACCTAGAAGATGCATAAACTACAATACAAGCACCCCACGTATGCTGCCCTCACAGGAGCAGCCAAGCAGCCACCCTACGGCGAACGCTCAAAGCCCAGACTATGCAAGCCTGAGAGAGCGCTACTCTCTGAATCCTCCCAATGGTGCCCTGGCTTCTGGGCGCTACATGGGGGAGGGGTTAAACATTGCGTATATCTGCCAGTAAACGAAGGGCGGTGGGTGAAACACCCTCTAAACCCCCACCCACATGCACACATTCCTTTATCCTGCCACCTCATTGCCAGCTTTGACCCTCAAGAAATCGCAATTGTCATCACAGCGAACATGTAACAGGCAGCATAGTTATTTGGGTTAATGCGACTACTGCTGAGATCGCAGTGACGCCTCCAGGTCCCTGGCTTGAACCATAGTGGTGACAACTTCATTCTGTGGTTGCTGAAAGGAGTACCAGTACCACTAATTTGGAAGTCGCCCAAATGTTATTGTGAGCTCTGAAAGGATGAAAACTGGTGACAGTGAGTGTTCCATAAATAGCCCGCACATGTTATTATTTATAATAACCTTTTCACGTGAAGCATAAAACAGACTGATACCCCAAGGGGCGCTAGGGGAGAGTGGAGACGATCTATCATACTATGATAAAAGGTTGGCTCGAGCCCCTCTGGGGGATGCGGGTGCACAGCGCCTGGCCGTCCCCGTGAGTTTCTGACTCTCTCTCTGACTGACTGACTGACTCTCTCTGACTGGCTTGACTGACTCTCTGACTGACTCTCTCTCTGACTAACTGACTCTCTCTCTGATGGACTGACTGACTCTCTGACTGACTGACTCTCTGACTGACTGACTCTCTCTGACTGACTCTCTCTCTGACTCTCTCTCTGACTGACTCTCTCTCTGACTCTCTCTCTGACTCTCTCTCTGACTCTCTGACTGACTCTCTGACTGACTCTCTGACTCTCTCTGACTGATTGACTCTCACTGACTGACTGACTCTCACTGACTGACTGACTCTCACTGACTGACTGACTCTCACTGACTGACTGACTGACTCACTGACTGACTGACTCTCTCTGACTGACTCTCTCTGACTAACTGACTGACTCTCTCTCTGACCGACTGACTCTCTCTGACCGACTGACTCTCTCTCTGACCGACTGACTCTCTCTCTGACTGACTGGCTGACTCTCTCTCTCTCTGACTGACTGACTCTCTCTGACTGACTGACTCTCTCTCTGACTGACTGACTCTCTCTCTGACTGACTGACTCTCTGACTAACTGACTGTCTGGCTGACTCTCTGACTAACTGACTAAATGGCTGACTCTCTGACTGACTGACTCTCTGACTGACTGACTGACTGACTGACTCTCTCTCTCTGACTGACTCTCTCTCTCTGACTCTCTCTCTCTGACTGACTCTCTCTGACTGACTCTCTCTGACTGACTGACTCTCTCTGACTGACTGACTCTCTCTGACTGACTGACTCTCTCTGACTGACTCTCTCTCTGACTGACTCTCTCTTACTGACTGACTCTCTGACTGACTGACTGACTCTCTCTGACTGACTCTCTCTGACTGACTCTCTCTGACTGACTCTCTCTGACTCACTCTCTCTGACTGACTCTCTCTCTGACTAACTCTCTCTCTGACTAACTGACTGACTGACTCTCTCTGACCGACTGACTCTGTCTGACCGACTGACTCTCTCTGACCGACTGACTCTCTCTCTGACCGACTGACTCTCTCTCTGACTGACTGGCTGACTCTCTCTCTCTGACTGACTCTGACTCTCTCTGACTGATTGGCTCTCACTGACTGACTGACTGACTCTCTCTGACCGACTGACTCTCTCTCTGACTGACTGACTGACTCTGACTAACTGGCTGTCTGGCTCTCTCTCTGACTAACTGACTAAATCGCTGACTCTCTCTGACTGACTGATTCTCTCTCTCTGACTGACTCTCTCTCTCTGACTGACTGGCTGACTCTCTCTGACTGGCTGACTCTCTCTGACTGACTCTCTCTGACTGACTGACTCTCTCTGACTGACTCTCTCTGACTGACTGACTCTCTCTGACTGACTGACTCTCTCTGACTGACTCTCTCTGACTGACTGACTCTCTCTGACTGACTCTCTCTGACTGACTGACTCTCTGACTGACTCTCTGACTGACTGACTCTTGCTGACTGACTGACTCTCTCTCTGACTGACTGACTCACTGACTAACTCTCTGACTGACTCTCTGACTGACTCTCTCTCTGACCGACTCTCTGACTGACTCTCTCTGACCGACTGACTGGCTGACTCTCTCTCTGACTGACTGACTCTCTCTGACTGACTCTCTCTGACCGACTGGCTGACTCTCTCTCTGTCTGACTGGCTGACTCTCTCTGACTGACTCTCTCTCACTGACTCGCTCTGACTGACTCTCTCTGACCGACTGACTCTCTCTCTGACTGACTGACTCTCTCTCTGACTGACTGACTCTCTCTCTGACTGACTGACTCTCTCTCTGACTGACTGACTGACTCTCTCTCTGACTGACTGACTCTCTCTCTGACTGACTGACTCTCTGACTGACTGACTCTCTCTGACTGACTCTCACTGACTGACTGACTCTCTGACTGACTGTATCTCTGACTGACTATATCTCTGACTGACTATATCTCTGACTGACTATCTCTCTGACTGACTATCTCTCTGACTGACTATCTCTCTGACTGACTGACTCTCTGACTGACTCTGACTGGCTGACTCTCTCTGACTGACTCTCTCTGACTGACTCTCTGACTGACTCTCTGACTGACTCTCTCTGACTGACTCTCTCTGACTGACTCTCTCTGACTGACTCTCTCTGACTGACTCTCTCTGACTGACTCTCTCTGACTGACTGACTCACTCTCTCTGACTGACTGACTGACTCTCTCTCTGACTGACTGACTCTCTCTCTGACTGACTGACTATCTCTGACTGACTGACTGACTCTCTCTGACTGACTCTCTGACTGACTGACTCGCTCTGACTGACTGGCTCTCTCTCTGACTATCTCTGACTGGCTCTCTCTCTGACTATCTCTGACTGACTCTCTCTCTGACTGACTCTCTCTCTCTCTGACTGACTGGCTCTCTCTGACTGACTCTCTCTCTGACTGACTGATTGACTGACTGACTCTCTCTGACTGACTGATTGACTGACTCTCTGACTGACTCTCTCTGACTGACTCTCTCTGACTGACTCTCTCTGACTGACTCTCTCTGACTGACTCTCTCTGACTGACTCTCTCTGACTGACTCTCTCTGACTAACTCTCTCTGACTGACTCTCTGACTCTCTCTGACTGATTGACTCTCACTGAATGACTGACTCTCTGACTCCGACTGACTCTCTCTGACTGACTGACTAACTCTCTGACTGACTAACTCTCTCTCTGACTGACTGACTCTCTGACTGACTCTCTGACTGACTGACTCTCTCTCTGTCTGACTGACTCTCTCTGTCTGACTGGCTGACTCTCTCTGACTGGCTGACTCTCTCTGACTGACTGACTCTCTCTGACTGACTCTCTCTGACTGACTCTCTCTGACTGACTCTCTCTGACTGACTCTCTCTGACTGACTCTCTCTGACTGACTCTGACTGACTGACTCTGACTGACTCTCTCTGACTGACTGACTCTCTCTGACTGACTGACTCTCTCTGACTGACTGACTCTCTCTGACTGACTGACTCTCTCTGACTGACTGACTCTCTCTGACTGACTCTCTCTGACTGACTGACTCTCTGACTGATTGAATCTCACTGACTGACTGACTCACTGACTGACTCACTGACTGACTCTCTCTCTGACTGACTCTCTCTCTGACTGACTCTCTGACTGACTCTCTCTCTCTGACTGACTCTCTCTGACTGACTGACTCTCTCTGACTGACTGACTCTCTCTGACTGACTGACTCTCTCTGACTGACTGACTCTCTCTCTCTGACTGACTGACTCTCTCTCTCTGACTGACTGACTCTCTCTCTGACTGACACTCTGACTGACACTCTGACTGACACTCTCTGACTGACACTCTCTGACTGACTCTCTCTGACTGACTCTCTCTGACTGACTCTCTCTGACTGACTCTCTCTGACTGACTCTCTCTGACTGATTGACTCTGACTGATTGACTGACTGATTGACTCTCACTGAATGACTGACTCTCTGACTGACACTCTCTCTGACTGACTGACTAACTCTCTGACTGACTGACTCTCTCTGACTGACTCTCTGACTGACTGACTGACTCTCTCTCTGTCTGACTGACTCTCTCTGTCTGACTGGCTGACTCTCTCTGACTGACTCTCTGACTGACTCTCTCTGACTGATTGACTCTCACTGAATGACTGACTCTCTGACTGACTCCGACTGACTCTCTCTCTGACTGACTGACTAACTCTCTGACTGACTGACTCTCTCTGACTGACTGACTCTCTGACTGACTCTCTCTGACTGACTGACTGACTCTCTCTGTCTGACTGGCTGACTCTCTCTGACTGACTGACTCTCTCTGACTGACTCTCTCTGACTGACTCTCTCTGACTGACTGACTCTGACTGACTCTCTCTCTCTGACTCTCTCTGACTGACTCTCTCTGACTGACTGACTCTCTCTGACTGACTGACTCTCTGACTGACTCTCTGACTGATTGAATCTCACTAACTGACTCACTGACTGACTCTCTGACTGACTCTCTGACTGATTGAATCTCACTGACTGACTCACTGACTGACTCTCTCTCTGACTGACTCTCTCTCTGACTGACTCTCTCTGACTGACTCTCTCTCTGACTGACTGACACTCTCTGACTGACACTCTCTGACTGACACTCTCTGACTGACTCTCTCTCTGACTGACTGATTGACTGACTCTCTCTGACTGACTGATTGACTGACTCTCTGACTGACTCTCTCTGACTGACTCTCTCTGACTGACTCTCTGACTGACTCTCTCTGACTGACTCTCTCTGACTGACTGACTCTCGCTCTCTGACTGACTCTCGCTCTCTGACTGACTCGCTCTCTGACTGACTCTCGCTCTCTGACTGACTCTCGCTCTCTGACTGACTCTCGCTCTCTGACTGACTGACTCGCTCTCTGACTGACTGACTCGCTCTCTGACTGACACTCTCTGCTTGACACTCTGACACTCTCTGACTGACACTCTCTGACTGACACTCTCTGACTGACACTCTCTGACTGACACTCTCTGACTGACACTCTCTGACTGACACTCTCTGACTGACACTCTCTGACTGACACTCTCTGACTGACACTCTGACTGACTCTCTCTCTGACTGACTCTCTCTCTGACTGACACTCTCTGACTGACACTCTCTGACTGACTCTCTCTCTGACTCTCTCTCTGACTGACTCTCTCTCTGACTGACTCTCTCTCTGACTGACTCTCTCTCTGACTGACTCTGACTGACTCTCTCTCTGACTGACTCTCTGACTGACTCTCTCTCTGACTGACTCTCTCTCTGACTGACTCTCTCTCTGACTGACTCTCTCTGACTGATTGACTCTCACTAACTGACTGACTCTCACTAACTGACTGACTCACTGACTGACTGACTCTCTCTGACTCACTGACTGACTCTCTCTGACTCACTGATGACTCTCTCTGACTCACTGACTGACTCTCTCTGACTCACTGACTGACTCTCTGACTCACTGACTGACTCTCTCTGACTCACTGACTGACTCTCTCTGACTCACTGACTGACTCTCTCTGACTCACTGACTGACTCTCTCTGACTCACTGACTGACTCTCTCTGACTGACTGACTGACTCTCTCTGACTGACTGACTCTCTCTGACTGACTGATTGACTCTCTGACTGACTGATTGACTCTCTGACTGACTCTCTGACTGACTGACTCTCTCTCTGACTGACTCTCTCTCTGACTGACTCTCTCTCTGACTGACTCTCTCTCTGACTGACTCTCTCTCTGACTGACTCTCTCTCTGACTGACTCTCTCTCTGACTGACTCTCTGACTGACTGACTCTCTGACTGACTGACTGACTGACTCTCTGACTGACTGACTCTCTGACTGACTGACTCTCTGACTGACTGACTCTTTCTGACTGACTGACTCTTTCTGACTGACTCTCTCTGACTTACTCTCTCTCTGACTTACTCTCTCTCTGACTAACTGACTGGCTGACTCTCTGACTGACTGGCTGACTCTCTCTCTCTGACTGACTGACTCTCTCTGACTGATTGACTCTCACTAACTGACTGACTCAGTGACTGACTGACTCAGTGACTGACTGACTCAGTGACTGACTGACTCAGTGACTGACTGACTCACTGACTGACTGACTCAGTGACTGACTCAGTGACTGACTCAGTGACTGACTCAGTGACTGACTCTCTCTGACTGACTCTCTCTGACTGACTCTCTCTGACTGACTCTCTCTGACTGACTCTCTCTGACTGACTGACTCTCTGACTGACTGACTCTCTGACTGACTGACTCTCTGACTGACTGACTCTCTGACTGACTGACTCTCTGACTGACTGACTCTGACTGACTCTGACTGACTGACTCTCTGACTCTCTGACTGACTCTCTGACTGACTGACTCTCTCTGACTGACTGACTCTCTGACTGACTGACTCTCTCTGACTGACTGACTCTCTCTGACTGACTGACTCTCTCTGACTGACTGACTCTCTCTGACTGACTGACTCTCTCTGACTGACTCTCTCTGAATGACTCTCTCACTAACTGACTCTGACTGACTCTCTCACTAACTGACTCTGACTGACTCTCTCACTAACTTACTCTCTCTGACTGACTCTCTGACTGACTCTCACTGACTGACTCTCTCTCTCTCTGACTGACTGACTGACTCTCACTGACTAACTGAAATCAATACAAGTGTAATTTACAAACAAATGAATTCAGGACATTTTAACATTTGTAGCAGCTTAAAAATAAGGTGCTTTTCATAACTTTGAGACATAACATACCTATTTTAAAAACAGTATATAATCAAAGGTGCCTAAAGGACACATTTTGCTCTCTTCAAACTAACCTCAAATCAGTTTTGATAAATAATACAATGCAAATTTGCATCACTCACCACCACCTCAGAATCACTCTGCGCCACAACAGCCTCATTCTGCGCCACCACAGCGTCACTTAGCCCCACCTCAGCATCACTCAGCATCACTCAGTGCCACCTCAGCACCACCACAGTATAATTCAGCGCCATCTCAGCATAACTCAGCGTCACAACATCATCACTCAGCGTCACAACAGCATCACTCAGCATCACTCAGCGTCACCACAGCATCACTCAGCGTCACCACAGCATCACTCAGCGTCACCACAGCATCACTCAGCGTCACCACAGCATCACTCAGCGTCACCACAGCATCACTCAGCGTCACCACAGCATCACTCAGCTCCACCACAGCATCACTCAGCGCCCCCACAGCATCACTCAGCGCCCCCACAGCATCACTCAGCGCCCCCACAGCATCACTCAGCGCCCCCACAGCATCACTCAGCGCCCCCACAGCATCACTCAGCGCCCCCACAGCATCACTCAGCGTCCCCACAGCATCACTCAGCGCCCCCACAGCATCACTCAGCGCTCCCACAGCATCACTCAGCGCCCCCACAGCATCACTCAGCGCCCCCACAGCATCACTCAGCGCCACCACAGCATCACTCAGTGGCACCTCTGCTTCACTCAGTGCCACCTGAGCACCAGCTCTGCACCCCCTGAGCACCAGTGCAGCACCACCACCTCCTCATGACTCAGTACCACAGCATCAGTCAGCACCACCTAGGCATCACTCAGCACCACCTCAGTATCACTCAGCATTGCCTCTGCACCAGGTGACCACCACCTCTGCACCAGTACACCACCACCTCTGCACCAGTACACCACCACCTCTGCACCAGTACACCACCACCTCTGCACCAGTACACCACCACCTCTGCATCACTCAACAAGACCGGAGTATCATTCAGCATCACCTGAGCATCACCTCTGCACCTCCGCACTAGTCACCACCACAGCATTACTAAGCACCACCTCAGTCTGCCCTTGGAATCTGGCATCTGTTGATTCTCCCTTAGCATCCGTCCGCTGCTAGTGTTGTTATACAGGTACTCTTTCCCAACCTTCACCCTCCTGTTATTTATGCCCCCCCCATAACAAAAAAAAAACCATAACAAGCAACCATTGGGACAGGCAGCTAGAAGTTGCCAGCATTAAAAGGACAAAAAAAACCTCAAGATATTATTTATTGTTAATACTTTTTTAATATGGTCGTTCAGTTGTACATAATGCTTTCTTGGTCATATACAAGGTAACAAAAATGCTTCTGACACTTTATGATAACTTTTCAGCAAACTGCAGACTTCTGTACAGCACAGCTTAAAGACATAGGCAAAGTCAATATCTCTGGCTAAACACTTATAAGGTCCCAAAGGCGAGACCTATCGGCTATGCCAATGCTTGTTTGTATCCTTTTATACTACGAGAAAGCACATAAACAGTTTCTGGCCAAACAGCTGCTTGCTCCACCAGAGGTCAATCAGCTTTTGATGCTTTATTAAGAAATATTTCCATTGCAGAGATTTCTAAATCTGCCAGCTGGAGGTCTGTATACACCTGTACAAGACACTATTGGCTTGATTAAGATTCTAGAACAAATGCCCAATTATGGCAGGCCTCCTTAATTTTTTTTAACATAGCTTGCATTGAATATATTTTGTCTATTTTCTCTCCACTGCTTTTATGAGGGATGGGCTTGTTGTTCTATTCACTGCTAACAATTATCAATGTACAGATCCTGAAGCAAAAGGCATGGTTGCTTACCTGTAATAGCGATTCTCCTAATTACCATTCCAAGAGAATCTAGATTTCATTAAAGACACGGAGGCTAACATTATGCAATAATCTTTTAATGCCAACTCCACACAGCCACTTTACAGTATGACATCACAGTGTAGATTGTTCTAGAACATAATACAGTGTGGCTATAATAGGCATACACTCAGTACAATCTGCCTCTTTTAAATGTTGATAAAGTTATTGGCATGTTTTAGGAAAGATTTGCAAAACATATGGTAAGACGGGCCTTCTTGGTGAAGAAACGACGAAACAGGAAACAGAGGATTCTTGGAGGATGGACGACGAACTAGGATGCCAAAATCTGAATAAACTGAATAGTAGGCTCGGTAATCCATTGCGTGGTGTCTTCCAGGCGATTGTATGGGAGACTTCTGGATTATCGAGAGTTGTCTGAAATAAAGGATTGTTATTAGATCAAACTTTTACAAGTGAGGATTAATCTTGAGCAAAGCAATTTACAAAGCTTGAGATTTTTAAAATGCATACATTAAGCATTGAAACACAAAATTAATGAAGTATTACATTTTTATGTGTTCATTCTTGCTGTACATAACTTCTATGTATGTATATTTATATTTGTTTAGTTTTATATATAATTGCTACTTTTTTTTTAAAGGGTTGGGAGGGTGGGATAATGTTAGCCTCCGTGTCTTTAATGAAATCTAGATTCTCTTAGCATGGTAATTTGGAGAATCGCTATTTAATTACAAGACTGGAGGCTACCATTATGCATGTTGGTAGCTCTGCAGAACTACATTTGACATGTGTTCTATTGGTTTACAGTAATGCTTCGCAAAAGTAGATGAGTTTGACCAATTGGCGGCTCTAAGGATGTCTTCTAATCTACACCCTTTCCAGAGGGATTGGCTAGCCATAGCGCCTCTCATGGAATGTGCTTTGAATCTTGTAAGGTAGACCCGTGCGAAGTGCATAGATTCTTTTACCCAACGAGCTGGTGTGATGTTCATTCATTCTATAGTTGTGTTCTTTCATACAGTCTACCACACACAGTTTTTTGCATAGATCAAATTTAGGGTAAAAGATGGAGTCGGACATAGTTTTAGTTCTTAAAACAATTTCAAACTTCACTCCAAAAGAATCGTAAAATATATTGCTTACTTCTAAAGCTTTTACGTCTGATACTCTTTTGCAGGAGATAAGGCATAATAGAGTCTAGTTTCATGGAAAGCATCTTTTTCCTTAGAAAGCTATTATCTTGCCATGAGTTAAATAGCTTTAGGACCAAATTGACATCCCAGAGAGATTCATATTTAGGTTTAGGAGGTCTTCTCAATCTGATACTTTTAAGGATTCTACATATCGTCACGATTTTGCCAATGCTTCTGCCATTTACTAAGCTGTGACCAGCTGAGACTGCTGATCTATAACAGTTCTTTAAGTGAGGTCCCTGTCAAATTGTTCTACTAGAAAGTTGGATACTTGGACTATAGGTGCCTCCACGGGATCCAGGTCCCTTTCCAGCCACCAACAAACAAATTTTTTCCAAATTGCGTTGTACCTCGTGTGGGTTCCAGGAGCCTGGGGTTCTCTGAGGAGTTCCTCAGCTCTACCCGAAAGTCCTGATATCTCTTTAGTTTCCTGATATCTTCCAGGAAAGAAGGTTCAAAGTCTGTGTCTTGATCAGAGGGTGTTCCTCTCCATCTGTGTTTGTTAGGAGTCCATCTACGGGAAGGAAAAAGGGTATGTCTCATGCCAATTCCAATATCGTTGGAAACCATGCTTGAGATAGCCAAAAGGGAGTTATCATGACTAGGGGCAAGCTTCCTGTCGGACTTTGTGGAGGACTTTCTGGATCATGGCAAAGGGAAGGAATGCATAATCATGACAACCTTTCCAGGGTTGTAGGAAGGCTTTCACCGCCAGAGCACCCGGGTCTAGCATATAGCTGAAATATTTCTCTGGTTGGGAGGTGATTCTGATTGCAAACCAGTCTAATTTCAATGGACCCCATCGCAGGTTTAGTATTTTGAAGATAGAAGCGTTCAGCTTCCAATCACTGTAGTCCTTCAGAAATCTGGAGTTCCAGTCGGGTGAGATATTGGCTTCCCCGAGTAAGTATTCTGCATTGAATGAGATCTTTTGTTCTAGGCAGAACATCCAAAGTCTCTTGGTGTCACGAATGGCCCGTAGACAGCAAGGCTACAGAAGAAGAAACAGACATGTTACCTCCTTATGTCTCTCCCTTCCCCTCGTTACAGCCCGCAACATTTTCCGATGACCCTGACATCAAAACAAATGAAAACGATAACAGCCTCTTTATGGAAGACGATCCGGTGGGTGTGAGACCATCACAGGAAGATACTGTAAGGGACGAGGTCCCTTTAAGAAAACGCTCGGAGGCGGAGGTGACGGCGCGCGTCCCCGCAAACGCCGGAAGGTTCTTAAGCCCAGAAGGCCGAGAGGGGATCCGAGCCGAATGTGAACACTTATCGGGACGAGAACCGACAAGTGTCTACGTGATCAAGAACGGCTACATAGACAGAGTCGAACAGCATCGAGAGGAGTCCCGCCACGTTCCAGGAGAGACGTGGCTCTCGCGGGTGCGTGGCCGTTTACAGGACATGTTCAGATAAAAGAGAAAAGCCAGACGCTGGGGAGGTCTGGGGTGTGGGGAAAATTGAGGGAGGAAGAGGGACAGATAAATTATCAAGTCACCCTAAGTAAAAGGGAATTAAAGAAATTCACTGGTGACGGTTGGGTGTAAAAGAATGAATGTCCCCCCCCCTCCTTCACTCCCATTCCAAAACTAATTACCTAGATATAGGAAGGAAAGGACAGATAACTTACCTGAGCCATGTTTTCTTCTCCGAGGGACATCGGCGGTGACGGGACCCACCGGAGGGTGCTCCGAAGACCCTAAAAAGAAAAGATCGAAGAAGCTTTATTCTATATAAACTACTAAGACTCTATAAGAAAAATAAAAGAAAATTAATAAGAAGGAAGATTTTGGTCTCCACTATTTTTATCACACTACCGGGTCTTAACTACAGCCTGTCAAATTTGGTGCCGAAACCCGGGATATTTCCATTTGGATTGTCAAAATGGAGAACCTTATATAACATTTAATCAGGGGACAGGAAAAACTAGAGTGGGCACTGGAGCGACAGATGTCTGCACAAGCCGATCTGGACCTATTTAAAGCGTCAATGACTCAGCAGGTGGAATGTATTCAAAAGGTCGCAGAAAAACAAGCCCAGTTCAGTACACGGGTGCATGTACCCCAAGGGTCCCAAGCAGGGTACACGAATATCTCTCTTCAGAAATATAGTCCCGGAGAGGACCAGGACGCGTTTTTGTTGAACTTCGAAAGGGCCGCAAGAGCATGCGGATGGCCGGAGGCTAAGTGGCCGTTTTTTCTAGCCCCCCTTTTATCAGGTGAAGCCCAGGCGGCGTATTAGGTCGCTAACCCCACCGGAAATACTTCCTGTAAGGAGGTCATATTAGATCATCTGGGCATGGACCCGGAAGCGTACAGAGTGAGATTCAGGAAAGAAAGAGGCTCTCCGGGAGATAATCCAAAAACCCTATTTTTCAAATGAAAGCTGCAGCAGATAAATAGCTCGGGCCACAAGAAAGCAGCAAAGAAGATATAATGGATCTTATCTACCTAGAGCAATATTTAGAAGCCGTCCTATACACTGCCCAACGTTTGCTAAGATAACAACCTCATCTTACAGTTGAGCAAGCCGTGGATATGGCAACTACTTTTGCACAGGCTCAACCAAAATCCCTTTTCGGCGAACCGGAGACGCAAGCTTGTCCCTCATCAACACGTGGAAAAGGAGAAAAAAAGAATCCCAAGACCCTTATAGAACCACCCAAAGGCCAAGTATCAAAGACAGAGTTTCTGCCCATAGGGGACCACAGTGTTTTGATTGTGGTGAGTGGGGGCATATAGCTGGACTCTGCCGGCACAAGAAGCATACAGAGGAGCCAGTGGACATCAGCTATTTGCCCTGGTCCCTTTTATACACAGAAGAACTAGGTTCCTGCTTCTACGCAAGTCTTTTCATCAATGGGGAAGAGGTCTCTGCCTTATTAGATTCAGGCTGTCGTTAGTCGGTCGTACAAAAATCCATAGTAAAAACCTCAAAAATACATCCTGATGCCCATGTTCCTGTACATTGCGTTCACGGTGATATCAAAGATATCCCTTAGCAAGTATCCCAGTCCAAACATCGAAAGGGCCAACAATGCATATTAAAGTAGGGGTGATGGACACTCTTCCTGAAAAGATTATCCTATGCACAGAAAATCCTACTTTTCTTAACATTATTGTAGATGCAATTAAACGACAAGTGACTAACCAAACTCCCACTCCAAACTTACTTACGCAAGCCCAGTGGGCTTCTGACAGGAGTTTTTGATCTGCTCAAACCCAAGATCCTACCCTTAGGGCAGCCTGTCAACAAGCGGAAAACCCTTCATCTTCTTCTACGGTCTGTTTCCCCCACTTTTTCATCAAAAACTGTTTGCTATACCGGCTGGGGAAACGAGATGATCTTCCCCAGTTAGTAGTACCCCAACCATTCCTTGAACAAGTACTCTTTTTTTTGCCCACACCCACCTCCTCGCCTGACATTTTGGAGCCCTGAAAACTACTCAAACTGTTTTAAGAATTTTTTATTGGCCTGGCATCTTTTCCAATATAACCAAATACTGTCAGGAGTGTGAAGTATGCCAGAAATAGAACCCCTATAGACCTCCTTCAGTAGCCCTACAATACCTTCCGATAATAGGGAAACCGTTTGAGAAAATGGGTATGGACCTTATAGGTAACCTCCCTAGGTCCAAAAAAGGTAACTTATACGCATTATTAGTAGTAGATCTGAAAGAGACACGTTAGTGATAGATTCCTTACCTTAGAATATCCCCAGGCGTCAGACTGGATCCGGAAAGTTTTTCGTCAGCAGTACCCCTGCGCGTCGGTAGGTGGCGTCGTGCGGCTCCGCGTTCGTCGCTGGCGTCGTAGGCGCCGAGATGACGTCACGGAGACTACTAAGGCGCCACCCATACGCGCTGACGTCAGTTCTTTCTTTTTCCGCGCCAGCAAGCGCAGATCCGGTTAGAGCACGTACCTTAGTCACTTTTTGACTAGTTGTTTTTTGGGACTTTTGTCTCTAATTTCTATATTGACTCCTGGTGCCACGTAGGGATGCCTGGTTTTAAAACCTGCGGGGCCTGCCGCCGTACGATGTCGGTGGCCGACCCCCATGGCGTCTGTCTCTACTGTCTAGAGCGCGACCATGACTCCTGGTCATGTTCCGACTGTCTGGCCATGGCTCTGAAGGCTTTGCGGGAGCGGTCCCGAAAGCTGCTAGAGGCCCGGCAGTTGTCTCCGTGCCGTTCCAGATCCAGGGGTCGCTCAAGGGACCGACCGCGGAGTCGCCATCATCGCTCCTCTGGGTCCAAGTCGTCGACATCGGATTCCGGTAAGCGACGTCATAAAAAGAAGTCGAAGAAGCGCGTACGCTCTCCGACCTCCCCTCGTCGGTCTTCTGACGCGGACGAGGGGATCTGGGGTCTTTCCCCCGCGGCTCCGTTAAAGCCTGTCAGTCCCACGGCCTACCCGCCATACCCGGGTCCGTCGGCGACTCCGGCCCAGGTGCAAGAGTTTCTTGCTGCCATGGACCGCCTTTTCGGGCCTAGGGCTCCCGCCGGTGCGCCTTCGGGCCCCGCGGTCCCACTGCAGAGCTCGCATATGCCACCTGGCATGTTGCACTAGCACCCAGCCCATCGGAAGATCAAGGACCTCTACGACAACTTCAGCAAACGAGCCCCACCCACCACCACCGCCGACAAGCCGACCATCACGTTTTGGGATCCCGCTACCATCGAACTCATCACCACGACCATGAAGAAAACTCACTCAGGAGCACCAACGGACCCCTGCCCACCGCACATATTCCACAGGGCCGCCGCCGTCATCGCACCCGAACTAGGACGTACCATCAACGCCTCCCTCAGATCCGGCATCTGCCCAGACGACTGGAAACGGGCAGAAGCGAAACCCCTCCTCAAGAAACCAGCAGCCGACCCCACGGACCTGAAAAACTACCGGCCCATCTCTCTCCTCCCCTTTGCGTCCAAAGTCACCGAGAGACTCGTAAACGCCCAACTGACCGCCTTTATCGAAGATAACTCCATCCTAGACGCCTCCCAGTCTGGATTCCGCAGCAACCACAGCACGGAGACCGCCCTCCTCAACGCCACTGACGACATCCGCATGCTACTGGACCAGGGACACACGGCGGCCCTCATCCTGCTAGACCTCTCCGCAGCCTTCAACACCGTTTCACATCGCACGCTAACAGCCAGACTTCACGACACGGAGATACAAGGAGGCGCCCTCGACTGGATCCAATCCTTCCTCTCCGGTAGAACCCAGAGGATTCGACTCCCCCCCCCCTTTCCTCTCCGAACCCACGGAAATCAACTGCGGAGTACCCCAAGGATCATCTCTCAGCCCCATGCTCTTCAACATCTACATGGCCCCCCTCGCCACCATCGTCAGACAGCATGGGCTCAGCATCGTGTCCTACGCCGACGACACACAGCTCAGCCTCTCACTCACGAAGAATCCCGAAGACACCAGACTGTGCTTCCAGGAAGGAATGAAGAACGTGGCAGCCTGGATGAAAGACGGCTGTTTGAAGCTCAACTCAGAGAAGACCGAGGTCCTCATCCTCGGACCCTGCACCGCCGCCTGGGACATCACCTGGTGGCCGTCCGCCCTCGGGAGCCCACCCACCCCCACAGACCACGCCCGGAACCTCCGCATCCTCCTCGACTCCTCCCTCTCCATGAACCGCCAGATCAACGCCGTCGCCTCCACCAGTTTCAACTGCCTTCGCATCCTCCGTAAGACCTTCAAATGGATCCCCTCCGACTGCAGAAGGACCGTCCCCCACGCACTCATAACCAGCAGACTTGACTACTGCAACGCCCTCTACGCCGGAATCAACAGAACTCTTCTACACAGACTCCAAACCATCCAGAACACCGCAGCCTGACTCGTCCTCGGGACTCCGCGGCACGAGCACATGACCCAACACCTACGCGGCCTCCACTGGCTCCCCGTCGAGAAGAGGGTCACTTTCAAACTCCTCACCCACGCCTACAAAGCTCTCAACAACATCGGACCCAAATACCTCAACGAGAGAGACTCCTTCCATGTACCCAAGAGAAACCTCCGCTCCGCCGACCTCGCCCTGGCAGAGGTCCCCCGCATCCGCAGAAACAAAACCGGAGGAAGAGCCTTCTCCTACATCGCAGCCAAGACCTGGAACAAGCTCCCTGTGAACATCAGACGCTCCCCGACCCTGCACACGTTCAGGAAGGACCTCAAGACCTGGCTTTTTGACTGATCCGTAGCTGCCCCTCCCCCAGCGCCTTGAGACCCTCACGGGTGAGTAGCGCGCTATATAAACCCCCTGATTGATTGATTGATTGACTGTCTTGATCTGACATGCTGAGTGTTTATATTATTTTTTTTAAAACTACTTTTAGGTATAAATTTGAATAAGAAAAGGGGGTCTTGCCTTAAATAACTATTCTTATCACTAAGGATTTTTTTGTGTGAACTGGAATAAAGTTCCTTATTGCTCTTATTTGTCTAAAGCTCTCTGGTAATGTCCCTTTTTTAGCCTTATCTGTCAGGGCTTTAATTATAGGAAAGTCTCTTTTTTGGAGGCATTTTCTTAGAGGAATAGTCTCTTTTGAGTTAGAAAAAGGGGGCTTTTAAAACAAATTATGGAAGGCGGAGTCTTGATCAGCTGTTAGAATCGAGAAGCAACTGCGCGTATTGCAGCTTGCGGTGTCGTTGCCCAAGTATTTTCCTCTAATGAAGCTTCTCCCGATGCGCTCTAGTGACGATGTGCGTCAGGAGAAGCGGAGCCCTTAATTTTGGAGCTGATTGTGCTCCCGGTAGAAAGGCAAGAGATGCCTTGAATTAATTAAAACACAAGGAGATGATGGACGGAGCGCTGAAACTTTTCAGACACTCACCCCCAGTCACAGATCTGGGTTGAATCCATCATCATTCTTTAGCTCACTTCGCCACCTCAGTTCAAACCCCGCTATATGCAAATCAGTCTTGACCCTGTGCCTCATGGGAACAGTCCAGCCCGAACTGCCAAGCCATGTCTTCCCTGGACCGGAAACAAGCATCCTGAGACTGGTTTCGGGGCAACACCCCTCTTCAGCCAGGCTAGCTTGAATCCAGTGGCAAAGTGAGGAAGGGACCCACGTCTGGGCATACCCTGCCAACTTAGGGCGAACAATGCAAACACAAGGAGATGATGGACGGAGCACTGAAACTTTTCAGACACTCCCCCCCCCCCCCCGTCACAGATCGATGGATTCAGGCCCAGATCTCTGTACTGGGGTGAATGTATGACATTGTTCTGCATTCTGTCCATCAATTGTTCTTTTTGCATTTGTCACCACGAGTGGGACGGGTATGCCCAGACGTGGGTCCCGTGCTCTCAATGCCACTGGAGTCAAGCTATCCTGACTGATGAGGGGTGAAACCCCGAAACCGGTCCTAGGATGCTTGTTTCCAGTCCAGGGAGGACCTGGCCTGGCAGTTCGGGCTGGACTGTTCCCATTGGGTGCAGGGTCAAGACTGATTTGCTTATGGCTGTGTCCAAACTGGAATAGCATGGTGAGCAAAAAAACGATGGATTTAGTCCCAGATCTCTGTACTGGGGTGAATGTATGACTTTGTTCTGCATTCTGTCCATCAATTGTTCTCTTTGCATTTGAATTAATTAAGCATCGCAGCGAAGTGAGCCGGGAAACTGGCTGCCCGCGATCGGAGAATGGAAGTAAGCGGCTGGCAACTGCGTGGTAAGATATACCAGTGCACCGTTGGCAGTCGATTCGTGGGTTAAAGTAGAGAAGGGTGGGGTAGGAAGGGTGAGCGACCACAGATTGGAAGTTCAGCCCTTGTTAATATAGAATGAGGATGTTCTAAAATAGCGGTTGATGGGTAAAAAGCGTGGAATGTGGCAAGATCATACACCAGAAAAAACAGTCTATCAAATAAGAGTTATAATAAAGCTATAGAAAGTGAAAAACTATTTAAAATTACATTGAAGTAATAATGATAATAGAGAGGTACTTATCAATCAATAAAGAAATTGTAAAGCGAGCTACTCACCCGGGAGTGTCTCAAGGCACTGGGGGGGGGGGGGGGAGGGGAGAGAGATGAGCAGCTCTGTTCAGTCGAAGAGCCAGGTCTTGAGTGTCTTCCTTAAGATGTTCAGAGAGGGGGCGTGTCTGATGTCAATTGGGAGCTTGTTCCAGGTCCTGGCCGCGATGTAGGAGAAGGCCCTTCCGCCTGTTCTGGCTCTGCGGATGCGCAGGGTTTCGGCGAGGGCCAGGTCAGCGGATCGGAGGTTTCTCTTGGGTGCGTGGACGGAGATTCTCTCGTTGAGGTATTGGGGTCCGGTGTTGTGGAGGCATTTGAAGGTGTGGATGAGTATCTTGAAGGTTACTCTCTTCTCAACGGGGAGCCAGTGGAGGTCTCGCAGGTGTTGGGTGATGTGTTCTTGTCGAGGGATGCCGAGGACAATTCTGGCTGCAGTGTTCTGTATGGTCTGAAGTTTGCGGAGCAGATACTTGTTGATTCCGGCGTAGAGGTCGTTTCCGTAGTCTAGTCTGCTTGTTATGAGTGCGTGGGTGACGGTTTTTCTTGATTCAGGGGGGATCCATTTGAAGGTTTTGCGGAGGGTGTTTAAGCAGGTGGAGGCGACGGCGTTGACCTGTCGGGTCATGGAGAGGGAGGAGTCGAGTACGATGTTGAGGTTCTGGGCATGGTCGGTGGGGGAGGGCGGGCTGCCGAGGGCGGTAGGCCACCAGGTGGTGTCCCATGCGGTGGGGGAGGGTCCGAGGACAAGGACCTCTGTCTTCTCCGAGTTGAGCTTCATACAGCTGCTGCTCATCCAGGTTGCGACGTCCTTCATTTCTTCTTGAAATCTGAGCCTGGTGGTGATGGGGTCCTTGGTGAGAGAGGATGAGCTGGGTGTCGTCGGCGTAGGAGACTGTTGAGTCTGTGCTGTCTGACGATGGCGGCCATGTAGATGTTGAAGAGCGTGGGGCTGAGTGACGATCCCTGGGGCACTCCGCAATTGATCTCTGTGGGTTCGCATAGGAAGGGTGTCAGTGTGATTCTTTGGGTCCTGCCGGTGAGGAAGGAGCGGAGACATTCGAGGTCGGTTCCCCATGTACCGCCGTCGTGGAGTCCGGTGGCGAGGGTGTGGTGGGAGATGGTGTCGAAGGCTGCGGAGAGGTCGAGTAGGATCAAGGCCGCGGTGTGACCTTGGTCGAGGAGGGTGCGGATGTAGTCTGTGGCGGCGAGTATGGCGGTCTCGGTGCTGTGGTTGCTTCGGAATCCGGATTGGGAGGGGTTGAGGATGGAGTTTTCTTCAGTGAATGTCGTAATTTGGGCGTTGACGGTCTTCTCGGTGACTTTGGCCGCGAACGGAAGGAGGGAGATGGGTCGGTAGTTATCTTATCTGTGTGGAGCCGCATTTTAAAGAGTCAGATGGTTCTGAGTGCCGGCCTATTATAGCCTGACTGTATTATCTACACTGTGATGTCATACTTTAAAGTGGCTGTGTGGAGTTGGCATTAAAAGATTAATGCATAATGGGAGCCTCCGGTCTTGTAATGAAATCCTAGTTCTCCTTCAGGTGATTCTGCATTGAAATCCTATGCAACCCACTAACCTCCCAAGTGGTTGAGACAAAGAAAGTCTGTAAATCTGTCATCAAAAGAACTGAAGTAGCTGCCACAGAATGAGCATAGAAGGATACTGGAGGGCTGATAACCCTTAATACCACTGTGCCAGTTTTCTGCCTTTCATGGCTGCAGACCATATGGCTTCATTGTCCTGATTTAATTATCTTCTTTTCCTTTAAAAAGTATTGTGATTTTTCTGTTCTATTTCACTTAAATCTCTGGTGACAACTATTTTTTAAAATTCATAGTTGATTAAAAAAAATATATACCGTATTGTCCATTGTAGCTTGTTTCACACTGATGTATTATTTCTGTTCAAATAAAGAGCTATCTATGAATGAAAATCTTTATTTTATTTTTTTAGAGAAAGTGTTCCAAGATTCCGCTCTTGGGCAGACTTATCTCCTTCTGATTTAGTGGTATTCCCTAAAAAGAGAGTAGGAGTACAGGTTACACAACATTCTGTCTTTCATATGCTTTGCTTTCATATGTATTCTTCACTTGCTCCCTAGGCGATATGTTGTTTTTGTATAAATTGTACTGTTCTTTGTTACTTTGTATATTTTTTTCAGACAGTTGTTTAATGTTTAATTTATCAGCTAAGGATTCCAGACTTCAAGACCAGCGACAGATTTCTCCAGCAGCAAGCAGGGAGAATAAGCCTGTAGATGCTTCTACTTTCTGCAAATCTGACAGCAAAGGTTTGTACCTCAATATATCAATAATAAATTATTAGACAGTTTAAACAAAATATTGAATGTAAAAGGCGTACTGCATACTTTTTCTGAATGTGTTGATTTGAGTTTAGAACCTGCATAACACTCATGACTGGCTGAAGGGAGTTTAAGCACTGATTTATCTGTGATGTGCCTATTATTAAAACAAAAAATGTGGATACTGTTGGAATTTTGAATGCAAAGGCTTTTTCACAAATCCTCTGAATTGCAGCTTGTGTTCCAACATATTGTAACTCCACAACACCACTGTCAGTTGTGAGTTACAGGAGAAAATCTTAAGAAGCTTGTAGAGTAGTCACATTTTTGGAACTCAACATACGCTATTGTAGAGAGCCTCTATGATGAAACCTTTGACTAAACAAACTGTATGGTTCTGAGTGGTGTAATGCAGATGCGTTATTAGTATTTATCCATCTCCAGTAGGCATGTTATACAAAGAAATCTGCTTAACTAAATTTAACTTGGGTGTGGAGATAAATGCATCTGTAAGGGCAACATACATACCTGAATTGACAAAAATACAGTATAGGCAGATCTGTGAAAGTTACATTTCTGCCGGCCCAGTTGGTTTTCTGCAGGGCTATATGTGTTTTTAAAGGTTCCATATCATACTAGCAAAAGTAGATACAATCTCACAAACTCTTCTGTTTAGGCTGTTCACAGACATCTTTCTGGTGAGTTCCTTCAATGGGTATGCTTGCTGATGTATTTCCAACGTGCTGGAGTAAGGCATATGTGGCTGTAGATCAGACGTCTTCAGTCTGTGGGGCACGACCCGCAGGGGGGCTGTGGAGTCCTGGGAAGTGGGGCATGCCGGGACGGTTAATTCAGATTGTTAAAATGCTTCTGCCAAAGTTTAATTAATTGAGTATCCTGTGCTGTAAAAAGCCTTCGTGCCAGGGTGCCTGCTTGGCTGAATGAAATGCAGATGTGCGCTGTGAGTCAATCTGCAAGTGTAAAGGGTGCTTGGGAGCCAGTTCTGGCTTTAATTCATCGAATCACTCCAAGCTTTGTTATGACAAAGATTTTTTTTTTGGACTGGTATTGCAAAGAGTTTATTAGGCTGTGAAGTGCGTGCTTTTAATCATAATTGTATTCACACAGCCCTTAGTACTCCTAAGGAGGTGTTGAAGGGATAGTTGTGTAAAACAAATATTGACGCTCTGGTATTACTAAAATCTACATTTTGGAAGTACCATTTTATAGTAAAACTATTTGCACATTTTGTAGCCGTCTATCTTACACTGTGTGTAATGCAAGTATGAAATAATAATGACTTACATATTCACAGTGCTTTCTGTCAAAGGCTGTGACCTAAATTTTCACTAAAAATTCAGTCACCATTCTCCACTGCACCAACCAAGATTAAATTCGGTGGCACTCTGGTTACACACAGACCTCTGCAGCGTATTAACTAACAGAGGTTTCATAATGTACTACAGTGCATTTTCCATTGAGTAACAACTTGTTTTATTTATTTTACATTTAAGCTCATTATTTTATAAGTACATACCTGATGGTGAAAGACCTAAAAACCGTATAGAGTATTTTGAGGCTTATTTATGAGAGGCTTGCGCCACCAGAACATCACTTTTTTGACACTCTGGCGGCGCAAGCGTCTCAACCATACCTATGAGGCGACGCGTGGTCACCCTGCATGGCTTTGCATGCCCTTATAGATATGGAGTAAGATAAAGCAGCGCAAGTTGCTGCATTGCCTTACTGTGTGTCAAGGAGGCATTCCATGGGCGTTGCGTGGGTGTTCCCATGCATCACCCATGGATTTTGATGCTGCTCCAGATTGACAAAATCACGTAAACCTGGGGCAGCGCCAAAACCTTATGCATCCTCAGCTGAGGCGTAATGAGAAATGTTTTCATTTCTCCTCATTTTTCGTCTTTCCATCTGTGCTGCATTCTGCAGCTCACATAGAAAGAGGAAAGCGCCTCTCGGGATTGTTTTTGTGAAGTGAGGTGCACCTTCCTGCGCAAAAACAATCCTGCCTACATTTATGCTAAGCAGCAATTTGTGGGCCAAAGCAAGTGGAAAGCACAGGAATACACTGTATTTCATAAATGCATGCATTCCCTGCCCTTTCAGCTTGGTGTAGGGCAGCACAGCAAGAAGACTTGCGGCGCTGCCCTACGCCAATTCCTCATAAATGAGGCCCTTTGTTTTTAGCTACACATTTGACAATGCCCCCACTCTCACTGACATTTGGTAAACCCTGTTTAATATTATTTCCCCACTGTAAAAATGATTTGCTGTGGGAATTGGGGGCTTTTATGGTTGTCGATAGTTGTCGATGATGAGGAGTTCCAAGTTCTAGAAAGGTTTGTCAGGAGAGGGGTCCTTACTCCTTAAAAAAAAAAAAAAAAAAGGTTGGCAAGGGGGGGTCTCAGCATGAAAAAGTTTGAAGACCTCTAATGTAGATACTCCTGCTCTGCATACTCCTGCCATCTAGTGTTGTGCCATGATGTGTGCAGTTGTTTTTCTTCTAAGAAGTCTCCCGAGTAACGAGGTAAAGTGACTCCTCCTCTCTGTGATATTGCGCATGGACATCGACTCCATTGTTAGATAGTTTTCTTTCTGCCATTGGGTTCGGACGTGTTCTAAGGCACTCCGGTTCGAGACTCATTTCCCATCTGTATTGTTTTCGTTCTCGTTACACCGTTGTCTTTTGAAAACAGAAGCAATCCTTCGAATGTCAGTTTGACGTTCTCCAGTCTCTGGCTTCAGGCCTCCCCTATTTGGGGCTTTTCCATTCAGGCCTTGCTTCCTGTCTCATCGGATTCAACTAACGATGCGTTGCTGATGGACCGAACTCCACTTCGTTTCTGTCCCAACTGCCAACTAAAATACAGACCATCAGGTTTGCAGCCTGTGTCTCTCTCCTAACCACAATGAGGAAAACTGTGAGGCCTGTCGATCTTTTAAATCAAAGAAAACGTTGCGGGACAGTCCGGCGCGTTGTAAAGAGATGCAGCGCCGAGATCTGGAAGAGACACCCGACATCTTTAGCCAACACGATGTTGAACAGATGGAGGAAGAGCTGCATGAGACTTCGGCAGCAGAGAAAGAGGCCCTTTTCATTTTGGACTCAACATCCGAACATGAAAGAATTTGGCCTACAGATGCAGGGCTTGCCTTCGGGACAACATGCAGTGAGTGCCCATGTCCCTGCCCAGCTCACAAAAAAATTCGGTTACGACCGAAATGACGGCTCCTGGGCCACCACTTCCGTCAGGCCATGGTAGGCACCGAATATCTGCTAAGGATGCCCCGCCCTTGGGCCCGGCACCAAAAGCCAAGCTGAAACTTTCTGCTTCGATCCGACCGATCTTGGTGCTGAGCAAACCATCCACCACATCGGCTTCGAGCGCCCAGTCCTCCACCGCTTCGGCTCCGACCACTCCGGGGCCGAAACAAAAACCAAGTTCGACACCAAAACCAACCATTTTGGCAGCAGAACCGATCCTCGAAAGTATGAAAGAGAGGCTTAATCCTCAGCAGAAGATGATACATAGTCCGTCTTCTACTGGTTAGATTTTGGGAAAGGCAGGTACAATTAGCGACTGTTTCATCAAAACTTCAGCTTTCTCTTGAGGAGGCCATTGATCTACCTGTACCTCTAAGAAACAGAAAAAGGACATTGCAACATGCCCTTTAAAGCCATCTATGCTTGCTTCTTCTCCGCCTCCATCTCCTCTTCCACCTCCCTCACCACCACCACCTCCTTCATCACATTACTCTTAGTGACACAGGAGACACTACTCCACAGTCTGAAACTGGGGATCGGGGGGGAGGAGATGACCATGATCAGCAGACCACAGATCCATTGGACAGATATGACAACGACCCCCCTGGGATAATGACCCAGACCTTTACCTAGCTAAATCACCCCCGGATGATGCAACATCTTACCAGGAACTTATAGCTAGGGTAGCTGTGTATCACCAGGTCCCCTTGTACAAAGACCCCCAAAGAGGATGACTTCCTCTTTGAAACACTCTCCTATACTACTAGAGCATATCAATATCTGCCCATGCTGAAGAGGATGCCTCTCCACCCGACAAAGAGTCTAAATTCATTGATGCTTCGGGAAAATGAATGGCAGCACAGGCAGCCAACTGTTGGCAAAATGTCAATACTCAGGGGTTATTAGCGAAGGTACGACAGGGCCCATTGGGACAAGAAGCAAGAACTCCTCCCATCATCTCCCTCAGTACCAGGGGCATATAAACAAATAAACTGCTACGTAGACACGGTTGGCTATGTATATCTGGCTTTAAGCCAGAATTACAAAAGACACTCCTTAATGTCCCTATTGTCCAACAACATCTATTTGATCCCTAAAGGGACCAAACATTAGAAAAAATGAAGGACACCTAGGTTGCCAAATCAATGGGGGCGCTTCAGACCCCCACTCCTCGTGATTCCTTTCAACGCCCCACATATAAACATGGTAATAAAACATAATTAACTGCCTCTACCTCTTCTAATAGGCAAAAGCATCACACCTTCCCACCAAGAGGATATTACAGAGGCACATATAGAGGGAATAATTCCAAAGGCGTGGAAGAGGTGCCTCCACTCGTACCACACCCTCGCTTTCCAAACAGTGACTCACATTCCATTCCCCCGACCATTTACCACCTGTCGGGGGACGACTATCAATCAAAGATTTATAGAGCGCTACTTATCACCTCTGAGTGTATCCAGGGCGCCGGGGAGGGGACGCTGCTCTGGGCTATTTGTTAAATAGCCAAGTTTTCAGCTTCTTCATGAAGTGTTGGGGCGGTTTTAGAGTTGAAGAGGAAGGTCCTTCAGTGTTTTGCGACCATGTGGAAGAAGGCGCAGCCATTGCTTCTGCTTTTGTGGATGCAAGGAGTGTGGGCAAGGTAGAGGGATGAGGAGGGTAGTTGTCTGGTGGGTTGGTGGAAGGTTACTCTGTGGTTGAGGTAAGCTGAGCCAGTGTTGTGGAGGGCTTTATAGGTGTGGGTGAGGAGTTTGAACTGGCACCGTTTGTTAACGTGGAGCCAGTGCAGTGCTTTGAGGTGGGGTGTTATGTGGGTTTGTCTCGGGAGGTCGAGGAAGAGCCTTGCTGCTGCATTCTGTGTGGTCTGGGGCCGTTTAGTAGTTTGGTGGTGATCCCAAAGTATAGGGTGTTGCCGTAGTCCAGACGGCTGGTGACTAGGGCTTCGGTGATGGTGCTTCTAGTGTCGGTGGGGAGCCATTTGAAGATTTTCTTCAGCATGCAGAGGATGTGGAAGCATACTGAATAGATTGCATTTACCTGTTTTCTCATTGAGAGCTTTCCGTCGAGTATGATGCCTAGGTTTATAGCGTGTTCTGTAGGTGTGAGCAGGGGGCAAGTTCGTTTGGCGACCAGGTGCCGTTTCAGGGGGAGGTGGTGCTTCTGAAGATGAGTACCTCTGTTTTGTCATTGTTGTTTGAGGCCCTTGCTCTGCATCCAGCTGGCGACGCTGGTCATGCATCTGTGAAAGTTAGCTTTGGTGTTGGTGAGGTCATAGAATAGAGACAAGATGAGCTGAGTGCCATCCACGTAGGATATGATCATGTTGTGTGATCTGACCAAGGCGGCTAGCCGGGCCATGTAGATGTTAAAGAAAGTTGGGCTAAAGATGATCCTTGGAGGACGCTGCTGACCATGTCCTTGGGCGCCGAGGAGTATGGTGGGAGGCGGATGCTCCGGGTTCTTCCTGTGAGAAAAGAAACAATCCACTTGAGGGCTTTCTCTTGGATACCCATTTAGTGGAGACCGTGTAGGAAGGTGTAGTGAAACACGGTGTTGAATGCTGTGGAGTGGTCGATGAGGATAAGGGCAGCGGTCTCTCCCTTATCCATGAGGGCTCTGATGTCTGTGGCTGCGATAAGGGCTGTTTCTGTGCTGTGGTTAGTGCAGAATCCTGACTGAGAGGGGTCTGGAAGTTTGTTGATTTCCAGATGGTTGGTAAGTTGGATGTTTATTGCTTTTTCCAGGACTTTGGTTGAAAAGGGGAGTAGGGCGAGTAGTCGGTAGTTTTTAAGATCTTTCAGGTCTGCAGAGGGTTTTTTTTAGGAGAGCTTTGACCTCAGTGTGCTTCCAGGCTGCCTGGCGGATATGGGAGACATTGAGGATGGTGGTGAGCTCCTGGTTGATAGTTGATCCCCTTGTTGAACCTATGTTGGGGGCAGGGGTCCCTGAGTGCTCCTGAGTGTATGTAGCTCATGGTGGTGGTGGTCTGCTTTAGGAGAGTTTCCCATGTAGTAATTGTTGCTGAGTTGTGGTCCTTGTTGGTGAGGAGTGAGTGACAGAATTCTTTATTAACCGTACGATTACTTGAAATCTTTCCAGTATAAAACACACAAGCAACACCCCTCCCCCATCCACCCTTCCCCATAGAACTTCCCAACATTTAAAATACAGATGCACCATGCCTGTATGTGCTCTGTTTGCTACTTTGTGTCCGTTTAAGGCTGCAAGTTTAAATAAATTAAAATGTAAGACCAACTCATTCATGCCAATTTGTACTTAGTCCTCTTAGGTTCAATAATTTTATAAAATCCATCAGGGTCATTGCCTACATTATATAGGTTGTCATTGGTAGAAGTTCCTGCTGTGTTCCCTACTGGGCCACATTCTATCTTTATATTCCGATTGTCCATGAGAGAAAGCCCCTGAACTGGATGACGTCCGTCAGAGCTAGAGCGTTGGCTGGTTTAGTTGCTGAATAATTGCGACCCTGGACTCTGCTGCCTGTTGCTGGAAGTGAAGTGCAATTATGATTTGATGAATAAACTTGCCTGCTCTGGCAAGTAAGTAGGTAGTAGTTTCTGAAAAGCACCAATCCGAAGCATCCTTGCAGGTTCTGAGGCCGTTATCCCTTAGGACCGGGCGTAGCAAACGATGGCGATCGCTTGCCATCTTGGGGCAGCAGCATAAAAGATGTAACCAGGATTCTCTGTGATAATTGCATAGTTGACAGGAGATAGGGTTGTCTTTTCGCACCCATGCTGGGTTGAACTCCGGGATCTTGACGGCAGTGAGACGCAAAAACTGGATTTTCCTTCTAGCTTGAGCTGAGAGTGGGTCTCGCATATAAGGTTGAGCTTTCCCAGGGATATACGAATTGTCAAGTCCCTGTGTAAGGGAACTGTGCCAGAGTGAGAAACGATCCAGTTCAACCGAGATGGTCTTGACTTGGCGCTTCACTGCATTAGCCCAGGCAATGTTTGGAATTTCATGTAGGGGCATGCTCTCTGCCTCTATTTTCAGTGAGTCTATTGCTTGGTCCAGCTTAGAGTGCCATGGGGATCCCGCTGCCCTGAAAATCGTTTTTAAAAAGAGTAGTTTCGGGGGCTTTAGGTCCCCCTGTAGTGCCAAATCCGGTCTGTTTAGTCCTATTTCCAGCCTTAACCTGGTATTCCTTGCTTGTCTGGGCCCCTGTAGCACGATCTTATACGCTTTTATCTGGGCTGCGGTAATGGATTTCTCTAGTGCACCTGGGAAGGCTAGGTGACCATAAGTGATTGCTGGAATTAATTTTGCCCTAAGTACTATCAGCATGGGCTCTACGGATGGACTTGCTAGGCGATAGCTTAAACGTCTAAGTGAGAGGATTATTCTATTTATTTTCGGACATGTAGAGATATATTGTGATGTTATTTTGAGTTGCTCCAAGATGAATTGTGTTTTTTAATGAACATGATACTGTTTTAATGTATGTATCTTTTATGGCTGTGTGTTTTGCCGAATAAAGATTGTTTATAATAATAATATTGATTTTCGGAGTTAGCTCCTTTATGTGTTTAGCTACTGTTGCCTTCTCTGTTAACCATACCCCTAAGTAGTTGTAGGATGTAGCTGTCCTAATGCGGTGGTCGCCCAGCAACCAGGATGCTTGCTTGCTTTTTGTGAGGATGTTTACCAAAGATTATTATCTTTGTCTTGTTCTCGTTAATTTGCAGGCTGTTTTCCTTGTTATACACTGCTTGACTTTCTAAGGCTCTTTGGAGCGCCACCCTAGTGTGATCTATGATCACTTTATCGTCCGCATATTGTAGCGTTGCGAGGGTCATCTTACCCAATCTCGGAGGTACTAGGCTGGCGTCTTTCAGAGCTTGCTCCAGGTCTGCCGTATACAGATTGAATAATAGTGGAGCCAAAACACAGCCCTGCTTTAGCCCGGTGTTAGTTTCGATTCTCGAGGTTGCAGTTGTTGGGCTTAGTTTGACCCGGACCCATGTCCCCTCGTAAAGGGCTTGTATCGCTTTTAAAAGGGTTGCTGGAATCCCCCAGGATTCGAGTTTTGCCCATAATCTTCCTCAGTTGACTCTGTCGAAGGCCGTGGAGTAGTCTATAAAACAGCAAAACAAGGGCAGATTGTTTCTCTTTACCTCTTGCTTAGAAAGGTAAGACAGTGCCAAGATGTTATCCGTAGTGGAGCTGTTAGCTCTAAAGCCAGTTTGATGAGGCGGTAGAGTGCCGTTCTTGTCCACCCAGTCCTCTAGGTCCCTTAGTAGTAGACGGGCATAAATCTTTGCTTCAATATCGAGGAGGGCTATTAGCCTATAGTTGGCAGGGTTCGAATGGTCTCCTTTCTTGTGTATTGGAAACAGGATTGAACCTTTCCAGGATTGTGGTAATATTGCTGTGACATATGAGTGGTTATATAGCGGAGTGAGAATGGGTGCGAAAAAAGCTAGTGTGGACTTAAAAACTTTGGCAGGAATGCCATTTGGTCCTGGGGCACCATCAGTTCTTATTGCCTTGATGTACCTGACTATCTCCTCCTTTGTGTAGCCGTCAGACTGACTGGGCGCTTTAGTTTCTTCCTGCGAACTTTGAGGTTTGTACTTTGGCTGCGGCTTGAGACCACTCCGAGATGGGAGGGCCCACCTTGTATGATTCACTCGTGTACAGACCCTTCACATACTGTTCCCACACGTTACCAGCGATGCTATTTTCTTTGGGCGGGCTTCGTGAGCTCAGGCTATTGATGTATCTCCATAACTTGGTGTTCTCTTTATCTTTAATTAAGGAGAACACTTTGAGCCAGTTCTTTTCCGTGCACTGAATTTTCAACTCCCACACTTCTTGTATGTTGTTCGCAGGGCCGAGATGGAGGTAATCTGTGACGAGTGGACTCCTTTCTTTTTTGCCTTAATTGCCTTTTTAAGAGCACGTTTACATTGTTTAAGGCACTTCGTTGGTCTTAGTTGCAGGGAACGTTGTTTTTAATTGGGGCTTCTTTTTATTTGGTGGGCATTTCCCAAATTCTTCTGTAAATCCGCAGTCAGCATTTCCCAATGACTTATGGTGTTCATTGTCTGCTGTGTCTGAGATGCCTCCTCCCTTGCGGCTACATACTTCAGCAGTCTATTACTAAGGTTGACGGACCATTTTACTCTTTTAAGGACTATATATCGTTCCTTGCCCAAGGTGGCACCAATTGTTTCCAGGGCTTCTGCTGGTTCCAGGGCCAGTATGTAGTTCCTATATAACCTATACAGGATCTGCACGTTTGGATAACAAAAACTGTGGGTTTGGTGGCGGACTGATTCCGTGCACCCCCATCGGATACGTTAGCCTGTCTGTATTAGCTAGCTCACAGTGCCACTAGAGTCTCCTCTTATCGGGAAGAGAATAGTTCTTGGCAACCTCGGAACATGACAACCCTGATCCCCCAGGATCGTGGAAACAATATACTACCTTTCGCTCTGTCACTCGTGCTCACTTAGTTTGTCTCAGAGAGATACACAGAATAAACAGGCTGGTCGTTTTCAATAAGAATTTATTGAACAGTTGTTATTCTAGTGTAGAATATATTAGCTGCAACAACCATTAGACAGTAGCAGAGATATATGATTAGCAATATTACAAAAGTAAAGGGATGGTATAGTTCTACCATCTTGCAGAAATCATGAATATATACATGTACTTAAAACACATGATAAAAAGTGCGTACTCCTACGATGCCTCCCTAACTAGATGTACCTAAATGTACCTAGCATCTATGTAGGTGTTATGCCAAGAATCCCTCTAGGATCTAGTCAACCCCATTACCTGAGAGTTAGAGAATGTGGGACCCCGTCCTGGTCTCGAGTTGGACACCCCGCTAGGGATGTTAGACCACTGCTAGCTGGAGCGTCTGCATGCAGGAACCTCAGCGTCTCTGGTCAGTGTGTCAGCCGGGAAGTCACGGTCTCCTCTCTCTTCCTAAGCAAGATGTGCTGTATATATACCCATAGGTCTTCGTGAGCTCAGGCTATTGATGTATCTCCATAACTTGGTGTTCTCTTTATCTTTAATTAAGGAGAACACTTTGAGCCAGTTCTTTTCCGTGCACTGAATTTTCAACTCCCACACTTCTTGTATGTGGTTCGCAGGGCCGAGATGGAGGTCATCTGTGACGAGTGGACTCCTTTCTTTTTTGCCTTAATTGCCTTTTTAAGAGCACGTTTACATTGTTTAAGGCACTTCGTTGGTCTTAGTTGCAGGGAAGGTTGTTTTTAATTGGGGCTTCTTTTTATTTGGTGGGCATTTCCCAAATTCTTCTGTAAATCCGCAGTCAGCATTTCCCAATGACTTATGGTGTTCATTGTCTGCTGTGTCTGAGATGCCTCCTCCCTTGCGGCTACATACTTCAGCAGTCTATTACTAAGGTTGACGGACCATTTTACTCTTTTAAGGACTATATATCGTTCCTCGCCCAAGGTGGCACCAATTGTTTCCAGGGCTTCTGCTGGTTCCAGGGCCAGTATGTAGTTCCTATATAACCTATACAGGATCTGCGCGTTTGGATAACAAAAACTGTGGGTTTGGTGGCGGACTGATTCCGTGCACCCCCATCGGATACGTTAGCCTGTCTGTATTAGCTAGCTCACAGTGCCACTAGAGTCTCCCCTTATCGGGAAGAGAATAGTTCTTGGCAACCTCGGAACATGACAACCCTGATCCCCAGGATCGTGGAAACAATATACTGCCTTTCGCTCTGTCACTCGTGCTCACTTAGTTTGTCTCAGAGAGATACACAGAATAAACAGGCTGGTCGTTTTCAATAAGAATTTATTGAACAGTTGTTATTCTAGTGTAGAATATATTAGCTGCAACAACCATTAGACAGTAGCAGAGATATATGATTAGCAATATTACAAAAGTAAAGGGATGGTATAGTTCTACCATCTTGCAGAAATCATGAATATATACATGTACCTAAAACACATGATAAAAAGTGCGTACTCCTACGATGCCTCCCTAACTAGATGTACCTAAATGTACCTAGCATCTATGTAGGTGTTATGCCAAGAATCCCTCTAGGATCTAGTCAACCCCATTACCTGAGAGTTAGAGAATGTGGGACCCCGTCCTGGTCTCGAGTTGGACACCCCGCTAGGGATGTTAGACCACTGCTAGCTGGAGCGTCTGCATGCAGGAACCTCAGCGTCTCTGGTCAGTGTGTCAGCCGGGAAGTCACGGTCTCCTCTCTCTTCCTAAGCAAGATGTGCTGTATATATACCCATAGGTCTCCCCAGAGGTCCTACCTTGCTGTGTTACTGTGTCGGCCTAAAGGATGACGTTGGGCCTGAACTTTATACAGAGATATTATACAGGAGATGGTAATCCTACTGTTAGTCCTGCTGTGCTTCCAAGAAGCCTCATGCATAATGTATGAGAATCGAACCAGGGAAAAACCCGCGTTCTGAATGCAGTGTCATATCTAGGTAAAAGGTCAGTGCCTAAGAACCGTTATGTATGTAATGTAGGGAAGAATATAGGTGAAAGGTTGCAATGTTACCTGCGCCTATATAGCTAAAAAAGGTTTAAAAACTTTTAAAAAAATTCTAAAAAAGTTAAAAACAGTCTTAATTTTTTTTTTCTACAAGCCATACCTCTAAAGTGTCCTTAGTTATAGTTCGGAGCACTATAAGCATTAGAAAGCCTTGTATGCCCAACAAATGAAAGGAATGTCAATTTTTTTTGAGCTGGTTTAAAAAAGGGCGAATTTCTTCCAGCACAAGACGAGCCAAATGAGTCAAATGTTTGTGTCCTGGCTGGTAGGCGCAACATTTACGTTGCTTGCTTCCGCAGTAGACGGCCCCTGTAACACCTCGCAGAGTATGTCAATGGAGCACAGATGATGTTCCACGCTGTCCGTAGCCGGTGCTGGGGCAGCCTGTATGCCGTCCAAAGCCTGGGTGTCAGAGGAAGAGCCAGTGTCCATACCAACAGGTGCTGTTACTACCTGTGGGGGCTCAAGGAATGCTGCCATCAGCATTGGAATACGCTGAGGACACTGCAGAACATGGGCCGTTATCGGGTTAGTAAAGCATTCACGTCCGGTTGCGCACATGATGGGAGTGTCAAACAAAGGTCTAACACTCATTCTTCTCCGCAAAACAGGCATCGGTGGACAGGTAAGATGCAGTCCATCCAGACTGGTCAAAATGACAAGAATCAAGATGCACTTAGTTCTCTTGGGCGAGGCTTGCCTAGATGTTGTACCATGCGGTCACGGTATTTACGCTCCAGGAGAGCTTTTTCCCTCTCCTTGGTGACTGGGACGTCCATTGCGTAGCAAATATAAAACAATCAGGATACCTGCTGCTAGGAAGAGGATGAGCGGAAGTCCTCCAAAGATGCTTCCAAGTGTATGAAGTTTGGGTTAACTCCAAGTACCGTCTGAAAGGTGCTCAGAAGTGCAGAACCTATGGTCTCAAATAGGTGGACAATGCCTGTCGTATCAGACATGTTAAAGATACGATTTACCATTTCTCCGAAATGGAAAGGGCAGTTTGTATGAATGAGCGCCTGTATCTCTGCCGAAGACCTTGCGATCTGGAGTTCAAAAGTCTCTCGAGCGGAGATTAAGGGCACAGACTTCTGTAGAAGCATGGCTTTCATTCTGCTTAGAGTATCAAACCGTATTAAAGAAACATTCAGTGAAGGCCATAACGGCGCCTCCCTGACTGTATGTGTCGGTGGAAACAATACTTGCATACAACAAGTAACCCTGGAGCTCACGGTTACCAGATATGCGATGCTCTGGAGCATTCCACAGCAGCCTCGACTGTTCAGCATCAAGTAACTCCCATTCGAAAGTAACCTGAATGCTGGAGTAATCACTGCAGCTGGGGCACCCCTCAAATGGCAGGATAAGTTAGCTACAAAACCATTACAAGCCCCGTGCAGCATTATATCCTGGCATATGAGTGATCCACTTAAAGCGTTCTCACAGTTTGTACCGCTCAGAAACACTTCTCGATCCCCACTCTGGCATCGAAATTTGTGTGGTAATTCCCAAGATTCCTTAATGTATTCCTTACCCATTTCTTCATATCTGCCTTACCTGCTTTTGTTCAAGGCAATACTGAAACTGAAAAGTAGTGACCGGTAGAGTTATGTGGCCATGGATTAGCCATTCTGTGGATGGTGATTCTGCAACTGTGAATGCTAATCTATCCAGTTTTTCGATACGCAGCATTGTATATTTTGCTCCCCTTTGTGCCATTTCTATCTGTTTATCTGTTAGATTGTATTCAGAAAACAGAGATGTACTGTTGATATAACGCCAAGGCACGTAGCCTGCACGCAAAGATTGCAGCGTCCAGCTTAACAACATAATAGAACGTAATTGAGATTGCCCGTGTTGTAATATGGCCAAATCTTGTTCTAGTATGTCTACCGCAGAAGATCCAATGTTGCCTAATTAATATTTCCCGGAGGTCAATGTAATTAACCCATTGTCTACCACTGCTAGAGATTTTTCTAGATTTATACGGTCTGTCTCTCGTAGTCTCTCTGCGGCCTCTTGTTGTGATATTTTCCATATTTCATTATAGACTGCATAATAGAAACGTTTCTAACGTGGCTTCCTGGGACCCATTAAAAAATCCCTAAGATCCACATCCTGTGACAGTAAGGATAAGTGTTGTTTCACCTGTGTGAGTGAGGAGGTTTTTAGCCAATTGAGGCACAACTTCCCAACACTGTAGGATGTCACTAACCCTGGATGTTGTCTCTGTACATAACGTGGATCTGGCCTATGGATACTAAACCCTTCGGCTTTACCCATGAATCTTGCCTGACAACTATTAGTGTCTGTGGGCCAAATCAACCATTTTTTCCAATCGGGGTCTGATCTGTTGAATTGTATGATGTCATCTACTGTAATCTCTTCCTGTGATGTTATGTTACCCTCGGTGTGTGATGGAGTCGGCAGCCGAGGTGTGTTCAAGTCTTTGTTCTTGGCTAGTCCAAGGCAAGACGTCTGTTGCACTGTCTCGTTCAAAAACATGATTTGTTGAGGGATGAGGCATGCTCTAAACAAAGCTTCTGTTCCCTGTACCTGCCATTCCCTAGTACCCCAGACCGATTTTAGGTCTATGGTGTCTTTCCACAAGTCGAAACCTTGTTCGGACAACTGGGCAATAAAGGAAGCAGAGTAAATCTGTTTGGTGTTTGTCAACATATTTTTCTGTGCTGATGTTGGTGCAACCTTATAATAATATGAGGCTGGGTCAGACATATTGAACCCTGAAAAATATGGAAATTTCTGTGTAAATGTTTTTGAACTACCTTTCGGTGGTGTTGGACAATGTTCCCACTGGTGGTATGTGAACACATTTCTAGGATTAGCAGATTTATGCAGAAAGTGATGACCATAATGTTGATAACAATACATAGTCTCGAAATCTGATGTGCCTTCCAATGTTTCACCATTAGAAAACGCAGCAGATTTTTCCAAATCAGATAACATGTTATTAACAGTTTCAAAATCCCAATCATCGGAAAATGTACTTGAGGTAATGATATCACTCAACGATATTTTAAATAAATGAGGAATTCTTAAAATTTCGGTCTTACCAAATATATCGAAATCAACCTTGTCCCAAACTATACCATCAGGTATAGGAACTGCTGTAATGTTCACTGATGACAAGTCTCTGTTCTCGATGAGATGATAGGTGTGGTTTTAAAAATAAGTTCACTTTTTGGGATGCAGAGCTTTGCTGAATGTATTGTCCATTGCTAAGCATGTTAAAAACTATCACTAAGCCTAACCAGAAAAGAAAGAAAAGTACCCCGGTAATTATCCATAGTTCTACCCACGGTGATACCAGGAAGTTCTTTTAAGAAAGTTCAGAAAGTCTTTAACTTGCTGCTTGCGTAATTTTTGGGCTGGCGTCGTTTCAAGTTCACTTGGATCCAAAGAAAACGTATCAAAGTTTATAAAGTAGCCAGAAGCAGTTCGATCAATTGTTGGAATTGCGTCAGGATTTGTTGAAATCGTACTTTGCTCTTGTCGAGGCACGTTGACGTAGACCTCTGTATTTGGTCTAATAGCAATTTGTCTTTGATTCTGAGTTTGATTTTGAAGTTGAGCTTCAGGTTCAAAGGGAACGAGTTCCATAGCATTATTGCATTGTCCATCATTTCGTGCAGGAGACTCTTCGAATGTGATGAGTCTTGCCGTTTGAACTTCTTGGATTGTAGCGAGAGGAGGGCATCTGCTACTTTGGAGTCCACGTGGCCTACTGCTTAGTATGGGCCACATAGTGTGGTTTGATTAGGTCAATCGAGACCAATCTTTCTCCTTTTTTCCGGCAAGAGGCGGTAGAAGTACAGTTCTTGTTCCTTCAATTGCTAGGACCGGTACAGGTTTTCTGTATGATGGGCCAAATTCTTTTTTGTCCGCTATTTTATCTCTGACCAGATCCCCGACTTTTGGGATCCAAACAGGTCTTGCCGTAACTGATTTGACTTCCCCAGTGGCGGTCTGCTTCAGATGGACATTACTTTGTTGTGTCCTGGATTCATTTAGATCCTGTAAAACAGCCAAACGATCATGGATGTCAAAAGGTTTTTCATCCGCCACTGCGCCTTCACAATCAAGATCAGGTACCCACATTCTTGTCCCAAATAGGACCTCATATGAAGTGACCCC
Organism: Calotriton arnoldi; assembly: GCA_963921515.1. NCBI lineage: Eukaryota > Metazoa > Chordata > Amphibia > Caudata > Salamandridae > Calotriton > Calotriton arnoldi. The sequence goes on along the minus strand of CAWUFW010001967.1, from coordinate 337,954 downwards.
CCCTAGAAAACTTCTTGGCATGTTCAAAGCTTGCTGGACTCCATACAGATGTTTTACCCAACTGTCACCCGTGCCTAATACTCTAGCTGTTAAAGATTGCTTTAAGTCCCATTTTTTTCTCTCCACAACCGAATTACCCTCGGGATGGTACGGAGATGAGTACTGCAATGCTACACCCAATCCTCGCATGGCCTCCTTGTAAGCCCGAGAGCTAAATGCAGGCCCCTGGTCAGAATGTAATGTGCCAATTGCGTATGTCCCTATGAGGAGTCGCAAATCTTTTATAACAGTTCGAGCGTCAGCCGAGCGCTGGGGCCACACCCATGGGAATCTCGAGCAGGAATCCACTGCAACCATGATATACCTGTAATCCCCGTCTCTTTGTAAGGGGCCGCAGTGGTCCAAGTAAACACATGCTAATGGTTTGTCAGATATTAACAACGGTGTCTGCGCTGGACGTGTTACGGTGGAACCTTTCATCTGCTGACAGATGTCGCATTTGAAGACATAGTCTTTAGTCTGCTTTATTAACCCAGGCCACGTTGGGCGCCATGTCGTGTAGTTCCTATATAACCTATACAGGATCTGCGCGTTTGGATAACATAAACTGGGGGTTTGGTGGCGGACTGATTCCGTACACCCCCACCGGATACGTTAGCCTCTCTGTATTAGCTAGCTCACAGTGCCACTAGTCTCCTCTTATCGGGGAGAGAATAGTTCTTGGCAACCTCAGAACATGACAACCCTGATCCCCCAGGATCGTGGAGACAATATACTACCTTTCGCTTAGTCACTCGGGCTCACTTAGTTTGTCTCAGAGAGATACACAGAATAAACAGGCTGGTCGTTTTCAATAAGAATTTATTGAACAGTTATTCTAGTGTAGAATATGAGCTGCAACAACCATTAGACAGTAGCAGAGATATATGATTAGCAATATTACAAAAGTAAAGGAAAATCATGAATATATACATGTAAATGTAAAAATATAAAATACCTAAAACACATAATAAAAAGCGCATACTCCTACTATGCCTCCCTAACTAGATGTACCTAAATGTACCTAGCATCTATGTAGGTGTTATGCCAAGAATCCCTCTAGGATCTAGACAACCCCATTACCTGAGAGTCAGAGAATGTGGGACCCCGTCCTGGTCTCGAGTTGGACACCCCGCGAGGGATGTTAGACCACTGCTAGCTGAAGCGTCTGCATGCAGGAACCTCAGCGTCTCTGGTCAGTGTGTCAGCCGGGAAGTCACGGTCTCCTCTCTCTTCCTAAGCAAGATGTGCTGTATATATACCCATAGGTCTCCCCAGGGGTCCTACCTTGCTGTTACTGTGTCGGCCTAAAGGATGACGTTGGGCCTGAACTTTATACAGAGATATTATACAGGAGATGGTAATCCTACTGTTAGTCCTGCTGTGCTTCCAAGAAGCCTCATGCATAATGTATGAGAATCGAACCAGGGGAAAACCCCGCGTTCTGAATGCAGTGTCATCTAGGTAAAAGGTCAGTGCCTAAGAACCGTTATGTATTTAATGTAGGGAAGAATATAGGTGAAAGGTTGCAATGTTACCTATATGGAATATAACAAAAGGTGCCACGAAGTGGCCTGTGGCCGCTTTCCTCTCTGTCATCCACAACAAAGTCGCTTAGCTTATGTGCCTGCCCTTCATTAATTAGAATGTAATTTATGGTGGATATATTCCTGAAGGTCGGCTTAAGGATCCATGAGGGGCGGCTGATTTTTTTTTTATTCCATGAGGGGATTGTAGCTTAAAGTTTTTAAGAAGGGCGATCAGCGGTTCCGACTTCTTTCAGTTGCTGGGTGCAACTGGGACGTGATCCAGACCTCTCGTATTGAAATCTCTGGCAATTATCACAATATGGTGCTCAAATTTGATGAGTAAGTCTTCCAGGATACTGATAAAGGATTCCATGGCCAGTTGCGTTTGACATTTTGTTGGATTAATATAGCAATTAATTAGTAGCAGGTGATGGGGCTGTTGCCTCTTTTCCAGCCCTTCAATTGTCATGGCTTGGAGGTCAGGTATTTCTACTTTTATGACTGTAGTTTAAATTTTGCAAGCATGATTTAGAAAAATGGATAGACCTCCTGAAGGGCGTCCGAAGATGGTCGTTATGGTCGCTGGTATGTGATATTCATAGAAGCCGCCAATTGCGGTGGTTGACTTAGCCCAGGTCTCCTGAAAGCTCAAAATATCCCCCTTTGTGAGGTAGTCTTGTGTAGCTTTGTCCCTAAAGATGTTGCTTAACCCTGCGATGTTCGATGAGGTGAGGGTTAGTTTGCGTTGTTGAGCACAAATTGCTGTTGAGCGAACTCTACTGTCGTTGCTATATCTTTGGTTAGGGACGCTGTCGCCATAGATCCTCCATATAGTCCTGCTCTTGCTGGAGCGTCTGCACTGCATGTCTCTGTGCGAGATTTTTATTTTTATCGGAGTACTTGGTCGTTCAGGTTTCTCTCTCCCTCCTGGGCTTTTATTCATCGTACCTTTGAGTATTGATGTAGGCTCCCGCCGATCGTGTTTGGGTATGAGAACGTGCAGGTATTTCGGTGTACTGTGTGCGGTGACTTCAATGCCCCAGTCTGCGAGATGTGAAACTTCGCCAAGAACCGCCTGTTGTGCTTGCTGTTGGGTAAAGCCGACTAGGGTGGAGTCTCCATGAGTATCATTGTCTAACCTTCTAAACTTTACCCACTCTATGTTGTCAGAGGTAATCCTAACCTCAAACAACCAAGCCAAAGACATTTTTGCAATTGTAGACGAACTGTCCAATCCAGAGAGAGTACTAAGCAAACCCACGCCGTCACAGGCCCTCTGCGACTCTCTGAACAATTTCTTCATTGATAAAATTGTCGCCATCAAAGCCAGTATTCCCTCCCTTACGTCTCTAGAAACCGTCCCTCCCACGCTCAGGAATCCCCACACCCTTGACTCATTTCCGCCCATTGACACAGAGACCTTGCGTGACCTACTGGCAAAGGTCCGATCTGGCTCCCCTCTGGACCACTGCCGCCCTTAGGTCTTAAAAGCAGCCTTCACCGCCTCCCCATACCCTGTTCTCGCCCTCCTAAACAACTCCCTGTCCCAGGGCTGTGTCCCTAATGCCTTCAAGGAGGCTATAGTGGTCCCCCTCTTAAAGAAACCTAGTGCCGATCCCCAGGCGCTGGCTAACTACCGCCCCATCTCCTTGCTCCCTTATCTGGCCAAGGTATTAGAAGCCCATGTTGCAAAATGCCTGTCCAATTTCATTTCCTTGACCCACGCCAAGCGGGTGTTCGTCCAGCCACTCCACGGAAACTGTGATACTGGCGGTACTGGACTCCTTACGAGAAAAGGCGGACAGAGGCACTCCCCAGGCCCTGGTGCTGTTAGATCTCTCGGCCGCATTTGACACGGTCGACCATAATATATTGGCAGACCGGGTCAGTGAGGCAGGCATCCAGGGCCCAGCCCTTAGATGGATCAACTCCTTCCTGAAAAAACGCACTCAGGCAGCCCGTATTGGCCAGTTCACAGCCTCCAAACTCAAAACCACATGCGTGGTCCCACAGGGTTCCTCGCTCTCCCCGCACCTGTTTAACCTCTACCTTCTCCCACTGATCAGATCCTTGAAGGAAAGAAGAGTGGTCACTTTTAACTATGCCGACGACCTCCAACTAATGTTCACAATTGATAACTCCCCCCAGTCAATATTTGACTTTCAGTCCACCATGACATTCATCCGTCAATGGATGGACCACAATCACTTAAAATTAAACCCAGGCAAAACCGAACTGGTTCTGACAGGTGGTGGCCACAATCAGTGGGACCCACAGTACTGGCCAAGCGAATTAGGTCCCCCCTGTTCCCTCCCCCTCAGTGAAAAGTTTAGGGGTCACCATAGGCAATGACCTCTCCCTAAAATCTCATGTAGGCTCGGTGATTTCCACCTGCTTCTTTGAGTTGCGAAAAATTAGAAAGATAAGCAGGCTACTGACCCAAGCAGCTCTGGTACAGGCCCTGATAGCCTTGGTCCTATCACGCCTAGACTATGCCAATGCAACATACCTTGGTCTACCACTTGGCCTTACAAAACGGCTACAGATGGTACAGAACCAAGCGGCCAGACTGATATACAAACAGCCCAGGTGGCAACACGCTTCCCCCCTTCTTAGGAAGCTGCACTGGCTCCCCATCCCCCAGCGCTGCGCTTTCAAAGTTGGCTGCCTGGTGTTTAAATCCCTGAATGGCCGGAGCCCTAAATTTTATAGATAACCTCATTTCTCGCTACACTCCTTCACGAAACCTCTGCTCGGCCCAGCTCCAACTTCTGACTGTCCCTACCTTCAAGCTGAAGCGCCAAGGGGGATGCAGGTTTGCAACTCTGGCCCCCCCGTCTGTGGAACTCCATCCCCCTGGAAATTAGGTCAAGCGCTGACCTACTGAGTTTTAGAAAATCTCTCAAAACCTGGCTATTCACCCAAGCATACGAATGAAATGTTTTCGGGTCGGCAACCCTCTAGTACTCAGCGCCAAGAAACCAACCGGTGTACGAGCACTTTACAAATCTTTTTTAACATAACAATCTGTGCCAATATGTCCAAAGAGGCATAGGATGTTGGACCTGTTTAGAATGTCGTAAGAACCCTTGGCTGTGTATCTGGGGGTGATCAAAACCTCGTAGATTGCTTTGTAATTTTTGTCCTTGGAGGTGAGCAGTGTCGATCTATCCTCCCACAGAGGGGGCCTCTGATGGATCTGATTTAGTGGGGTATTGTGAGCGGCTCTTGCCTGATGTCTGCCTATTACCCCATTTGGCAGTCCAGCCTTTTTTTGTTCTTCATGCCGCTCAGCCTGGTTACTTTTAGGGTGTTTCAACGCACTGTATAGGAGCTCCGAGCTCAGGGAGGCGGCAGCCCTGGCTTGTATGCTGGCCGCCTCGTGTGATGTGGACTTCCCGACTGCCTCTTCTTGAGTCCTCTCTGTTATTTGCGGACCCTCCCAATGAGTGTTCCGTCGACTTCGATCCTCGCTTACCTCTGCGCTTTCTTCCCTTGTCACCTGGGCCTTATTTGACTGTTTGAAGTTAAACATGGGGAAAAGTGGTTTTGAGTTGTTTATATTCGCTGTACTCCCAGAATTCGCTATTGCTGGTAATAATGATCTTCTTTTGATTTTAGATTTCTTCAGTTTTCTTCAGCTTTTTCTTGGCCCTCCTTTACAGAGGGGCTTCCGCCCCTGCCGCTACTCCTTCCGCCTTTTCCACGGTGGCTACTACTTCATGTGGGACATCAATTATTATGCCGATTGATAGTGCCTCAGGGTCCCCATTCCCTTGGGCTTCTGCGATGTTCAAGTTGCTGGGTCCTGCCTGAGGTTCCTTGGTTACTCGGCTATTTGCAGGGAGGTGGTTTCCAGCGTTATCTGGTTCCTCGTTCTTCCCAGCTGATGCCTTGGGGTTATTTGTTTCAGTGGGAACATCTCCCCCTGTCCCTTGGCTAATGCCAGCATATCCTTTAATACTTATGGTAGCCCCAACCACTTTTCTATAATATCGGCGCTAGAGCTCGTAAGAGCTGAGTTGGCTTTATGAATTTCGAGGGAGGCCTCTAGTTTTGCCAGCTTATCGTCTTGGTGCGCGAGATGCTGTGCCATTGATTGCAATAAATCAATTTGAACTTCCATTTTTGTAGACTGCCAAATCAAGGCCCTGGCAATTGTATCATGTGCTTCTCTCAGTGCTAACAGGTTTAGAGCTTTTTGAGTTGCTTCTTCCGTTGTGTCTTGCTGGGCTTCTTGGCCCTTCGGGCTCCAACCCCCTGAGTGGGGCTTCCGCACGTCTGAATTCCTTCCGAGATTTTTTGGCGATGAGTCCAATGTTCTTTCAATTGTCAGCTCTAGTTTTTGTAGGAAAGAGGTGGTTGTATTGTCCATTCCTAGGGAATTGGTCTGACTGTCTTTCCAGGGTGTCGCGGTTAAGGCAGATCTCATACAGGTTGTCAATGGAGGGTTAGCTACAAGCACTTCCTTGTCCTCTTTAGGCCACTGGTGGATTTCTGCTGTGGTCCGTTGGGGGCTTTTAGCCTTAACTGCACACTTTAAGGTGTTCTCAGGGCTCCCTATTTTTTGTATGGTGGCGGACTCTCGAGTACCCACTCGAGGATGGTGTCCACTCTTGCCCTTATTATGCACTGGGGATCCTATTGGTTTTGAGGTGATCTCTGCTTCGCCTTTCTCTCCTTCCGAGGGGGTTACCCGTGTATTTGTTGGCCTGCCGGAAGCTTGAAAGAAGTGAGTGATGAGCCCTTGATGGAGATAGTTACATTTGTTTTGCTCCTGAGATTGTAAGATGGCTGTGCTTTTTGTCCTTTTTTGTGCAGGTCCTACAGGCTCGTCCTCCACCGGATGTAGATCCTTGTTGATTAACTGTTTCTTTTTAAGCATCATGTTGCACCGACGTCTATTAAATTCTGGTTGGTGCCTTCCCTCCTCCTGGTTGACATGTGCCTTTACCTTTTGCCGTGGCCAGGGTCCTCTCAGTACTTGCGGGGAGAGGGAGAGTGATGAGTGGAGGGTGGAGGGAGGGTGGATGCAATGGAGGGCACAAGTGTCAAATCAGACAAGCAGGGAAAGATGCCAACCTGCACCACCTTAGCAATCTCTGCGTCCGTGTCAGGTGCGAGTGTAAAGTCTCCTCTCCTCACCTCTCCTACTGTCTTGGTCTGTGCAGCAAAGAGGAGGGGCGGTCTACAACTGTGGCGGAAGGCTAAAGCAGTACTTAGGCAGGGGCAGGGCCAGCCAGGAGAGAGAGAGACTGTGAGCCTCTTACTAGCATGAGCCTCACCAGAGCCACTGCCGCTGTATCAAGTGCCACCTCCCTTCCTTAGGCCATCGGTGGGTGGGGGGGGGGCCCTAAATGTCCACCCTGCACTGCCCTGCCTTGTGAGACTCCAGGAAAGTCACTAGAAAGGCACCACACACCAGCAATTGGTTCAATCTTCAAAGAGTAGAAACGGTAAGTAAGGAAACTTTCCAGGCTCACCAGAGGCTGTGCTATGGAGATTTAGCAATCCAACTAACAATCCCGCTTACACCAGACTTGGTTCTGCAGCGTCAGTCTGTTGGAGGCTTCTGCGAAGGACCGTAGAGGGCTGCAGCACCCCTCGTCACGTCCTCTCATTCACTCCTGGCGCGAGGGCAGGAGCAAGGGTGCGCCTCAAGGAGCCCGTGATGGCAGGAGAACCACAAGCGGGGGGGAGCACCCAAGCAAATGAGCAGCATGGATCCCGGGGCCGCTGCTGTCTGCTGCCTCACCTCAAGACGGCCCGGTGTTGAGGTGGTGGCATCCGCCGAGTCTGAGGAGGCAACCGGCGCAGGGCTATTCGGGCGCTGCGGTCGTCCCGGACTCCAATCCGCCCCCAATCCGCTTAGGGGTCACCGCGCCGTTGAGTGGTCGGGAAAAGCTATGTAAGAGCCGCGGCGCCGGCAGCTTCGCTTTCCTCACTTCCTCGCAAGCGTCACCGGAACCAAAACTGTCTTCCAGCTGTAAGAGAGTTGAGTTGGTGGGGAGTGTGTTGATACTGTCTAGGGGTGGTGGAGGGTCAAAGTGTTCGTAGATGGTTGTGATTTTGTTGTGGAAATCTGCGAGAGAATCGCAGAGGTCCTAAGAGGGTGCGATGGAGTTCTCTGTTGATGTGGGGTTGGAGAACTCCATGACAATACAGAAGAGTTCCTTGCTGCGGTTGGAGCTGGCTTTAAGGCGGGTGTTGAGGGCGTCTTTCTTGGCATTCTTTAGTTGGGTGTGGTAGATGGTTTTTTTTTAACACAAACTTTATTGCATTTTGTTATATTATAGTACAGGATATTGGGTGTCCATTTCATACATTCGGTTATCACACTGTAGGTTGCAACATAGCAGTATTATGTAGTCATAAACTTCGGGTTTGTTCAGTGTTCCCTTTATATAATGTAGGTATATGGAGCACAATCAAAGACTTCATAAAACTGTCTCCCCCCACCCGGGTCCCAAACCAAGATAAAACTCCAGTGTGTCACCAAAGAACTATCAGTTCGAGGCATATGAGCTGTAGATCATATGCTTTAGCATAGATCGCCATCTGGTGTTGGGCCCGGATGTTTGCACTTTGTTTTGTTAGAAGTCTTGCAGTCACGAGGTAGGTGACTCCTCCTTTCGGTGATAGTGTGCATGGGCTTCGACTCCATCCTTAGATTGTTTTTTGCCGCCATCGGGTTCGGATGTGTATTGCTGCGCTCCGGTTCGGTACAGTTTTCGGACCCCTTTGACGTGCAATTCATTACCCTCGACGGTATTGTTATCGATCGCGGTTCCTCATTCGACGCGCATCGTCTCACTTCGGAAAACTTTCTATCGGAAAACTCGTGGCAGGCCGTCGGGCCTACCCGTGCCGACCGCGCTAGCAGTCGATGGAACGGACTCCATTCAAGCTATGTCCCGGGTGTCGTGCTAAATTTCTACGACCGACTTGCACGAAGTGTGCAATCTCTGCTTGTCCCCGGAACACGACGAAAAGGACTGCGTCGCGTGTCGATCATTCTGATCGAAAAAGACACTTCGTGATCGTCTGGCTTGACGCCACGAGATGCAACATCACACCGACGCTGTTCCGGACATCTTTGGCGAAGATTCCGATACCCAACAACCAGCTCAAGGGGTAGAGGAAGAAGAGTAGATCTCTGTGTCCGAAGCCGACTCCGACATGGAAGACGAAGAAGACATCACTCCGAATCAGCGTACCGTGAGTACAGATCCCCCTGTGCCCATTCAACTTGAGACAAAGGCTCCGGGCCCTCGGGTTCAGGTCGGCACCGACAAAAAGTTTCCGATGCCCTGCCCTCCGGCCCGGCTCCGAAACAGAAAGAGAAGCCTTCTGGCTCGAGCCAGCCCCGCTCTGAGGTCGAACCGACACCTTCGGCACCAAGACATAAGACCAAACATCTATTGGTCAACTTACCTTCGACACCGAAAGGTTCAGACCCGAAACCTTCCACACACAGAGGTTCGGAGCCGAAACCGTCTAAGGCCAAAGATTCAGAACCGAAACCTTCTAAGACCAGAGACTCGGAACCGAAACCCTACAAGGCCAAAGACTCGGAGCCGAAACCCTCCAAAACCAAACACTCGGAACCGAAACCTTCGCCCAAAGGCTCGGAGCCGAAACCTTCGGCGCCGAAATCACCACGTAGGGAAAAAGACACTCTCCCCAAAGAGCCTCGGCCCAATGAGCCACCTTTGGACCCGAAACAGAAAAAGCTGGTGATAAACCCTAAAACAGGACATATTCGGACAACTCTTCCAAAAAAACAGAAAATTGCCCTATCAGAGGACTATCATATCGCTCTTTAGAAGAAGAATGTGGGTACTAACCCTTCTCCTTATAGTCCACCTCCTTCTCCTCCTCCTAATCCTAACTTGGCTATCGCACCATTAAATTCACCACCACCACCACTTACACCTGACCCACAGGATGAAGGGGATGGGAATCAGGATGCCCCACAAGACCCAGACCCTTGAGAGGATTACCACACAGATCCAAATACAAATAATGACCCTGATTTGTATCCCTCCAGACCCTCCCCACCTGATGACAACATTGGCTATGTCGAGCTCCATAACAGGGCTGCTCATTATCATGGGGTAGAACTTCATAAACAGCCTTTAGAAGAGGATTTCCTCTTTGAGACACTCCTACATTACCCATGCTAAAAGGCATGTTAAAACACACAGACGAGGTATTTAAAGATCCTGTTAGGGCAAGAATAATCACACCTAGAGTGGATAAAAAAATACAAATCAGCTCCTACCGACCCTGTTTATATTAAAGGTCGACTGCCCTTAGACTCTCTTGTAGTCTCCAACGCACGTAAGAGAGCTAACTCACAAGCCACAAGAGACACCCCTCCTTCTGACAAGGAGTCCAAGCTTATTGATGCCTCCGGCAAAAGAGTGGCTTCACTGGCAGCAAACACCTGGCGCATTGCCAACGCCCAGGCGCTGCTAGCTCGTTATGACAGGGCTCATTACGATGAGCTAGAAAAAATCATGCAACATTTGCCTGACGAATATAAATCTAAGGCTAATGACCTTATTCAGGAAGGTAAACTCATTACCAACACCTCCATCAGATTTGCACTAGATGCAGCAGACACAGCAGCTTGTGCAATCAACACCAGCGTACTATTACGCAGACACGCTTGGCTCAGATTTTCTGGATTTAAGCCGGAGGTGCAAACCACCATACTTAACCAACCCTTTGACAAAGAGCATCTTTTCGGCCCAGCTGTTGATACCTTGCTGGAAAAGATGTAAAAAGACACTGAGGTCGCAAAGTCCATGGGGGCTTTACAGTTACCTGCCAGTAGGGGTTCTTTTCGCTGCTCATTTTACAGGGGTGGTTCAAAAACAGCGTCCACTGATAATCCCTCCTCCTCTTACAAGGGCAATAACCAATCCCCCTCGCCCAGATGTTATTCTAGAGGAGATTTTAGAGGGAACAATAGTAGGGGAAGAAGTAGAGGCAATTCCACACGCACTTCCCCCGCAAACAAACAGTGACTTCCTTCCGCTATCCCCCGATCATTCCACTACTGTCGGGGGACGTCTCTCCCAATTCCTACCTGTCTGGAATTCAATCACCTCAGACAAGTGGGTGCTACAAATAATCCAATATGGTTACTGCCTGGAACTTACAAGCACTCCCCCAAATATTCTACCAAGAGCATATGCAATGTCACCAGAACATCTCACCCTCTTAAAGCAGGAGGTTCTATCTCTCTTGGAAAAACATGCTATAGAACCAGTCCCATTAACATATCAAGGGACCGGGGTATACTCCCTGTATTTCTTAATTCCCAAAAAGGACGGCTCTCTCAGGCCTATACTAGACCTCAGACAGCTAAATTTGTACATACAATCGGACCACTTTCACACGGTCACACTCCCAACAGGTGCTCCCACTACTTCAACAAGGCGACTTTCTGGCCACTCTGGACTTGAAGGACGCCTACTTCTATATTCCATTCACCCTGCTCACAGAAAATATCTCAGGTTTGTGCTGGATGGACAACATTACCAGTTCAAAGTTCTCCCATTCGGTTGAACTACAGCACCCAGGGTTTTCACCAAGTGCCTGGCAGTAGTTGCCGCTCATCTAAGAAGACAGCACATTCATGTCTTCCCTTACCTAGACGACTGGCTGATAAAAGCCAGATCATAACAAAGCTGCCTACACCACACTCGAAAGACAGTCGAACTGCTTCCCGACTTGGGATTCACTGTAAACTTCACCAAGTCTCACCTCCAGCCATCCAACACACAACTGTATCTAGGAGCCACAATAGACACTCGCAAAGCTCTAGCGTATCCCAACCCAGTCAGGATCCGCAACATGCAAGCACTAATATCACAGTTTCAGCCTCAACACTCATTACCAGCCAGAGTGTTCATGCAATTGGTCGGAATGATGGCTTCTTGCATTTTAATCGTTCCCTATGCAAGACTTCAAATGCGTCCTCTACAAGAATGTTTAGCACGTCAGTGGAACCAGGCTCAAGGTCAGCTATCAGATCTGGTGTTGGTAGATGGCTGCACTCATCACTCTCTGCAGTGGTGGAACGTACAAAACCTTTCCAAGGGGCGGCCATTCCTCGACCCGGTTCCACAGATAGTGCTAACAGCAGACGCATCGCTCACTGGTTGGGGAGCTCATCTGGAAAAACATACCATTCAGGGCATGTGGACTCTGCAACAGAAACAACTCCACATAAACCATCTAGAACTGCTAGCAATTTTTCTAGCATTGAAAGCCTTTCAACTTCATCTAATAGGCAAAACTGTCCTGGTTTGCACAGACAACATGACAGCGATGTACTACATTCAAAAACAAGGGGGGACACACTCTCTCCAGCTCTCACAGATAGCCCAAAGCATCTGGAGATGGGCCATACCTCAAAAAATATATCTCCTTGCAGAACACCTTCCAGGAGTAAATAACCAAATTGCAGATCTGCTCAGTCAGCGACAGCAGATCCACGAATGGGAACTCCACCCTCAAGTTCTCCTCCCATTCTTCCAAGTGTGGGGCTTCCCAAAGATAGATCTATTCGCCACCCACCTAAACACAAAATGCCCAAACTTCGCGTCCAGGCATTCACACCCATTGTCCAAAGGCAATGCACTATGGATGAATTGGTCAGGGATATTTGCTTATGCTTTTCCACCTCTCCCACTCATTCCGTTAGTGGTTCTGAAACTCAAACAGCATTCCCTAACGCTTATCCTAGTTGCTCCCACATGGGCCCGACAACCATGTTCACAACTCTGTTGGAGCTATCAGTAGTTCCCCACCAAAAACTACATCTTTCCCCCAAGTTTCTTACGCAGAACCATGGAGAGATAAGACATCCAGATCCCAATCAACTCAACCTTGCGATCTGGCACCTGAAATCCTAGAGTTTGGCTACCTTAATCTTCCGCCAGACTGTATGAATGTTATCAAAGAGGCTAGACGCCCTACCACAAGAGCATGCTACGCAGCAAAGTGAAAGAGGTTTGTCGTTTACTGTAACAATAATCAGCTCAATCCACTAGATGCTTCAATTCAAGACATCATTTGCTATCTATTGCACCTACAACGTTCCAATTTAGCGTACTCATCCATACGCATACATCTCGCTGCAATAGCTGCATATCTGCAAAATAGACAGCACTTGTCTCTTTTTAGAGTGCCTGCTATTAAAGCTTTTATGGAAGGACTTAGACTCATTCCCCCCAGACTTCCACCTTCTCCAGTGTGGAATCTCAACATAGTCCTTACAAGACTTATGGGTCCACCCTTTGAGCCATTGCACAAATGTGAAATACAATTTCTCACCTGGAAGGTAGCCTTTCTTATAGCCATCACTTCTCTAAGACGAATCGGTGAGCTTCAGGCACTAACCATAGAGGAACCATTTTTACAAATACACCAAAACAAAGTGGTTCTTAGGACTAACCCCAAATTTTTACCTAGTCATCTCTGCCTCTCATATCAACCAATCTGTTGAGTTGCCTGTGTTCTTCCCTCAACCAGATTCAGTGGCAGAACGTGCCCTTCACACATTAGATGTCAAAAGAGCATTATTATACTACATAGAAAGAACGAAACCTTTTAGGAAAACCAAACAACTTTTTGTTGCTTTTGCTCCACCACATAAAGCAATCCCATATCAAAATCAGGCATTGCAAGTTAGATAGTTAAGTGCATTCAAATATGCTACATTAAAGCTAAACGCACATTAACAATTCCCCCTAGAGCACACTCTTCACGCAAACTAGGGGCTTCTATGGCATTCTTAGAAAACATACCCATAGATGACATCTGCAGAGCTGCAACATGGTTAACACCACACACATTCACGAAACACTATTGTGTTGATGTGCTAGCAAGACAACAAGCTAGTGTGGGCCAGGCAGTTTTACGTACACGATTTCAAACCACTGCAACAGCTACAGGTTAGCCACCGCTTCAGAAATAACTGCTTTACAGTCTATGCTAAAGCATATGATCTACAGCTCATATGCCTCGAACCCAGTATGCATCTGTTCTTGGCATATAGAGCTGTAGAGTCATATGCGCCCACCCGCCTCCCCGGGTACCTTTACCTGTTGCAGTGATATCTTACTTAGATACAATTTACATGGACATCTATCTTTACTACTTTACTAACTCCAGCATCACCCTTTATGGCAAAACAATCTAAGGTTGGAGTCGATGCCCATGCGCACTATCACCGAAAGGAGGAGTCACCTACCTCGTGACTGCAAGACTTCTTCGAACAAAACAAAGTGCAAACATCCGGGCCCAACACCAGATGGCGATCTATGCTAAAGCATATGACTCTACAGCTCTATATGCCAAGAACAGATGCATACTGGGTAAGTAGCATTTTCCTTATGGCTATAAGCAGAGCAGTGGGTGGGGTTAAAAGAGTGGCGAGTGTCTGTGCGGGTGCAATATTACTATTTTATGATCACGATCAGCAATAATGAATTTAGACCTCTAGTATTTGTATCCCCTGGGGCATTCTCCTTTCTAGGTTGTTGTGTGGTACTTGTTTAAAGCTAGTTTGATTTTTTTCTCTGTTGGAGGTAATGTTGCTGGTGTGCCAGATCCTTTCCAAGTTGCGTTTTGAGTTTAGGAGTTCATCTGTGAACCAGTTGGTGTGGGTGGCGGGTCTGTTATGCTTGGGAGGTTTGTCAGTGCAGTTTGTAATCCAGGTTTTTAAGTTTTTGATGGCTACATCTATGTTGAGGGAGCAGTGCGGCGGTGGTGTGTTGAGCATGTGAGTCCAGAGGTCCTCTGTTACCTTACTCCAGCTCTAGTAGGGGGTGCTGGAGGGGTTGTTAGGAGGGCTGGTCATGGAGGAGAGGTAGAAGTGTACTATTGAATGGTCGGACCAGGTGACTTAGCTGGCATGGGAGTATCTGACCCTGTTGCTGGTGAAGAATATGGGGTCCAGTGTGTGTCTGCCGATGTGTGTGGAGTTGGTGACTAGCTGGGAGAGTCCGAGGATGTTCATGATTTCGAGGAGGTTGGATGAGTTGGCGTTTCTGGGGTCTTCCAGGTGGTAGTTTAGGTCCCTTAGTAAGAGGAAGTCTTTAGAGTGGATAGCTAGGGGTGTGATGAAGTCTGAAATGGCCTCGCAGAAAGCGGGGCAGAGACCGGGGGGGTCTGTAGGCGAGGGGGTCTCTGAATGGGGTTTTGCCATTGGTGTTGATCTGGAAATTGAGGTGTTCCATGATGAGGTTGGAGGCGTCGTTGGTGGGTGTGCAGTTGATACACTATTGATAATGGCTTTTCCACCACTTGCTTTTTGGTGTGGTCGCGGTGCATTATATTGTATCTGCGAGGTACAGCAGAGGCGATGACTAGTGCTGATGCCGGGTTGAGCCATGTCTTGGTGAGGTAGACGATGTCTAGTGTGAGAGAGGAGATGGTATCCCAGATTTCACTGGCGTGTTTGTGTTTGATTAGTAGGCAGTGGAGTTGATCTGTGTTGGTGATGTTCGTAGGGTACTTTGGGGCGGGGGTTCGGTGTTGCAGTGGAGAGGGCAGTGTCTGCAGGCGAAGGTTCCTGCCGTTTTTCATGGGGATGCACGTTAATAGTTGTTGCCTGGCCCTGGGTTGAGAGCTCGGAGCTTGTTACCAGAGTTCCTGTGGAGGGGAGGAAGACTTGGGGTCTGGGCGCGGTTCAGGCACAGACGGTCTTGCCTTTGTTGCACCTTGGGCGCGCTGGTAGCATGGGCGCGCTGCAACCTCCAAGTAGGTTACCCAGGAAGGGGGGCGGGGACTGTGGGAGGCGGGAGGCGGGAAGCGAGCGAGGAGAGCGACTGGCCGGGAAGCAGGGAATCTGAAAGAAAGAACAGTTAGGGGGAATTTGAAAGAAACTACATATAGGAGGAATCTGAAAGAAACAACGGGGAATCTGAAAGAAACAACAGTTAGGAGGAATCTTAAAAGCAAGGAATCATTAGAGGGAAGAGAAAGAACAAAGGGGCTAAGGGGGGGATCTGAAAAGGAAAATGAGGTTAAGAGCAAGAACGAAGTGGCTGAGGGGTATCTGAAAAGGAAACTGGGTTAAGAGGAGGCTGCCAAAGGATGGTCAGAGGAGCGTGCGGCAGGGCAGAGCTGGCCTGGAGATCTGCTCCCCGGTCCCACAACTTTTCTTCCCAACTGGAAAATCATAACAGACCAGTGGGTGTTGGATATTATCCACCATGGTTATTGTCTGGAGCCCAACGCCTTCAAACATCCCACCTCATGGACACATACTTTCCAAACAGCACCAAACCTTGCTCAAACAAGAAGTATAGGCTCTATTGCAAAAAGGGACCATAGAGCCCGTTCCTAGCACTTCAAGGTTCAGGAGTATACTCTCTATACTTCCTCATTCCCCAAAAAGATGGTTCACTTTGGCCTATACTGGACCTCAGACCATTAAATCAATACATCCTCTTAGAGCACTTGCACATGGTGACTCTTCAAGATTTAATTCCTCTATTACAACAAGGCGACTTAGTCTCCACCAAATTTAAAGGACGCTTACTTTCCCTTCCCAATTCATCCAGCTCACCGAAAATACCTCCGGTTCGTCATAGCAGGTACGCATTATCAATTCAAACAGCTTCCGTTCAGAGTCACTACCGCACCCCGGGTGTTCACCAAATGTCTAGCGGTAGTTGCAGCATATCTATGCAGACAGTGTTCATGTCTTCCCATATCTGGATGATTGGCCCATCAAAGCCAGTACGCATCAGTTGTGCCTACAACACACTCTGACCACTATACAACTTCTTCTTCATCAATTGGGATTTACAATCAACATACAGAAATCACATCTTCAGCCTTCACAGATTCGGCCTTATCTAGGGGCTATTCTCAACTCACAGTTGGGATTAGCCTACCCAAATGCAGTCCGGATTCACATCACAATGCTCCCACATGAGTTTCGCCCTAATCAACACATAACAGTCAAAATAGTTCAACGACTGGTAGGCATGATGGCGTCTTGTATTACATTAGTGCCACAAGCGAGACTACATATGCGTCTGTTGCTGGAATATCTGGTGAATCAGTAGTCTCAGTCACAGGGTCAATTACAAGATCTAGTGTGGATAGACAGCCGCACACATTTCTCTCTGCACTGGTGGAACACACAAAACGAAATCGAAAGGGTGGCCATTCCTCGACCCTATTCCCCAGGCCATTCTCACAGTGGATGCATCCCTTACAGGATGGGGTGCACATCTAAAGGATCTCCCATTTTAGGGTCTCTGAGACACTAAACACCAGAGTCTCCACATCAACTACCTAGAGCTTCAAGCAGTTCACCTAGCATAGAAAGCATTTCTACTCTACCTCAAAGGCAAAGTTGTCTTGATCCAGACAGACAACACAACAGCCATGTTCTATTTACCAAGACAGGGTGGGGGCACACTCTACAGTTATCACGCCTATCTCAGATGATTTAGCACTGTGCAGTACGTCACAACATTTACCTGTTAGTAGAACATCTCCCAGGGACAGACAATGACTTTGCCGACCTCCTCAGCAGGATGTGGCAACAAGTCCACGAGTGGGAACCCCAGCCCAGAGTCCTCCTCCCATACTCCCACAAGTGGGGATTTCCACAGATGCACCTTTTCGAAACTGCAGACAGCGCAAAATGCCCCATTCACCTCCAGGCTCCCACACCCACTATCCAAGGGCAATGCTCTGTGGATGAACTGGCCAGGAATATTTGCCTATGCTTTTCCACCTCTCCGTCCTCTTTTGTTTGTGGTTCGGAAACTCAGGCAAACGTCTCTCACCCTCATTCTGCTAGCTCCCACTTGGGCTTGACAACCATGGTTCACCACACTACTCTCCTCAACCCGGATCTTCTCACTCAGAATCATGGAAAAGTCAAGCACCCAAATCCAAAGGAACTCACCCCTAGGATTTGACTCCAGAGGTCATAGAATTCAGTTACCTGAATCTCCGACCAGAATTTATGACCATTCTCAAAGAGGCTCGCAAACCCACAACTAGGCCATGTTATCCTGCGAAGTGGAAAAGATTTGTTTTCTAGTGCTGTAGTAAACACATCGACCCCTTTGATGCACCTGTGCAAAACCTTGTCTGTCATTACTGTATTTGCAAACGTCTGGATTAGCGTACACTTCAATACGCTTGTATCTAGCTGTAGTAGCTGCTTACCTGCAAAACAGACAACATTTATCACTGTTCAATATACCAGTTATTAAGGCATTCATGGAAGGCCTTCGAGTAATTCCACCCAGGGTTCCTCCTGCACTTGTTTGGAATCTCAACATTGTACTCACCAGACTTGTGTCGACCATTTGAACCATTACATAATTGCCCTCTCCAATTCCTATCTTGTAAGGTAACCTTTTTAGTAACCATCACTTCTCTTAGACGTTTCAGTGAGCTCCAGGTACTAACCTTGGAATAACCATTCTTCCAATTACATAGAGATAGGGTAGTCCTTCAAACTAACCCCGAATTCCTTCCAAAGGAAGTTTCTACTTTTCATCTAAATCAGTCAGTTGAATTTCCTGTCTTCTTTCCGCAACCCGATTCGGTTGCAGAAAGAGCTCTTCATACATTGGATGTTAAAAGAGCTCTAATGTACTATATTGACAGAACTAAAGTTTCTTAAAACCAAGCAACTTTGTGGCTTTTTCACCCCCTCACATAGGAAATGCTATATCAAAATCAGGTGTTTCTTGATGGATAATTAAATGCATACAGACATGTTACATCAAAGCTAAAATAAATTTGCCCACCCCTCCTAGAGCACACTCAACTCGCAGAGCATCTATAGCTTTCCTAGGCAATATACCAAGATCTGAGATTTGTAAAGCAGCTACATGGTGGATGTATTAGCATGCCAACAAGCAAATGTAGGACAGGCAGTGCTAAGAACCCGTTTCCAAACAACTGCAGCACCCACTGGTCAGCCACCACTTTCTGGAGGGCACTGCTTTATAGTATGTGCAGAGCATGTGTATCTACAGCCACACATGCCTTCGAATGGATTTTGTTACTTACCCTGTAAGCATCTGTTCGTGGTATGTAGCGCTGTAGATTCACATACTCCTGACCTCCTCCCCGGACACCTATGGCTGTTGCAGCATCTACATATATGTATTTGTGTGCACTTAGATACCGCACACACACACACACACACAACTACACCCACTCGTTAAAAAAAAAATAGCCAGATAAGGTACATCATTCTGAAATCATTAAAGAAAAATAAAATAAGACATTGAGCTCCTTGCATAGACTGAATTGAAATAATGAAATCTACAGTTTGAGCAAATTTCTCAACTTCCTAGAATTGTCAACGAACTCGGGAGTGCAGAAGGTGAACTTGATGTAAAACGTCTGCCTACATTGTGACTCAAAATTTCATTAGCAGATTTAACTTTTTTGTTCTCCACATGAAAAAGAAAGGTTACTCATGCATAATCCTACTTCTCCATCATGGTTATCCCCTCTGAATCCATAAACAATTGAAGAGGCTTATATCTTTCCTTGGGCTGAGTTGTCAAGGGCGCCAAGCCCAAAATAATGATTGGAACAATAACCACTCATTCTTTCAGTAACAAGATTGGTGAAGTGGTGTTGGGACAAGAGGGACAGGTGGTAGAGGGTCATCAGCATTACTTTGGTTTCGGTTGATTACTTTGAAATGTTGGGGTGGTGTTGCACAAGTTACCCTGCTTCTGTAAGTGGGTACTGAGTATTTCACTGCTAGTTCAATTTCTTCCTAAGGGTGCAAGGAGGTATTGTCTTCCCCTTGACAGAAAAACTTTTTTCTTGTGTACTTTTACACTTCCATTCAAATCACTCTAAATGTATTCTGTTTTTTATTTTTTTTGCTCCCATGAATGAAGAGAACCGGCAATTGTTGGTGTCTCAGCAGTCTAAGACAAGTTAAGCTGCCCACCTTCTATTAACTGTGCTGCCTCAGCAGCAGTGTTGATCATTTTAGAAATTGTTTTACCATCATCCTCACAAGAATGTTTTTTTTTTTTTCATACTTTTTGCCGATTTTTTCAGTTGCTATTCCTGTTGATATGTGGAACTTTTCTTCAACTTTCACAGGTCCTGGCTCATCCAGAAGCACATGTATTTAGGATTAAAACTTGACTTTGCTAGCTTTTGTTCCCCTTCCTAAAGCTCTCATCCACATGAACGCACAACTCCGCCCCCAACCCTTTCATCAAAGTCACACTTACTTATTCATCAATAAATATTTTTTATTTATTGTTCTGGAAATTCTACTTTCTGTATTTATTCAGGTTTTTTTTTTTTTTACTTTATTGAATTTTTACTAACCTCTTATCTGGCCATACCTTTTGTTAAGAAAAGGTTGCATCTCTTCTAGCTGAAGCTTATCAAAACCTTTCATTTGCATTGGATAGTTTAGTTTTTTCTGAATCTAGTGTTAAAAAAGGTGGCAGGCCCTTCCTTGCTATGAGATTGAAATAAGTTTGTATGAATTACAAAAGGTGTTTTCAGTAATTCCATCTTCTTCCATCACCCTCTAGAGTATGGCTTAGATCTTTCTCTATGTCAACAGCTATGCATTAGCACTTCCCTGGCTAATGCTTCATCATACCTTTAGAGAAGAGACAGTAATCACAAGGAAACTTATTAATTTGGTGCTTTGGACATTACTGTTCTGTTGCAGTCACTCAATTCAGCCCTATTCTTGTATCCAGATGTTAGAAACGGCATGGAAGATTAAGGAAAAGCCTCTCAATATAGTAGTTTTGTCTCCTACTTGAGGTATGCTCTTGTCAGTGTCTTTGTTTTCTTATACAGCTGGTTTAGTAGTTATGATGAAGGTAGAGATGTGTGTCGGACATAGTATGATAAGCTAGTAATCCCGTCTGAACATTTCCTAAAAGTTCATAATGTGAAAGAGACTATGTTGCTACTGGGATTGCTTTTGTTCCTTAGTTTTTTTTTTCTCAAACAACATGGCATCTTTCAGCATTTGTATTGCCTCATTGTCAATCCTTGGTCTACTAACATGATGACACAAACTAGGACAAAAAAGTAAAAAATGCTTAACAGCATATGTGAAAACAAAAATTGAGCAGTCCAGCAGTTAATTAGGGTTTCAAGCCAATCAGCCCAATCATAGGCCATGGAAAGATCCCCTTGCCCCCTACGTATATTTTAAATACAGAACGTGAACTTTAACCTTGAGTTTCAACTGCAGATAAAACTGCGGTTATCTGGATGAAAATATGATTTGGTAAACATTTATTTTGTAACAGTAGGCGTATCCGGACTCATAACTGTGATTAGTTATTACTTTTAAGCAAGCATTCAGTCTACTCTTAGTAGGGCATAACCAGTCATTATTTACCAACCACTTAATCAAATAGTAGTGCTCCATTTAAGAAAACATTACAAATATGCAGGTGATACTGCAGATCTTCAGTACTGGCCAAATAGCGTAGCCTATGTGTGATTGCGGCACCTGGCTCAAATTAAGATAAGTTTTCGCATCTGCACAAATCCTTTAATCATAACTCCCCATGCATAACAAATGCCAAACCTATGATCCTAATTAGGAAAGACCTCCAGATACTCTCCTCACCAACTTAATATTAGTGAGGTAATGCAATGTCAGACATTGTAAACCATTTGAGGTTTTTTGGGGCTTGTCTCCTAAACATTTGGCTGCGACTATTTGGCACTTGCATCGGAAAATTAAAAAGGGGAGACAGCCCCTTTGGCTATTGCCAAGGTGTAGAAAAGTGGGTTTCTGTTGCAGTAAACCCCCCCCCCCCACATTTTTTGCCAGGTTTCTGAAGCACTTTGACTTGATGTGCCCTGGGTCCCTGCCAGGCAGGTTTCCAGGGCATGTGTTCTTTCCCAAAACAGTACCTTTGTACTCACAATTGGCACATCTCTGGCCACAGGTAAGCCCCTTGTAAAAGGTACCATGGGTACCAAGGGCACTGTGACCAGGGAAGGCCACTAAGGGCTACAACACCTACTGTGCCACCATTGGGGGCCCTGCACCTTAACCTCCCAAACACTGCCATTGCAGGCTGCATGTTTTGGTGCAGAGAAAAGTTAAGAGATGACATGGCACACATCCCTGTGTACCATTCCTGCAATCCACTGCCTATGGCCTAGGTAAGTCACCCCTTTAGCAGGGTGCACTAGACAACAGGTGAGGGTGCAGTTGCATGAGCACTGTACCCCTACAGCGTCTAAGTCCATTCTTTTTTTTTTTTTTAATTCTCTTTATTAAGCAACAAATCAATTCCAGCCAGGTACACATCGAAAACATCAGACAGTCATATGTTGTACATCTTCCACCGTGCAGGAAGTATTGGTGCATCCATATAATATGTGGCATATATCTCGAGCAAGTGTACACATCACATATGTTACCATGTCCACACCTCCTCTAGGTTCTGAATTTCTCCCAGGGGCTCCATATCTTTTCCCATTTCTTGGGGCATCCTCTACTCTTATGTACTACTTTCTCTGCTAGTTGGCACCAGTCCATATCCGTGATCCAGCCAGATAATTTTGGAGGATCCCGGGACCCCCATAGCCGTGCTATATTACGTTTTGCCACTCCAGCAGCTAACATTAGCCATGTTTTTGTGTGTGCAGGCCATCGGTCCTCCCCCGTAATGCCCAGCAGGAGCCAGCGTTGCCTCCGGCTGGATATGGATCCCCAGGACCCTCGTCATCACCCCCACAACCCTCGTCCAGTACCATTGTATTATTGGGCAGTCCCAGAGTATGTGGAAAAAGGTGCCGGCTGATACGCAGCCTCGAACACAGTGCTCCGAGGTCGCCCTCCCAATCTTGATTTGGAGTGTGCGGGGGTAATATGCTCTGTGCAGGATTCGTAACTGGATCAGTCGGAATCTGGCCCGTATAGCTATGTCTCTGGGGCTCTGTGTTGCCTCCTGCCAATCGTCGTCCTCCAAAATACCCAAGTCCAGTTCCCAAGTCGCCCGAAGCGGTCCAAGCGGGTCAGGAAGGTTGTTCATTAGTTTCCTATATGTAAGGGAAATCGCTTTGTCAGGGATTGAATCTAATTGCAGTCAGTCTTCTAACGGGGGGTACTCGGGTATTGATTCCCCGTCCTTAATATGGCACCTGAGCGCATGTTGCAGCTGAATGTACCTGTATTGTTCCTTGTCCGCCAGTTGGTACTCTAGTTGTAGTTCACTGAAGGTAAGCGCCAGATGTCCCTGAGGGTATCTATGCCTATGCAGCTCCAACTGCGGAATCCCTTAAGTCGCCCCACCTCTCTCAACGCGTCGCTGTGCCACAATGGGGTTTGTTGAGTCAGCCTGTCCTTCCATCCTAGCGCCTTAGTGGCAACGTGCCACGCCCGTACCACCACCGGAGTGTGCGCAGGGAGTAGCCTTTCCCCTGATACAGCGCCGCAGGGTACCCTGCCGTTCCTATAGCCTGACGGTCCACTCGGTACGCGGGTTCAGATTGCGGTGCATAGACCCAGCCGTTGATATTTATAAGTTGGGACGCCAGGTAGTAGTTCCGTATGTCTAGGATAGCAAGCCCACCCTCGTATACCCCCCGTTGAAGTTTGCGGAGTGCAATTCGTGGCACCGCGCTACCCCATAGCAAGGTACGTGTTCCCCTTCGATGGTGCGGAAGAAAGAGTCCGGGAGTTTGTGGCGTGTTTTGTACCGTATAAAGTAGTCGCAGGAGGGCCATCATTTTAAATAACACTGCCCTTCCCATAAGGGTAAGAGGGAGTTGACGCCAGTGAGCAATGTCTTCGCGGAGCCTCACCAGTTGCGTGTGGACGTTCAAACGGAGGCATTCCTCCGGTGAATGTGTGATCCAAAGTCCCAGATATTTAAATTTGTCCTGCTGTATCAGTGCCGCGCAGTCAGAGGTGAGTGGGGGAAGCGCCCCTGCAAGATTAAAAATGAGGGATTTGTCCCAATTTATTTGATAACCTGAGTATGTGCCAAAGAGGTGGATTATGTTAATGAGCCTATGGAATGTCTGTCGAGGTCTGCTTGCGTAGAGTAGGATATCATCTGCATACAGTGATAGTCGTTCCTCCCAGGCCCTCCCCATGTCCATGCCCCTCACCATGAGGTCTCCTCTGATCCATGCCGCTAATGGCTCGAGCGCTAAAGCAAAGAGCATGGGGGCAGGGGGCAACCCTGGCGTGTACCTCTGTGAAGCTGGAAAGGTCTGGAGACCACCCCATTCACTCGGACATGTGCGGTGGGATCCCGATAAATAAGGCGTACCCATACAATAAAGCCCGGACCAAGACCGAACCTAGCCAGAACCGCCCAGAGGTATGGCCTTCAATGCTGTCAAATGCCATGCGGGCGTCCAGAGACAGCAACGCCGCGGATTCACTGGGATTAGCTGCTACGGCCTGCATCACCCCGTACAGGCGTCTGAGGTTTAGTCTGGTGTTACGCTGAAGCATAAACTCGGTTTGGTCTGGATGAACCATAGTGGAAATCACAGGGGCAAGCCGGATTGCCAGTACCTTCGCTAGCACTTTTGTTTCGAAGTTGAGTAGGGATATAGGTCGATAGGAGCCACAGAGCTTCGAGAGTTTGTTCTTTTTAGGGATGACCACTACTGTGGCGCTTCGCAGGTCAATGGTCAGATGGCCCTCCTGTTGGGCGGCGACGAACATATCCAGCATGGGCTTTGCCACTACGGTTGCCACACATTTAAAAAGCTCGGCAGGGAGCCCGTTTGGGCCCGCCGCCTTCCCCGATTGGTGGTCCCTAATAGCCCCGTCTACTTCCTCCACTGTCAGATATCTGTCGATATCCTCCCTGTCCTCATTGGACAGAGTCGGTAGGGATAGCTCCGCTAGCAGGTCCGCGGAATCAGCGAATGACCTAGAGGACGCCGATTGGTAGTCATTCTCATAATACGTCGCAAATGCCTCTGCAATGTCATCCCCTGCGTTAAGTGTCCCCCCAGTGTCTGTCGTAATCTCTGCGACCCAATCACGATCCCGCCTCTCTAACCATTCAATGAGCTTGTTAGCCTTTTCACCAACGTCGTACAGACGTCTGTGTGGCCAGCGCATGTTGGCGCGCCGCTCCCTCTGCCAA
Organism: Calotriton arnoldi; assembly: GCA_963921515.1. Lineage (NCBI taxonomy): Eukaryota > Metazoa > Chordata > Amphibia > Caudata > Salamandridae > Calotriton > Calotriton arnoldi. The sequence goes on along the minus strand of CAWUFW010001967.1, from coordinate 313,242 downwards.
GTCCCTGAGTTCCTTCTGTTTAAGGCGAGGTCGCATGAGTAGCTCCGGGGAGCCTGGCACCTCCCGTGATACCTCCTGCTCCAGAGCCACAATCTCACACTCCAGTTCGTCACACTTGGAGCAGCTTTGCTTCTGTTGTACGCCCACCTCTGCCTGAATGTAGCCCCTAATCACCACTTTATATGCCTCCCAAAGTGTGCAGTGAGTCAACCGACCCCGAGTTCTCAGCGAAGTATTGTTGGGTGCGCTCTCTGAGCTGGTCCTGGAAGTCCCTGTCTTTAAGATGCCACGGGGCAATTCGAGGGGGAAGCTTGAAGTCCCTAGCTGGGCCATGAAGCCAGATCTCCACCGGAGAGTGGTCCGATATACCCCTGGCCATGTGTCGGGCTCCCCGGAAGGGTTCCACTTGTGTACATTGGGTAAAAATATAGGCTAGGCGGGACCTACTACCATGTGCGGCGGATATGTGCATGAACTGCCTGCCCAAGGGATTATACAGTCTCCATAAGTCCGACAAGCCCATTGCAGAGGCAAAGGCCCTTAGTGGCCCTGCCTCGTCAGTCCTAGTTTGTCGTGTTGTCCTGTCCCATTCCTGTGACATCACATCGTCCATGTCCCCGCCCAATATCAACACCACGGGTGGCATGTCCACTAATGTCACACTTAACTCCGGGTAAGTGCTTGCGTGGAGTCTCGGGGGGGGGGGGGAATGTATGTAGAGCATGAATTTAGATGGCGGCCTTCCCACGTCCCGGTCAGGGCCACAAATCTCCCCAGCGGTTCCCGCCAGGCGCGGCCCGTAATGAACGGTACTGAGTTTCTGACCAGGATCGCCACCCCCCTTGAACCTGATGTAAAGCCCGCGTGTGCCCGGAGGGTGTAGCCAAACCTATTGAGTGCCAGGTAGTGGTGCCCTCGCAGGTGGGTCTCCTGGAGCAGAACCAGGTCGGGGGCGTGTCTGCGTAAGTATTGAAGGACCGCAGCCCATTTGATCTTGTCTCCCAACCCATTAACGTTCCATGAGAGGATTTTCAACGTCGATGCAGGTTGACTGGCCATGGTTGTGTTCGGTTACCTATGTACTGCCCATTCTCACTCGGTTCCCACTCGAGCCCGCCCACTCCTTGGGGCTACCCCCCTGTGCCTGCCCGCAGATGTGTATCTCTAGCTGAATCATATCAAACATTATGCATAGCGTACAGAAACTAAAACCTAAGTCCCTTTCAAACTCCCCCCCTCCCTGCTGCCCTGCACAGTAGGTTTGCAACTACCCACCACCTCAATTTGCAGAGCGCCTGTCGCCCGCGTTGTCCCGTTAACCTAAGTGTGGTGCGTGATCCAACCCCCCACACCCGGCATTGGTTAGCACTAGAGCCTGGTTAAACATTGTAAACAAGTCCCTTCATAATACTTGCGCAGTAGTCTTCCGATATTCTTGAATGTTCGATAGTGTCCTTGTCTTCCTTGCTCCATTTTCTTAAAACAGGAGAGTTCTGGATTGTGTCCGTATTGGGGAGTTCCCCCGAGGTCCTTCACCTCTGCACTGACAACTATAGCTCGTTATTCACTATTACCCCCCTCCTGAGAGTCTCGTTCCGTGCCGGCGTTTGACTTATTCGCTGTTCCATTTTCTGGCCTAGGCCTGTTTTGTTTCCCACGTTGGACCCGGTGCGGCCGCTTCTCGACCGTGCGCCAACCATCGAGCCAGTCCCATGTTTCCTCCGGGCTGTTGAAGAACCACACCTTTCCTTCTGACTCGACCCTTAATTTGGCAGGGAACATCATCGCGTATTTGATCTTCTTTTCCCCGCAGCGCTCTCTTAACTTGCAGAAAACTGCGGCGTTGCTTTTGCACTTTCAGTGTGAAGTCTGGAAAAAATGTTATCCTGCTGTTTTCAAGGTGGGCGGGGTGTGCACTGCTCGCCGTTTGTAGTATTGCGCGTCTGTCCCGGAAATTGTATATGGACGCTAAGATAGGCCTGGGTGGCGCTCCAGGTTTCGGCATCCCACCTGGGACTCTGTGCGCCCGCTTGACAGATAAGAATTGGGACAGACCTTTGGGTTGCAGATGCTTTATTATGAGGTCCTCGATGAACAGATCCACCGCCTGCCCCTCCGCTCGCTCAGGAACACCAAGGATTCGCACATTATTGCGTCGAGCCCTCCCCTCGGGTTTCCATACTGTCGATGCTGGCCTGGAGCTCTTTGACCTGGTTTTTGAGCATGGCGGTGTCAGTGGTTAATACATTTGATGTGGCTTCCACCTCCTTGATTCTGGCATTCATATTGTGAATGTCCGCCCTGAACAGGGAAACTTTGGATGACACGCTGTCCATCCTGGCCTCCAGAGATGTTCTAACGGTGGTGATGGCTAACATGATATTATTCAGGGTCAAGTCGGTTTGCTCCCCAGCCGGGGGCGATGTGCTGTGGGCTCCCACTGGTTCCTTATCCTTCGCGTCCGTTCCTTTCTGCCATGCGTATTTGTCAAGTTTAGCTTGCGTTGTTGTATGGCCGCTTTTCCCTCCGGCCGTTTCTTCTCCAATTGCGCATGAGGTGTGGGCCAGAGCTCTCGGGCCCAGCCAGCTGCCCTCCGCTGTCTTCTCTAGGGCCAAGGCCTTGTCCGGCCTATCCAGCATCACCAGTCAAGCCCTGCGTTGTGTCCGACGTTAACCCATTTTTTCACCTATCTCCCATCCCAGGAGTGTCCCCACTCTTGTGGTGCTTCGATTTCTGGGGTATTTCCCCAGCACGGGTGCGGCCCCAAAGCTCTGCGCACGAATCTACGTCACAACTCCCATGCGGGCGATGCTTCTTAAATCTGAAAGAAACAGTTAGTTATAGATTCCTTAATTTTAGAATTACCCCCAGGCGTCGGACTGGATCCGGAAAGTTTTTTCGTCAGCAGTACCCCTGCGTGTCGGAAGGTGGCGTTGGTCGACTCCGCGTTCGTCGTCGGCGTCATGGTCGCCGGGATGACGTTGCGGTAGCTACATAGACGCCGCCCTCGCGCGCTGACGTCAGTTCTTGCTTTTTCCGCGCCAGCAAGCGCAGATTCGGAGAGAGCGGTACCCCCAGTCATTTTTTGACTGAGCTTTTTTCTCGACTTTTGTCGACTTCGTTGTTTTCCGAGTCCATCGACTCCTGGTGCACAAGGGATGCCCGACTTTAAGGCTTGCGGTTCCTGTAAATTAGAGTGATGTCGGTGATGGATCCGCACCGCGTGTGCCTCTACTGCCTGGAGCGCGACCATGACCTCAAGTCGTGCTCCGACTGCCGGACCATGCCCCGAAGTCTTTGCGGGAGCAGTCCCGAAAGCTACTCGAGGCCCGGCAGTCGGCTCCGCGTCGCTCGAGGTCCCGGTCACGGAAGAGGTCAAGAGACCGATCGCGGAGCTAAAACCATTCTTCGTTGAAGTATTCGCACTCAGGGTCAGGTAAGTCGAAGCACAAAAAGAAGTCGAAGAAGCATCGTCGCTATTTGACTTCTCCCCGTCCGTCGGCCGATGCGACGAGGGATGCGGGTGATGCCCCTCCCACGGCTCCGCGTGTGGAGCCCGTAGGGTCGACTCCGGGCTTCCCCCCCTTCCAGGGACCGGGAGCGACCCCTGCCCAGCTTCGTCAGTTCTACGAAGCGATGCATGCCATCTTGGGGGCAGCCCGACTCCGCCGGCGCGCCTTCGGGCCCCCCGGACTCGGCTGGGGGCCCTGGGCCTTCGGCGTTGGCGGCTTCGGCGCCGCAGGATCCCCCTGGATCCAGGCCTGGATCCGGATCGGCGCCGGTCGACCTCGTTACGCCTCCCCCGGCGCCGATCCCACCGGCACCACGTCCACCACCGGCGTCGGCTGTGGCCCCAGCCGACCTCGACCCCGGCCTCCTCCTCGAGGTAGACACGTTGTCGGACCGGTGTCGAGCGACGCCGGATCCGACGTTGGCGGGTACATTTGTGCCCCTGTTCTACCCGAGCTCTTTGAGACCAGATTGCCAGCCAGAGGGGGGTGAGGAGGACTGGGAGGGGTCTTGGGACCCTATGACCGACCAGTTGGTGTACGAACAGGACTGGCGAGAGGAACTGGGGGGTGCCAGTGGTCTGGATACCTCACCAGACCTTTGCATGTTGTCTCCTCCTACCGTGGCTACGGAGGAGGGAGCGTCATACGCAGTGGTGTTGCGTAGGGTGGCCGAGGCTCTCCACCTCGAGCTACCTACCGTGGCAGTCAGGACTAACCTCCTGACAGAGGTCCTTCAACCGGCAGCGAGCTCTTCGGAGCCCCTGCTGCCGTTGAATGAAGCCCTCACGGACATCCTTCGGGCACGTGGTCCAGGCCCAACACAGGGGCTCCTGTGGACAGGATGATTGCCCGACTCCACCGCCCGGCCCCGGGCAACCCTACTTTCCTCTCCCAACACCCCACCCCTGAGAGGTTGGTGGTCCAAGCCTCCACTTCAAAAGGCGCCTTCCCTACCGCATCACCGGACAGGGAATCCAAAAAGCTGGACCACCTTGGGAAGAAAATGTTTTCTTCCGCCAGCTTGGGAGTCCGGTCGGTAAACACCGCATGTCTGTTGGGCCGTTACACCCACTCTGTGTGGGATACGGTGGCGCAGGTGCTGCCCCAGTGCCCGGAGGAGGCCCGGGCCGTACTCTCCCATGCAGTTGCCGAGGGGAGAGACGCAGCGAAGTTTACCATCCGCTGTGGGCTGGATACCGCCGACGCACTTGGCAGGACGATTTCCACGTCAGTAGCCCTCCGATGCTACGCCTGGTTGCGTTCGACTGGTTTTTCTTGGGATGTCCAATCCACCCTTATGGACATGCCCTTTGATGGCCGTCGCCTTTTCGGCGACAAGGCAGACAACGCGCAAGAGCGCTTTAAGGACTCTCGGGCTACGGCCAGGTCCTTGGGCCTCTCCACCACCCGCCCTGTGCAGTCTGCCTTTCGCGGCTAAGGAAGGGGTGCCCCGCTACGTCCCGCCCAGAGCCACAGGCCGGTGCAAGCTGTTCAGCCCCAGCGCAGCCGGGGATGTGGGAACCACCGCCGTGGTTCTGGGGGCCAGCGGGCGGGCCAATCCACCACAGCCCCCTCTGCAGCAGCCTCCAAACCCTCCTAGTCCGACCCTTCAGGGCCACCAAACGCCAGTGGGCGGCAGGATCCGCCATCACCTCCGCCACTGGCGCACCATCACGTCGGACAGGTGGGTTTTGCAAATAGTCCGAAGGGGCTGCTCCCTCCCCTTCGAGACTACCCCTCCCTCCATGCCACCTCAGTACCATCGCATGTCGGAGGATCACCTGGCCCTTCACCAACAGGAAGTTTTGGCACTCTTGGCCAAGGGTGCCATCGAGCTCGTTCCTGCCCCAGAAGTAGGTCCTGGTTGCTATTCCCACTACTTTCTGGTGCCCAAGAAGGACAAAGGCCTGCGTCCTATCTTGGATCTCAGGAACGTCAACCGCTTCCTCCGGAAGGAGAAGTTCAAAATGTTGACGCTCGCTCAGGTCTTGTCTGCCCTCGACCCTGGAGACTGGATGGTAGCGTTGTACTTGCAGGACGCTTATTTTCACATCCCCATCCTGCCGGCCCACCGGCGTTACCTGCGGCTCACCGTAGGCCACGAGCACTTTCAGTTTACCGTGCTCCCCTTTGGCCTTACCAGCGCCCCTCGGGTGTTCACGAAAGTGATGGCGGTGGTCACAGCTCATCTGCGCAGATCAGGGGTTCCAGTCTTCCCCTATCTCGACGACTGGCTGTTGAAGGCGGGCTCGCCCCAGGCTGTTGTCTCCCACCTCCAGACTACGGCCGACCTCCTGCATTCGCTGGGGTTCTCCATCAACGTGTCGAAGTGACACCTGACACCCTCTCAGAAGCTCCTCTTCATCGGAGCAGTTCTGGACACGACGCAGTTTCGGGTGTATCCTCCCGAGCAACGAGTCCGGGATATTCGGGCTATGATTCTGATCTTTCAGGCTCTATCCCGGGTTTCGGTCAGGATGACCCTGAGGCTGCTGGGCCTCATGGCCTCCTGCATCCTGCTGGTAGATCTTGCCAGGTGGCATATGCGGGCTCTGCAGTGGGACCTGAAGTTACAGTGGGCGCAGCATCAGGGGAATCTCTCCGATTGCGTCCAGATCTCGGAGGGCACTGCACACCAATTGCAGTGGTGGCTAACGAACCAGGATTGGGTCGACGACAGATTCCTCAGCCATCATTTCTGGGATGGGGCGGCCACATGGGTGAGGCGGAGATCAGAGGCCTCTGGTCCCGGCGGAGTCCGGGCTCCACATCAACCTTCTGGAGCTTCGGGCGATTCGTCTTGCACTCAAGGCATTCATTCCCTCTGTCCGGGGAAGAGTAGTGCAGGTGTTCACGGACAACACCACCGCCATGTGGTACTGCAACAAACAAGGCGGGGTAGGGCCGTGGACCCTATGTAAGGAGGCCCTCCGCCTCTGGACATGGCTGGAACATCAGGGCATTTCCCTGGTGGTTCAACACCTGGCAGGTTCCCTGAACGTCAGGGTGGACGAACTCAGCCGCAGGTGCATGATGGATCACAAATGGCGTCTTCACTTCGAGGTGGTGCAAGGTCTCTTTCAGCAGTGGGGAGAGCCTTGGTTAGATCTATTCGCCACAGAAGAGAACGCGCAATGTCAGCAGTTCTGCGCGTTGGAATGTCTAAGGCGGCACTCGCTAGGCGATGCTTTTCGTCGCAAGTGGAGTTGCGGTCTTCTATACCCCTTTCCGCCTATACCACTTCTGCCCAGAGTGCTGAAGAAGATCAAGCGCGATCGGGCCCAAGTCATTCTTGTGGCTCCGGATTGGGCACGAAGAGTCTGGTATCCTGAGCTGCTCATCATGGCCATCGATCATCCGATCCGACTGCCTCTTCGGGAGGATCTTCTGTCGCAGCAGCAGGGGACGGTCCTCCACCCGAACCTGTCCAGCCTCCACCTCCTTGCGTGGAGATTGAGCGGCGGCAGTTGACGTCGTTTGACCTGCCTCCCGAAGTCTGTGATGTTATCTTGGCAGCCAGGCGTCCCTCCACTAAGACGGTATACGCCTGCCGATGGAACAAATTTGTGGCATGGTGCACAGCAAAGCCTGTGGATCCCCTTTCCGCCCCTCTTTCTGAGGTCCTCTTGTTCCTCCTTGCTTTGGCCCAGCAGGGCTCTGCTCTGGGCACTATCAAGGACTACCTCTCGGCCATTTCAGCCTTTCTTAGGCTTCCTGATCGTCCTTCTCTTTTCAAGTACCCTGTTGTAAATAGATTCCTTAAGAGCATTACTCATCTTTTTCCTCCTGTTCCCTTCATAATGCCCCAGTGGGACTTGAACTTGGTTCTTACCTACCTTATGTGCGCTCCCTTTGAGCCACTACATAACTGTCCTCTCAGGCTTTAAAAACTGCCTTTCTGGTGGCCATCACCTCTGCTCGCAGGGTGAGTGAGCTCCTAGGACTTTCTTCCAAGCCTCCTTTTCTGGCTGTTCATCCGGATAAGGTCGTCCTAAGTACTAGACCTTCCTTTCTTCCCAAGGTGGTTACTTCTTTCCACGTTGGCCAAACCATCACTTTGCCCACCTTCTTTCCTCCTCAGCATCCTTCAAAAGAGGAAGAGAGGCTCCACCGTCTGGATCCAAAACGTGCGCTTTCCTTCTACTTGGATCGCACAAAACAGTTCCAGGTGGACGACCAACTCTTTGTTGGTTACGTGGGCGCTAAGAAAGGTCGGGCCGTGCACAAACGGACCATCTCCAGGTGGGTCGTTTTGTGCATCAAAGCCTGCTATTCTTTGGCAAAGAAGGAGCCTCCAGTGGGGCTGCGCGCCCATTCCACCAGGGCGACGGCAGCTACCACTGCTTTGGGACGAGGAGTCCCCCTCAATGACATCTGTCAGGCAGCTACGTGGGCATCGTTGCACACGTTCACTAAACACTACTGCCTGGACAGCCAAGTCCGGAGAGACTGCTTCTTTGGCTGTTCTGTTCTCCAGGACTTTCTGGTGTGAATTTAGTTCGCAGACCCACCTCCGGGGTTGGTATTGCTGGGGTATCTAATCTAAAGGTAAGGAATCTATAACCAACTGTTTCTTTCAGACGAACAAGTTACTTACCCCTGGGAGGACTGACTGCCTTTAACAAAGACCAGCATTCTTGCGAACAGCAGCTCTGTTCTGAAGAAACTCCAAAGAAAGACTGAGCCTGCTGAGGAGGAAGAAACCTGACGCCTGGAACCTCCATTGCACCCTTCCTTTTGGCCCACTGGTCCCCCAGAGCTCCAGAGTCCGGATCCACTGTGGGTTGACCCCTCCAGGACTCCCCGACGTCGCCTGCACGGGGACCACCCCCCCATTGAGCATTCCAGTTCCGGAGGAGTGGCGAGAGTTTCCGGAGCAGTGTGAGTAGTGTGAGTGCGTCGCGGAGGCGCTGCGTCTGGGAGTTGCGAGCCGTCGGCAGCTGGTGGACTGGAAATCCGCTGGTTCCAGACCTAGTTCCAGCCGGAGACCCCCGAGATCCCCTGCAGCTCCCCGCGGACCTCGCCGCGGACCACAGACCGCGCCGCAAAACCCCTGCTACAAATCCTTGCCGCGGCGTCCTGACATTGGCCGGGCGTTGACGAGGTACTCAGGCTGGGGAGAGGCGGAACGGCAGCTGATCACCAGCCGATCCACGAGCCCGGTCCTGTGGAGAGAGGTGGAGTGAGGTGGCACGACTGCGGTAAGGCGGTTGAGGGGGCAGGGGGGGCAACGAGCAGCGGTCTCTATAATCTTGCCTGACCCCCCCCCCCCCCACGTTTACCGCTGGGGAGGTCCTCCTCAGCTTCCGGCACTCTCCAGGTGCTTGCTGTCGTCCTCTCCCTGCCTTGCTACCCTTTCTGCCCTGCTGCTTTCCACTTCGCCTCACAGCAAGCAGCCGGGTGTCTGGGGGTGGAGGAGTGTGAGAGCGAGTGTCGCCCATCGCCCTCTGCCCTCCCTGCCCATAGTCCTTGTCCTCCGCCCACCCTTCACCTGCCAGGCTCTACTCAGTCGGTGGAACTTGCAGGTGGACAGCCTGGGCGCCAGATCTACTCTGACCTGCTGGATACCACCAGATACCACCAGACCAACTCCACCAAAACCCGGAAAACACGGAACTAGGAGTTGATTTGTCATCGCCCGTCTGCCCGCCCGCCCGCCTGCTAACCAGTCTGAGTCAGTGTTTGCAAGTCGAGTAGCAATAGCAGAAGAGAAGCAAGAGCTACTGGAGGCAGGACAAACAGTGTCTACTGTTGGAAAGCTAATCAAAACCCAGTCTCGAAGAAACTAGACCGAATTGAACTGAACTGAATTGAACTGACTAACTGCCCTCCCATTGGCAGCTGACAGACCCGTTTTTGGAAGGGCTCCCTCGCAACGCAACGGGGCAAGCGTGAGAAAGCAGGGCAGAAAGTAGGGCAGCTTCAGATGACTTAGTGTATTGCCCGTGGTCGCTGTGCGCAAAGCCAAACAAAATGGAAAAACAAAACCAAGCACAACAATTTTGGTAACAGCCACGGAGGAAGTAGAGGCCCCCAGCAGCCCAGCACAGAACCCTGGAAGTCACCGACCTCACCTATATCAACCAAAAATGTCCTCAAAATTCCAATTTCTAAAGGACCCAGCATCGTCCATATGTTCCTCCAGCGACAACATTTTGGGCCTTCAAGATCCACTCCTCCCCCTATTGCCCCCACAACCATCGACCACACTAGTCACAGTACAAGCTACAGTGGGAACTCTAGCGGCCCAACCTGTGGTCCCTCCGCTAACATCAGAAAAAACTTGCAAACACAAAACTAACAGTCCCTCTGACTCTCAAGAGGGGGAGGTGGAAACGCGTGCTGAGGAGCACGCCACTTGTCGATCCCTGTCCATCCCCACCCCAACCTGTAACGCCGTAACCGACTCAATCTCAATAAGCGGAAGGAAGCACAAAACTTACAAGAGTCTATAACAAAGAACGGCATGGCCACAAACGTAGAGCAGGAGGTCTCAAGTGGATATAACTTGAATTATTCTCTAGAACCCGAACACCACTTCCAAGTCTCGCCTCAAAAAGAACCCCACAAATCCCCTCACGACCCGCCATTACATCGAGAGGCCATCAAATTGGCCCAACCGTCCTTAGGAGCGGAAACAGGGGACGGCCACGACATCCCCAAAGAGTCCTCTGAAACCTCATCGGACTCCCCGGTTTCCAGGGGAGGTGGGCAGGATCCCCTCTCCTACCTGGGATCACAGGAGTGGGCGGACCTAATAGCATCCTACGCATTGGTCACTCCTGAAAAACAGCTTCCGCCTACAGTTAGTATCAGTATAAATCAAGGTGTGAAACAAGGAAATGTTCAAGAATCAGCGACCAACAACTCAATCTCACGCAAAAACCCTCCAACTCCTACTTTGACCTCAGGTTCACAAATTCAAAATGGGAAACAGGCGTCGAACACATGGGACATCTTCTTAAATACAATGCAACGAACTGTTGACGTACTACATTACCAGTCAGATAAAATGCACCTGCAGTTGACACTATTAGATACTCTGGCCCTCTTTGTGGGGGGAATAGACGAGAAACTAGGCCAACTAAACGTTTTAATCAGCAGAGCCCAGCAGGAAGCAAAATTGAACTGCAGCTGTGGTCCTATCATTGACAAATTATCGTCACTCCCCTCAATTGTTTCCACTCTTATAGAAGGCCTGCCAAAGGGCCCAAATCAAGAGAAATCAAGGGCAAACTCAAACAAAGTAGTGCCCTATGAGCTACCGAATAGGGATCCCGTTGCCCAAAAAAATCCTGGCAATAACCTTCCGATTTGTCACGAGGGCAGCCCGTTCACTCGGACCCCTCCATCATCCAAGGAGCAAACACCAAAGCAGAACGCTAAGCGTCACCGGCAACTAAGGAGAAAAGGTCGTAATAAAATACCATCTCCGAGCCTCACAAAACTTTATCCTCTATTTATCACAAAAACATTACAGCAGCAAGCGCAAGTACAAACATATAGCATATGTCCCCGAGGCTGAGGGAAGGTCCAATCAGCCAAAGGAAACCTACTGTATGGAAAACATGGATGCGATACAAGTGGAAACACCATCTTTGGGGGCAGCCCGGTCATCACTCAGTTGTCAAACCGACATCCAAGGCAATAGAAAAACAAAAGCCAAACTGAAGCAGGACGACAGCATTAATAGCCGAACGTCGCAACCAATTGAGTTGAGGGAGTGCCCTCCTATCCACGGTCCAAACCAGGAGTTGGTGTTAACCTCAACCTTACATTTGCCACTTCCACTGGGCGCCAATCCTAATACACCAACCTTGCAAATCGAGCTGCCAGCTCACAGGATTATTCAGGACTCAACCAAGTCATTAGGGGAAGTAAATCAAGAAAACGATAATACAAGTAGACCCTGTAGTGAAGTGCAAGGAGCCCCTCACGAGCCGAGGTCTACTACAATTGGGCACTTGGGTCTCTCTGTAACACGAAACTTAAATTCAGATCGTGGCTTAGAAGGATCCACAGGCCCTAGGCACCAAGAGCCCCTAATTCCTGATATCTCCATTGGACCGAGTCCGCAATCCATTAACTGTATCAGAGAAAAACACTTGGGGCTAAACTTTGCAAAAAACCCTCTAATTAACCAAACTGGGAACTCTGCCATTACAATCCTCACCCCAGAATACGAATCGAAAGGACCCGTCGATATCTTGAACAGAGGGAATATTCTTCAACTCCTAGGCACAATACCAACATTAAAAGGTATACGTTCTACTGATCTTCTTTCAATAGAATTTGTAAAGCTGGACAAAGCACAAGGAATTGAATCCACCAAAGCCACCTGGAGGACCATCCAAATTGCAAATAAAGTCCTGGAAGAACAGGAAACCTTTAAAGCCTGGGGGATATAATCCACTGTGTTTTATAATACAGGATACCCATTCCCTTTACTTGATATAGCAAGAGAAGGAACAACCCGCAAAAGTAATAAAACTTCGTCTGTACTTAGGGGGGCCCGAGGATGGTCACCACAAAAAGAACAAACAGAACATACAAACGAGTACAGTAGCTAACAACGCAGTTGCCCCTGTTCATCTTCGGATCACTAGAACCATTAACACATCCGGCCACCCACAGTGACAGAGAAACTCAATGAGGCATGGTGGAAATTCAGGTATATTACCCCTGAGGATATGCTCATGGAATATTAACGGGCAAAACAACAAGGCCGCTGATGCTGAATTTCTTGATTATTTAAAAACTTTCGACATCATCTTATTGCAGGAAACATGGCAAGAGGAGCCTCTGCAAGTAGAGGGATATACTTGTTTACACACTCCCGCCCTAAGGAAAAGCCATTATGGCCGTCTATCAGGCGGCCTGGCTACTTATATCAAAATAACAAAAATTCATAGTGCGCAGGAATTACCGCCTCTACTCCCAGCTGTAAATACCACAAAAGTTCAATTAAATCTTAGTGGAAAAAAGGAGGAGGTATTAATAATTAATATATACCTAAATCCGAAACAGGACTCAAAAATATTGATTGAACACCTTTTATCAACTGATGAGTACACACACTACTCCAAACTTCATTTTGTCAGGTGACTTTAATCACCAACAGCTCCGCAAGAGCAAGGCCGAACTTAGGAAACTTAAATGGGACATAAGAAAATCACAAGAAAACGAACTCTGGGCCAAACTCCATCATGATTCCAAAGGAAATAACCGTGCCCGATTTTGGGCAGCAATAAATAAATTCCTACAACCGGCACATGATGGTTTAACAACATACATAACAGAAAACAACTGGACATCCTTTTTAGACAGTCACTTCAATCAACAAGAATCTGGATTAAACATCAGCAAGGGCGACCAGCCTGCACCCCAATTTCAAACTGTGATGATTGACGAGGTCGAGGCAATTGAAATTGACACCGTCATGATCAGGGAACAAATATGCAAAGGGAGGAAAGAAGGAGCACCTGGGCCAAATGGGATCCCACCAGCTCTTTTTAAACAAGACCCAGAATACTGGTCAGAAACCCTAGCTCCTATCTTCAGCTCTGTTAGGCAGACTGGGTGTTTGCCCGCATCATGGAAGGGCTCCATCATCTCACCAATTTATAAAGCGGGGGACAAAACCCTACCAAAAAACTACAGTTTAATTGCATTATTGGATGTAGAGGCAAAATACTTTTCGGGGATCCTACTTACTGAGCTACAAGAATGGGCAACAGAGCAAAATATAATTCCCCCTAGCCAAAAAGGGTTCTGTAGAGAGACTGGAACAACAACCAACCTTTTAGCAATGTCATTACTCATCGATAAAGCAATTTTAACCAAACCAACTCTCCATTTTTGCTTTGTGGATTTTAAGGCGGCGTTTGACAATGTCAACTGAGCTAACCTCTGGAGGAAATTGGCTCTCTGGGGGGTTTCTCCGTCCCTCCTGAATCTCTTAATAGAATTACACTCCAACACGTGGATACAGGTTAAGCTCGGCAATGGCTCCCACCTGTCGAGGCGCATACAAACAACTAAAGGCCTCAAGCAGGGGTGCGTTCTCGCACCCTTTCTTTTCAACCTCTATACAGCAGACTTGACAACAGCCCTCACTGCTTGCAACGCGCACGCCCCTCGAATAGGAGGAAAAACCATTTCCAGCATGTCTTATGCGGACGATGTTGTTCTAACTAGCCACACCCAAGTAGGTCTACAACGGCTACTCAACACACTGCATGGGTACGCTGATGAGAACTATCTAGAAGTCAATATTGACAAAACTAAAACTTTGACAATAAATGGGAAAAAACGGACCCATGTTTGGTCGCTTGGAAAAACCGCAATTGCGAGCTGCGATGTGTACAAGTACCTAGGTGTCATGATTGACAAGGGGGGGCCAATTCGCGAACCAGCTTAAGGCCATCAAAAGGAAAGGAATGGCGATTGCGACAACGCTAAGGCAACTTAAAACAAAATTGACAGGACCAACATTTGCCCCACTTCTCCGTGTTGCGCAAGCAAAAATTCCATCATCAGTTACATACGGCAGCGAGGTACTGAGAGGCAGGGACGCTTCATTGCTGGATACCACCTTGGCGAAAGCATACAGAGTAATGCTAAACCTCCCGCCATACACCTTGCCAGCACAGATTCGGCTCGAGCTGGGTCTAACGAAGCAACTCCTTGCAAGGCGAGGCTCGTACATCAAGTGCTGGCACAAAATTAAGAACTCTGCCAGGAATACATTGAACCACCAGCTCTGGCAGGAACTGTGCAGCACATCCACTTCGCCGGCTAAAGCATACTTGGAGGAATCACTGGCCGTCACTGGACTAGCCGACCTATGGGAAAACAACGCATTTGCACTTTAAGCACATCGTAAATAAGGTTATTAAGAAACTTTCTCTTATAGAAGATAAAGCTGCCTTTGCACACAGGAGCCATGCATGGATGACTCTGTGCAGCTACAAATCATCTAGGTCACAGGCATACTTTGAACTGGGGTACTCTAGGAAGTCTAAAGAAGCCTTTCTAATACACAGGTTAGGTATCCTGCCAGCCATACCTCATCTTCCACCATGGCTGAGAAAGAACTATGGGAACTTATGCCGGCTATGCGGAGTTGGAAATGAGGGCATTGAACATATAATATGCTCCTGCATCAAGCTAAAAGAGGAAAGGGGAAGCCTCCTAAAAACTCATTTTAATGAACGAGGCATACGTACCTGGAGACAAGCAGTACTGGCATGCTTTAACCCAGGTGATCCACAACTAAATGGGAAGCTTGTTAAGTTCCTGCTTCAAGTAGCATCTAAGCAAAGGACCAGCGGTACTGTAACCTGCGCATAGACTCCGGAGGCTCCGAGCAAAATGAACTATGGACACTCTGCACTTTCAAATTATACATGCATGTCTCGATGCATAAACATTTTAAACAGAGTACCGATCGGAAAGTCAATTAATCAAAATGTTTTATCAGAATGTATTTTTGTAATGGTTTTAATTAATCAAAAACAATAACAATTTTTACTTACTTACCCCCCACCCTCCTCACCGCAAGTGGTCCGGTAAGGTGAAATCCGATCTGAAAAGGCCCCCTGCATTCGGCCGCCCTGCGCCCTGGAGAAAAGGACCTGAGGTGCACCTATGTCCCCAAGCCCTCCAATTTACCTGCCCAGCTGTTGGTTCCTCCCGGAAGAATTCCTGGACCGAGCCTGCAGCCAAAATCCCAAACTGGCAACCTCCATAGGATTGCATTGGGCTCACGACACCTCCTAAGCACCTTGCACCCGGCCGCCCCTGTGCCGCTGGTGGTGTGGACTTGATGCCAACCTGGGACCTCCTTTGCCCTGACCTTAACCCTAGGAGCTTGACTCCCAGGACTGAGTGGCCTGCCCGTGTGCAGCCCCCAATCGAAGTGCCCCCTAGCCCCATTGGTTAACATTGGGCCTCTGCACTCTGCCACACCAGTGCCGCTGGTGTTGCAATTTGAGTGCCTGACTGGACCTTGGGGAACCTTGGTCCTAACCCTCAAAATCCATATTTGCAGGTTGGGTACTTGCCTGTAAACCGTTAACACTCTTTTCCCCTTAGGAACCAATGCTAAGAGTTTTGTTCCTAAAAATGTTGTAAGTGTTGAACTGTGTTTTGTATGAAAGAAAATAAGTGTCTTACTTACCTTTGTATTGTAGGATCCACGGTGTGATATTTAGGCATAGCACCCCGAGTAGTCGATGTAATCCAAAAGTAATCTGAAAGTATTCCAAAGTAATCTCTATGTATTTTAAACCGTTTTAAAAGCAAATACTAACCTGTAATGATTTAAATTCAATCACAACTGCATTTCCTTGTAAAGTTTTGTATTTGAAAGTATATTTCACTTACCTGTGCAAAGTCCTGCTTGGTTCTAGAAACAAAACATAAGTATTCCTTTTTTATACTTACCTAATTGGCCTGGATTCTGTCTCGGAGTGTGTGCCATCAGTCTTGATTGAATGAATACAATAAATGCTTAACCCACTCTCCTTATAAGCCTAACTGTTCGACCAAACTACCACAAAGAGAGCTATTAGTGATTATCTAATTTAACCTCTGCTATACCTTTGGGGATCCACTGCACTCTGTGCACACTATACCTTACTTTGGTATAGTATATGCAAAGCCAGCTTCCTACACAAGGCTGCCCACTTTTGTTTGAGTAAGGGAGGACTACACCATGTTGGCACTAAAATACAGACCTAGTTACTTACAAGAGGAAACTACTGATAGTTTTGCATTCATTAGCACCCAGGTAAACTTAGGACAACAAACCCCTCTCAAAAACGAAATATGTATATATTATTTTGGTTGTTTGTTGTCAATCTGTATCCCCACATAGGACTAAAGAGCATTTAATTTCTCCTGACAGCAATTGGTGTGCAGTCCATTAAAATCAGATAGTCCACATACATCAATACCGGAGTCTTATTCTTTGCCAATATTTGGGAGGAAGACTGAACAACATATATAGCTTTCTACTAGTTATTGCATTTCTTTGGAATACAATAGCTAGACCAAGCTACACCATTGGTTGACATCATTTGCTAAAGATATTTCAGTGTTGCTATTTGTTTCCCCTTGCTGCACTCTAACCCAGCTGTTAGAATTAAGTGCAGAATTATAAACCTCAAGGTGAACTGTGAGGCCCATTTTTCAGATCTTTTACCTTTATGGCTTTCTTTCTATATTGCTTAAAAATTCTGTTTTACCTTTTGCTCATGGGTCTGAATCTGTCCACATTGTGGCTTTAGAAGTCCTTCATGTCATTTGGATGTAGAAGGACCATGTGAACTGTTCACCCTAGTTCACTCCACCTCCTTTGACACTGTGTATTATCCTGTTCTGCTAACAGATTGCATGAAGTAAAAATTGGAGACTCTGCCTGAAGTTAGATGGTTCCTTTCTTTGTAAAAGACATCCAATTATTTCAACATCCTGCTCGGTACCAACAGTGTGCCTCGGTGTTGTTCCCTTAACCCTATCATCTTTATCATCTACATGATCCCTAAGCTGAAATGATCAGAGAATTGGGCCTTAAATTTTATGGCTACGCTGATAATGCGCTAATATTTTTCAACTCTGTGAACCAGACATGCTAATGATTTTGAAACTTGATAAACCAGACATTTAGTCAGACCATCTGAGTAATTTCAGAGACTATCTTAACATCGCTAAGTTGATTCACAACAACCTAAGGATTTAAGACCTAAGTTGTCATCTTCAGTCACAAACTGCTATGCAGCCCACTACTTGCTTTTGGATCTGTAAAACTGTATAGGAAACCTTCCACCTTCTTTCAATATGATGCTTTAATACTAGCGCTCCAACATCATGTTGGCTTGATAGCAGCTGCCCCTATTATGTTCTGCAACAGCTTATCCAAAATATGTGCTGGTCCTTGTAATTCCTTACTCTGAATTATTTTCTATCTACACTGGTTCCCAGTGGACAAGCAAATTATCTTAAAAAGTGTAAGCACCTGTCGCAAAGCTATTTATTATTCTTGATATCATATCTTTCACAGGCTTAGACCTTCTTACACCACCCAATTGGGTATCCTATATATCAGGAGGGACAAAATGGGTGTGCCTTTTCTTGCACATAATTTCTGGAATTTCTCACTTTCTGCTTTACTAGTCATCAAGTCCTTACCAACCATTAACCTTTCTATAAATCATTAAAACATGTTAATTTCTTCTTCTGTCACTGTTGAACCTTTATTCAAGTTTTCCCACTGGCTCTAGCACCAGGATATCTCATTAAGGTCATAGTTCGCACTATATAAATTCCCTATTCATTCATTGTGTCGACACAGTTAAATGCAATGACAAAATCAATTTAGCACTCATAGATCTTCTGTCTAGGCTACCATAAAGTTGAATGTTTAGTCTTGGTGCCAAGTAATTGTCCACAGTGGAACAGTCAGTGCTGAAACCTGATTGTTCTCTTAGGATGATGTTATCTTGGGCCCAGGTTCATGGGTATCAGCAAATGTTTATTGAATATCTGTAGGTGAGCAGGTTTCTGGTTTATATAGTGGGCCTTTTTCACTCAATGAAAGGTTCTACATCTTCTGCAGAATCAGTGCCCAGTATCTAGGACCTGCTTTTAATACTACTTTTAATTTTACTACTGGTATTCGATCGGGTCCTCATGCTAGATAAGCCACACAGGCCTGTATAAGTTGTTCCACCTGCATCAGCGAAGGCCCTGGAGCTACCAAATCAAATATCTGATAGAGACTTCAAGCCTCCGATTCCTTGCCTTTTGAATTCTCTCCAGGCGTCAGACTGGATCTGGAAATTTTTCTCAGGCAGTACCCCTGCTCGCCGGTAGGTGGCGTCGCTCGACTCAGCGCGTTGGCAACAGAAGTGATGTGCGTGCTGTCTATATAGGTACCACCCCAGCGCACTGATGTCAGTTCTTTTCTTTCCGCGACAATCGGCGCAGATCCAGAGAAGAGCTAACCCATAGTCCATGTTTGACTAACGTTTTTTCAACTTTTTGTCGAGTCTTTCAGAGGTTTTTCTCCTGGTGTGGCAGGAATGTCCTCTTGTAGGAAGCTGGCTCTGTATATACTATCCCAAAATGAGGTATAGTGTGCACAGAGTCCAGTGGATCCCCAAAGGTAGGCAGAGGTAAAAGTAGATAGCACCTTACTCTCTTTATGTGGCAGTGTGGGCGAGCACCAAGGCTTTATCAGTGGGTAGTGTTAAGCATCTGTCGTACACACTCAGGCAGCAAATGATGTCACACATAAGACTGAACTCAGACCAATTTGTTTGTATAAACATATTATTTAGTTATATTTATTTTCTAGAACCAAGCAAGCCTAGTACAGGTCAGTGTAAATGGTACCTTTCAAGGCAGGTTAAACAATACAAACCAGCTGAATGAAAATGTCTTTATTACAGTTTTGTAAATCTTTTCAAGACTGTGGAAATTACTGTTAGATTACTTTTGATTACTTTTCAGGTTACTTTATGGATTACTTTTTCTACTCAGTGTGATATGCCTAGATATCACACTGGGACATTTCCTAGAGAAAAGGTAAGTAAAGCAGTTTTTAGTTATTTGCAGTTTTTCAAGTACTCATACAAACCAACTCCACACTTAAAACAACTTTCACAAGAAAGCAGTCAATGCAGTCCTATGGGAAGAAATGTGGTTATCGGTTAACAGGTAAGTACTTGTGGGAGTTGGTATTCTGGGGTTAGAACCAGGGTACCCTCAGGGTCAAGGATGCACTCTTGAAACACCCTCAGCGGCACTAGGGCAGCCGGGTGCAGAGTGCTGAGGCCCAATGTTATCCAGTGGGAGATAGGGGGCCTCTGGTTGGTGGCTGCTCACGAGCAGGCCACAAGGTTGTGGGAGCAAAGCTCCTGGTGTTAGACTCTGGGCAAAAGGGAATCCGAGTTAGCACCCAAAGTACACCCGCAGCAGCACAAAGGGTGCTGGGTGCAGGGTGCTGATTTGGCATTGGGTGCCCTGTTGATTTCAATGGGGATTCTCCGGTTGCAACAAAGACTGCAGGCTCGGGGATGATGATCTTCTGGAGGTGACAACTGGTTGGAGAGGTAAGTTGGGATGCCTGGGGGATGTCGGATGCAGGGGTGTTTTGAGGCGTTTGGTTTTCTTACCAGCTCCGGTCGTGGGGCCCCTTCAGAAAGAGACTGCAGGCGTCGTTTGGAGAGTCGGGGCAGGTCAGAGATCACCAGATCTCACGTCGGGCTCGCCGGGGAGACCTCCTCGTAGTGTTGGGCCACTCGAACTCAGGCCGTAGGCGTCGGGTGCAGAGTGGTGCAGACTCACGGTTTTGGCTGGGGCCCAGAGTCTGTTGGTGAGCAAATCCGGTGCTCACGGGAGACAAAGTCTTTGGTTTGGAAAGCAGGGCAGCTCCTACGAATTCTTCTGGAGGTTGCTGGCTGCAGGGCACACCGGGATTTCGCTGGAGCAGGTTTGGGGTGGGGACAGGCCGGTAGAACTGGGGCCAAGTCAGTGGGCATCCTCCTCTTCTTAGTTAAGCACGGTTTCATCTGAAAGAGACACGTTAGCGACAGATTCCTTACCTTAGAATATCCCCAGGCGTCAAGCTGGATCCGGAAAGTTTTTGCGTAGCAGTACCCTTGCGTGTCGGTAGGCGGCGTCGTGCGGCTCCGCGTCCGTCGTCGGCGTCGTGATCGCCGGGATGACGTCGCGGGCATTACTTAGACGCCGCCCCTGCGCGCTGACGTCAGTTCTTCTTTTTCCGCGCCAGTAAGCGCAGATCCGGGAAGAGCAGTGCCCTAGTCAATTTTTGACTAAATGTTTGGTGATTTTTTCACTGTTTCTTTTCGAGTCATCTCGACTCCTAGGTGTCGGTAGGGATGCCCGGCTTCAAGCCATGCGACGTCTGTGGTCGAATGATTTCGATCACAGACCCGCACTTAGTGTCTCTACTGTCTCGGCCGAGACCACGACACGAAGTCGTGCCCTGACTGCCGGGCCTTACACCCGAAGGCTTTGCGAGAGCGGTCTCGAAAGCTCCTCGAGGTCCGGCAGTCGGCTCCGCACCAAGCCCGGTCCCGTGAGAGGTCGAGGGGCCGGTCGCGGAGCCCCCGCCGGTCGTCTGAGTCCAAGTCTTCGCACTCCTCGGGTAAGTCGAAGCACAAAAAGTCTAAAAAGCATCATCGATCTAAGACTTCGCTTCGCCGGTCTCACGACTCGGCTGAGGCCCCTGTCGGCACCGTCCCCGCGGCCCTGGACGTGCCTGTGGAGCCGCCCCCGCATTACCCGTCCTTTCCGGGTTCGGGGGCGACTCCGGCCCAAATACAGGAATTCCTGTCGGCCATGGCCCGCCTCTTCGGGCCTCAAGGTCCCTCCGGTGCGCCTTCGGGCCCCGCGGGCCCTGATGGGGTTGCTCCGGCGTCGCCGACGACTCCGGTCCCGGCGACGCCCATCCCGCCAGCCTTGATCCCGGCCTCGGCTCCGGCCTCGATCCCGGCTCCGGTGGTACCGCAACCCCGATCGACGCCGGTTGACCTAACCACGCCGGCGCCGATGTCCCCGGTGCCGTTCCTGACGCCGCCCGGGGCTCCGGGCGGCGTCGTTCCCCGGTTCTCTCCGGTTCCGGACATGGAACCGGACCAACGTCGCTCGACGCCGGCGCCGATGAGACCTTGGGTTCCAGATGTCCCTCCTCCTCCATATTTTGAGCCAGAGGAGGACCAGGAGACCTGGGAGGGGTCGGAAGACCCTCTCACACAGCAGTGTGAGTATGATCAGGACTGGGCAGAGGAACTTGGGGATGCCAGTGGTCTGGACACTTCTCCTGACTCTGGCATGCTGTCTCCTCCTTACGTGGCTACGGAGGAGGGAGCAAATTTTGCAACGGTGTTGCGTAGAGCAGCTGGAGCCTTGCACCTTCAAATGCCTACTGTGGCTGTCAGGACTAACCTCCTGACGGAAGTGCTTCATCCGGCAGCTACCTCCTCGGAGCCATTGCTGCCGTTTAATGATGCACTGTCTGACGTTCTTTTGGGCACCTGGTCCAAGCCCACCACAGGGGCTCCTGTGGATAGGAACGTGGCCCGACGCCATCGCCCTGCTCCGGGCGACCCCTTGTTTCTCTCTCAACATCCCACCCCCGAGAGCTTGGTTGTCCAAGCCTCTGCCTCCCAAACCGCCTTCCCTACCGCCCCTCCGGATAGGGAATCCAAACGCCTGGACCAATTTGGGAAGAAGGCCTTTTCTTCCTCCAGTGCTGGCTTGCGGTCCGTCAACACCGCTTGCCTTTTGGGCCGATATTCCCACTCTCTGTGGGATTCGGTGGCGGCCGTTTTGCCCCAGTGTTCTGAGGAGGTCCAGACACTGCTTACCCGCGCCATTGCGGAAGGTAGGGATGCGGCAAAGTATACCATACGTTGTGGCCTTGATACCGCCGACTCGCTGGGCAGATCGCTTGCAACGACGGTGGCGCTGCGTCGCCACGCCTGGCTGAGAACAACTGGTTTCTCGGGTGATGTCCAGAATACACTCATGGACATGCCCTTTGATGGAGTCGGTCTTTTTGGTTCCAAAGCAGACCATGCGCTGGAGCGTTTTAAGGACTCACGGGCTACTGCCAAGTCCCTGGGCCTTTCTGTTGTGCGCCCTCCACTAACCTCTGCTTTTCGCCCCTTTCGTGGCCACGGAAGGGGCGCCCAGTCACGTCCGCTGCCCAGCCACCGGCCCGCGCAGCAAGCGTCTTCGCGTGGCCGAGGACGTGGCTACCGCCGTGGCGGGTCGGGCAACCAGCGTGCGGGTCAGGCCACCAACTCCGCCCCGTCCGCGGCCTCCAAGCCCTCCTAGTCCTTCCTTTCAGGTGCACAGCACGCCAGTAGAGGGCAGGGTCCGCCATCACCTTCACCACTGGCGTGCCATCACCTCGGACAGGTGCGTCTTGGACATTGTCCGAAGGGGCTACTCCCTCCCCTTCGAGACCACCCCCCCAGCCATGCCACCTCAATTCCACCGCATGTCAGGGGATCACTTGGTGCTTCTGCAGAAGGAAGTCACGGCCCTCTTGGCCAAGAGGGCCATCAAGCATGTTCCGACCCCAGAAGTTCCTACTCCTACTGGTTGCTACTCCCACTACTTTCTGGTGCCCAAAAAGGACAAGGAGGACATGTGTCCTATCTTGGACCTCCGGAACGTCAATCGCTTCCTCCGGAAGGAGAAGTTCAAGATGCTCACCCTAGCTCAGGTCTTGACTGCCCTCGACCCTGGACACTGGTTGGTAGCGTTGGACTTGCAGGACTCTTATTTTCACATCCCCGTCCTGCCGGCCCACCGGCGTTACCTGCGGTTCACGGTAGGCCTCGAGCATTTTCAGTTCACCGTGCTCCCCTTTGGCCTTACAAGTGCCCCTCGGGTGTTCACGAAAGTGATGGCGGTGGTCGCAGCTCATCTGCGCCGGGCAGGGGTTCCAGTCTTCCCCTACCTCGACGACTGGCTGCTGAAGGCGGGCTCGTCCCAGGCAGTCGTCTCCCACCTCCAGACTTCGGCCGAACTCCTGCACTCGCTGGGGTTCTCCATCAATGTGCCGAAGTCGCATCTGATTCCTTCTCCACAGCTCCTTTTCATCGGAGCAGTTCTGGACACGACGCAGTTTCGGGCCTATCCTCCCGAACGGCGAGTCCGGGATATTCAGGCTATGTTTCCGATCTTTCAGCCTTTATCCTGGGTTTCGGTACGGATGACCCTGAGGCTGCTGGGCCTCATGGCCTCCTGCATCCTGCTGGTCAATCATGCCAGATGGCATATGCGGGCTCTGCAGTGGGACCTGAAGTTCCAGTGGGCGCAGCACCAGGGCAACCTGTCCGATCACGTCCAGATCTCGGAGGGGACTGCAAAACAGTTGCAGTGGTGGCTCTCGAACCGGCAATGGGTCATGGGCAGATCCCTCTCCCTTCCCCAGCCAGAGCACACAGTTGTGACGGACGCGTCCCTTCTGGGATGGGGCGGTCACATGGGAGAGGCGGAGATCAGAGGCCTCTGGTCTCCGGCGGAGTCCCGGCTCCATAGCTCCGGGCGATCCGACTTGCACTCAAGGCATTCCTTCCCTCTGTCAAAGGGAAGGTAGTGCAGGTGTTCACAGACAACACCACCGCCATGTGGTACTGCAACAAACAAGGCGGGGTGGGGTCGTGGACCCTCTGTCAGGAGGCTTTGCGCCTCTGGACATGGCTGGAACATCAGGGCATGTTCCTGATGGTTCAACACCTGGCAGGTTCCCTGAACGCCAGGGCGGACGAACTCAGCCGCAGGTGCATGATGGATCACGAATGGCGTCTTCACTCGGAAGTGGCGCAAGGACTCTTTCTGCAGTGGGGAGAGCCTTGGTTAGATCTATTCGCCACCGACGAGAACGCGCAATGTCATCAGTTCTGCGCGTTGGAATTTCCAAGGCGGCACTCGCTCGGCGACGCTTTTCGTCGCGAGTGGAGTTGCGGTCTGTTGTACGCCTTTCCGCCTATACCACTTCTACCCAGAGTGTTGAAGAAGATTTGGCGCGACCGGGCCCAAGTCATCCTTGTGGCTCCGGACTGGGCTCGAAGAGTTTGGTATCCCGAGCTACTCAGTATGAGCGTCGATCCCCCGATCCGTCTGCCTCTTCGGGAGGATCTTCTGTCGCAGCAGCAGGGGACGGTCCTCCACCAGAACCTGTCCAGCCTCCACCTGCTTGCGTGAAGATTGAGCGGCGGCAGTTGATTCCTTTCGACTTGCCTCCCGAAGTTTGTGATGTAATTCTGGCAGCCAGGCGTCCCTCCACTAAGGTGGTATACACCTACAGGTGGAACAAGTTTGTGGCATGGTGCACAGCAAAGGCTGTGAATCCCCTCTCTGCCCCTCTTTCTGAGGTTCTTCTGTTCCTTCTTTCCCTGGCCCAACAGGGTTCTGCCCTGGGTACCATCAAGGGCTATCTTTGTGCCATCTCGGCCTTCCTCAGGCTTCCTGATCAGCCCTCCCTTTTCAAGTCCCCTGTTGTTAACAGGTTCCTAAAAGGCATTACACACCTCTTCCCTCCTGTTCCGTTTGTGATGCCTCAGTGGGACTTGAACTTGGTTCTTACCTTTCTCATGTGCGCTCCCTTTGAGCCTCTACATAACTGTCCTCTTCGTCTTCTGACTCTGAAGACAGCCTTTCTGGTGGCCATCACCTCCGCTCGGCGGGTGAGTGAGCTCCAGGCTCTATCTTGCAAACCTCCCTTTCTGTCTGTCCATCCAGACAAGGTTGTTCTTAGGACGCGTCCGTCCTTCTTGCCAAAGGTGGTTACTGCCTTCCACATTGGGCAGACCATCACTTTGCCCACCTTCTTTCCGCCTCCGCATCCTTCCAGAGAGGAAGAGAGGTTCCACCGTCTGGACCCAAAACGTGCGCTTTCCTTTTATATCAACCGCACACAACACTTCCGGGTGGATGACCAGCTCTTTGTTGGCTACGTGGGCGCCAAAAAAGGTTGGGCGGTGCACAAGAGAACCATCTCCCGCTGGGTAACCTTGTGTATCAAAGCCTGCTATTCTTTGGCTAAGAAGGAGCCTCCTGTTGGGCTGCGTGCCCATTCCACCAGGGCAACGGCTGCTACCACGGCTTTAGGCCGCGGTGTTCCGCTGCAGGATATCTGTCAGGCAGCTACGTGGGCCTCGCTGCACACATTTACAAAGCATTACTGCCTTGACAGTCCGGTCCGGAGGGACGGCTTCTTTGGCCGTTCTGTCCTCCGGGACTTCCTTGTCTGATCTTTGTTCGCAGACCCACCACCGGGGTTGGTATTGCTGGGGTATCTATTCTAAGGTAAGGAATCTGTCACTAACGTGTCTCTTTCAGATGCACAAGTTACTAACTTGTGTAACGATATATCTGTAAGAGACAGTAGTTAGTGACAGATTCCTTACCGCCCCACCCATCCTCCCCGTTCTGCGAACTGATTTCTAGGGTTAAGGACATCCCTTTCAGGGCCCTAGTATTTTTCAGACACCTATGTCAGCTTCTTGCATGGCTCTGCGTTCCTGGCGCGGAAAGTCGTGTACAGAACTGACGTCAGCGCGCAGGGGCGGCGTCTAAGTACTGCCCGCGACGTCATCCCGGCGATCACGACGCCGACGACGGACGCGGAGCCGCACGACGCCGCCTACCGACGCGCAAGGGTACTGCTACGCAAAAACTTTCTGGATCCAGCCTGACGCCTGGGGATATTCTAAGGTAAGGAATCTGTCACTAACTACTGTCTCTTACAGATATATCGTTACACAAGTTAGTAACTTGTGCTTCGGTCCTAATTCTTCTCTTCTTTTCGATTCTTGTCTGAGGAGGCAAAGTTCAGGGTTGCCCCTAAATACTAGATTTAGGGGTGTTACAGGTAGGTAAAGTTTGGGACCAATGGTTCCTTGGGGTGGGTACACCCTCCAGTGGGAGGGGGGCATATGCTTCACTCTGGTTGGCTGTGTCCCCCCATCTGCAAGATGGCGTGGACTGAGAGTTGTGCTTCACCTCGCCTCCCCCACCTGAGGGGTGGGGTTGGCAAAGGTGGGCACACCTCCCTTCCTCACATGGTTTTCCCCACTTCTCCTGCCAAAAGTGGGGGTCAGAACTGGTGGGGGCCAGTTGCTTGAAGCAGCAAAGGCCTGGGGTAGCTCAAAAAGGCGGCAAGCCTTTGAAGCTTCCCCTTCGTGGACCCTGCCCATCCTGGGGGAGGAGGCTTGGCACCTCGTCCCAGGATGTGCATTGTTTTAGACCCCTGAGAGCAGCAGGCTCTCGACCCAGGGGTCCAGAAACATGTCTGGTGGTGGCAGTTGGACACTAGTGTTAGGTCGTTTTTCAGGGGGCATCTCTAAGATGCCCTCTGAGTGCATTTTTCATTAAATCCCACACTGGCATCAGTGTGGGTTTAATGTGCTGAGAAGTTTTATACCAAACTTCCCGGTGTTCAGTAAAGCCATTATGATGCTGAGGAGTTTGTAATGACAAACTCCCAGCACCATATTCTCTTAATGGTAGTACTGCACTTACAATGTCTAAGAATTGGCTTAGACACTATAGGGGTACAGGGCTCATGCACCTGTACCCTCACCACTGTTATAGTGCACCCAGCTAGAGGGGTGGCTGACCTATGCCAGGGGAGTGGGTTGTAGGCATGGCACACTGGGATGTATGCTATGTCGACTCTTCACTTTGTTCTGCAGCAAAACACGCAGCCTGCAAAAAAAGAGGGTGTGTGTGTGTGTGTGTGTGGGTGTGGGTGCCCTTGGTACCTGTGGTACCATTTACAAGGGACTGACCTGTGGCCAAAGAGTGCCAATTGGGTTTTGTCTCGATGCAGTTTTAGGGAAAGAACATAGGCCCTGGGTACCTGTTTGGCAGGAACCCTGGGCACACTCAGTCAAAGTACATCAGCAGTTTGCCTAAAAGAGGGCACTTTCTTACACCTCTCAGAAGTCCAGCTTCAAGCCCCGCAGCACCCGTGACCGCTCGATGTTGGTGACAGACTAGGATCTTGTATGCCTTGGTGCCTCGAGCGCGACCATGATCCGAAAGCATGCTCTGATTGCCGTGCTATGAACCTGAAGGCCTTGAGGGAGCGATCCCTCAAGCTCCTTGTAGTTTGACGTGCCCTGCCACGACAATCGGATCCCAGTCGAGAGGAAGGTCCTGGAAGCGGAGTCTGAGATTCTCGTCGCGCTCGAAGTCTTCTGGTCATTCGGGTAATTCACATCACAAGAAGAAGCCGTCGAAGAGATCTTCGACTTCTCCTTGCCCCTCCGGCCAACAAGGCGAGGGAGCATCAACATTCAAGGCCTGACTCCGCGCTTAAGCCAGCTCCTGGGCCGTCTCCACGAGTGTTCGGGAGTCAGAGCCACCCCCGCCCAATTAAAAGAATATTATGAGGCTATGAACCTCATATTTGGGCGGCCCGTTCCCTCTGGTGTGCCTTCGGGCCCGCAGGTTCAGGAGGGGCACATACAGGATCCACGCTGGCAGCTCTAGCCCCAGTGCCAGTCAGCCTCTTGGATCCACAGATGGATCTGAACCGATGCCAGTCGTGCCACCTCGACCTGCCCCGGCGCCAATATTGATATTGACACACCAGTTTACCGCCGGCACCATACCCATTCTGACCTCCAACTCCGACACACAGCTGGAGGGGCGTTGCCCTATGCAGATTCTGGCATCCACTAGAGCCATGCCTTCTAGTCCAGAGCCTGAGCCCTATTCTTATGCACTAGGACGTGGGTAGTAGTGGGAGGAGTTGCTGGACCCTGAAGAATACCAGCCTTATGACACAAACATGGACTGATGTGAGGATTTGGCGAATGCCAGCAGACTGAATTCCTCTCCACATACTGGCATGCTTTCTCCCCCTACCGTGTCTACGGAGGAGGGAGCGTCATTTGCAATGGTGGTGCGGAGGGCGGCAGAGGTCCTGGATCTTAGCTTGCCCTCAGTGGTAGTCAAGATGATTGTCTTGAGAGAAGTGCTTGAACCGGGA
Source organism: Calotriton arnoldi (assembly GCA_963921515.1). NCBI lineage: Eukaryota > Metazoa > Chordata > Amphibia > Caudata > Salamandridae > Calotriton > Calotriton arnoldi. The sequence goes on along the minus strand of CAWUFW010001967.1, from coordinate 285,183 downwards.
GTGTCCCCCTCTGAACCGCTTCTCCCATTTAATGAAGCTCTTTCTGAAGTCCTGCTTCGGATTTGAAGCCAAACACAGAGACTCCTGTGAACAGGGCTATTGCCCGCCGTCACCGCAATTCCCCAGGGGACCCTAACTTCCTCAAGCAACACCCTACCCCGTGAAGGTTGGTGGTCCCTGCCTCCACTTCCCAAGTAAATCTGGGCGCATTTCCAGCTGCACCACTGGATCAGGAATCCAAGAGGCTGGACTACTTAAGCAAGAAGATTTTTTTTTTTCCACCAGCCTGGCACTGCAGTCCGTGAACAAGCGTGCCTTTTGGGCTGCTATTCCCAGGCTCTGTGGGATAGAGTTGCGCAGGTGCTACCAGTAGTCCCGGAGGAGTCCTGGGCCGTACTCCCCCTGGTGGTGGCTGATTGGAAAGATGCAGCTAAGTTCACGATCTGTTGTGGACTGGACACAACTGACTCACTTGGCAAAGCGGTTTTGTCAGCAGTGGCCTTATGGCACCACGCCTGGTTGAGGACGCTTGGCTTCTCTGGGGATGTCCAAGCGTCACTTATGGATATGCCCTTTGATGGCTCCTGTCTCTTGGGAGATGAGGCGTAGTCAGCACTGGAGCACTTTAAGGACAGCAAGGCTATGGCCAGGTCCTTGGGCTTTTCCATGGCCCCTCGTCACCACCAATCTGCCTTTCGCGTCCACAGAAGGGGCTTTTAGCCTCGTCTATACCTGCCCAACTACCACGGTGCCCTACAGACCTCGTGGTTCGGGCAGCCAAAGGTCCGGCAGCTCCACTACTCCTCCGGCATCTGCAGCCTCCAAACCCTTAGTCTGCCCTCTTACCATCATGGGTACCCAGTCGACGGGCATGATCCGCCATCTCCTGCCCCACTGGTGGTCAATCACATCTGACCGGTGGTTTTGCAGATCGTCCGAAGGGGATGCTCCCTCCCCTTCGTGACTACTACTCCCTCCTTGCCACCTAGTTGCGACAGGGTGACGGGGGACCACCTATCCCTTCTCTGTCAGAAAGTTACTGACAGACAACAGTCTCATGGACAAGGGAGCCGTAGAGAGGGTGCCGACACAAGAAGTAGGTTGTGGTTGCTATTCCCGCTACTTGCTGGTGTGCAAGAAGGAAGGGGCCTTCCTCCAATCCTAGACCTGCGCCCTCTCAATTTCTTCCTCAAGAAGTACAACATGCTCACACTTGCTCAGGTCTTGTCTGCACTGGACCCAGGAGACTGGATGGTAGCATTAGACTTGCGGGAGGCATATTTTCACATTCCCGTCTTGCCTGCCCACAGGCGTTACCTGCGGTTTGCGGTTGTCCACGAGCACTTTGTTTGCTGTGCTTCCTTTTGGCCTTACCAACGCCCCTTGGGTGTTCACCAAGGTGATGGTGTTGGTTGCAGCTCATCTGCGGAGATCAGGGGTGCCAGTCTACTCCTGTCTTAATGGCTGGCTGTTGAAGGCGGGCTCACCCCTGGCTGTCGTCTCCCACCTCCAGACTACGGCAGATCTCCTGCATTTGCTGGGGTTCACTACCAACGTGCCAAATCCACATCTGGTTCCGACTCAGACACTCCCATTCATTGGAGATGTTCTGGACACAGTTCAGTTTCGGGCCTTTCCTCCCAAGTGCTGAGTCCAGATTATTCAGGCTATGATACCGATGTTTCAGCCTTCATCCTGGATTTCAGAGAGACGAACTCTGAGGCTGTTGGGTCTCTTGGCCTCCTGCATCTTGCTTGTGACACATGCTCACTGAGATATGCAGGCTCTGCATTGAGACCTGAAGTTCCAGTGGGCGCAGCATCGGAGGAATCTCTCCAACATGGTCCATATCTTGTAGGGAACTAAAACATATCTGCAGCTGTGGTTAACGAACCATGACTGGGTTAGCGGCAGACCCCTCTCCCTTCCCAAACCAGATCTGACATTAGTGACAGATGTGTCACTCATGGGATGAGACAGCTATCTGGGAGAGGTGGAGATCAGAGGCCTCTGGTCTCCGGCGGAATCCGGACTCCACATCAACCTGTTGGCGCTCCGGGCGATCAAGCTGGCATTGAAAGCCTTTCTACCCTCCATCAAGGGAAGGCTAGTACAGGTGTTCTTGGATAACCTCACTGCCATGTGGTACTGCAACAAACGGGGCGGGTTGGGTCATTGTCCCTTTGTCAAGAGGCCCTTTGTCTCTGGACATGGCTGGAAAGTCAGGGCATATCCTTGGTGGTTGAACACCTGGTGGGTTCTCTGAACACCAGGGTGGACAAACGCAGCCGAAGATGCCCTGTGGATCATAAATGGCGTCTCCATCCGAAGGTGGTGCAAAGTCTCTTTCAGCAGTGGTTAGAGCCTTCGTTAGATCTGTTCGCCACCGACGGGAACACGCAATGTCAACAGTTCTGTTCACTGGAATTTCCAAGGCGGATCTCGTTTGGAGACGCTTTTTGTCTTGAGTGAGCTTAGGCCTCCTATACGCCATTCAGCCCATTCCACTCCTGCCCAGAGTTCTCAAGAAGATCAGGAACGACCAGGCCCAAATCATCCTTGTGGCTGTGGACTGAGCATGGAGAATCTGGTATCCCGAGCTATTGAGCATGACCATTTGTCCTCCAATCAGGCTGCCCCTTCGGGGGGAACTTCTATCGCAGCAGCAGGGGAACGTCCTCCAACCGAACCTGTCCACTCTCCCTCTTCTTGCGTGGAGATTAAGCGGTGACAGGTGACCGCTTTCGACCTTCCTCCCGAAGTCTGGGCAGCCAGGCATCCATCAAGACGGTATATGCCTGCTGTTGAGGGAAATTTGTGGCATGATGTACCAATAGCGATGCTTAGACCTAAGACATAATAGTTAGCCAAGCACCGCATTGTTTATATTTTTAACTAGGGAAGGAGACCCACTGATTAAAAATTGTCTTCACGGATACGCCGAACCTTACTTTAAATCACACACGTACATCTACACAGTTCTGGCCCCTCACCCCCACTTCACCATACGGCTATTGGAAAAAGATCTCCGCCAAAGTGCCCCTACTACAGGGAGCCCGTTGGGTATTGCACCGCCAACCCGACGAGGAGCAGCCCAGATGATGAAGCATGACACCCGATTGGGTGTGTGAGGGCATTACAATCCAATAAATGGACTCCCAACTCTGAACCCAAACGTTCAGGGTGGTGTCAATTTTCCTTGTTCGTACACTCTTGAGGAACAGCATAACCTTCTTCTTCTAATGATGTACAGAAAGCCAGATCTATCCCTTTTCTGACCCCTTTTCTCAGGTTCTTCACTTCATGTTTCTCTTGCCCAGCAGGGGTCTCCTCTGGGTACTCTCAAGGGCTATCTTTCTGTCATTTCAGCTTTTCTGCGGTTGCCTGACCAATCATCCCTCTTCAAATCCCCCATTGTAAATAGATTTTTTGAAAGATTTACAACATTTGTTCCCACCTTCTCCTTTCATTATGTCCAGGTGGGACCTCTATCTTGTCCTCATTTTCCTTATGGGTGCTCATTTTGAGCCTTTGCACAATTGCCTTCTCAGGCTTCTTGCCATCAAGACGGCCTTTCTTGTGACTATCACATCTGCCCGGATGGTCAGCGAGCTTCAGACTTTATCATCCTAGTCTTCATACTGGAACAACTACTCTGACAAACTGGTACTTCGTACCTGAGCTTCCTTTCTACCGAAAGTGATCTCTCCCTTTCACGTATACCAATCCATCTCTCTGCCTACTTTTTATGCTCTGCCACATCCCTCCAGGGAAGAGGAGCGACTTCATTGTCTAGACTCAAAAAGAGTGTTACCGTTCTACCCTGTCCACTAATTAGAGTTCCGGATGGATGACCAACCCTTCGTGGGGTATGTCGGAGTGAAGAAAGGACAGGCCATGCAAAAGCAGAGCATCTCCCGATGAATCGTGCTCTTTGTCAAGATCTGCTACGCATGGGCCAATAAACAACCCTTTAAGAGCTTGCGTGCTAATTCCACCAGAGCTAAAGCTGCCACCACTGCATTAGCACATGGAGTTTCGGTCTTGGATATCTGCCAGGCTGCAACGTGGGCTTCCTTTCACACGTTCACAAAACACAGCCGCCTGGTTAGTCAGGACGGGCACTTTGCCCATTTGGTCCTGTAGGATGTCCTCGTATGAAATTCGTCTGCAGACCCACCTCTGTTGTATTGCTTGTGCATTATTCAAAAGTTAAGGAACCTGTGGCTAGTAGTCTCTATCAGATGAACAAGTTACTTACCTTCAGTAACCCCTTATCTGGTAGGGACTGTATCTAGCCGCAGATTCCTTATCGACCCACTCAGTCTATCCCGCTCTGCAAACGTATTTCTAGGGACAAGGCTGTTCCCCTTTCAGGGTCCTAGTTTCACCAGTGGCCAGTGTTCCTTGTGGCTCTATGCTCCTGGTGTAGAAAGTCACGAAAAGAAACTGACTTCAGCCGCTGGGGTGCTGCCTGCATAGGCACCGCGTATGACACTTCTGGAGCGGATGAAGCCATGCAGAGCCAAACAACGCCTCCAATCGGTGCGCAGGGGTACTGCTCGAGAAATCTTTCCGGATCCAGTCTGACACCTGGAGATAATTTGAACGGTAAGGGATCTGCGGCTAGATAGACTCTCTACCACATTGGGCATTACTAAAGGTAAGTAACGTGTTCTTTACTTACAAAGACTGGTCAGTAAACAGCATATTTTGGGTTGGAAATAATAAATGGCTTCTACAATTCTGAGAAATAAGATGCTTATTTGGATCGGTTTATACCAAGATTTTGAGGCAGTACTTCTCCCCCCAGATTTCCCCCTGACTTTCCCTCATATCCCTTAATTTCTGATAATCGTTTTTACAGAGAGACATAGTTATAGTTTCCCAGTTCTTCCATGAATGACCTTAGGAAATAAATCCCACCTTGCACCTCTCCTAAGTTTTCATTCAGGCTCGCCAAAAGAGCATTTTTTTTCTCTCTAAGAGAATAAGATCCCATTTAATGACCTCTTAGTTGAACACTATCAGAATGGAAATAATGTTCCTGCCAATCAATGATTGGTAATAATCTTTACTGCTGTTCCCAGTAAATCAACATTTCAAGATCAATGAGTCAGGTGATCAGCGACAGTTCCTCTCTCCAGCTTGTTCCTCTGCAGAGTCCATAGAAGAGAAGCTGAGCTGGGTAAATATGGCTCTTCACATCATGACCTGAACCAGGTCTGCAAGTCCTTAGCTCTCCGACTAACTGGGATTTCAAATGTACATTTTCCACAGTTTTGAAATCTTGATTTTGAGTCTTCAGAAATTTCTGTATATTATCAGTAAAGGAAATCTGGTTATTTTCCTATCTTTACCTGACTATATAGTAAGTAATTTATACTCCAGAAATACAATTGTTTAAAGGACAAGCAAAGGGTGATGTAGCCATCCCAGTTCTACTGATATGGCTTGGGATTGTATAGCACTATAAAGGGGCTCTAACTTTCTCTTGGTGATTGTAGGAAAGTAGGATCTGCTTTCATGCCCCACCCCCACACTTTTTGCTGGTGTCATTGTGTTTTTCAGACTGGGATCCTGCTAATCAGGACCCCAGTCTCTGTGCTTCTTCCCTAAATTGGACCTGTTTAGTACTGAAGTACACCCCCGATTGCCTACTGATGTACCCTTATAAGTCCCTAGTATATGGTACTAAGGTACCCAGGGCATAGGTACACCAGGGGTCCCCCATGGGCTGAAGCATTTATTATGCCACCCATGGGAGACCACTCAAATTGTGACTATAGTCTTGTCACTGCAGCCTGTGTAAGCCGGTGCTAGCACCACTTACGACAGATATAAGTGTCCTTATATCGGAGGTAACTGCACTTAAAACCTATAAATCACCCCTAAGGCAGGCCTTTCAATCCTGCAGGCAGGTTGCTCGGTTAGAAGTGTGAGGGTGCCCCTGCATGAGCAGGACACCCCTACAATCCATGGAGTTCATTCTCCCGGGTTGTAAGTGCATCAGCCACTACGATACTTAGAGTGGCCATGCGTCATTACGCGATGGCTAACTCTAAACTGACTGTAACGAACCCAGTCGGGTTTGGTATCAAACATATTGGAATCATACCTCAACATTGTAAACTGAGTTGGAGGTTTGATTCCATGCACTGTAAAGCTCTTCCAGGAGGCCCTCCGTGCTCCCGGTTCCAGTCTTCCAGACCCGAACAGCAAACTGTGGCTGCTGCCGAACAGAGACACGATTCTGCACTGCTGCTGCTGAGCCAAGCTCGAGCAGGGGAAGGCAGAACAATAGGGTTCTTGTCACAGGGAGGTGTGACCACCTCCCAGACAGGACTTGGTGTATTGGGCCAGGGTTGGGGTGCTTGCCAGTGCCACTAGACTGCTTTGAAGGGCACATTTGGTGCCCTCCGTGCATACTCCAGTTGGAACCAGTTAGCGGAGCCGTTGGCTCCTGCTCTGGCGCGAACCTGGACAAAGAACATGGAAGTATCCTCCCCACTGTCTAGCCCCTCCTGTGGGAGGGACTCCTGAATCATCCCAATCCTTTCCTTAGGGTGCTTAGGGGCTTACCTGTGGGTGGTTCCTTAGATTCATATCCGAAACCACTTCATCTTCAACCATCTGGGCACTTTGGACTTCGTTGTACTTTGCTTTCGGAACCGAGACTGCAACTGGGAAGACTCTTGCTGCTCCTTGTCTCGTCGTCCTCCCAATCTTTTGCGTCGTTTGTACTCCATACAGGTTCTTCACAAGGCCTGTGGACATCCAAGACACCTGAAGGAATCTCCCTTGAAGTGAAGGAGTCACTTCCCTGCATCTGCAGGCACCGCAACGAAGCTGACCAGTCTGCTGTTCCTGGGCTCCTACGGACTCCGAAAGGTTCAGCAACACAGCCTACCTCAACAGACGACTCAGCTTCTACACCCCCACCCGCCAGCTCCGCTCGACCAGCCTCGCCCTCGCCACAGTCCCCCGCATCCGGAAAACGACCGCCGGCGGCAGATCCTTCTCCCACCTCGCCGCCAAGACCTGGAACACCCTCCCCACCAACCTCCGACAGACCCAAGACCTACTGGCCTTCAGAAGACTCCTCAAGACCTGGCTCTTCGATCAGTAGCAGCACCACCCCCCTCTTCCCCCAGCGCCTTGAGACCCTCGCGGGTATGTAGTGCGCTTTATAAGTGACATGATTGATTGATTCACCAACTCCCTCGAGGCCTGCACTGTCTTCACAGCAGCTTTGAAGCCAGTATGCCTCGTCGGAACCGCTGGAGCAGTACCCCTGTGCACCGCGTCGACTTGCCGTAGCCAAGTCTTGTTGACTCTCTTCACCAGAGGCCTTCGGGCCCAAAGAAGCTCCAGCCTCAAGCATCTCTTGTAACCAAGATCTTGGCCTACACCGCATCCTCTGCACCAAGGGCCTTCATACTTTGGTGAGCTGCTCGAGGTCCTCTTGTGACTCCTGTTCCTTCAGCCTGTGGATCCTCTTGAGGGTCTTTTTTGGCTACAGTGGGCTCCCCTGCTTGCTCAGGGCCTGCTCTGACTTACCTGCTCGTGGTGAGTCACTTGGACTTTGCTGGTCCCGACACTGCACCTTTGTTGCATACTACATTAGTTGCCGTTGCCAGGGCTTGTTGGTGCTCCTGTTGGACACCGACCTGCTGGCTCTTGACATCCAATGTGGGGCTGCTCGTGAACAGCTCCTGGTCTTCCACAGCGTCGCCTGGTCCGCACAGCTGCAGCTTCAAGGGCACCATCAACCATCAACTCTCCTGCATCTCCGACATTGGTGAGCATTGGTCTTTCGTGCCTCCTGGTCTTTCCTGAGTGGCATAGACTCTGTCTCCTCTGCTTGCATATACCTCTCATCTTGAATCCGCCTTTGAGTTCCACCGGACTCTTTCACCTTATTGGCCAGCGGTATCTTCACTGAAGTCCTCCATTGTGGTCTACGGCGGTTTCCGACGTCACTTCGCACCTACCCGGGGTATCCACGGGTGGGGTGACTCTCCAACCTTCCATTTTACACGGGGCTTCTTCAGGGTCCTCTGGGAAGGATCCTTCTTAAAAACTGCAACCGCGACTTACCCACTGACTTGTATTGAGCACCCAGTTGTGTTCCCACTCTGCACACGGCCTCCGTGGGGTTCCTGGGTACATATCTTGGGTGGTTCCTTGGGTCTTCAGCTCTTTTATGTCTTCTAGGTCCAAACTTGACTTGGGTCGTGGTTCACATTCCACTTTCATAGTATATGGTTTGGTCTCCCCTGGAGACCACTGTGTATTTGTGCTACTTACGTGTTATGTACCCCACCCTAGGCCTAAGTAGAAAAACAAACTTTCACCTACATTTGTCCTACCTTGCTCTGCATAACGGTTCTAGCACTGACCTTTTACCCAGTTATGTGCTGCATAAATGTCAATTGGTTTCCCTGAAACTAGCCTCATTTATTATGCATGAGGCTTCTTAGAAAGGTCTAGTGCACACGACGTACATAACAGGATAAAATACTCTGTATAAAAGTCATGGTCATCTTCATCCTAGGGCGACAAAACTACTTTGCATAATTGCAAGTATTGATTTAGGCTCATTTACATAATCGTACTTCTAACATATCGATTGTGGTAGGAACCCCGAGGCTATCTTTATGGTATAAAAGAACCATACCTTCACTACATAAGCAGAGGAGACGCTTCCACGCTGACACAAGACACTGAGGCCCCCGCCTGCTGAAGCTTCAACACGCAGCGGTCTGTCATCCCTTGCGGGGCGTCCAACTCGTGACCAAGACTGGGTCCTTCATTCTCTCCCATCAGGTAATGGGGTTGGCTCTTTCCTAGGGAATTCTTGGCCTCATTCCCACTTACATTCTAGGTACATTGAGGTACACTTAGGTAGGGTCCCTCATCGTAGGAGTACGCTTGATTACTGTCATGTTTATATACCTGCATATATTCAACATTTTAGCACCATGGTAGAAGTCTACCTTCTATTTACTCTGTTGGTGCTTGTACTCTTTTACATTTGCTTCTACCTAATGATTGTCGCAGCAAACATATTTTATACTAGAATAACGCTTGTTCAATAAATGCTTATTGAAAACGTCCCCAACGTTTATTCTGTGGATCTCTCTGATGCTAAGTGAGCACGATTGCCTGAGCAAAAAGTACTGTACTGTTTCCACGATCCCTGAAGGATCAAGGGTTGTCATGTTCGATGGCTGCCAGAAACGATTCGCTCCTTGGTAAGGTTAGGAGGCTTATGGTGGCACTGTGAGCTAGCTGGTCTATAGGCTGACACATACTGCGGTGGTGCCCGGAACCAGTCTTGGCACCAAGCCCTTAGTTTATGTTGTCCAACAAACACGCAGATCCTATGTATTTTTAGGAACTACATGACCGTGTTCTATTACTAAAGTATTGTGTGTATTGTGATTGTATCGCGGGGTAGGAGATATTGCAATGTGTTAGTGAGTGTTTATAATAAATACATATTTTTATAACTACACTAAGTGGTTCTTTTTCATTTAACCTACACTATATGATTGGTACTGGTAAAACAAACTGCTTTACACTCCTTCTGGACTAAGCCTGAAGACTGCTCTCCACAACTACCACTTGGAGAGCTTTCTAAGGTTGTCTAAGACCACTAAAATCACCATAAGTGTTGTCTGGATTAATGCAGGGTGCTACACTTACATAAGTGAGCACCATATACTAAGCCAGCCTCCTACATTGGTGTGCAGCTGTTGGGATTCAAGCCTGCATTGTTTTACAAGCTTTTCTAGGCGTGGATTATCTGAAAAACTATCACTGGCATTAGGCATATATAATATTTTATAGACAAAATAAGTTCTACTGAACTTTGAGATTGGTTGTTAAGGGTCTAGCACAACCCTTTCTCCGATCTTGGCGAGTTTAATTTCCACTAGAGTAGGTAGGTGCAACACCACTCTACACCTAAACACCATGTCTTTAGTATTGGACCTCAATGGGGCCCAGTCTTCTAGATACAGTGGTCTTAAGTTCCAGGAACTAGGGACCCTGTGTACTTCTGGTAAATTAAAGACCGGTAGCAACCCTACCACTAAGCATCTCTTAGAACTGCTTATCATAGATGATCTCCAGAACACTGACAGGTCAGAGGATCAGGACAAAGTAAGTGGGGATGCTCCAGAAGATAGATCAGGAGGGGTTACACCTAGTGGCCCTAATTCTGAACATGACCAAGAGGAGTCTGATGATTCCACCTTGGTGAACTCTGATCCCCGAGGGAATAGTGCAGATGGCACAGAGGGTGTCCCTAGAAGTAGGTCCCCTTTATTTCTCCTGGGAGGGTTCAGAGTAGGCAGAGGAGGTCTAGGTCCCCCTCTGCGGAGTCCAATGCTTCAGATCATTCCTTAGTGACCTCCATCTCTAGCAAGAGGGAGGAGTCTTTAGAGAGGGAATACCACCTGATCAAACTTGAGAGAGCTAGACTCCAGCTCAGGCAAGAACAGTTGGCCCTTGATAAAGAGACCCTGGAAGTTCAGAGGGCTAGGAAGAATTGGGGACAAAAGTCCCATGGTGGCAGCAATAGTGTCCCTAGAGTCAGGGAAAATTCCTTTGATAAGTGGAAACTGAGCAGGATAGTCTCTCCTTACCAGGAGAGGGATGACATCCATAAATGGATCACTGCTTTAGAGACGCCTGTAAAGTTCAGAAGGTCCCTCAAGGGCTGTAGGCAGCTATCCTTTGGCTCTCCTTTGCTAACAAACATAAAGACAAGCTCCTCACTGTTAGAGAAGAGGATGCTAACAGTTATTCATTCCTGAAGAGTGCACTCCGAGATGGATTTGGCATAACCACTGAGCAATACAGGATTAAGTTCAGAGACACCCAGAAGGCACACACCTAGGACTGGGTAGATTTCATTGACAGTGCTATTAAGGCTCTGGAAGGCTGACTACATTGAAGCAAGGTACAGGACTATGAGGGATTGTACAATTTTTTGATTAGGGAGCACATCCTTAATAACTGTCGAAACCAACTACTGCACCAGTACCTGGTGGACTCTGATCTGACCTCTACCCCAAGAATTGGGAAAGAAGGCAGACAAATGGTTCCGCACCAGGGTTAAGCAGAAAAACCATGGTGGTGAAGGTGACCAGAAGAAGCAAGATTCTTCAAAACTCCAGGAGACGGGTAGGGAGACGGGCAAAGACAAAAGGGAGTCTTCTCAGGGTCCCCAAAACCCTGCATCTGGGGGTGAGTCCCAAAACTCCAAGAAGGGTAAAATGAAACCTTGGTGTTATTTATGGTAGGTAAAGACCCATTGGACAGGAGATGCTGTCTGCCCAGAGGCCAAGGAACCTACTACCACTGCCCCTAAGGCAACTGCTCCCCCTAGCACCAGTACAAGTGGTAGTACAGCAACCAAGTAGTTAGTAGTGCTAACCTTGGGTTCGGAGGTGGATTCTGGCCTAGTCAGAAGTCCATCTCAGGCTGTTCTTGTCTGTGATGGTGGCATAGACCTTGCCACCTTACTGGGAAGTTCCACTCACTTGGGCAAGTATAGACAACAGCCTTTAATAAATGGAAAGGAAGCAATGGCTTACAGGGACACAAGGGCCAGTGTTACAATGGTGACAGAGAAACTTGTGTCCCCTGAACAGTTCATACTTGGACAGATGTACCTGGTAACCAACTCTAGCAATGTCAGGACTGATCATTCATTTGCAGTTGTGAATCTCAGCTGGGGAAGGTTAACTGGCCCTAAAAGAGTTGTGGTATCTCCAGCTCTACCTGTAGATTGTCTGTTGGGCAATGATCTAGAAACTTCAGCCTGGTCTGAAGTAGAGTTCGGGACTCATGCAGAGATGATGGGCATCTTTGCCAGTGCCTTTGCTGTCACCAGGGCTCAGGCCAAACAGCTAAGCACTGAGGGAGCACTGGATCCTGAAAGAATGGACCAGATTGCTCCTAAGAGAAGGAGCAGGAAGGGTAAGAAATGATCCTCCTCCCAAACTCCCAGTGAGGATCAGTCTCCTGAGGGAGATGATCTCAGTCCCTGTGAAGGAACTGTCCCATAGGAACGTGGGCCTGAACAGGCAGAGTTCTTGGGAGCAGGGGGCCCTTCTAGGGCAGACTAGAGTTTGAAGCAGCAATCCTGCCCCTCTCTTGAACAACTCGGACAGCAAGCTGCTGCTGAGGAAGCAGTGAATGTCAGTGGGTCCCATAGGATCTATTGGGAAGATAGGCTCATGTTTTCTGAAGGTGTAGAGACCCCAAGCCTGGTGCTACCAGGAGGTTGGTAATACCCCAGAAGTTCAGAGGTTTTCTTCTCTCCTTGGCACATGACATTCCCCTTGCAGGACATCTTGGGCAAAGCAAGTCTTGGGACAGGATTGTCCCGCATTTTCACTGGCCCCATATGTCAGAAGACACCAATGAGTTTTGTCGCTCCTGTGTCACTTGCCAAGCCAGTGGTAAGTCAGGTGGCACTACAAAGGCCCCCCTAATTCCCCTCACAGTGGTTAGAGTTCCCTTTGGGAGGGTAGGGATTGACATTGTTGGTCCCTTGAACCCTCCAACTGCATCTGGAGACAGTTACATCCTAGTGGTGGTGGACCATGCCACTAGGTATCCAGAGGCTATTACCATTAGAACCACTACAGCTCCTGTAGTGGCCAGGGCCCTCCTTGGAATCTCTTCCAGAGTGGGCCTCCCTAAGGAGGTCTTAACAGACAGAGGTACCAACTTCATGTCTAGGTACATCACTGCAATGTGGAAAGAGTGTGGAGTAAACTATAAGTTTATCACACCGTGTAAGAAAGTGGCTCTGTATATACTGAACCAAAGTAAGGTTCAGTGTGCACAGAGTCCACAGTCCCCAGACGTTTGGCAGAGGCTAAAGTTAGATATAACCTTACTCTCTAAAGTGGTAGCTTGGTCGAGCAGTAAGGCAGTATCAGAGGACAGTGTAAAGCATTTGTTGTACACACTCAGTCAGCAAATGATCTCACACACTCAAGAACTGAACTCTAGGCCAATTGTTTTGTATATAAAAATATATTGTTGTTTTATTTTAGAACCACAGGTAGGTATAAAAATACTTTCTCAGAATGAGATGCTTTAGTTATATACTTTCAATACACAATAGACTGTTGAATGGAATAGCTACAGTTGTTGCAATAGGCAACACAATTCAAACACAATTATAACATTGAGCTCAATGGGAGTTTTTAAGTAAAAGCAGTTTCAGTTACTTTACGTATGATTTTTCTTACTCAGGGTTGGATCCTGGATTCAACCCTGGTGCATTTCCTGTAAACAGTTGAAAGAAATCGTTTTTGTTACACAGGCGATTTTTAAGGAATATTTGTTTGTTTCAAAAATCGACACTTAGAAGAATTTCTGGAGAAAACCAGGCAATGTTATCCTATGGAGGAAAATCAAGTTATCGGTAAGTACAGTTGTAATTGCTTTTCAGGGTCAGTGCTGGGCACCAAGATCCAGCACTGGGATCTCTCCTGATAACAGGTGAGTAATTTCGTTTTAGTTGATCGGACGATTTTTAGTAAATATTTTAAAGTTTCAAAACTCGACACTTAGAAGAAATTTCAGTGTAAACCAGTCAATGTTACCCTATGGAGAAAATGTAGGTTATCGGTTTTCAGGTAAGTACTCGACTGGCAGAGTTAAGGTTCTGGGCATAGACTCAGGGGTCTCCCAGGGTCAGGTAGGTACAGTTGGTACAGTTGGTACACCGTCAGCGGCACAGGGGCGGCCGGGTGCAGAGTGAGTTAGGCCCAATGTTAGCCTATGGCGGGCAGGGGGCCCTTGGTTGGTGGCTGCTGGCAGGCAGGCCACGCGGCTGTGGGAGCTGGGCTCCTGGTCACTTACCCAGGGCAAGTGGGGAAGAAAAATAGGATAGGTGTTGCACTCCCAGGGGCACTCGGGCGGCTGGGTGCAGGGTGCTTTTGAGCCGTCGGGCGCTCAATGTATTTCAATGGAGAAGCTGGAAGTTGAACAAAGGCTGCAAGCTCGGGGACGGAGATTCTTCAGGTGCGACCACCACTTCGAGAGGTAAGTTGGGTAGTTGGAGGATAGGTAGGCACCCCGGAGTTGGGCACAGGAGGCCGCAGGGCGCCGGGTGCAGGGGTGTCTTTTCGCGTCGGGAAATCTTACCCTCTGCTGGTCGCGGTTGGAGGGGTCCCTGGTTCTGAGGCTGCAGGCGTCGTCAGGAGCGTCGAGGAGGGTCCTTGGGTGCTGGATTCTGGGTCACAGTCGCCGGGGGACGTCCTCGTGGTCTTTGTCCACTCAGGCACAGGCCGGGCTCGGCGGGTGCAGAGGGTGCAGGAGTCGCGGTTCCTGGCTGGCACCAGGGGTTTGTTACTTGCTTTTGAGCAGTACCACTGCTCGTGGGAGTCCCAGTTCTTTTAGAGTCACAAGGCAGTCAGGTCCTCCGGGGTTTTCGAGGTTGCTGACCACTGGAGACGCCGGGGTTTAGCAGGAGCAGGTTCGAGGGTCGACAGGCCTGTAGGGCTGGGGCCAAGTCAGTTGGTGTCGTCCTCTTGTGAGCAGCTGCACGGCAGGTCTTCTTTCTTCTTGTTCTTCTTGCTTGTTTCGAATTCGGGATCTGAGGAAGGAAGGTTCAGGGTGCCCCTAAATACTAGATTTAGGGGCGTTACAGGTAGGTAAAGGGCAGGGACCAATGGGTCCCTTCCCTGGGGTGGGTACACCCCCTATCCTGCCACTCTCCAGTGGGAGGGGGGCAGGAGCCTAGTCCTGATTGGGTAGGGCTCCCCATCTTCAAGATGGCGAGAGCCCGGAGATGTGCTTCACCTCGCCTCCCCCACCTGAGGGGTGGGGTTGGCAGAGGCTGGCACACCCCTTTCCTCACTTGTGGTTTCCCGCCAGTCTTCCCGCCAGAGTGGGGGCTAGAACCGGTGGGGACCAGTTGCTGAGTACAGCAAGTGGTCTGGGGAGGCTCACCAAGGCGGCATGCCTTTTGAAGCTTCCCCCTGCCCATCCTAGGGGAGGAGACCTAGCACCTCGCCCAGGACGTGCATTGTTGCAGGCCCGGGAGAGCGGATGGCTCTCTACCCAGGGGTCCAGCAACATGTCTGCTGGGTGGCAGCCTAGGCAGCCTCTCAGGCAGGACGTGGATTGTAGGTTAGGTTCAGGGGGCAACTCTAAGTTGCCCTCTGTCGTGCATCTGACATTAAATCTCACACTGGCATCAGTGTGGGTTTAATGTGCTGAGAAGTTTGATACCAAACTTCTCAGTCTTCAGTGTAGCCATCATGGTGCTGTGGAGTTCGTGATGACGCCCTCCCAGCACCATATACTCTTAATGGCAGCACTGCACTTACAGTGCCCAGGAATGGACCTGGGTACTGTAGGGGTACAGGGCTCATGCACCTGTACCCTCACCACTGGCATAGTGCACCCAGCTAGAGGGGTGACTGAGGTATGCCAGGGCAGTGTGTTTGTAGTCATGGCACACAGGGATGTGTGCCATGTCGACTCTCTGTTTTGTTCTGCACCAAGACACTCAGCCTGCAAAGGCAGTGTGTGTGTTTCAGGGTACAGGGCCTCTAAGGGTGGCACAATAAGTGCTGCAGCCCTTAGAGGCCTTCTCTGGTCACAGTGCCCTGGGTACCTAGGGTACCATTTACCAGGGGCTGACATGTGGCCAGAGATGCCAATTGGGTTTAGGCTTCAATGCAGTTTTAGGGAAGGAACACAGGCCCTGGGCACCTGATTGGCAGGAGCCCAGGGCACACTCAGTCAAAGTACATCAGCAATTCAGCAAAAAGTGGGGGGCATACCATGCAAGAAAGATGGCACTTTCTCACACACCGTACCATCCACAGTTCAGTAGGCTTGTTGAAAGGTTCATGGGATTCCCAGAAAAGCTCAGGCGGAAATGGGATATCTTACTACCCTGCCTTTCTCTTTGCCTACAGAGAGGTTCCACAGAAGGGGGTTTGCTACAGCCCATTTGAACTTCTGTTTGGATATCCAGTCAGCGGTCCATTGTGTCTAGTTAAGGAGGGCTGGGAGCAACCTCTCAAACCTCCTCAACAGGATATTGTGGCCTGTCCTTGGCCTGCGTTCACGTATGGCTGTGTATATGAAGAAGGCAAGTAAAAACCTTGAGGCCAGCCAGGAGCTTCAGAAAGCTTGGCATGACTAAAAGGCTGTACAGACTGTTTACCAGCGAGGACGGAAAGTGTGGGGTTGGAGCCTGTGGCCCCAGCAGCTCTCCAAGCCAAATGGAGTGGCCCCCACACAATCCTTGAAAAGAAAGGTGAGGTCACCTACTTGGTGGACCTAGTTACTCCCAGAAGTCCCCACAGTGTACCTCATGTGAATCGCCTGAAACCTTTCGTAGACAGGGCTGACATGGGCTTGCTCATGGCAACTGATGAGGGACAGGTGGAAGAGAGTGACCCTCTCCCTGATCTCCTCTCTCAGAACCCTGTTGATGGGTCAGTTGAAGGAGTAGCCTTGGCAGGCTGCCTCACCGACCAGCAGCAAGCTGATTGCAGGAAGGTCCTCAATCAGTACAAACACATGTTCTCTCAGACACCCAGTCAAACCACCTGGTGTACCCATGAGGTGGACACAGGTGACGGTCTGCCTGTAAAGAACAAAATTTACAGACAGCCTGACCATGTCAGAGACTGCAGCAGGACAGAGGTCCAAAAGATGCTGGAATTCGGGGTCATTGAGCCTTCAGATAGCCCTTGGGCTAGTCCAGTAGTCCTTGTACCAAAACCTCACACCAAAGGTGGCAAGAGAGATGAGATTTTTGTGGACTACAGAGGCCTCACTGCAGTCACTAGGACTGATTCCCATCCTATTGCTAGGGCAGATGAGCTCATAGATACTTTGGCCTCAGCCACATATCTGAGCACATTTGACGTGACTGCTTGCTACTGGCAAATCAGACTAGATGAGGATGCCAAACCAAAAACAGCATTCTCAAGCCCTAGTGGGCACTATCAATTTATTGTAATGCCCTTTAGCTTGAAGAATGCACCTGCCACATTCCAAAGGTTGGTGAATTAAGTTCTCACAGGTCTGTAAGCCTATAGTGCAGCATATCTAGATGATATTGCTGTCTTTAGCTCCACCTGGGAGGATCACCTGGTCTACTTCAGAAATGTTCTGGAGGCCCTGCAAAAGGCTGGTCTCTCTATCAAGGCCACCAAGTGCCAGATAGGGCAGAGCAAGGTTGTATACTTGGGACACCTGGTAGGTGGAGGCCAAGTTCAGCCATTGGCGAGCAAAATCCAAATCATCATGGACTGGGTTGCTCCCACTACCCAGACTCAGGTCAGGGCTTTCTTAGGCCTGACTGGGTACTACAGGAGGTTTGTTAAGGCATATGGGTCCATTGTGACTCCCCTTAATGATCTCACCTCCAAGAGAAAACCTAAGAAAGTTCAGTGGACAGTTAGCTGGGACCCAATTTGCCTGGTCGGATGATTGCAATGCAGCTTTTAATTCTGTCAAACACGCTATTGGAGACATGCCCACTCTTGGTCATTTTGACGCAAAGAAGAGAACTATCTTCACCACTGATGCCAGTCTTTGTGGGCTTGGCGCAGTTCTTACTCAGTTGGATGGTGGCGAGGAGAAAGTTGTCGCATTTGCGTCTAGAGCGTTAAAGAAAGCTGAACAACAATATTCCTGTATTGAGAGGGAGGCACTTGCTATTACTTGGGCAATCGGGCATTTTAAGTTTTACCTGTGGGGAATACCTTTTGTAGTAAGGTCTGACCATCGCCTCTTGGTGCAAGTGTTTTCTTGTATGGAGAGTGAGAGATTGACGCCTAGGTTGAAGCGGTGGAGCGAAGGCCTGGAAGAATTCAATTTTCAGGTACAATATCTTCCTGGTCTAGCGATAAGGCTGCGGACTGTTTGTCCAGGTTGCCAATTGAGGGCAATTGTGAAGTTTGTGATACTGAACCCATGGGAATATGTTGGGTCAAGTAGCCTGCCATCACAGAGGATGATTGGGAGAAAGCCAGGGCTGAAGATGTGTTGCTACCAGTTGTTGCTGACTTTGTAGTTAAGGGGTGGCCTGTGTGTAAGAATATTGACTCTGATCTGTTGCCTTTCTGGTCTGTCAGGGATGAACTTACGTGGCTTCAAAATGAACTCATGCGTGGTGAGAGGGTTATACCCCCCTGTAATTTGAGGTCTAAGCTTGTAAATATTGCTCATTAGGGACACTTGGGGAGAAGCCTTACCAAGACTCTGCTCCGTGAGAGATATTGGTGGGCAGGGATGGACCGCCAAGTGGAAGATGTGGTCAAGGAGTGCTATCAGTGTGCTTCCAATGATAAGTCTCACGTCACCAGCTCTGCTCCTTTGTCTCCGGTGGAGATTCCGCGTGAGCCTTGGACTAAGTTGGGGTTAGACCTGATGGGCCCTTTTGAGTTGTTGGGGCCTTCCGAGTGGATTACTCGTCAAAGTGGGTTTTTACTATGTGTGTGAGCACCCTCCGTACTAGGGTGGTTTTGGATTTTCTCAAGGATGAGTTTGCGAGTGAGGGCATTCCCAAGTTCCTGGTTACTGACAATTGGGGTGCAATTCACCTCTCAAGAGATGCAAGAGTTTTTGAGAGATTTTGGTATAACTCATCAGAGAACAGCCCTTTATGCGCCGCAGGCCAATGGCCTTGCGGAGCGCATGAATAGAGTGGTTAAAGCTTGTGTTCAGAGAGCTTTGGAGACAAGGGTTCTCCTTAAGGAAGTTTTGAGGGATACTTGGTGGGCACATCGTACCACGCTTAATTGTGTCATGCAGAGTTCTCCGTTTCAGCTATTGAGGGGTAGGTTGGCCCTGTCTAAGTTGAATCCTGGGTGGCTGCCATTGAAAGATGGTATTACTTTGGATAGGGAGGAGGTTGATGCCAGGATGAAATCTTATCAAAGGAAATATAAGGATAGATATGATTCTAAGAAATCAGTGAAGGAAAGGACATAGAGTGTTGGTGAGTGGGTGCTTATAAAGAAACCCAGGTGGCAAAGGAAGGGTGTCATCGAGTTTATGGGCCCCTTTGTTATAACTTCCATCTAGAGGAATGTGGTGACGGTGTGCAATGGTGGCATGTGGAGTATGTCACGTCTTGTGAAGTTTCGAGGTGACAAATTGTTGCACCCTTCATGTTCTGGAGCTAATTTGCCTGGATCCAACTTGTCTAAAGCTAATCTTCCTTCTGGTTCTCATGCGAAGGGTTTTTCTTCCAGGTCTCGCCGTTCTCCAGAACATTTAAAGGATTAGGGGATGTATTGATGATATGATGGTCTTGGTTTCCCTTTTCAAGCTTTTCTTGTGTTTTACTCTTGTACTTTTGTCTCATTCTTCCTTGTCTTTCCTTTTATTATCTTCCCCGTAACACTCTTTCCTTTTTCTCTCCATGTTCATTTATCTGCAAGTTTTTGTATTTTGGGTAAGTGGGATGTGTTGTAATGACTTGTCTTGCCTTACATTCCAGCTCGTGAGTGTAGGTTCTAGGTCTCCATGGCAATGTCTCTGCCGAGACAGTTGGAGACTGGGGGACCGACGAGCTGGCAGCGTCAGTTGGTGGTGCCACTAGTTGACAGTAAACCACTTCCAAATCATCCAGTGTGTGTCATTTTAACACATAGTTTCACTGGTGATTCCCTTGGCGATAAAAGATGATGTGGGGGGGTGGGGGCAGACGGGGTACAAAACCTTTTGACCAGCATGTCTTCACCCAAATTCCTTATGGTCTGGACTAGAAGCTACTAGAGTGTGTTTGTGACTTGGGGGATCCCTATACCCTAAAAACCTCTCCTTCTTTGAAAGAAATATAGGGAACAAAGTCAGGGGACAGTTGTCTTAAACATTCTTAACTTCTCCACCCTTCCCTTAAAAAGTATATTGCGGTAGTGATAGTTACAGGTAAATAACTATTTGAGCAACCCAGGAGCTATCTCAGAGTAAGACTCTATTTGATTCTTGCCTGAATCTAACATCGATGAAGGCTGGTGGTGATTTATTTGTGTCTGCAGCGCATGCGAGGATTGAAGACTGATCTTTCGAGCATGGATGCTGAAGAGAGCTAGTAGTACTAATTGCCCCTCAATGACCAATCTACCCATTGCATCTAGTCTAGACTGACGATCTGAAGTAGTACTGGTACTAGGAGTTAGTCTTTTGAGAATACTAGTTAACAGTATACAAACTATGATTTTCTGTTTCTGTTAGTTGGATTAACAGGTGAACAATTCCTAGTAAAAATATCATGTAATTTAGGCTTTTAGTAGTTAACAGGTGACCTTCCAAAGGTGGGGTTAAGTCTGAACACTGAGTACATTCCCCCAACCCTGACCATGTCATTCTACTGGTTAGAAAGAGCATAGCCTTTAATTAGACAGTGTCTCCCCTTCTCCATCCTCGCCTATAGTTATTTCAAAACTCAGGTGTATCTTTGAATGGAATAATTAAGTTTATTCTGTGTTCTTCACACCGTATGATTACAGCCAACACGTGTTTTGCCCCATAATGGCGTGCAAGCCTGGGACTTTTTCAAGGCTGGAAAATATCATAAGCCTAAAGATAAATCGGAGACGAATGTATTAGAATTTATATATTGACATGAATATTGATTTGTAGTTTAAGCTGGGAGAGGAAAATTAAGTGGAAACCCATGAACGGAAATGTGGTCTAATTGGGTGTAACAGTT
This sequence comes from Calotriton arnoldi, assembly GCA_963921515.1. Classification (NCBI taxonomy): domain Eukaryota; kingdom Metazoa; phylum Chordata; class Amphibia; order Caudata; family Salamandridae; genus Calotriton; species Calotriton arnoldi. The sequence goes on along the minus strand of CAWUFW010001967.1, from coordinate 264,458 downwards.
CTTTAACAAACAATTGATTAACAGGGACTTCTGGGGCGGACATTAGAGGAGGCACAGTTAAAGAGAAGCTAGCACACTTTTGTATCACTATTAAAGTATCAGGCTCCAACTGAGGTGTGCTATGGGACCCAACAATATAAACCAAATCTCTAGACACCAAAAAGGAATTTACATTTCTAACTGCAGAGGAATCATGCATATTTGCTAACTAGGACTTGCAAACCTACAGAATTGAAACTGGACAGGGGTTCAAGCACTGTCCCATAGACGTTGCAGCTAATTGTAAATTACACTTTGGACCTTTAGGATGCTGCCACAGCACTTCTGCTCTGCGACCTCCCTAGGTCTTCTAAGATAATTCGAAACAGATTAAGTAGTGAGCAATTTGTGATATTGGCAACCAAGATTCTTAATACTGTAGTATTTTCTCTAAAGCTCTCACAATATATTCTTCAATATACTTTAATAATCTTTACATATATTATTCTAACATGAATTTCCTATTTTACAGTTGTACTGCCAATGGTTACAGAACAAAGAAAACAGCTTGATGATTTAAAGAAATTTAAGAATGATTTTAGGTAAGCAATTCAAAATGAATGACAAAATATAATTTGTGTGACACTGTGGAATAAGGTATATCTGATTATATGATATAACGAAGTAAATGATGTAACGCTTGAAACCCTTCTTATGTCAGTGTTTTTTATATTTGTAACATTGTGAGTCACAATCATTTGGAATATTTCTAATTTAGAAAAAGAAACTAGAAGTTAGGTATGCATGTTTTGCTCATGCATCAGTAGTTTTATTTCTATCAAGTACTTGTACAGCCACTCCTTTAAATCTCCTGATATATTTTTCCTGATGGAGTATTCCTACTTTTGGGAGGTGCACAATCACTTTAATGCATTGGGCAAATTGTTCTCATCCACCACATTACCTCTGCAGTGCAGTGGTCCTGCACAGTTGATTGAGCACACTAAAGCAGAAAATCCTTCTTGTGCAAGCCCTAGAAAGATTTTCTTTAAAAAAAAAAAAAAATTGTACGCAAGGAAAGAGCCTCCCTCGTGTTTCAAGTTTTTTTTCTCTTCAGTATGTCGTCACGCAATTGAAACTGCTTTCAGTTTGATCAGTACTCAACTCTGCTCCAGAGCACCAATTGTAGGAAGCTGGCTCTGTATATACTATACCAAAGTGAGGTATAGTGTGCATAGAGTCCAGTGGAACCCAAAAGGTAGGCAGAGGTAAAGAAGATAGCACCTCACTCTCTATTTGTGGTAGTGTGGTCGAGCAGTAAGGCTTTATCAGAGGACCGTGTTAAGCATTTGTTGTACACACTCAGTCAGCAAATGAATTCACACACTCAAAGACTGAACTTCAGACCAATTGGTTTTGTATACAAATATTCTTTTAGTTATTTTATTTTCTAGAACCAAGCAATCCTGGCACAGGTAAGCAATAAATACTTTACAGTAGTAATGCAGTTTGTAAATAGTTTGAATTGCAATTGTAAATGTACTTTGATTTGATTACAGTAGTGTTACTGATAATGCAATGCTTTTCAGAATACAGTACATATACTTTGTATAGGATTTTTAGTAAAATTACAGGCAAGTTACTTTTGAGATTACTTTTCTTACACAGCGTAGTATACCTGGATACTACACTGGGACATTTCCTGTAAACAGGTAAGTAAAATCGTTTTTGTTAGTTAGTACAATTTTAAAGAATTTCTTTAGCTTTTCCAACTCCACACTTTGAAACTTTTCACAGAAAAACAGTCATTGTTATCCTATGGAGGAAAATAGTGTTATCGGTTTAAAGGTAAGTACTTTGTTGTGAGAGTTGGTGTTCTAGGGTTAGACACGGGTCCCCCAGGGTCAAGGATGCACTCTTGTTGCACCCTCAGCGGCACTAGGGCGGCCGGGTGCAGAGTGCTGAGGCCCAATGTTATCCAATTGGGGATAGGGGGCCTCCGGTTGGTGGCTGCTGACGAGCAGGCCAATGGGTTGTGGGAGCAAAGCTCCTGGACTTAAGCTCAGGGCAAATGGGGATTTAGGCCATCACAAAAGATGCACCCTCATCGGCACTGGGGCGGCCTGGTGCAGAGTGCTGTTTTGGCGTCTGAAGCCCTGTAGCTTTCAATGGGGAGTCTCCAGTTTGTAAAAGCACTGCAGGTTCGGGGACGAAGGTCTTCTGGGTGCGACCACCACTTGGAGAGGTAAGTTGGGAGCTTGGGGGTTGGCTAGGCACCGTCGGTTGGGCCACCTAAGGCCATGGGGTGTCGGGTGCAGGGGTGCTTTTTAGGGTCGGATCTTCTTACCAGCTCCTGGTCGCGGTTGGGGGGACCTTCTGGTTTAAGGCTGCAGGCGTCGGCTGGAGGCTTGAGGCAGGTCAGGGGTCGCTGGATCTTGGTTCAGGATCGCCGGGGGACCTCCTCTTGGTGTTGGGCCACTCGAACTCTGGCCGTGGGCTTCGGGTGCAGAGTGGTGCAGACCCGCGGATCCTTGCGGAGCTGGAGTCTGCTGTTTGAACAAATCCGGTGTACACGGGAGACAGAGTCTTTGGGATTGAAGGCAGGCAGGTCCTCCGGGTTTCTTGAGGTTGCTGGCTGCAGGACACACCGGGATTTCGCTGGAGCAATTTCGAGGGGGGGACAGGCCGGTAGGACTGGGGCCAAGTCAGTCGGCGTCCTCCTCTTGTTAGCTTCCGCACGGCTCTTCGGTCCTTCTTCTTCTTTTCTTCTTGCAGGTTCTTGTCTGAGGAAGCAAGGTTCAGGGGTGCCCCTAAATACTAGATTTAGGGGCGTTACAGGTAGGTAAAAAGGTTGGGACCAATGTGTAAGAAAGTGGCTCTGTATATTCTGAACCAAAGTAAGGTTCAGTGTGCACAGAGTCCACAGTCCCCAGAGGTTTGGCAGAGGCTAAAGTTAGATATAACCTTACTCTCTAAAGTGGTAGCTTGGTCGAGCAGTAAGGCAGTATCAGAGGACAGTGTAAAGCATTTGTTGTACACACTCAGTCAGCAAATGAAGCCACACACTCAAGAACTGAACTCTAGGCCAATGGTTTGTATATAAAAATATATTCTTTTATTTTAGAACCAACAATAGGTATCAAAATATACTTTCTCAGGTTGAGATGCTTTAGGTAAATACTTTCAATAGGCAATAGACTTTTGAATGCAATAGTTACAGTTGTTGCAATAGGAAACACAATTTTAAACACAATTATGCATTGAGCTCAATGGGAATTTCTAGTTAAATGCAATTGATTACTTTTTGGATTACTTTTCTTACCACAGGACTGGATCCTAGATTCAGTCCTGGGACATCTCCTGTAAACAGTTGAGTAAAAGCGTTTTGGTTACAGTTGTGATTTTTAAGGAATATTATTGTATTTTAAAAGTTGACACTTAGAAACTTTTTCACATAGAATCACCAATGTTATCCTATGGAAGGAAATTCACTTAGCAGGTAAGTGGGGTTATTGTTACTTTTTCTAACTCAGTGTTGGATCCTGGATCCAGCACTGGTGCATCTCCTGTAAACAGTTGGAAGAATGTGTTTTTGTTATACAGGCGATTTTTAACGAATATTTGTAAGTTTGCAAAATCGACACTTAGAAACTTTTTCAGCAAAAACCAGGCAATGTTATCCTATGGAAGGAAATTCGAGTTACCGGTAAGTACAGTTATGATTACTTTTCAGGGTCAGTGCTGGGCACCAAAGTCCAGCACTGGGATCTCTCCTGATAACAGGTGAGTGAATTCGTTTTCGTAATTCGGCTGATTTTAGGTGAACATTTTAAAGTCTCAAAACTCGACACTTGGAAGAATTTCCAAGTGAAACCAGTCAATGTTACCCTATGGAAGGAAATTCAATTCGCTGGTAAGTTACTTTAACGTTACTTTTGTAATCCAGTGCTGGACTCCTAGATTCAGCACTGGGACATTTACTTAAAACAGGTAAGTAATTACGTTTTTGTAGTTTGTACGATTTTTAAAGAATATTCTTGTATTTCAAAAGTTGACACTTGGAAACTTTTTCACAAAGAACCACCAATGTTATCCTATGGAACGAAATTCAATTCACAGGTAAGTTACTTTTTAATTACTTTTGTTACTCAGTGCTGGACACCTAGGTTCGGCACTGGGACCTTTCCTGCAAACAGTTGAGAAAATTCGGTTAGGTTATTTGTGCGATTTTTAAGGAATATTCTTATTTTTCAAAGTCGACACTTAGAAACTTTTGGAAGAAAAAGTGTCCATGTTATCCTATGAGGAAAAATGAGTTATCGGTTTCGAGGTAAGTAATCGGTTTTTGAGTTAGGGTTCTGGGGTTAGACTCAGGGGTCTCCCAGGGTCAGTGATGCACTGTTGTTGCACCCTCAGCGGCACTAGGGCGGCCGGGTGCAGAGTGTTGAGGCCCAATGTTATCCTATGGAGGATAGGGGACTCCGGTTGGTGGCGGCTGGCAAGCAGGCCACGGGGTTGTGGGAGCAAAGATCCTAGGGTTAAGCTCAGGGCACGTTGGGGACCAAGTTAGCACCAAGGGGGCACCCTCAGCGGCACTAGGGCGGCCGGGTGCAGAGTGCTGTTTGAGGTCGGGTGCCCTGTTGATTTCAATGGAGATTCTCCGGGACAAAGAAACACTGCAGGCTCGGGGACGAGGACCTTCCAGGAGCTACCACCACTTCGAGGGTAAGTTGGGATGTAGAGGGTTGGTTAGGCACCGCTGGGTTGGGCACACAAGGCCGTGGGGCGTCGGGTGCAGGGGTGCCTTGGGACGTCGGATTTTCTTACCCGATCTGGTCGCGGTAGGGGGGGGGTACTCTGGATTGAGGCTGCAGGCGTCGTCAGGAGGCTTGAGGCAGGCCAGGGGTCGCCGGATCTCGGGTCAGGATCGCCAGGGGGACCTCCTCAGGGTATTTGTTCACTCGAGCTCGGGCCGGGGTCGGCGGGTGCAGAGTGTGCTGGATTCGCGGTCTCTGGCTGACACCAGAAGCTGCAGTTCAAACACGTCCGGTGTTCACGGGAGAAACAGCTTGGAAAGTGAAGGCAGGCAGGTCCTCCGGGGTTTTTGAGGTTGCTGGCCGCTGGACACGCTGGGGTTTTGCAGGAGCAGGTTCGAGGGGAGACAGGCCTGTAGGGCTGGGGCCAAGTCAGTGGGCGTCGTCCTCTTGTTAGCTCTGCACGGCTTCTCGTCCTTCTTCTTCCTTTTCTTGTTGTTGCTGGATCTAAGGAAGGAAGGTTCAGGGTGCCCCTAAATACTAGATTTAGGGGCGTTACAGGTAGGTAAAGGGCAGGGACCAATGGGTCCCTGCCCTGGGGTGAGTACACCCCTATCCTGCCACTCTCCTGTGGGAGGGGGCAGGAGCCTAGTCCTGATTGGGCAGGGCTCCCCATCTTCAAGATGGCGAGAGCCCGGAGATGTGCTTCCACCTCGCCTCCCCAATTGAGGGGTGGGGTTGGCAGAGGGTGGCACACCCCTTTCCTCCCTTGGTGTTTCCCGCCAGTTTTCCCGCCAGGATGGGGGAAGAACCGGTGGGGACCAGTTGCTGAGTACAGCAAGTGGTCTGGGAAGCTCACAAAGGCGGAATGCCTTGAAGCTTCTCCTGCCCATCCTGGGGGAGGAGGCCTAGCACCTCGCCCAGGACGTGCATTGTTGCTGGCCCGGGAGAGCGGATGGCTCTCTACCCAGGGGTCCAGCAACATGTCTGCTGTGTGGCAGCCTAGGCAGCCCCTCAGACAAGACGTGGATTGTAGGTTAGGTTCAGGGGGCAAATCTAAGTTGCCCTCTGTCGTGCATTTTACAGTAAATCCCACACTGGCATCAGTGTGGGTTTACTGTGCTAAGAAGTTTGATACCAAACTTCTCAGTCTTCAGTGCAGCCATCATGGTGCTGTGGAGTTCGTGCTGACGACCTCCCAGCACCATATCCTTGGAATGGCAGCACTGCACTTACAGTGCCCAGGAATGGACCTGGGTACTGTAGGGGCACAGGGCTCATGCACCTGTACCCTCACCACTGGCATAGAGCACCCAGCTAGAGGGGTGACTGAGGTATGCCAGGGCAGTGTGTTTGTGGGAATGGCACACAGGGATGTGTGCCATGTCGACTCTCTGTTTTGTTCTGCACCAAGACACTCAGCCTGCAAGGGCAGTGTGTGTGTGTCAGGGTACAGGGCCTCCAAGGGTGGCACAATAAGTGCTGCAGCCCTTAGAGGCCTTCTCTGGTCACAGTGCCCTGGGTACCTTGGGTACCATTTACCAGGGGCTTACCTGTGGCCAGAGAGGCCAATTGGGTTTAGGCTGTAATGCAGTTTTAGGGAAGGAACACAGGCCCTGGGTACCTGATTGGCAGGGACCCAGGGCACACCAAGGAAAAGTGCATCAGTTATCAGGCAATGAAGTGGGGGGGGTTACTGCAACAGAAACCCACTTTCCTACACAATGGGTCCCTTTCCTGGTGTGGGTACACCCCCTATTATGCCACCCTCCAGTGGGAAGGGGGCATAAGCCTTGGCTGAGTCCCCCCATCTGCAAGATGGCAGGGACTGAGAGTTGTGCTTCACCTCGCCTCCCCCACCTGAGGGGTGAAGTTGGCAGAGGTGTGCACACCTCTCTTCCTCACTTGTTTTTCCCGCCGGTTCTCCCGCCCAAAGTGGGGGTCAGATCCAGTGGGGCACAGTTGCTGAAAGCAGCAAGTGGCTTGGGGAAACTCACAAAGGCGGCAAGCCTTTGAAGCTTCCCCTTCGTGAACCCTGCCCATCCTGGGGGAGGAGGCTTGGCACCTCGTCCCAGGATGTTCATTGTTTCAGGCCCCCCGAGAGCAGCAGGCTCTCGACCCAGGGGTCCAGAAACATGTCTGGTGGTGGCAGCTGAAAGCAGCCACTCAGCCTGGACACTAGTAGTGGGTCGTTTTTCAGGGGGCATCTCTAAGATGCCCTCTGTGTGCATTTTTCATTAAATCCCACACTGGCATCAGTGTGGGTTTAATGTGCTGAGAAGTTTGATACCAAACTTCTCAGTTTTCAGTGTAGCCATTATGGTGTTGTGTAGTTCGTAATGACAAACTCCCATCACCATATACTCTTAATGGCAGCACTGCACTTACAATGTCTAAGAATGGACTTAGACACTGTAGGGGTACAGGGCTCATGCACCTGTATCCTCACCACTGGTATAGGGCACCCAGCTAGAGGGGTGACTGATCTATGCCAGTGCAGTGGGTTGTAGCATGGCACACAGGGATGTGTGCCATGTCGACTCCTCACTTTGTTCTGCACCAAGACACGCAGCCAGCAAAGGGGGGAGGGGGGGGGCGTCTAAGGGTGGCACAATAAGTGCTGCAGCCATTAGAGGTCTTCCCTGGTCACAGTGCCCTGGGTACCATTTACCAGGGGCTGACCTGTGGCCAGAGATGCCAATTGGGTTTTCGTTTCAATGCAGATTTAGGGAAAAAACATAGGCCCTGGGTACCTGATTAGCAGGAGCCCAGGGCACACTAAGTCAAAGCACATCAGCAGTTCAGCAAAAAGTGGGGGCTGCCATGCAGACAGAGGGCACTTTCTCACACCAATCAGTGCGGCCAAGGTACTGTTGTAAAGGAGAGAATGTCCCTTTTTCATTGAAACCTCTACTATGTGGATCCCAGCTTAGGGATTGCCCCAGAACAGCGATTCACAAGCTGGGATCTACCAACTAGACACCAGGGACTTACTTTTTTGGGGGGGAGGAGGGGTTAAGCGGCCCCTTAGGCAAGTGGAAATGCTCATCCTCCTCAAAATTGAACATCTTTCTGCCTCTGGGGAGCGGGGGGGTGGGGTCAGGTTGCTTGGATGTTTATCCCCAGTCTGCCCTTTAAGGGGGGGGGGGGGGGAGGAGGGTGTGTGTGTGTGTGTGTGTGTGTGTTTTTTTTTCTCTCTCGTTCGGGGGGGGGGCTGCAGAAAGCCTCGTAAGCCAGCAGGGTTTTTTTTAAGGGTGCGGGGGTGCATAACCTGGCATCAGGCTATGTCCACACCCCACAAAGGGCAAAAGAGTCTTAACCTGCTCCCTCCCCACCCCCAAGTTTAGCCCCCCCAATCTGCCCCTGGAGCCAGAGAGCCCACTGCGACTCCAGGGATATATATTTTGTAAAATGGGGAAGTAGGAGCAGGCTCACTGCTCTCGGCCCAGGTCGTTCTCCCCTTGGGTTTACCTTCAGTATACCTCCCAAGCAGTTCATGGGCCCAGCAGTCTTTCTGCTCCATCTGGGAGAAAGATTAGGAGCTTTACCCCCAATCTGCTCACCTGTTGGGGCAAAAAGGCCACTAGATACCAGGGAAAGAAAATATATATATATATATATATCGGCTTTAATACGACATTAGCAACTTAGGAGACATAACATTTCCTACATAGACTTTGACTCATTGAGACGGGGTCACCTATTCTGTTTGTCCTTCATGAGCTCCTGCACTATGCAGACAGAGCATTAGCACTTCTGATGCGCCCCTTCAAACTATAAGCTGCGGTATGGGCACTCACTGCCAGTGTCCAGCTTTGATGCGCCACATTACGTGTTCCCCATTCATTCGGAACCAGATCCTCGCACTCGGTTCCTGCGACTCAACTATTGCCACATGGCATACATTTAGTAATCACACGCAATCACAGCGTTATTCACGTGGCTACCCGCCAAACGCTGTCTGGGACCCTCACGCGAGTTATTATCCACACTGACATTTAGGGGCAATAGTAACCGTTGACGTTCACTAACACGTCGCATTGCGCTCACATAACCTTACCTCTAGCAAGACAGCGCATCACTGAAGTTACAGATTTCAGGTCCACCCTCATTATTTACATAGAGCACTAGTCTTTTGTTTATGTTTGTAAATGTATTTTACTTGACATCTTGCGCCTAGTCATCGGCTGATGAGTAGGGAAATTTACCACATGTCGTAAATATGCTGCTGTTTTTTTGCAAATGTCATAATGAACACAGAAGAGTCACTGGCATGAGTATATAAACCACTTTTGTTTGCACAAAGTGCTATGTGATCAAGACCACAGGCTTGTGGTCGAAACGTGTCGTCATGGCATGTTAAAGCAATAAATAATTCATTGACTCTTCAACTGGAGTCTGTGCCCTTGTTTGACCCGGCGTGGGCGCTCTTTGGGATTTTGGTTTCTCATATATATATATATATATATATATATATATATATATATATATATATATATATATATATATATATATATATATATATATATATATATATATATATATATATATATATATATATATATATATTATTTATTTATTTATTTATTTCTTTTTATGAAAAAAGACAGGGACGGACCACACCAGTACCTTTGCAAAGACCACCTTAATATCTTACGCTCACAGTTTTTATCTGTTCCTGTCACTGGAATTTGGCTCAGCCTCTCAAGTGGGGTAGTGTTTTTATTAGAAAAAGTGTGGGCGCTTTGTGGTAGAAATATTGCAAATCTGTATAGCTTCTGGAGCTTTGATATATGATTTTAGGCAACATATGAGGTTTGCAGGGGATAAGAAAATGTATTAGGATCCACATAGGTCATAAACGCCCTGGACTCTCCTGGGTGTTAAGTTTTCAGAAATATCTAGGTTTAATAGGTTTCCCTGGGAGGCGGTGTATCCCAGCTTCAAATACCACAGCTTCCCACATAGCCCAGATGAGTCCATTCACAAGGCAAACATTTTGTTGTTTCCATGTTGTTTTTTGTGGCCTTTCATGTTGTGAGTGATGGGACCACACATACAAGGGACACACATGGGGGGGTACCATCTTTATCGGGGAAGTGTGGGAATATGGATTTATAGAACATTTGTTATCACCAATTGAATTTCTCTTCAGTTTTTGCTTCTAAATGTGAGCCAGTGCAAGACAGAACACATTTTGCAAAGCTCCCTCGGAATCACATGGTAGTCTGGGTAACTCCATATTCGTAAGTATAAAAGTAATCACTGTCCCTAATTCCCAGTATGTTAAGCACATTTAAACAATATGTACGTTTCCTTCATACCCATTTTTTAGATTTATTCATATGCATTGCTTCATGGTCAGTTCACAATGAAAAAATCAAAATAACCTGCATCTCAGTTGTATGCTCTGGGTAAAACCAACAAACACTATATATCCCCGTGACCAGGTGGGTCTGATGAATGAATTGCTATATTGATTTTGTTAGTTGGCTATCAGGGCAAACATTACAAATGAGAAATGTTGACTTGAATGACCAGTTTCTTTGGGAAACAATTAGAGAGCTGTATGAATGACCCCTTGCTGAATTCGGAATGTTTCCAATCTTTCATAAAGGTCTGTCTGGGTTCTCCTGTGGATTTCAATCTTGTTTTCACCATAATCTGCATGTAGGTAGAAACCACCAAAAATAGGAAGACTTAAAAAAATAAAAACTATGGTATTTTATTTACAACTCCTGAAAGCTGGGAAGATTGCGATCTTAGCAAAGCAAATCTTTTGTTGATTACGATTTTAGGAAGAAAAAAACTTTCTTTCATAGCACTTTTTCCAATATTTGGTGAAAGGTACCACCCCAAAAAAAATTAGCTCTCTGAGAAAGCCACAAATCTTGAGTACTTTGAAAATCAGTACACAATTTAACCTGGATACCTTTTATTTAAAAAAAAAAAAAAAAGTTATGAAAGCTTAAGCTTGTAGTGGCTCAGCGGCTAGCGGTTAATAATGTGCTCATAAGTAACTGTGGTGCAACATCAAACAGAGCATAGGTGCAGCGCCACTAGCTCAGCCATTACTCCTCCCTGCTCGGAAAGATGCTTTTCATATTTTACAGGTGTGAAACTTACCATGAACCTTTATGGACTGCAAATAACTTACAATACTGAAGATTTCTAATACTGACCGAACCTTATGGCTGCAAAGAATATCGAAAAACTGTGGGGCATTCCCACACACACTTCGCTGTTTAACATTGACCAGAGAATAATGAACACTATAGTTAACAGAGTGCTTTGAAACCTAGCAGCTGTGCTAAATAATGACCTGGTATGAACCTTGACCAATGCTGGTGTGTTGAGAAGCATGCTGCCGGAATCTTATCCGAAATGTCCTATATGCAGGGGCAGCTCCTCTAAAGGAGCATTAGAGTGGTGCCCCTCCCTCACTGTGAGCCGTTAGACACTTTATGTATTATTGACCCACAATTTGACATATGATTGCAGCGCAGCAGGACATACTGCAGTACAGCGTGCACCAGATTGTGGGGTGAGTAGGCATGGGTCTTGCCACCGTGCACTGACGTGATATCATCCTGATGACTGGCAGATAGGATGGTTGCTTGCAGTCTGAATTGAAGTGCGCATGTCCGATTAACCTTTCCTTCAACACGGCCAGTTTGATATGCGTACACTAATCCTCTGAGTCTACGTTGTGGAGAGACCCTCAGGGACAGAGATCCCCCTGTATTCTGTTGGAGTATTGGGTAGCCCACCCACCCAGTCCTGATGTTGCTTTCAAGCTATGTGTTGTAATACAGAGTTTGAAAGCAGCTATCTGATTATCTGGCATGGGTTTTATGGCAGAAGCAATCCATTCCAAGAACCGGTTATGAAGTACGACTGGCAGCGTGGGGTCAGGAGGAGTAACTAAAAACATGACCAATAACTGCAGCTTTATTTTGAAGCTGCATAGTGACTGGTTTTGATTGTAACCTGCTATGGCTCAGCATCCAGTCTTGTGCAAGCACACTGAGAAGTGAAGAGTTATGCATGTCACCAACTCTATGCTGAGCTAAGCAGTTGTGCAGGCCTCACAGTTCTCCCTGCTGTTGGTTTATCTTCCACAGATTCAAAGCTGTTAAAATAGTAAGCAAAGAACAGTTGCATTTTAATCTAAAACCTGCACTCAACAAAAAACATAGAACTTTGCTATCACTTACTCAACCCAACTCTTCTTTTCCCTTGGCTCTTCCTGCTGTGGGTCGTTTTCATTTGTCAAAGTCCATATTTATGAACGCTCTCCAACTTAGTGTTCAAATGGTAGGAAAAGTCAAGCTGCAGGAAACGTAAGCAGCAAATAATGTTGAATTATAGATATTGGTGTTCGCTTTTTCCATAAATCACTTCATGACTTATGTTTAGGAACATTGATTGGTAACAGGATTGATCAAGGATTTCATTCTTAACAGTTTAGTATTTGTTGTGCGTGTGTGTGCTTTCAAGGTTTGTCACAATATTGACTGAGGCTCGTATTTATATTCACACCACCCTCCAAATGATTATTAAATGGCAGTGACTCAGTCAGCACTTTTAAGTACCAGTAACTATTGGAATGAAGTATACAACAAAGTGACGGATGGGATGCTTCAATTAATCCCATTCGTTGGTAATTACTCTGGGCCGCATCCTAGTCCATCGTTATTTTGCATACTATGCCACCTCAGTTTGGACCCAGCCATAAGCAAATCAGTCTTGACCCTGCTCCAATAGGAACCGTCCAGCCCGAACTGGCAGGCCAGGTCCTTCCTGAACTGGAACACAAATAACCAAAGTCTGGTTTTACCCTGAGTGGTGCTCGTCAGTCAGGTGTAACTTGGTTCCAGTGGTACAGTGGGCATGGTACCCACGTCTTGGCATGCTTATGTTCTGGTTCAGAGAGGACTTGGCAGTTCAGGCTGGTCTGTCCTGTTGGAGCAGACCGAAGTTGATTTGCACACAGCTGGGACTCATTTGAGGTGGCATGGTGAGCTAAATGATGGACTGAGATGCGATCAAGGGTAATTACCAAGCAATTAGATTAATTCCAGCATTCCACTCATGCTGTTTTGTTTAATTCAGTAACTATTGAAAAACATGGCACACTGCTATTTAAAAGATTTTCTGTCTTTGACTCTCAATTTCCAAGGCTCTTCCTCCTGTGACGTTGCACTTGTTTCTACAATATTGCATGCCAATTGAATTTAGATCTACGTATCTGCACACATCCTCAATTTTAAGCTTTCACCCACAAAGATAAGAGAGACGAAGAGCAGGTTGCTCATGTGTAGGTGACCAAGTGATGGTTTGTGGAAGGACAGCTGGTACTGTCCTTTGACATATTTGCTTTAAAAAATAAGATGTCCTGCAACAGTATAGGGAAGGATAAGGACTGGCACTTCACAGCCTTCCAGCATTTTCAGTTTGATTACTACTTCCAAAATGGTGTGTGCTGTTTTCCTCTGCTATTAAAGCTGAAAAGTCAGTGGTTCACCATAAAGGTGTTATCGAACCCCACAATATCCTTGATTGTAGAAGACCTAGATTGATACAGCTCTCTGCACCACCTGACTTTACAGCTGCATAAAACTGACCTGTCTTCTTGTTGTTCCCAGTTTACTTTTTGCTGATAAGCCTCTGTTCGAGGCATGTGAGCTGCAGATCACATGCTTTGCATAGATCGCCATCTGGTGTTGGGCCCGGACGTTTGCACTTTTTTTTTTGTTCGAAGAAGTCTTTCCAGTCACGAGGTAGGTGACTCCTCCTTTCGGTGATAGTGCGCATGGGCATCGACTCCATTGTTAGATTATTTTTTTCCGCCATCGGGTTCGGACGTGAATTGCTGTGCTCCGGTTCGACACCATTCTCAGGTTCCCCTCGGTGCGCAATCCACTACCCCTCGACGTTATTGTTTCTCGATCACGTATTCCTCCCTTCGCGTATCGAATACATTCTACAACTTCGATTGGAAAACTTTGTGCAAGGCCCTCTGACCTAGCCGTGTCGACCGAATTCACAGTAGATGGAACGGACTCCATTCCAATTCTGCCCCGGGTGCCATTCCAAGTACCCCCGCACCGATCTTCACGACGTGTGCAACTTGTGTTTATCTCCGGAACACAACGAAAACAACTGCGAGGCCTGCCGATCCTTCCGATCGAAAAAGACGCTCCGTGACCGTCGGGCTCGACGTCGCGAGATGCAGCAACAAAAGGACCCAGCTCCAGACATATTCGGAGAAGAGGCTGACCAAGAGTTCCTCGAAGCACATGGAGCCGAGGAAGACGAGGAACTACAAATCGATGTCTCTGAAGAGGACTCCAATATCGAGGAGGACATCACACCCCGTCAGCGTACCGTGAGTACTGAGACTCCTCTGACCCCAAAAGCTCCAGTTAAAAAGGCTCCGGTCCCTCCTCCGCCTTCGGGCCAAGGTCGGCACTGAGATAAAGTTTATAACGCCCCGCCTTCGGGGTCGGCACCAAAACAGTTAATAATGCCTTCCGGCTCAGGATCGAAAAGACTTCTGCTCCGAAACAAAAGTCCTCTGATCCCTCCAAAGCTTCGGCACCGAAACACACTTCGGAACCGAAATCATCGGAGCAGAAATCCTCCGCACATAAACCCTCGGCTCCAAAAACTTCGATACCGAAATCTTCCACGTCGAAGATTATGACTCCGAAACAGAAATCAGTTCCTCCTCCATCTAAAGAACTTGTTTTGGATGTTCTGCCTGCTAAAACGGACCCCAAACTAAAAGAACTGGTTATAAACCCTAAAACAGGGCATATTTCTGCAAAAATACCACAAAAAAGGAAACCAGAACTTGAGGAATCTTATCATATCCCTCTAAAAAGAAAGAATATGGGGATTAACACTTCTCCTCCACCTCTTTGTTTCCTCACCTCCTCCTCCTATTGATCCTAACCTTCTCATAACACCCACACATTCTCCAATACAACAGGATGATGATGGGGATCTACATTACGACACACATGGGGATGTATCACAACTTTATGCTCCAGACCCCTGGGTAGATTATACTACAGATCCTAATAATGATAATGATCCGGATCTATACCCATCTAAACCTTCTCCTCCTGAAGATAATGTGGGGTTTACAGAGTTACTCAATAGAGCTGCGGAATATCACAGGGTGCAACTCCATAAGGAACCTCTTGAGGAAGATTTCCTATTTGAGACACTGAGTGCATCATAAAAATCCACACATACACTACCCATGCTCAAAGATATGTTAAAACATGCTGATGAGGTGTTCAAAGACCCAGTACGTGCCCTGATACTCACACCCAGAGTAGACAAAAAATATAAGGCAGCTCCTACAGACCCAATTTTTATAAAAGGTCAGGTTCCACTAGATTCTCTAGTAGTCTCAAATGCTCGCAAACGGGCAAACTCTCAGTCAACGGGAGATGCTCCACATCCAGACAAAGAATCTAAATTGTTAGCTGCATCAGGCAAAAGAGTAGCAGCACAAGCGGCCAATCATTGGCGCATAGCCAATACGCAAGCACTCTTGGCAAGATACGACAGAGCTCATTACGATGAGTTAGAGCAAATAATGCAATATCTGCCTGATGAGCACAAATCCAGGGCACATGACCTCATACAGGAAGGGAAACTTATTTCTAACACTTCAATTAGGTGTGCTCTGGATGCAGCTGACACTGCCTCGCGTGCTATTAACACCAGCATTCTTCTTAGACGCCATGCGTGGCTTAGAGTGTCAGGGTTCAGACCGGAAGTACAAACAGCTATTTTAAATGCACCTTTTGATAAGGAACATTTATTTAGACCAGCGGTGGACACTTCATTGGAAAAAATGAAGAAGGACACTGAGGTAGCTAAGTCTATGGGAGCGCTACAAACACCATCAAATCGTGGATCATTTCGCCGATCCTTTTATAGGGGAGGTTCAAAGTCCATTTCTTCTGAAGGGGCCTCTACCTCTTACAGAGGCAATAGTCAATCACCTTCTACCAGAGGTTATTTTCGAGGTGAATTTCGTGGAAGCAATAGCGAGGGAAAGGTAATACACCCCGTACTTCCCCAGCCCACAAACAAGCAGTGAATTGCTTCTCTTTGCCCTCGACCATCCCACACCTGTCAGGGGACGTCTCTCAATTTTTCCCAGTCTGGAATTCAATCACATCACACAAATGGGTTTTACAAATTATCCAATCTGGTTACTGCCTGGAGCTTACAAGCAACCCTCCAAACATTCCACCAAGAACACACACACTATCTCCAGAACATTTACACCTACTCAAACAAGAGGTACAATCTCTTCTGGAAAAAGGAGCTATAGAACCCGTCCCACTACAATATCAGGGGACAGGAGTGTACTCTCTTTATTTCCTAATTCCCAAAAAGGACGGTCTCTGAGGCCTATATTAGACCTCAGAGAATTAAACCTCTACATTCAATCAGATTACTTCCATATGGTCACTCTCCAACAGGTACTTCTTCTGTTACAACAAGGCGACTTTATGTCCACTCTGGACTTAAAGGATGCATACTTCCATATTCCGATACATCCCGCTCATCGCAAATACCTCAGGTTTGTAAAAGCAGGACAACATTATCAATTCAAGGTACTTCCATTCGGGGTGACTACTGCTCCCAGAGTGTTTACCAAATGCCTAGCAGTAGTCGCTGCGCATCTGCGAAGACAACATGTTCATGTCTTCCCATATTTAGACAACTGGATTATCAAAGCCAGCACTCTCTCAAAGTGCCTACAGCGCACTCAAGCAACAGTCCGCTTACTGCACAACCTCGGATTTACAGTCAATCTGGCAAAATCCCATCTTCAGCCCTCCAATACACAAGCTTATCTAGGGGCCACTCTAAATACTCAAACAGCTCTAGCCTACCCCAATCCAGCCAGAATTCACAATATTCAGGCTCTCGTTTCTAAATTTCAACCCAACCACTCATTGCCAGCTCGGGTATTCATGCAACTACTAGGAATGATGGCATCTTGCATCATGATAGTTCCTTATGCAAGGCTGCAAATGCGTCCCCTTCAAGAATGTTTAGCACGTCAGTGGAATCAGTCTCAGGATTTATTAACAGATCTGATGTTGGTGGACGGCCGCACTCATCGCTCTCTGCAGTGGTGGAATCCACACAACCTTACAAAAGGGCGGCCTTTCATCGACCTAATTCCACAGACAGTACTAACAGCAGACGCATCGCTCACTGGTTGGGGAGCTCATCTCCAAACTCACACAATTCAAGGATTGTGGAGCCAAAAGGAAAAGCTCCTACACATAAATTATCTGGAACTGTTAGCACTATTTTTAGCGCTCAAAGCCTTCCAAACTCGCCTTCTAGGCAAAGTTGTCTTAATACGCACAGACAACATGACAGCAATGTATTACATACAGAAACAGGGAGGAACACACTCCCTCCAACTGTCGCACCTTGCACAAAACATTTGGAAATGGGCCATTCATCACAAGATTTATCTCCTGGCGGAACATCTCCCAGGAGTGGACAATCATATTGCAGATCTCCTCAGCAGACAGAGGCAGCACATTCACGAATAGGAACTTCACCCTCAAGTTCTCCTCCCCTTCTTTCAGATGTGGGGCTTTCCAGACATAGATCTGTTCGCCACACATCAAAACGCAAAATGCCCAAACTTCGCCTCCAGGTATCCACACCCATTATCCAAAGGCAATGCCCTACGGATGAACTGGTCGGGGATATTTGCTTACGCTTTTCCGCCTCTCCCACTCATTCCACTAGTGGTTCGGAAGCTCAGGCAAACATCCCTCACACTAATCCTAGTAGCTCCCACTTGGGCTCGTCAACCTTGGTTCACTACCCTCTTAGAGCGATCAGTGGTTCCTCATCAAAAACTACATCTCGCATCCAGTCTCCTCACACAGAGCCATGGAGAGATAAGACATCCAGATCCCAAATCTCTCAATCTTGCGATCTGGCACCTGAAGTCATAGAGTTTGGTTATCTAAATCTTCCACCAGACTATGAATATTATTAAAGAGGTTAGAAGACCTACTACAATAGCTTGTTATGCAGCAAAATGGAAGCGATTTGTTATTTATTGTAATAACAACCACATCAATCCACTTGACGCTTCTACTCAAAATATTATTTATCTGCTACATTTACAACGTTCAAATTTAGCGTATACGTCTATACGCCTACATCTCGCTGCAATAGCTGCTTATCTTCAAAACAGACAACACCTGTCACTTTTCAAAGTGCCTGCTATTAAAGCTTTCATGGAGGGACTCCTAAGAGTTATTCCTCCAAGAATTCCGCAGGCCCCAGCGTGGAATCTTAATATTGTACTTACTAGGCTAATGGGTCCACCATTTGAGCCTTTACATAAATGTGAGTTACAGTTTCTCACTTGGAAACTAGCTTTCCTCATTGCGATCACATCACTCAGGAGAGTAAGTGAGCTTCAGGCATTAACCATAGAAGAGCCATTTTTACTAGTACACCTAAACAAAGTGGTTCTTCGTACTAATCCTAAATTCTTACCTAAGGTAGTTTCTGCCTTTCACATCAATCAATCTGTTGAGTTGCCTGTGTTCTTTCCTCAACCAGATTCTGTGGCAGAACGTGCTCTACATACTTTAGATGTAAAAAGAGCGTTAATGTATTGCATAGAACAAAATCTTTTCGTAACACCAAACAACTCTTTGTGGCTTTTGCTCCACCACACAAAGGCAATCCCATTTCTAAATCAGGTATTGCAAGATGGATAGTTAAATGTATCCAGATATGTTATGCAAAAGCTAAGAGAACTTTACCAATTCCCCCTAGAGCGCATTCTACTCGCAAATTGGGGGCTTCTATGGCTTTCTTAGGAAATATCCCCATAGACGAAATCTGTAAAGCTGCAGCATGGTCTACACCACACACATTCACAAAACACTATTGTGTAGATGTGCTAGCTAGACAACAAGCTAATGTGGGCCTGGCAGTTTTACGTACACTATTTCAAACCACTGCAACAGCTACAGGTTAGCCACCGCTTTGGGAGATTACTGCTGTATAGTCTATGCAAAGCATGTGATCTACAGCTCACATGCCTCGAACGGAAAATGCTACTTACCCAGTATGCATCTGTTCTTGGCATGTAGAGCTGTAGAATCTCATGCGCCCACCCACCTCCCCGGTTACCTGTACCTGTTCCAGTACTATCTTACTTAGATAACTACACATGGACATCTCTATTCTACTCTTACTTACTCCATTCTCACCCTCTGCGGGAAAACAATCTAACAATGGAGTCGATGCCCATGCGCACTATCACTGAAAGGAGGAGTCACCTACCTCGTGACTGGAAAGACTTCTTCGAACAAAAACAAAGTGCAAACAACCGGGCTCAACACCAGATGGCGATCTATGCAAAGCATGAGATTCTACAGCGCTACATGCCAAGAACAGATGCATACTGGGTAAGTAGCATTTTCCTTCTACTACCGCAGCTAGTCCAAGTACTGACAGAGAGAAACAATCTGATGAAATGTCAAGGGTACTCTCATAAGCTTTCTGTGCAGTTCTCAGTGTCTGCTTCAGATTACCCAACAATAGGAGCCCTATGAACCTAGGGAATGAAGCTAGCAGGGCCCATGAGCAGTAAACAGACTGAGATGGTCTGTTGCATTATTTAAGCCATTTGAGATCTGACCCATTTTACTGGCTACATGTGCTTCAAAATGCATCCTTTCCTTTTTACTAAGCACTTCCCGGGGACTTCTCCAAAGTCTCCTAGAAACATTTCTTTAAGTCATATGTTGCCAATACCAAATTTCCGAAAAGCAATTTGAAATCCACCATTTTTGATAAATACTTGGGGGAGGTGCCCAATCGCCACCGTTAAAGCCGTCTTCGAGCTATTTATTGCTTGAGTGCACTTTGAGAGGTAACCCTTTCCACAACGGAGAGAACCCAAACCCACAATAGTAGGGTTACAGGTGACTCCATGACACCAGTGCTGCTGAAACTATACTGTGTAATAGTTGAAGTAAAATAAGTGAAAAAGAACTGAAAACGCATCACGGTGTAAGTGCACGTATGCATGCAGAAAATTGAAATTTGTATGTTTTTATTGTAATATGAAAAATTATAAAAATAAAATGTGTAACAAACATTGAAGGAATTTAGGTTTCAGCTTGATTTGGGAAATGGTTACTCCCTCCAAACAGCCTTGGATTAGTCAGGCTCACTAACTTTTCTTGCTCACCGAATCTCAGGACCAATTTTTATGCCCCACCACTTTGAAATTTCAGTAGCTGCTGCAACCTACATAGTTAGGTTGTTTGAGTCCTCTGGATGTGCACCTTCTATCTTGGCTGGAATTGACCTGAAAAAGAGTTTCAGAGCTGCAAACTTTATCCTGATAAGTTAGGAATTCTCTTATCTTCAGGTTTGCCAAAAAACATGAAATGCGCAAAAGTCAACTTAGAGTACTACCGGAGTGAGCAATGACTGCTACCTAGAGGGCGAGGGTTATAAATAGTGAACAAAATATCTGAAAAAAACACGTCAGTGATAGATTCTTTACCTTAGAATATCCCCAGGCGTCAGACTGGATCCGGAAAGTTTTCGTCAGCAGTACCCCTGCGCGTCGGAAGGTGGCGTCGTGCGGCTCCGCGTCCATCGTTGGCGTCGTGGTCGCCGAGATGACGTCGCGGCAGCTACTTAGACGCCGCCCTCGCGCGCTGACGTCAGTTCTTTCTTTTTCCGCGACAGCAAGCGCAGATCCGGAGAGAGCGGTACCCCCAGTTATTTTTTGACTGAGTTTTTTAGGCTTTTTGTCTCTATATTTTTCGAGTCGATCGACTCCTGGTGCCGTAGGGATGCCCGGCTTTAAGTCCTGCGAGGAATGTCATCGCATGATGTCGGTGACGGACCCACACCGCTTGTCTCTCTACTGCCTGGGGCGCGCCCACGACCCCAAGTCGTGCCCCGACTGCCGGGCCATGGCGCCGAAGACTTTGCGGGAGCGGTCCCGAAAGTTGCTTGAAGTCCGGCAGTCGGCTCCGCGCCGGTCAAGGTCCCGGTCCCGTGGGAGGTCGAGGAGCCGGTCGCGGAGCCACCACCATTGTTCGTCGGGATCGAAGTCTTCGCACTCGGGGTCAGGTAAGACGAAGCACTCTAAGAAGTCGAAGAAGCGCCGTTGCTCTCCGAATTCCCCTCGCCCGTCGCAGCTGAGGGTGCGGGTGGTGCCACCCCCGCGGCTCCGGTGGAGCCTACGCAGTCGCCGTCGGCCTACCCGCCCTTCCTGGGTCCGTCGGCGACTCCGGCCCAGCTGCAGGACTTCCGGTCAGCCATGGCTCGCCTCTTTGGGCCGGCGGGTCCCTCCGGTGCACCGTCTGGCCCCGTGGGCCCGACTGGGGTCCTTGCCTTCCACTGCCGACTGCTCCGGCATCGCTGTCTGCTCCGGCGCCGCAGGACCCCCATGGATCCAGGCCTGGATCCCGGTCGACGCCGGTTGACCTCGTAACACCTCCACCGACCCGTCCGGCACCACTTCCGACGTCGCCCGTCCCGCCGGACGACGTCCTCCCCGGTTTCAGCCCCGAAGTGGACACGGTGCCGGAACAGCGTCGCTCGACTCCGATTCTGATGCCGATGGGACCCTTCTAACCCTATGTCCATCCTCCTTATTTTCGGCCTGTTCATCAGCCTTCGGAGGAAGGGGAGGACTGGGAGGGGTCTGAGGACCCTCTCACTGCACAGTGTGAGTTAGACCCGGACTGGGCAGAGGAACTGGGGGATGCCAGTGGTCTTGACACCTCTCCTGACCTTGGCATGCTCACTCCTCCTACCGTGGCTACGGAGGAGGGTGCAAGTTAAGCCTTGGTGTTGCGTAGGGCGGCCGAAGCCCTCCACCTCGAGCTCCCTACAGTGGCCGTCAGGACTAACCTCCTGACAGTGCTTCAGCCGGCAGCTACCTCTGCGGAGCCACTGCTTCCTTTTAATGATGCACTTTCTGACGTTCTTTTGGGCACCTGGTCCAGGCCCACCACAGGGGCTCCTGTGGATAGGAACGTGGCCCGACGCTATCGCCCGGCCCCGGGCGACCCCCTTTTCCTCTCCCAACACCCCACCCCTGAGAGCTTGGTTGTCCAAGCCTCTGCGTCCCCGAGCGCATTCCCTACCGCACCTCCGGATAAGGAATCCAAGAAACTGGAACAATTTGGGAAGAAGATTTTCTCTTCCGCCAGTTCAGGGCTGCGGTCTGTGAACACTGCATGCTTATTGGGCCGTTATTCCCACTCTGTGGGATACGTTGGCGCAAGTGCTGCCTCAGTGTCCGGAGGAGGCCCTGACAGTGCTCTCTCAGGCTATTGCTGAAGGGAGAGATGCGGCAAAGTTCACAATTAGATGTGGCTTTGACACCGCGGACTCGCTGGGCAGGGTGATTTCCACGACAGTGGCGCTCCGTCGCCACGCCTGGCTGAGGACTACTGGTTTCTCGGGGGGATGTCCAGAACACCCTGGTGGACATGCCCTTTGATGGCATTCGCCTTTTTGGCAACAAGGCAGATAGTGCGTTTGAGCTCTTTAAGGACTCGCGGGCTACGGCCCAGTCCCTGGGTCTTTCCGCCACGCGCCCTCCTCCACCTTCTGCTTTTCGCTCTTTTCGTGGCCACGGAAGGGGCGCCCCGACAGGTTCACTTCAGAGCCACAGGCCTGCGCAGCAACAGTCTGTGCGCGGCCGCGGACGTGGGACCCGCCGAGGCGGGTCAGGGGGCCAGCAGGCGGGTCAGTCCACCTCCACCCCGGCCACCACTGCCTCCAAACCTTCCTAGTCCGGTCTTTCAGGCCCATCAAACGCCAGTGGGCGGCAGGATTCGCCATCACCTCCCCCACTGGCGCACCATCACTTCGGACAGGTGGGTTTTACAAATAGTCCTAAGGGGCTACTCCCTCCCCTTCGGGACTACCCCTCCAGCCATGCCACCCCAGTACCACCGCATGTCGGGGGATCACTTGGCACTTCTTCAACAGGACGTCCCGGCCCTCTTGGCCAAGGGGGCCATCGAGCGCGTTCCTGCGCCAGAAGTAGGACGTGGTTGTTATTCCCACTACTTTCTGGTGCCCAAGAAGGACAAGGGCCTGCGTCCTAACTTGGACCTCAGGGACGTCAATCGCTTCCTCCGGAAGGAGAAGTTCAAGATGTTAACTCTGGCTCGAGTCTTGTCTGCCCTCGACCCTGGAGACTGGATGGTAGCGTTGGACCTGCAGGACGCATATTTCCACATTCCCGTCCTGCCGGCCCACTGGCGTTACCTGCGGTTTACGGTAGGCCACGAGCACTTTCAGTTCACCGTGCTCCCCTTTGGCCTTACCAGCGCCCCGCGGGTGTTCACGAAAGTGATGGCGGTGGTCGCAGCTCATCTGCGCAGATCAGGGGTTCCAGTCTTCCCCTATCTCGACGACTGGCTGTTGAAGGCGAGCTCGCCCCAGGCTGTCGTCTCCCACCTCCAGACTACGGCCGACCTCCTGCATTCGCTGGGGTTCTCCATCAACGTGCCGAAGTCGCACCAGATTCCCTCTCAGAAGCTCCTCTTCATCGGAGCGGTTCTGGATACGACGCACTTTTGGGTCTATCCTCCCGAACGGCGAGTCCAGGATATTCAGGCTACGATTCCGATCTTTCAGCCTCTATCCTGGGTTTTGGTCAGGATGACCCTGAGGCTGCTGGGCCTTATGGCCTCCTGCATCCTGCTGGTCGATCATGCCAGATGGCATATGCGGGCTCTGCAGTGGGACCTGAAGTTCCAATGGGCGCAGCATCAGGGGAACCTGTCCGATTACGTCCAGATCTTGGAGGGCACTGCTCAACATCTGCAGTGGTGGCTCACAAACCGGCATTGGGTCAATGGCAGATCCCTCTCCCTTCCCCAACCGGAGCACACAGTGGTGACGGACGCTTCCCTCCTGGGATGGGGCGGCCACATGGGAGAGGCAGAGATCGGAGGCCTCTGGTCTCCGGCGGAGTCCAGGCTCCATTTCAACCTTCTGGAGCTTCGGGCGATCCGACTTGCACTGAAGGCATTCTTTCCCTCTGTCAAGGGCAGAGTAGTGCAGGTGTTCACAGACAACTCCACCGCCATGTGGTACTGCAACAAACAGGACGGGGTGGGGTCGTGGACCCTATGTCAGGAGGCTCTGCGCCTCTGGACATGGCTGGAACATCAGGGCATTTACCTGGTGGTTCAACACCTGGCAGGTTCACTGAACGCCAGGGCGGACGAACTCAGCCGCAGGTGCATGATGGATCACGAATGGCGTCTTCACTCGGACGTGGCTCAAGGTCTCTTTCAACAGTGGGGAGAGCCTTGGTTAGATCTATTCGCCACCGAAGAGAACGCGCAATGTCAGCAGTTCTGCGCGTTGGAATTTCCAAGGCGGCACTCACTAGGCGACGCTTTTTGTCGCGAGTGGAGTTACGGTCTGTTGTACGCCTTTCCGCCTATACCACTTCTGGTGGATCAGGTGCGACCGGGCCCAAGTCATTCTTGTGGCCCCAAGTCATTCTTGTGGCCCCGGACTGGGCTCGAAGAGTTTGGTATCCCGAGCTACTCAGTATGACCATCGATCCCCCGATCCGACTGCCTGTTCGGGAGGATCTCCTGTCGCAGCAGCAGGGGACGGTCCTCCACCCGAACCTGTCCAGTCTCCACCTCTTTGCGTGGAGATTGAGCGGCGGCAGTTGATTCCTTTCGACTTGCCAGCTGAAGTCTGTGATGTCATTCTGGCAGCCAGGCGTCCCTCCACTAAGTTGGTATACGCTTGTAGGTGGAACAAGTTTGTGGCAAAAGCTGTGGATCCCCTTCCTGCCCCTCTTTCTGAGGTCCTACTGTTCCTTCTTTCTTTGGCCCAGCAGGGCTCTGCTCTGGGCACTATCAAGGGCTACCTTTCTGCTATTTCGGCCTTTCTCAGGCTCCCTGATCAGCCCTCTCTTTTCAAGTCCCCTTTTGTTAACAGATTCCTTAAAGGCATTACCCACCTTTTTCCTCCTGTTCACTTTGTGATGCCACAGTGGGACTTGAACCTGGTTCTCACATACTTAATGTGCGCTCCCTTTGAGCCTCTTCACAACTGTCCTCTTCGTTTATTAACTCTGAAGACTGCTTTCCTGGTTGCCATCACCTCTGCTAGGAGAGTGAGTGAGCTCCAGGCTCTTTCTTGTAAACCTCCTTTTCTTTCCGTCCATCCGGACAAGGTTGTCCTCAGGACACGTCCATCCTTTCTGCCGAAGGTTGTTACTGCCTTTCACATCGGGCAGACCATCACTTTGCCCACCTTCTTTCCGCCTCCGCATCCTTCCAGAGAGGAAGAGAGGCTTCACCGTCTGGACCCAAAACGTGCACTCTCTTTTTACCTGAGTCGCACAACAGTTCCGGGTGGATGACCAGCTCTTTGTTGGCTACGTTGGCGCCAAGAAAGGTCGGGCCGTACACAAGCGGACTATCTCCCGATGGGTCGTCTTGTGTATTAAAGCCTGTTATTCTCTGGCAAAGAAGGAGCCTCCGTTAGGGCTGCACGCCCATTCTACCAGGGCGACGGCTGCCACTACGGCGTTGGGACGTGGTGTCCCCTTACAAGACATCTGTCAGGCAGCTATGTGGGCCTCGCTGCACACTTTTACTAAGCACTATTGCCTGGACAGCCAAGTCCGGAGAGACGGCTTCTTTGGCCGTTCTGTTCTCCGGGACTTTCTGGTGTGATCTTGGTTCGCAGACCCACCACCGGGTTTGGTATTGCTGGGGTATCTATTCTAAGGTAAGGAATCTATCACTAACGTGTTTCTTTCAGATGAACAAGTTACTTACCTTCGGTATCGATATATCTGTAAGAAACATTAGTTAGTGACAGATTCCTTACCACCCCACCCATCCTCCCCGTTCTGCGAACTGATTTCTAGGGTTAAGGTCATACCTTTCAGGGCCCTAGTTTCAATGCACCAGTGGTCAGTATCTTGCATGGCTCTGCGTTCCTGGCGCGGAAAGTCGTGTACAGAACTGACGTCAGCGCGCGAGGGCGGCGTCTAAGGAGCTGCCGCGACGTCATCTCGGCGACCACGACGCCAACGACGGACGCGGAGCCGCAGGACCCCACCTTCCGACGCGCAGGGGTACTGCTGACGAAAACTTTCCGGATCCAGTCTGACGCCTGGGGATATTCTAAGGTAAGGAATCTATCACTAACTAATGTTTCTTACAGATATATTGTTACCGAAGGTAAGTAACTTGTTCTTCAAGCATTAAGCAGTAACTGACTATTGAATGACTTGGGGCATCGCTCTTTTTTTGCTTGTATCACCATCTAATGAGCACTAGAAGTACCCAGACGGTTGGCTAAACTAGAAGCTGTGCTTTCTAGAGGTTGGTTTAAACATAATATGACCAGTGTTGATAAACTGAGAAGAGTGCTGCCACAAACTGCAGTAAATAATAATTTTAAGTAATGTGCTGCATTCCCCTTACTGTTCCCTTTTGCACTAGCTGATAGTGCACATAAATGCCCTGTAAGGAGGTTACAGAACTCCCTTGGGTGGTGTTCTCTAATGCGTCAATTTAAGATGTTTTCTTCCATTTTGTTGAAAGAGATAAAGTTGTTCTCCTTCAGAGGATCTTTATTGATAATCATAAGCACTGAATAGTCCCGCCTACGTGTGGGGGTCCCAGAGCACATCTCCAGAATATATCTTCTTAATTGTACATCTTCGCCTTACTTCAGGAAGGCCATGTTTTAAGATATAACTTGAAAATGTTTGCTGCCTGTAAAAAAGGCTATATTGCAATTTCCTTTAATTTACTTTTAAAAAGGCCAAGCTAATAAAAATAGGACAAATACAAAAAAATCGAATTTGCAAATCTTTTTAATGGGGATGACGGGATGGGGAATGTAGCCACATAGGCTGAAGCTATCCGAGTATGAAAATTGACACTGCGCCTTTTAAGGGCTCGTAGGCCTCCAGTATCCCATCAAGCCCAGCAGTTGGCAGTCACCCCAGTTCTTTTTTCCAGCTCCTGGTACACGATCTTGGAGCACTGAGCTCGGCCTTTTTTGACTTTTTTTTCATAAAAATCTCTACAAATTCGATCTAATCAGCTTCATTTTACATCTTTGGACACCTAGTGTGTATTTCTGTTATTTTCTGTCAGGAACTTTTAGATTTAAAGCCAATAAAATGCACTCTTGATTTGCCAAGTGTCCTGTCTGTGTCAGAAAAAAGGCAAAATCAGATCCCCATGATCTGTTTATACTTTGCCTTCCTGACAGTCACATCCCAGACAAATGTCAACACTGTAATATTTTTTCCAGGCGTACCCTTAAGGACAGGGAGAAGATTTGCCTTCACAGAAGAGAGGAACTGCGAAGACAGCACAAGGCTCTATCTGAAGGTAGGACGTTGCATGAGTGAGGAGAGAGTCAGTCCTCTTCCCAGGCTCTGCCGCCACCTTCTGATGACTTTATAAGAGGGAGATCTGAAAAGAGGAGAAATCCAGAAAAAATACGACATTACTGTTTGACGTCGAGACGAGGTACCATGGCAACTTAATCACCATCGAGGACTGGGTCGACGTTGAGTGAAACCATGACAACAAGGCATCGGAGACATTTGACTGAGAGGTCATTTGACGTTGAGACATGCAGAATCTGTGTTTACCATTTCTAAATATGTTGATTGGGTGAAAAAATATTAAGGCAAGAAGACTTATGTCAACTTTAGATTCCGAATACTCAAGCATATTCTCCATCGCCAGTAGTCCTTACAGATTCTTATGAACACCATACTTCTCAGCAACCTTCACTGTCGTAACATCTACTCACCCCTCGCAACACCTCTACTTTCCTCACATCCTCCTGAAACTACGGTGCCTTTGGGGGCTCACTCTCCCCCAAGGCCTTCTGTAACAACAATGAGATCTAAGTCTACACCACAGAGGTCTAGATCTCATCACAGATCGAGACCACGTTGAAGACGTCGCTCATGACTTTAGAGAGAAGCTCTTCCTCAAGTTATTTATCTAGTGCAAACAAAGGTCCAGTTCCTACTCCATATTGACATCCTTGGACATAAGAAGACTTTCTGCTCCTTTGACTCTCCTCCATCAAGAATCTCACCAACCGATGACATTAACACATGTCAATAAGTATTCATCAGGGGTGCTACAAAACTGATCATTCCATTACCAGCCCCTACAATGATGACATCATCAAGAGCACTCTTGCCTCTAGTTCCAAGCCTATTAGAACCAGCTATGCAACTATTTCTTACATCTGCTGCAAGGAAATGCCTCTTTTTGTATAATCACAGTCGGATTCGGACTGATACTGCTGGTTTTTCGACTCTTGAGAGTGCACTGGGGCCTTCTAACCAGACCCCAGTGCCCTGACCTTAAAATACTTCTATTTGATTAGCTTATGCCCAATTCGCATAAGCTAACTTAGTTGTAAGTCCCTGGTAAATGGTACCCAGGGCTCGTTGATCACCCCAGGGACTGCAGCACTACTTGTGCAACCCTGGGTCTGGCATAGGTAACTGCAGAATGGAAAGGCAGTTTTAAACTGCTCACTCAACTTTGCAATATAGATCAAAGCCCTGTTATCTATCCTATATCGTACCTATCCTGTATCGTATCGTATCCTATCCTATTTCTTATCGTATCCTATCCTATATCGTATCCTATCCTATATCGGATCCTATCCGATATCGTATCCTATCCTATATCGTATTCTATCCTATATCGTATTCTATCCTATATCGTATTCTATCCTATATCGTATTCTATCCTATATCATATTCTATCCTATATCGTATTCTATCCTATATCGTATTCTATCCTATATCGTATCCTATATCTTATCGTATCCTATATCTTATCGTATCCTATATCTTATCGTATCCTATATCGTATCCTATATCGTATCGTATCCTATATCGTATCCTATCCTTTATCCTGTTCCATCAAATATCCTGTCCAATCCAACCCACGCAGGGCCTCCCAGTGCTAAGTTGGTCAGGACCATAGAAGCTCTTGGCAGGTTCACACAAAAGCCAAATCTTTACACATTTTTAAAAAGTTGGCTCGTGAGCAGCCTCCTTCAGAGTAAAAGGCAGTGAATTCCACGGTTTGGAAGCCAAAAAGAAAACCGATCAGTCACTGCTTCTGAAGACTCTGGGGATGACTGCTGAGTGAAATATAGAGGATCTCAGCACTCGTCTTGGATTATAAGGTTGTACCAGATGGTGCAAATGGCTCGAACCCTTTTTATTATATGCTCGACGTGAAATGCATATGGCTTTAAATTTAATTCGTTTTTTGATGAGGAGCCAATGAAACTTGGTCAAAGAGGCTAAAACGGATTGATGTTCGGGTATCCTTAGTAGTAAGCGCGTTGTAGCATTTTGAGCCACCTGCAGTTTAATACAGATTGTGAGAATCCCAGATATAATTTTCTGTAGTGAAGGTGAGAGGTTACTAACCCCTGTACAACCATTATCTGGGTAGATTCTGCTAGTAGTTGTGGAACCTTTCTGATCTATCTCAAAGTGCAGAAACAGCCTGCAGCCAATTTCTTTACCTGCGTCTCTAAATTACAGCTTGTTTTCCAGCCACTTTCCCAAATGTTTAGCAACAGACTTAGGCTGGGGTTGAGGAGCCAAGGTTTCTGGCCAGCAATCTGGAGTACAGCAGTTGAGGTAATTTCCAAGTACCATAACCTTGATTTTGTCCCCATTAAATTTTAGAAAGCATGTGCCCATCCATTTGGCCTTTTCTAATATATGTAAGTCACCATCGAGTACGCCTATCACATGGCCTAAGACAGGGTGCTTTATATTAGAAAGTTGACCATGTACTGTTACATGCTTCAACAGTAAAAATGTGCAATTGACATTTTTACTGTGGAAAAGGCTAATTGCCCCATTGGCGAGTGCAGAGTTAAAAGCTGACAAGCTTTGCTAACTTATGACTAGGACTACAAAAGTTGGTACTGCAAGATATCAAACAACTCGTTACATTAAACCCCAACTTGATGTCAAAATTAATTACACTTGTTGGTGTGCAACTTTTACGAAGTTGCCACTTTGTTGTTAAAAGTCTCCTTTTCCCGTTCACGGTTGCACATGGGGTCTGCCCTGAGTCAGCTTTCTGCCCTCTTGGGGATACGTGTAAATGACTCCCAGCGTAGGAAACAAAAGAAGCCTGCATGGGGTAAAATGTGTTAGCTCTCCTTAGCTGGGAGCCACGCAGGTGTGGAGCCAAAAGGCGAGCTTTAAAGGAGAAGCTGTCTTTGAAGGTCAAATGGCAAACACTTGATAGGGGCTTCTCTATTGTTTAGGTAGACAGGCTGGCACTAGTGAAGTGCAGGGAAGCTATTTGTCAAACCGTTTTTTCAGCGGCGTGTAGCCCCCTTGATAGCCACACCTCTGGGTTGGGTTACTGAGCTCTGCACGTTGGGATAGGGGTTCTGTCATCTTGAGAGTAGGCAGAATAGGGACTCCTGGGATAGCTAGATGCCACACTTCATAGGAAGTAGTCATCAGGAGGGAGAAAACAGAGTAGTCTGTTGGCTACTGACCACAGCCTCCCCGAGGGCATTTTCTGGGCATGAAATTGGCTCTACAGCACCCTGTACTCAGATCTCATTGGACTGGAGAAGAGGACTGCCCGGCTGTACCAATGACCTGACGAAGAGAAACTGAACCAATGTGGACTGCACCTGCTATACCTGGTGGCTAGCAAGGGAAGAGGGACTGCACCTGCTGTATCCTGCTCGTGGAGAAGTCTACTCCTAAATCCAGCTGAAGCAAGGGATTCCAGGGGTCAGTTGGCTGACCTGTTCGCAGCTCAGGGCCACAACAGCTGAAGAAGCCTGCTGAGACAAATTGGTAACCCAGATTCCTGGATCGCTGCTCCTTGCCGCTGTGCAGCCCAGGGGACCAAGACCCGATGCTCAAAACGTGCCCCCAATTCTGCTGGACCTGGGAGAGCTATCGGCGTGAATTTAGGTCGCCCAGAAGGCATTTACTCCAACAGAGGAAATCTGTGTAACTGCTGTACCGGGCAACTGGTAGTCCAGTGGTGACTGGATTTCTACCCAGCTCGAGAGGACTTCAAGGGACATCACCGCCTGGGGCCTGGATTGCCTCAAGAAGCTAGTGGACTAAGGAGTAGGCCCAGGAAGACCCTTGTCGACCGCAGAGCATCTTCAGCATCCTCTATCCCTTGCATCAGGGCCACTCCATAGTGTAGGAAGCTGGCTCTGTATATACTATACCAATGTGAGGTATAGTGTGTACAGAGTCCAGTGGATCCCCAAAGGTAGGCAGAGGCTAAAGTAGATAATACCTTACTCTCGATTTGTGGTAGTGTGGGTGAACAGTAAGGCTTTATCAGAGGGTGGTGTTAAGCATTTATTGTACACACTCAGGCAAGAAATGTCACACACTCAAAGACTGAACGAAGACCAATTTGTTTGTATAAAAATATCATTTAGTTATATTTTATTTTCTAGAACCAAGCCTGGCCTGGTACAGGTAAGTATATAATACTTTGCAGGAATTATGCAGTGAAATACAATTTGAATGCAGTTGGATTGGTTTACAGGTAAGTCATTTGTTTATAAAACAGTTGAATTACTTTTCAGATTACTTTTCAAGTTACTTCACAGATTACCTTTTAAGTTACTTTTTCTACTCAGTGTGATATGCCTAGATATTACACTGGGACATTTCCTGGAGAAAAGGTAAGTAAATCAGTTTTTGTACATTTGCAGTTTCTTAGGTTTTCATACAAATCAACTCCACACTTAGAAGATTTTTCACAGAAAAGCAGTCAATGCAGTGCTATTGAAGAAAACAGTGTTATCTGTTTAAGGGTAAGTACTTAGGTTTTAGGGTTGGTATTCTGGGGTTAGAATCAGGCTTCCCCCAGGGTCGAGGATGCACTCTCAAAGCACCCTCAGTGGCACTAGGCAGCTGGGTGCAGAGTGCTGAGGCCCAATGTTATCCAATGGGGGATAGGGGGACTCTGGTTGGTGGCTGCTCACAAGCAGGCCACAAAGTTGTGGGAGCAAAGCTCCTAGGGTTTAGCTCAGGGCAAAGGGCGGTCCGAGTTAGCACACAAGGTGCACCCACAGCGGTACAAGGGCAGCCGGGTGCAGGGTGCTGTTTTGGCGTCGGGTGCCCTGTTGTTTTCAATGGAAGTTGCCGGTTTTGGATTTTGGCTGCAGGGTTGGTCCTGGAAGACTTCCGGATGGAACCAACAGCTGGGCAGGTAAGTTGGAGGGCTCGGGGATGCAGGTGCACCTCGGGTTCTCTTCTCCAGGGCACAGGGCGGCTGGATTCAGGGGTGTCTTTTGAGTTCAGATTTCACCTCACCGGGCCACTCGCGGTTGGGGGGGGGGGAGTGTCTACGTGCAGAGCCTGCAGGCGACGTCGGGGAGTCCTTGAGGGGTCAACCCACGGTGGACTCGGACTCTGTAGCGCTGGGGGACATCGCTGGGACCTGTGGGCCACTCGGACTCGGGCGTAGGCGTCGGGTGCAGTGGTGGTTCCAGGCATCAGGTTTCTTTTCCTCAGCAGGCTTGGAGTCTTTCTTGGCTGTTTCTTTTGAACAGTGCTGCTGTTCAGAGGAGATCCGGAGTTCTTCTCTACAGTCTCCTCTGCTGGGCGTCTTCTTTCGTCGTCCTCCTCCTTAGGTTGAGGGATTCTCTCTTCTTGGTTCAGGGCTGCTCCCTAAATACTGTATTTAGGGGGTGTTTTAAGGGTCTCAAGGTGAGTAGCCAATGGGCTACTGACCTTAGGGTGACTACACCCTTGGTGTGCTTACCCCACGTGGGGGAGTGGGCACAATCCCTAACCCTGATTGGAGAGTGCCTGCCATCTGCAAGATGGCGGGCACAGAAGAGTGGGCTTCACCTCGCCTCCCCCAACTGAGGGGTGGGGTTGGCAGAGGTGGGCACACCGTCTGGGCTGTTCCAATTTTTCCCGCCTGTCTTCCCGCTGAAAAGGAGGGGAGACAGGAAGGGGGCCTGCTCCTGATAGCAGGAGAGGCTGGGGGGTCGCGTTAGAAAGGCGGCAAGGCCCTTGAAGCTCCCCCTGCCTCTGATAGCTCTTCCTGACCTGGGTGAGGTGTGAACACTTCCTCCCAGGAAAGGCTTTGTTTCTGGGCTCAGGGAGCGAAGGCTCCCTCCCCAAGGGTCTAGAAACAAGTCTTGTGGTGGCAGGCTGCTGTTTACCAGTCAGGGAACCCACCAGAGCCTGGTTGTTTTTCAGGGGGCATCTCTAAGATGCCCTCTGAGTGCATTGTATAATAAAGCCCACACTTACATCAGTGTGGGTTTATTATGCTAAGAAGTTTGATACCAAACTTCCCAGAATTTGGAAAAGCCATTATGTTGCTGTGGAGTTCGTAAAGACAAACTCCCAGATCATATACTCTTTATGGCTTTACTGCACTTACAATGTCTAACAATGGACTTAGACTCTGTAGGGGTACAGTGCTCATGCAACTGTACCCTCACCAGTGGTATGGTGCACCCAGCTGGAGGGGTGTCTTACCTATACCATAGGCAGTGGGTTGCAGGCATGGCACACAGGTGTGTGCGCGCCATGTCGACTCTTCACTTTTCTCTGCACCAAAACACGCAGCCTGCAATGGCAGTGTGTGGGTGTTAATGTACATGACCTGTAAGGGGCGCACAGTATGTGCTGCAGCCCTTAGAGGCCTTCCCGGGTCACAGTGCTCTTGGTACCCATGGTACCTTTTACAAGGGACTGAAATGTGGCCAGATCGGTGCCAATTAGGCGTACAAAGGTACAGTTTTGGGAAAGAACACAGGCCCTGGGAACCTGATTGGCAGGTACGCAGGGCACATCAAGTCAAAGTGCATCAGAAATCTGGCAAAAAGTGGGAGGGGGGGTTACTGCAACAGAAACCTAGCTTCCAACACAGAGAAGTCTATGGCAAGGAGACACTGATGCTGGAACTGAACTTAAGGCTGATTTTCTTGAAGAGGTAACTGTTTCTGTGAACCCTGCTGGTCCCCCTGACTGGTCCCCTGCTGGTGTTGGTTGCCTAAAGTAACTCTAAGTAACCATATTTTAACTTTCCACAGGTTTTCCTGAGCATTTTTCGGTCAAATTCTCTGAATTTGCCAATGCTTGTTCGCTGTTAAGTAGATCTTGTAAATTCTGTATCTCCGGAACCCTCCAATGGATCTTTTTCGTTGTGGTGTCTAAAGATACATAAAATGCAATCTATTGTTTAACATTGGTGTCGGATTTCTTGAGTATCTGGTGTATTTCTTCTTCAATTGTTTTGGTGCTGTTTAAATGCTTTACACTTGTTTCTTTGTGTATTCCTGCCTGCTCAGAGCCACAGCTACCCAGGGTTGAGCTAAAGCTTAATAAACAAAGCCTGACTGGTCCTAAGGGGTTTGGTAGTGTATTACACAATGACGTTACACAGCCACACAAATGTAATACACCCCATTTCCTCGCACCTGCTTGAGCAAAAGCTGCGCCATCCAGGGTACAGAAAAAATACAGACCTCCTGAACAAGACACGTTGGTCCTATGTTTGGGCTACTTAAAGGTTATCTCTTCCGGGTTTCGACACCCACAACGGCCATACTGAGGTGCCGAGGTCGGATGCCACCACGACGCTGCCACACACAGGTATTTATAATCACGGACTTAGCATTTGGACCACAAACCTTTTAGTTCACTGCTGATATTCACAAAAGATTACTCTTATTATTTGCAGCGCATTTTGGGCTACCAAAATACGCCATCTAAAAGGACGTACAGACGCAACACTGAACCGTGTGCGTCGGGTAAGTGTCATAGGTCCGTAATGCACTTGCCGGCATGGTTACATCACCGCAAAATAATACCATAGCTCCCCTCTAATTGTTCCACTCGGTGGCGTCCCCGCGCACATTCACGACCGCTTAATAAAATTGTCTCATTGATGGGAAACACCATACGGTAGCTCCCCCGCCTCCACCTCAAGCAACCAGCCACTTATAGATCGCCATAGTGCACTTCCAATTGCTCCACCCGGTGACGTCCCTGGATTAACCCACCACCGTGTTAATATTGTCTTTCTGATGGGATACACCTAACGATAATTTTCACTCCTCCGCCCGAAATATTTATGCACTTTACTCAGTGCCCCTTATTTAATCGTCACCGAACGTGGATAACCAGAGTCAGTATATCGACGTTGCTTTAGCACCCAGTATAAGCACCTGAGAGAGATTTCTGAAGATGTATAGCCTATAATTTACGCCACTTCACGTATTAACGTGGGTACTCACCCCTTAGGGGTGCGTGCATCTGCCTGTAGATTATGGTCTAATCTTACTATTATCCCGAATTTAATTCACAGAAACATTTAGGACAGATGCATCTACTCTTCTTGGAATCTCCCAGCCATATTGAGGCTGGGACGGAATTATAACCAGCCAGAAGGTATGTCCCTTACCTAATGTATGGCACTATTGGCTTTCTTTCTTTAAGATATATACAGGATACTTGTACAGGACCTTATATATCCTTTACATATATTCTAGGCTCAAAAGATTTTCCTGTATACATAAAGGTAGGCCTGGGCCTACACCCAGTATTCACGCCCTACAAGACCACACCATTAACATAATTTCTATGCACACGTGTCCTTTCTGTCTTTAAACAATCTTTTATGTCCCCCCCACCACATCCACAAAAACTTTTTCCACTCCGTCCATTTTTCTTTCTGATGTAAATGTTGATTTGCTCCCCACGTCAGACATTATCAAACATCATGGATCTATGCACTAGACATTGTAAGGCTTTGTTACACAAATAGGCACTTATGCGGAGAACTTATTGGTTCACATATATAGATCTGTTTCTGATGTTTATTGATATTAACGTGCACAGTTGGGACCACCTTTACATCACATATTAAGAATGCATCAATTATGCCCATGTGTATGGGCTTATACTTTGTTTTTTATGCATGTTTTCCAGCCCTGAGGAAGTCGCGGGTCTCTTGTCCCGATAGACGAATAACGTGTTGGCTGATGCGACAACAAGAGAACATTAAATCTACCTATATATGCCGTGCTTGTTTCCTTGCTATAAGTTATCAACTTAAAACACTGTTTGTATGTGTGCCAGGGCTTGATATGAATTGTTGTACAGATCCTTGGATCTGAATCGTGGGGTGTTGGGTGATTACCCCCTCCCTGGGCACCATATACCATAGAATGGTAGCAAAATATACACCGGTAAGAGTGAGCGCCATTACCACCCAGGGCACAATCATCCCAATCAGTACTCTCACGTTAGTCCTACGTTCAGCTCCTCCTACTGATTCTTTGGTGGTCTTGGCTGCAGAGAAAGTCCACGCTCCTAATCCTTCTTCATAGTCCCACCAGACAAGGTCATGTTGCTGTGGTGCATAAAGTATGTGATACTATAGCTACAAATATGAAATCTGCAAGTGCGACTGCCATGCTAGGCCGATATGACCCTTCTTTATGGGACTCCCTCCAGCAATTTGTGGACTATCTGCCAAGAGTTTGCAGAGAAGATTTTATTGAAATCCTGAATTAGGGCATGATTTTGTCTAACCAAGTGATCAGTACTGCTGCTGACTCATCTTTATTAGCGGCACATGGTTATTGCTACGGATTAGCCTTAGGAAGACACCCTTAGCTTCGATTGACAGCTTTCAAACCGGAATCTCAGCAGAGAATTATCAATCTACTTTTCTCTTGTACAACTTTATTTGGGATTCTTACAGACGTAGAGATGGCTCTGATGAAAGCCGAGATGGAGACTCTAAAAGTCTGGAGAAACGTAATGAGCAGAAGAAACATTCTTTCCAACCTTATGAGCTGTTATCCTCTGCGCTTTCAACCCCCTCAGTGGCCCCAAGGTCACCAACAGTAGCTTCAAAGGCCTTTCCAACATTTTCAGACCCATCCTAGATCTAAAATTTCTGAAATGTTGATCTCTAATAAAAGCCTCTCATCCAATGACGAGACATGTGTCTTCTCTACTGGGGTCAATGGTGTCCTTCATCTTTCTGACCCCGAACGCCCATCTTCACATGAGACCAGTGGAGCCAATATTCGGACAGTTGGAAGATAACATCACACTTTCCCTCATTGCGAAGCAATCTCTCAAATGGTGGTGTCAGTCAAACAATTCTCCTCTTCGGAACGGCCTTCCATCAGGAGGTCCCATCACAGACAGTGACCGACGCCTCCCTTTTAGGTTTTGGTGCACACATGAATCACCTTCAGATATAGAGAATAAGGTCCACAAAAGAAATGATATGCCACATCAACATACTGGAACTAAGAGCTGTTCACTTGGCTCTGAAGTCTTTCCAAGCTTCTTTCAAGATACTCACTCCTTGTTCAGACAGGCAACATAAAAACTATGTACTAGATAGATGGATAGATATCTTTATTTGATTTCATTATTAAAACCATAAAAGCACATCAATTTACTGTACATTTAGTCGATACATTCCAAACAGGTAGTGGGGAGGGGAAGGAAAGGAAGCAAATTTCACATCCAATGCGCCTAAGAAAATATACTATTAATTGTGTGATGTCTAACACCTTTTCCGTGTCCATCGGTTATGACAACATTCCCCTCTGGCTGTTTCATTTTTGTAGTGACTACAGATCTTGCTATAGTTTTCTGTTCGCTAATGTACAAACGCTATTATTTAATAAAGTGCCTAGTGCTTGTACATTTAAGACATCTATGAACAAGTCATAATAAAATTGGCACATATACAATCAAATCAAATTAATCTTGCCGTCACAAGTACATAAAAAATATCAAGTTGACCATAAAAATAGCAGCATAATTGGTTAGAACATCAAGTACTAAAATCATATCATGAACTTTTGTGCGCAAATGCGTTAACACGAATATTTTCTCTTTTCTTTTTATTTAAAACGGAATAATGGGAGCCTACTAGATTTCACAGTACCTTTCCGTTACAATCCCTTGGATGTTACTCATCCATGCACAAGATTAGTCTTCCCTACAGTTGGAATACTCATTACCCTGGCTGTGCTTGTTTGATGTTCTTTATTGCTCTACAACATGTTATCCACGCATGGAGCAAGTATCTGGACAGGCCAAAGACTAAATATTCTGTGCTATCGCTTTTCAAGATTCTGACAATCTCTATTAGACGATTAGGTACTAGAATTCGACAGATTAGAATTAGCCAAGTCCTTCTTGTTTGTTTGTACATGGGACAAAAAAACAAGAAGTGTACTTCTGATTCAAGAACACCTTTACACTCTGGTCAACTGGGTGAGATGTCGACACCCTTACACCTACTAACAAAACTGTTAACTGGAAGGATACCATACCTACATTTTAAATGAAGGGATCTTGCAAGTGGTGGCTCTATTCGGTTCAAGAAGTCTTCTTGCTGCATTTTATCTTTAATGTTAAGGAATGAGATTGTTAATGCCCCTGCTTTATTCCCATTTAACCAGCTATCCTCTACTTGGCTCCAATATTTCTTTTTGAGGAGATTTACCGAGTTTTAAAAAAAATGTTTCCGGAGGATAGCCATAGGTCGCTCATGCCAAGTTTGCCCAGCCATTGCTTAATGTGGTTGAGCCATTGGACACTACCTTTGGTGTCCAGCAATAATATTTCTTGTAATGATTCTTTCATTGGCAGTGGTGACTCATTTACCCATATGCGCATCCAAAAGGTTAGAGGCCTTAGGGCAATTGCATGGGCGACACTCCTCATGCCCAGATTGAAACGCATTGGTGTTAGTGGGGCATTTCAGGGAAGCTCCCGCACAGATCTGATGAAATTATTTTCTGTTTCTTTCAATGGTGGTTGCATTAGTGTGTCCCCAAAGTTCCGCACCATAGAGTGCGACCCCTAGTCCCTTTGCTTGATATACTTGTATTGCGGGGTCAATGGTCTGTAGATTGACTTCCTTAATTTTTTTAATTAAAGCCATCCCCACATGCTGCAATGACAACTGGCTTTTCAGTTTCACCTCTTCTAATATGGTTAAGCCCAGTTTTATGTTGCGGTTAAGACTTGTGACGAATGCAAACCATGAATTTAGTTTTTTGGGTATTAATTTCTAGTCCATGGTCTATGCATGCCCTCCCAAACTTGTCCACTAGGTTTTGGAGCCCCATCAGTGTTCGTGAGATGAGCAAAGTGTCATCTGCAAGAGTAATGCTGGCACCTCTTGGCCTGCAAGCTTGGGGTGGGGTCACCCCTACAACCTATTAGTGTAGAGATCAATCCGTTTATGTAAAGCGTAAAGAGGGTTGGCGTGAGGACGCACCCTTGCCTCACTCCATGGCTCACTCCAATCCGATTTGTTAGCCCACCTTCCTTCCCTCATCTGATTTGAGCATAGTTGTTTGTATGTAATCTCATAATGATTTGTTGGGATCCCTAGTTTGTTTAAGGCTGTCCAAAGTTTCCCCCGTGGCACTAAATCGAAGGCAGCACGGAGATCTACAAATACCACATATAAGGCGCCCTTCCCAATTGTCACATATTTCCATAAAATCAAAAGGAAGCGAAGCAACTGATTTACAGTGCTTGTCTTCCCTCTGAATCCTGCCTGCAGTGGTGATAGTAAATCCCCTTCCCTTATCCAATCATTTATTCTCCCCAGCAGTTGGCAGCAGAATATTTTTTGAGCAATATCAATAAGGCTTATGGGCCTATAATTTGCCCGGTCACTTTTGTCTCCCTTTTTAGGTCTCGCCTAGCGATGCAGCGCAAAGCGCTGCTCGCTATGCGAGATCTATTGTTGTCGACTTGGGTCGGAAGGGGGACAGGACATGTGCACGCGTAGGGCACGGCCTGGACAGGAGATGTGCACGCGTATGGTGCGAGCAGGAGTTGTAATAACGCCGCAAGCCGTACGCGCGCACATCAACTGTCTGTGCCGAAGCTTAACAGACAGGAGATGTGATGTGCACGCGTACGGCACGCGGCGTTATGACGACTCCTGCTCGCACCATACGCGTGCATATCTCCTGTCCAGGCGCGGGGCGCTTGCATGCATTATCAGCCGGTATTTAACCACCTGCAGGCTCCCGCTCAACCCCACTCACCGGCTGTTGTGGGGACTCTGCGCTGCTCCTCGGCTGGTCTCCTCGGTGGCAGGGGGGGACACGCCTCTTCACCCGGTCACTCTTTGTGGCGCATCAACACGCGGGGCTCCGTCTTGCTCACGGGAGCCCCGCCTGAAATCCTGCTCCGACCGCATCATACGGCATTCACGAAGACGGGGTGGGCTCCCGCCGGACTTCCTCTACTGCTTGTTGTGGGTTTTGCGTCCGAAGGGGGGCAGGAGATGTGCACGCGCCCGGACAGGCGATGTGCACTTGTACGGCTCGCGGCGTTTTCAGGACAATGCGCGCATGCGCGCTTTCACTTTCCCTCCCTCTCTCCCGTGATCTCCTCCCCGTCACAAAGTCACTGCTTGTGTGAGGCACCGACTCCCCAATGTATCCTTCAAAATACAGCCTCAAACGGGCCTCCAAGAGCAACTGAACGCATTGGATGGCTGTATATAAAGAAATGCCTTTGCTAAATGAAATAAATATAACTGCGACGATAGCTTCTATTTTGAAAGGTAGGCTGGTTAAAGTGCAGTTAATGTTCTGACTTGGTTCCTACTTTACTTGCCTTTAATAAATTACTCGGGTATACATTTTTCACTCACTATCTATAATTTGTTATCAGCAGATACGTGTATAACTTTTTATTTATTTAACATTGTTTACTTATTGTGGATTTAAAACGAACTACTTCTACTTTCCCATAAAAGTTCAACTCTGGAGAAAAGACGAAAGTGCGTTCACTAAATTGGTGTATATTCATTCCTGATGATGTGCGCTCTGTTCCTGTAGTGGTGCCAAGGAGACAAAGCGCCACTTCTGCCGCCCCCCCCACCGTCTGCCTGCCTTGCTGTGCAGGTCCGAAGCGCTTCTCTCTATGATGGCTCAGGAGCCTCAGCAACACAACAACCCCCACTAAGGAAGGGTCACATCCGTACAGGAGCCTCCGCCAGGCTGAGACGGCAGATGTACCGGGGCAAGGCGGCGGGAGGAAGCGGCTGGGAGGCGCACATTCCCAAAGTTTGAAGACCCTCCAGCAGAGCGCTGTTTCCACTTTTATCCCACACAGTCCCGCACCCACACACACATCTTCTCCGAGTGACGGTCACTGTACAGGTCTCCCTCTGCCATCCTCCGGGTGGCTCAGTGCCTGACTACACGTTCTCACCTGGCCCCAGGTCCTATGCTCCCCCAGTCACTCTCAGCATTTCTGTCCCCCTCGAGTCCCAACTCTGTCACTTTTCTCCCTCATTTACCCTTTTCTGACCTGTTTTCTCTAAACTCCCCCCTTTGCTGAACTATTTCCTCCTTCCGTCCCTTCTTTTTCGCCCTGGCCTCCTGTCCCACAGGGTGGAAACAAGAGCCAGTGGGGAAGCAGAGCGTAGTGTTGTATTATAGTATTTGTATAAGGGTTTTAAGTGGGATGAAAAAAATGCAGGGTCTCTCAAAGGGGCGTGGCCAATGTAATTAAGGGCGTGGCTTACAAACACGTCCGCTAAGAATATGTGCTTAGCATAGTGTGCCGCCCAAATTGTATTTTGCTGTTTGTCATTGCATCCAGATATATGATACAACAAGTAACATCATACCTACAAGTCAGGACTATTGGCTTTGTCAATGGTTGTTAGTGGCGTCTCAGCTGGCACCACGGAGGCACTCATCTCGCCGCCAGTGGCACACACTGATTGGAGGAGAGATTATATTTGCACAAACCCAGACTGTAAATACCCTTTGTTGTTAAACACTGCGGAGGCTCACGAGATAATGACGCCGCGCCTTACCAGGGCCCACGGAAAGAGCGCGGGGAGTGGCCCTCATTATCCCCCAGATTCTAATTAGCCCCATGAATAGGAGGGGGGGGGGGGGTGGAGAAGGGTGCTGGGTGACGCCGGCACCCTCATCCAGCCTCTTCGTAGGAGCGGGCAGAAAACACCTTCCAGCTCAGGGTTCACAAAGGAATCGTTGCCATGCCTCAGAGAGCCCGTGATCTTCTTCAATAATTCAGTGTCGCTAATAAAGGGCGATGATAAGTACCGATGTGACTCATGTGGAGAGGCTGGGTGCTGGAGGGATTCGAGGCAGATATGTCCATCACTTGAAGCAGCACATGTACAGAAGTCAGCTTTTTGCATTAGAAAGGTATAATTCTTTTTGACATTTCTTCAATTGTATTCGGAATTTAATTCATGTAAATCGTTTTTTCACCCAGTGTTCTTTTTATGTATTTTTAGAGTGTTTATAAGGACGGAAAGCAATGGATATAGTAATTAACAAGGTGCGTCACAGGCAGAAGCACACACCTGCCTCCACCTGTGCAGAATTGCCCGTCACCTCACCCTGTTCTTTTATACGCATCATTTTAAGACTGAATTAGAGGAATTTTTCTCCCTTGCAAAAAAAAAAAACCCTTCAAGAACGTTAAAAGGACTTTCTAGCTCAATGAAGCATATTAGGCGTACACTGGTTCATGGTAGTGTGACATTTGCACAACAGAATTTGCATTGGTTTGTTGGGTGGACACCAGGGCTTTAAGTGGAATGAAAAACCTGGGGCAATAGGTCTGGCATTTACAAGAGTTCGAGCTATTGGCATTGTAAATGACAATGCCTTTTATTTATGTGTTAATTATCAAAACCGATAAATAAAAGGCATTGCCATTTACAATGCCAATAGCTTAAACTCTCGCAAATGCGAGACCTATTGCATTGCAAATGCTTGTTGTAGATGGGAACGACCTCGGCACCTAGCCAGGAGTCTGGTATTTCTGCCCCTTTTAGTACGGCATTATATGTGTAGTTAAGAATGACACTCCATATTTGGGGTTCTGATAGATGGAGATCTCCTGGGATTCTATCTAGACCTGGAGCTTTCCCCCTCTGTGTGGTTGTGATTGCTTCTAATGTTTCGTCTATGGTGAAGGATAAGCAATCATTCTCTGCTCCCAAATTGAGGGGCTCTGTGGGTGTTACACCATTTTCCACTGGCCCTACATATAAGTTAGAGAAGTGATCTTCCCAGGTCTGAGGGAGAATGTGAAAATTTTCTTCCACCACTAGGCGTCTTGTCCCTTTCGCAATTAAATGCCAGAATTCTTTGCTGTTTTTAGTGTGTGCTGCCATAGCCCTATGTGCCAATCCCTATGTGCCTCATTTTATGCGTTTTTATAGGCCTTCCTTTTCATGGCTTTGAGGTCTCCCTGACCAGACTTAATTGCTCCCATCAATGCTTGGCGTGCTAGTTTATAATTTTCATTGAACCACTCATTTGTTTTATTCCTGATCTTCCACTATAAACTTTATGGAAGAATGTGTTTATATTACTAACTAGGGTATTGAATGCATCTACCTTGGCTTGCTCCTTCACATTATCAGTGTCTAAAGTCTTCAAGGAGTCACTGACTATGGTGTAGATTTGTGTCAGGGTCGCTGCACTGTTCTCTATTTGTGGCCATTTAATCCTCTTCCTGTTGTTACTAGCGATAATACAGTTGGAAGATTTAGGTTCCATTGGTCGTTGGGGTGCACAAGATGCTTCGTTTAGTTCCAAAGAAAGAGCAATCTGAAAGAGACAATTAGTTATAGATTCCTTACCTTGTGAATTACCCCCAGGCGTCAAACTGGATCCGCGAAAGGTGGCGTCGGTCGGCTCCGCGTTCGTCGTTGATGTCGGGGTCGCCGGGATGACGTCGCGGTAGCTACTTAGACGCCACCCTCGCCCGCTGACGTCAGTTCTTTCTTTTTCCGCCCCAGCCAGCGCAGATCCAGAGAGAGCGGTACCTCCAGTCACTTTTTGACTGACTTCTTTGAGCAACTTTTGTCGACACCGTTTGAGTCCTCGACTCCTGGTGCGTGTAGGGATGCCCGGTTTCAAGGCTTGCGGTTCCTGCCGACGGTTGATGTCGGTGACGGATCCGCACCACGTGTGCCTGTTTTGCCTGGAACTCGACCACGACTCCAAGTCGTGTTCCGACTGTCAGACCATGAATCCGAAGTCTTTGCGGGAGCGGTCCCGAAAGCTTCTCGAGGCCCGGCAGTCCAATCCGCGCCGTTCGAGGTCCCGGTCGCGTGGGAGGTCGAGGGACCAGTTGCGGAGCCACCACCACCAGTCCTCTTCCAAGTCTTCGCACTCCTCAGGTAAGTCGAAGCACAAGAAGAAGTCGAAGAAGCATCGTCGCTCTTCGACTTC
Source organism: Calotriton arnoldi (assembly GCA_963921515.1). Classification (NCBI taxonomy): domain Eukaryota; kingdom Metazoa; phylum Chordata; class Amphibia; order Caudata; family Salamandridae; genus Calotriton; species Calotriton arnoldi. The sequence goes on along the minus strand of CAWUFW010001967.1, from coordinate 220,326 downwards.
TCCCCATCTGTAGGCCGACAAGACGAGGGATGCGGGTGGTGCCCCTCCCGCGGCTCCGCGTGCGGAGCCCGATGGGTCGACTCAGAGTTTCCCTCCCTTCCCGGGACCTGGAGCGACCCCTGCCCAGCTTCGGAGTTTTTATGAAGCGACGCATGCCATCTTTGGGCAGCCCGACTCCACCGGCGTGCCTTCGGGCCCCGCGGACTCGGTTGGGGGCCCTGGGTCTTCGAAGCCGGCGGCTTTGGCCCCGGCACCGCAGGGTCCCCTTGGATCCAGGCCTGGATCCGGATCGGCGCCGGTCGACCTGATAACGCCTCCCCCGGCGCTGATTCCAACGGCACCACATCCACAGCTGACGCCGGTTGTGTCCCTAGCCGGCGTCGACCCCGGCCTCCACCCCGACGTGGACACGGAGCCAGACTGGCGCCGACGGGTACCTTTGTGCCCCTGTTCCACCCTGGTTCTTTTAGGCTAGATTGGCAACCCGAGGAGGACTGGGAGGGGTCTGGAGACCCTTTAACTGACCAGTTGGAATATGATCCGGACTGGCGAGAGGAGTTGGGGGGGATGCCAGTGGTCTGGATACTTCCCCAGCCCTTGGTATGTTGTCTCCTCCTACTGTGGCTACGGAGGAGGGAGCTTCTTACGCAGTGGTGTTGAGTAGGGCGGCCGTGGCTCTCAACCTCGAGCTACCTACGGTGGCGGTCAGGACTAACCTCCTGACAGAGGTGCTTCAACCGGCAGTGAGCTCTTCGGAACCCCTGCTGCTGTTCAATGAAGCCCTCACTGACATCCTTTTGGGCACCTGGTCCAGGCCCAACACAGGGGCTCCTGTGGACAGTATGATCGCTCGACGCCACCGCCTGGCTCCAGGCGACCCCTCTTTCCTCTCCCAACACCCCTGAGAGCTTGGTGGTCCAAGCCTCCACATCCAAAGGCGCATTCCCTAACGCACCACCTGATAGGGAATCCAAAAATATGGACCACCTTGGGAAGATGTTTTCTCCCTTCAGCTTGGGACTGCGGTCGGTAAACACTGCATGTCTGTTGGGCCGTTACACTTACTTCGTGTGGGATATGGTGGCGCAAGTGCTGCCCCAGTGCCCGGAGGAGGCCCGGGCCTTACTCTCCCGTGCAGTTGCCGAGGGGAGAGACTCAGCCAAGTTTACCATTCGCTGTGGACTGGACACCGCCGACTCGCTAAGCAGGATGATTTCAACGTCGGTAGCCCTTTGACGCTACGCCTGGCTGAGGTTGACTGGTTTTTCAGGGGATGTCCAAGCTACCCTTATGGACATGCCCTTTGATGGCTGTCGCCTGTTCGGCGACAAGGCAGACAACGCGCTAGAGCGCTTAAAGGACTCTCGGGCTACGGCCAAGTCCTTGGGCCTCTCCACCACCCGCCCAGCGCAGTCTGCATTTCGCCCCTTTCGTGGCTACGGAAGGGGTGCCCCGCCACGTTCCGCCCAGAGCCACAGGCCGGCGCAAGCTGTTTAGCCCCTGCGCGGCCGGGGACGTGGGGCCCACTGCCGTGGGTCTGGAGCCCCAGTGAGCGGGCCAGTCCACCACCGCCCCCTCTGCAGCAGCCTCCAAACCCTCCTATTTCAACCTTTCAGGGCCAACAATCGCAAGTGGGCGGCAGGATTCGCCATCACCTCCCCCACTGGCGCACCATCACGTCGGACAGGTGGGTTTTGCAGATAGTCCGAAGGGGCTACTCCCTCCCCTTCGAGACTACCCGTCCATCCATGCCACCTCAGCACCAGCGTATGTCGGAGGATCATCTGGCCCTTCTCCAACAGGAAGGTTCGGCACTCTTGGCCAAGGGAGCCATCGAGCGAGTTCCTGCCCCAGAAGTAGGTCGTGGTTGCTATTCCCACTACTTTCAGGTGCCCAAGAAGGACAAAGGCCTGCGTCCTATCTTGGATCTAAGGAACGTCAACTGCTTCCTCCGGAAGGAGAAGTTCAAAATGTTGACGCTCGCTCAGGTCCTGTCTGCCCTCGACCCTGGAGACTGGATGGTAGCGTTGGACTTGCAGGACGCTTATTTTCACATCCCCGTCCTGCCGGCCCACCGGCATTACCTGCGGTTCACGGTGGGCCACGAGCACTTTCAGTTTACCGTGCTCCCCTTTGGCCTTACCAGCGCCCCTCGGGTGTTCACAAAAGTGATGGCGGTGGTCGCAGCTCATCTGCGCAGATCAGGGGTTCCAGTCTTCCCCTATCTCGACGACTGGCTGTTGAAGGCGGGCTCGCCCCAGGCTGTCGTCTCCCAACTCCAGACTACGGCCGACCTCCTGCATTTGCTGGGGTTCACCGTCAACGTGCCAAAGTCATACCTGACTACTCCCTCTCAGAAGCTCCTTTTCATCGGAGCGGTTCTGGACACGACGCAGTTTCGTGTTTATCCTCCTGAGCAGCGAGTCCGGGATATTCGGGCTATGATTCCGATCTTTCAGCCTTTATCCCGGGTTTCCGTCAGAATGACACTGAGGCTGCTGGGCCTCATGGCCTCCTGCATCCTGCTGGTCGATCATGCCAGGTGGCATATGTGGGCTCTGCAGTGGGACCTGAAGTTCCAGTGGGCACAGCATCAGGGGAATCTGTCCGATTGCGTACAGATCTCGGAGGGCACTGCACGTCAATTGCAGTGGTGGCTAACGAACCAGGATTGGTTCAACGACAGATCCCTCTCCCTTCCCCAACCAGAGTTCACAGTGGTGACAGATGCATCACTGCTGGGATGGGGCGGCCACATGGGAGAGTCGGAGATCAGAGGCCTCTGGTCTCCGGCGGAGTCCGGGCTCCACATCAACGTTCTGGAGCTTCGGGTGATCCGTCTTGCACTAGAAGCATTCCTTCCCTCTGTCCAGGGAAGAGTGGTGCAGGTGTTCACGGACACCACCGCCATGTGGTACTGCAACAAACAGGGCGGGTGGGGTCGTGGACCCTATGTCAAGAGGCTCTCCGTCTCTGGACATGGCTGGAACATCAGGGCATATCCCTGATGGTTCAACACCTAGCAGGTTCACTGAACGCCAGGGCGGACGAACTCAGCCGCAGGTGCATGATGGATCACGAATGTCGTCTTCACTCGGAGGTGGCGCACGGTCTCTTTCAACAGTGGGGAGAGCCTTGGTTAGATCTATTCGTCACCGAAGAGGAAGCGCAATGTCAGCAATTCTGCGCATTGGAATTTCCAAGGCGGCACTCGCTAGGCAACGCTTTTCGCCACGAGTGGAGTTGCGGTCTTCTATATGCCTTTCTGCCTATACCACTTCTGCCGAGAGTGCTGAAGAAGATCAAGCGCGACCGGGCCCAAGTCTTTCTTGTGGCTCCGGATTGGGCACGTAGAGTCTGGTATCCCGAGCTGTTACACATGGCCATTGATCCTCCGATCAGACTGCCTCTTCGGGAGGATCTTCTGTCGCAGCAGCAGGGGACGGTCCTCTACCCAAACCTGTCCAGCCTCCACCTCCTTGCGAGGAGATTGAGCGGCAACAGTTGACAGCCTTCGACCTTCCTCCCGAAGTCTGTGATGTTATCTTGGCAGCCAGGCGTCCCTCCACTAAGACGGTATACGCCTGCAGATGGAACAAATTTGTGGCATGGTGCACAGCAAAGGCTGTGGATCCCCTTTCTGCCCCTCTCTCTGAGGTTCTCCTGTTCCTCCTTTCTTTGGCCCAGCAGGGCTCTGCTCTGGGCACACTTAAGGGCTATCTCTCAGCCATTTCAGCCTTTCTTAGGCTTCCTGATCAGCCTTCTCTTTTCAAGTCCCTTGTTGTAAATCGCTTTCTTAAGGGCATTACTCATCCTTTTCCTCCTGTTCCCTTCGTAATGCCTCAGTGGGACTTGAACTTGGTTCTTACCTACCTTATGTGCGCTCCCTTTGAGCCGCTTCATAACTGTCCTCTCAGACTTCTTACTGTAAAGACTGCTTTTCTGGTTGCCATCACCTCTGCTCGCAGGGTGAGTGAGCTGCTAACCCTTTCTTCAAAACCTCCTTTTCTGGCTGTTCATCCGGACAAGGTCGTCCTCAGAACCAGGCCTTCCTTTCTTCCCAAAGTGGTTACTACTTTCCACATTGATCAAACCATCACTTTGCCCACCTTCTTTCCGCCTCCGCATCCTTTTAAGGAGGAAGAGAGACTCCACCGTCTGGATCCAAAACGTGCGCTTTCATTTTATTTGGATCGCACCAAGCAATTCCAGATGGATGACCAGCTCTTTGGTGGCTACGTGGGCGCCAAGAAAGGTCGGGCTGTGCACAAACGGACCATCTCTAGGTGGGTCGTTTTGTGCATTAAAGCTTGCAACTCTTTGGCAAAGAAGGAGCCTCCAGTGGGATTGCGCGCCCATTCCACCAGGGCGACGGCAGCTACCACTGCTTTGGGACGGGGAGTCCCCCTCAATGACATCTGTCAGGCAGCTATGTGGGCATCTCTGCACACGTTCACAAAATTCTACAGCCTGGACAGCAGAGTCTGGAGAGACTGCTTCTTTGGCCGTTCTGTTCTCCAGGACTTTCTGGTGTGAACTTGGTTCGCAGACCCACCTCCGGGGTTGGTATTGCTGGGGTATCTATTCACAAGGTAAGGAATCTATAACTAATTGTCTCTTTCAGATGAACAAGTTACTTACCCTCGGTAAGAGACATAGATTAATTATAGATTCCTTACCGCCCCACCCATCCTTCCCGTTCTGCGAACTGACTTCTAGGGTCAGGGAATCCTTTTCAGGGCCCTAGTTTTGTGCACCAGTGGTCAGTGTCTTGCATGGCTCTGCGCTTCTGGCGTGGAATGTAGTGTAAAAGAACTGACGTCAGCGCTCTAGGGCGGCGTCTAAGTAGATAACGCGACGTCATCCAGGCGACCACAACGCCAACGACGTACGCAGACCCGACCAACGCCACCTTTTGACATGCAGGGGTACTGCTGACACAAAATTCTCTGGATCCAGTCTGACTCCTGGGGGTAATTCACAAGGTAAGGAATCTATAACTAATCTGTCTCTTACAGATATATCGTTACCGAAGGTAAGTAACTTGTTCTGATAGTCACTATCATGTCTTTCTATCACCCACATGTCCGCTAAACTTGACCATAATTGGACATAAATCAAGAAGTAATCTATTCTATTTTTACTGTTTGCCCTCTTGTATGTATGATGTAGTTTGAGATCGGAGGCGGAACGACCATTCGCAGCCAACAACCCATGTTTGTAGGGGAAGGATGCTACTTGGAGAGCTGCTTTCACGTTCTTAACTGTTTTTCCGTCACTCAACAATGGAATACCTAGGTTCGAGGCATATGAGCTGTAGATCATATGCTTTTGCATAGATCGCCATCTAGTGTTGGGTCCGGATGTTTGCACTTTGTTTTTCTTCGAAGAAGTCTTTCCAGTCACGAGGTAGGTGACTCCTCCCTTAGGTGATAGTGCGCATGGGCATCGACTCCATTGTCGGATTGTTTTTTTTCCGCCATCTGGTTCGGATGTGAATTGCTGCGCTCCGGTTCGGCACCTTTCTTCGGGCCCCCTTCGATGCGCAATCCACTACCCTCGACGGTATTGTTAATCGACCGTGTTTCCCTTTCTACCGCGTATCGTTTACTCTCGAAAACCTTCGATCGGAACATTCGTGGAAGGCTGTTGGACATACCCGCGCCGGGATCGGTCGCAGCTGATGGAACGGACTCCATTCAAGTTATGTCCAAGGAGTCACGCTAAGTTTCCGCGCACCGATTTGCGCGAAGTGTGCAACCTTTGCCTATCCCTGGAACACGACGAGAAAGACTGCGACGCGTGCCAGTCGTTACGGTCGAAGAAAACCCTCGGTGATCGTCGGGCTCAACGTCACGAAATGTACCAACAAAGCGCCCTGCGCCGGACCTCCTCACAGAAGAGTCTGACCAAGACGAATCGCAAGCGCAGGAAGTCGAGATGGAGGAGGAGCACGTCTCCGTATCCGACGTTGACTCCGATGCCGAAGACCTGACCCCGGCACAACGGACCGTGAGTAAAGAGCCTTCGTTCCCCTATCATCTCCTTTACAAGAAAAGGGCTCCGGTCCCTCCTCTGCCTCCGGGTCAAGGTCAGCACCGAGAAAAAGTTTCGAGCACCCCGCCTGCGGGCTCGTCGCCGAAGCACAAACAACAGCCTTTTGGTTCGGGCTCGACCTGTCCCCACGGCGGTGCTGACCCGAAACGTTCGGCGTCGAAATCGAAACACCTTCTGGTCTCCGTTCCGCCGTTGCGGAAAGCTAAATCTTCGGAGCCGAAAACTTCGGAACCAAAACTCTCTACGCCTAGACCGACGTCTAAAGAAGGTACAGAGACAAAACGGTCTCTGACCGAAAATCCATCGGATCCCAAACAAAAAGAAATCGCAATCCACCTGGAAACTGGACACATTCATGCCAAACTTCCGGAAAAGAGGAAAATGGACTTACCAGAGGACTACCACATTCCTTTGAAAAAGAAAAATGTGGCTATTGACTCTTCTTCTCTTTACATTTCTGAAGACCCTCTTCTTTCACCTGCACATTCCCCTACACCACCATCACCTGACCCACAAGATACAGGAGATGATGATGATTTAGATGCCAATGCACCACAAGATGTCCCACAGAATCCTGATGCATGGGATCATTATAATGTCCCTCAATTTGATAATGACCCAGATTTGTATCCATCTAGACCTTCCCCTCCAGATGATAATATTGGGTACATTGAGCTCATTAATAGGGCTGCACAATACCATGGGGTAGAGCATGCTTGGTTAAGGATTTCTGGGTTCAAACCTGAGGTGCAAGCCTCTATCCTTAATCAACCTTTTGCTGCGCAACATCTCTCTGGCCCAGCTGTTGATGCATCTTTGGAAAAAATGAAAAAAGACACAGAGGTTGCTAAGTCCAAGGGGGCCTTGCAAGCACCTTCCAACAGAGGTTCCTTTCGTCGCTCATACTACAGGGGCGGCTCCAAAAACATTTCTACGGACAATGCCTCCTCCTCTTACAAGGGCAACATTCAGTCGGCCTCTTCAAGAGGTTATTTTCGAGGAGGATATAGAGGAAATAACGGCAGGGGAAGAGGCAGAGGTAATTCTACACGCACCTCCCCCGCCAACAACAACAAACAATGACTTATTTCCCATACCCCCGATCATTCCACTCCTGTCGGGGGATGTCTCTCACAATTTCTACCCATACGGAATACGATTACATCCGACAAATGGGTTCTACAAATTATCCAATTTGGTTATTGCCTGGAACTTACAAGCACTCCACCCAATATTCCTCCAAGGTCACACCTTATGTCACAAGAACATCTTACGCTTCTAAAGCAAGAAGTTTTCTCGTTATTGCAAAAAGGTGCAATAGAACCAGTCCCTTTACAATAGCAAGGAACAGGAGTGTACTCCCTATACTTCCTGATTCCCAAAAAGGACGGCTCTCTCAGACCCATATTGGACCTCCGAGAACTCAATCTGTACATTCAGTCGGACCATTTTCACATGGTAACACTCCAGCAAGTGCTTCCTCTCCTTCAGCAAGGCGACTTTCTATCCACTCTGGATCTAAAGGACGCTTATTTCCATATACCAATTCACCGTGCCCACCGCAAATACCTCCGGTTTGTGGTAGCAGGCCAACATTATCAATTCAAGGTCCTACTCTTCGGAGTCACAACTGCTCCCAGGGTTTTCACAAAATGCTTAGCAGTAGTCGCAGCCCACCTGAGAAGACAACAGGTTCACGTCTTCCCCTATTTAGACGACTGGCTTATAAAGGCCAGTTCACACAACAGTTGCCTGCGACACACAGAGAAAACTGTGCAACTCCTTCACCAACTAGGTATCACAATAAACCAGGCCAAATCCCATCTCCAACCCTCAGTGTCTCAAGACTATCTAGGAGCTACCATAGACACACACAAAGCTGTAGCATATCCAACTCCAGCCAGACTCAGGACGTTTCAGAACGTACTGTCTCAGTTTCAGCCTCAACACTCCTTACCAGCTCGAGTGTTCATGCAATTTCTAGGAATGATGGCGTCTTGCATTTTCATAGTTCCCTACGCAAGACTTCAGATGCGTCCCCTGCAGGAATGCTTAGCACATCAGTGGAACCAGACTCTGGGTCAGTTATCAGATCTAGTGTTGGTAGACTGCCGCACCCATCGCTCTCTGCAGTGGTGGAACACACAAAACCTGTTAAAAGGACGGCCCTTCAGAGACCCGGTTCCACAGACAGCACTGACAACAGACGCATCACTAACAGGTTGGGGAGCACATCTCCAAAACCACACAATTCAAGGCATATGGAGCCCCCAACAGAAACAGCTTCACATCAATCACCTAGAGCTCCTAGCGATTTTTTTGGCTCTCAAAGCTTTTCAAGTTCAGTTAGTACGCAAAACCGTACTAATTCCTACAGACAACATGACAGCCATGTACTACATTCAAAAACAGGGGGGGGACGACACACTCCCTCCAACTGTCCCAGCTAGCACAGGAAATCTGAAGGTGGGCCATTCATCACAAAATCTATCTCCTGGCAGAACACCTCCCAGGAGTGGACAATCAGATGGCAGATCTGTTAAGTCGACAGACACAACAGATCCACAAATGGGAACTACATCCTCAAGTCCTCCTCCCATTCTTCCAGATGTGGGGCTTCCCAAACATAGACCTGTTCGCCACGCATCTAAACGCAAAATGCCCAAACTTCGCGTCCAGGTATCCACACCCATTGTCCAAAGGCAATGCACTATGGATGAATTGGTCAGGGATATTTGCTTACGCTTTTCCGCCTCTCTCACTCATTCCCTTAGTGGTTCGGAAACTCAAACAAACGTCCCTGACGCTAATCCTGGTTGCTCCCACATGGGCACGTCAACCATGGTTCACAACCCAATTGGAACTCTCAGTAGTTCCTCATCAAAAACTACGTCTTTCTCCCAGTCTCCTCACCCAGAGCTATGGTGAAGTAAGACACCCAGATCCCAGTCAACTCAATCTAGCGATCTGGCACCTAAAGTCCTAGAGTTTGGCTATCTAAATCTACCGCCAGACTGTATGAATATCATCAAGGAAGCTAGGCGTCCTACCACAAGAGCCTGCTATGCAGCCAAGTGGAAGTGGTTTGTGATGTACTGTAACAACAACCACATCAACCCGCTTGATGCTTCGGTACAAAACATTATATGCTATTTGTTACTTCTACAACGTTCCAATTTAGCATACACATCTATCCGCTTACATCTTGCTGCAATAGCTGCGTACCTCCAAAATAGGCAGCATCTGTCTCTTTTTCGAGTACCTGCCAGTAAAGCATTCATGGAGGGACTCAAAAGAGTTATTCCAACGAGACGTCCACCTGCCCCACTGTGGAATCTCAATATTGTTCTCACCAGACTAATGGGTCCACCCTTTGAACCATTGCACAGATGTGAACTACAATTTCTTACATGGAAAGTGGCTTTTCTAGTTGCTATCACATCACTCAGAAGAGTCAGTGAGATCCAGGCATTAACCATAGAAGAACCTTTTTTTGCAAATGCACCAAAACAAAGTAGTTCTTCCGACCAACCCTAAATTCCTTCCTAAAGTCATTTCTGCCTTTCACATTAATCAATCGGTTGAGTTACCTGTTTTCTTCCCTCAACCAGATTCAGTGGCAGAACGTGCTCTGCACACACTAGATGTCAAACGAGCATTACTGTATTACATTGAAAGGACAAAACCTTTCCGTAACACCAATCAACTTTTTGTAGCCTTTGCTCCACCACACAAGGGCAATGCCATATCGAAATCAGGTATTGCAAGGTGGATTGTTAAGTGTATTCAGATATGCTATGCAAAGGCTAAACAAACATTACCAGTTCCCCCTAGAGCACACTCTACACGTAAACTGGGGGCTTCTATGGCATTCCTAGGGAATGTACCCATAGACGACATATGCAAAGCTGCAACATGGTCTACCCCTCACACATTCACAAAACATTACTCGGTGGATGTGTTAGCAGCACAACAAACTAGAGTAGGCCAGGCAGTTTTACGTACACTATTTCAGACTACTGCAACAGCTACAGGTTAGCCACCGCTTTGGGAGATAAACTGCTGTATAGTCTATGCAAAAGCATATAATCTACAGCTCATATGCCTCGAACGGAAAATGCTACTTACCAGTATGCATCTGTTCTCTGCATGTAGAGCTGTAAAATCATATGCGCCCACCCGCCTCCCCGGGTACCTCTACCTGTTGCAGTTACATCTTACTTAGATACATACATTCATGGACATCTCCTTCTAACTATTCTTACTGGCTCCACTATCACCCTCTGCGGGAAAACAATCTAACAATGGAGTTGATGCCCATGCGCACTATCACCTAAGTGAGGAGTCGCCTACCTCGTGACTGGAAAGACTTCTTCGAAGAAAAACAAAGTGCAAACATCCGGACCCAACACTAGATGGCGTTCTATGCAAAAGCATAGGATTCTACAGCTATACATGCCGAGAACAGATGCATACTGGTAAGTAGCATTTTCCTTCGGAGTCTTCTTCATCAGTAATACTTTTAGTTACCTCAAGAGGCTCAAATGTTACGTTTATATACCCGGCTACAACTAAGTGATAGTATGCCCTATCCGTCTTGAGAAATTTATCTAGATGTGCGATGGTTGGTGAGTCTTGGTGTTGTGAAGTGAACCTATTATAAACATTTACCAATAAGAGTGACCTGTTGGTACTGATGTCTTTAATGATCACAGCGAGTAAATTGGGGTTATCTAGTTCAAGTGTTTTAATATGTATCCCCCTTTTGGTTTTGATCCAGATTATTAGTCCGCCTGCAGGGCGGCCTTTCCTTGACGGGGTGGCTTCTATGCTATAGTTGGTAAATCCCACTCTATGAATTTTTTTAACTGCCCAAGTCTCTTGAAAAAGGCAGATGCCATAGGTGTCTATTAGCCTCCCCCAGTCTTTGCAGGCAATCTTGGACCTAAGCCCTGCGAGTTACCAAGACAGCAGTCTAAGTTTCCCATCGGGATCATGGAATGGCTGATGTTCACCCACTTCTTGAGATATCAGGTATGTAGGTGACTGGATTTGTATAGGTACTTGGATTCGGGACTGCCCCCTCTCAGCGTTAGTAGTATGAACCCTCTGTAGTTTTTTTGGTGTCCGTTGGTAAATGCCTTCCTGTAGTGAGGTTAACAGAGAGCTGCGAGGAATCAATCCCAATGCCTGTCAAGTAGATCTATTCATGGGGCCTGCCTGTGGATTAGTGTTAGTGGTGTTATCTGGTGGGCTCACCTGGTACCATCCAGTGAGCGAGAGTGTACTTGGAGGTGTGAACTTAATCTGGATGTGTGATTTAATCGGGGGCAATGTGCGTTGCTCCAATTTAACTAACCCCTTTACTAAATCATTAGAGACCAGATCTAGTATAATGTGATCTGAGTCTTTGTTTGTTGAGCAGCGCTTCACACTTAGTATATCGGATCTTATGATTGAACGACACTGCCTCACCTGTCTTATCCAATGGATAGCTTTATTTACCAGGGCGTCCCTAGATTCCCCTGAGGCATTTGTCAGTTTGGGTACATTTATCATGAATACCCTATTGTATCCCTCATTGAGGGGTCTGTTGTTCTGACCCTGACATCCGCTCCCTCCGGATCTCCCTTCTCCTCTACTATACCCCGTCCTCCCAGGACGCAGTATTAAGTTATGTTCTGTCAACGGGACATTCGTATAAGGATTACTTCTAGCACCATTGTAACCTCTCAGTGGTCCTTCCAATATTCTTCCCATGCGACCCTCATTGCCTCTCCTGCGCAATGTGCTCCTCCCTGATAGCATCCCCGTTTGGATGAGGAGTTGTGCGTTGTAGACTGGGGATGTGAATTACCTTGCACAGTGCGTGCGGGTGGATAGGTTTGAGGACACTGGTCATGGTTAGTATTGTTTCCCATGTGGAGCTGATGATTTGAGTCGGAGTGTTTGGTAGGACCCTAGCCCCTCCTTTCCACCCCTCTTGTCACCCCTTTGTTGCACTGCTGGGTCATATGCATTTGGCCAGGTCCCGGCCCATACCCTGCTTCCCGTGTCTTATTGGGGCGAACACTATTGAGCTGGTCTATCAGAGATCCTACAATTCCCCGGAGTACAGTAATTTCTGCTGTTAGGTCCTTTACATTAGACTTGAGCTCACTCAGTTCGATGCAATCAATCAATCAATCATGTCACTTATAAAGCGCACTACATACCCGCGAGGGTCTCAAGGCGCTGGGGGGAGAGGGGGGTGGTGCTGCTACTGATCGAAGAGCCAGGTCTTGAGGAGTCTTCTGAAGGCCAGTAGGTCGAAGACATTACTGTTCGCTTGGCTTGACACAATAGTTCTTCTGTGTTTGGTGTCAGTAATAGTTGGCTCAGTTCCTGGACCTGTTGGGTTTTGATTGTGGACCTCAAGGACGGTTACTTCTGTTGTGGCGCAAGAGGATCAAAGCGATTAGAACATACTATGTTTGAGGCTACCACTCCCTCCGCCATCATATTAGAGCAACCTTGAGCAGATGATGGGTCCACAGGGTTAGACTCTAGCTGATTTTGACTTCTTATATTATCAGAGTACACTTCGCATACGACTGTGCCTTTGGATTTTAAATCAGACCCGGAGGCTTTTTTCCTTGATTTACTTAACGCAAAAATGGCTGCCGTTTTGGGTCTCACTTGGGGTGGCTTGTTCTGGCCTTTTAATAAGCGCGCCACTTCCTCAATTAAGTTGTCAATGTCATCTGCCACGCAATTTGCTGCGGCACTCGCCGTTGGTCTCTTAGCTTGTTTTGGCTTCCTTTGGCCTTCCGTTTCCCCATCCTGCCACGATCCGTCTAGCTTGTTAGATATACCCACTCTTTATTCAAGGATATGCGAAATAAAAATATAAAACAAGAGTACCTGGGTGGCGTTGATCACTTGGTTCCCTTGCTCGAACTTGCAGCCTAGAGGGGTGTCCGAGCCCAGCCTCCTCCAGGCTCTGACGGGCCCGCCCTTGGCCCAGGCGCTCCCGCGTGCATCGAGAGCCCTGAGCAGCTTTTAAGGGCCACCTGGCGCGTGGAAGACGCGATGGCGGCTCCTGCCGCATGGCCTGCTGGGGGATGGAGTCCCCGAAAGTGCGGTGTGCAGTGATGAGCTCCCGCGCTGCGGGAGTCCTGAGCAGCTTTTAAGCGCCTCCTGGCACGTGGAAGACGCGATGGCGGCTCCTGCCGCATGGCCTGCTGGGGGATGGAGTCCCCAAAAGTGCGGTGTGCAGTGATGGGCTATCCGAACAAACAAGGAGGAATGAGGTCCAGAACTTTATTACTAGAAGCCCAATCCATCTGGAATTGGTTGCTAGCCAGAAATCGGAGGATCTCTGCAGCCCATCTCTCGGCAGTCCCAATATTCAAGCAGACTTCCTCAGCAGATCTATTCAAGAAAACTTGAACTATGAGTGCATCTTCACCCTACTCAGTCATTCACAACATCTTCTGCACCTGGGATTTTCCTCATACAGATCTCTTCGCTACAGCAGAGGTCAAAATATGCCCTGACTTTGCCTCAAGGTTCTACCAACCAGGGACAAATGGAAATTCCCTGTGGATCGACTCTTCTGGCAAATTTCTCTGCGCCTTACCACTAATACACCTGATTCCAACAATGATCGTCAAGCTGTCTTACTCAAGCCAAAATGATTTTAATAGCTCCGGAGTGGCCACAACAGTGGTGGTTCACAGTACTGCTGTACATGTCGGAACAACCACTCATGACGCAGCTGTGCAGACCGGACCTTCTCAAGTTTGGAGGAGAGCTGGTTCGTCCCAACTTCTCCATCTTTAAGTTTGACAGCCTGGCTCCTGAACTTGTCCAATATGTACACTTGAGCCTTCCAGAAGACTGGACATTCTAAAAGAAGCTAAACATCCATCTACAAAAGTCTCTTACTGCTTCAAATTGAAGAGATTTTGTATCTGGTGTTTTGACAAGAACTTTGATGCAGCCACATGCCAAGCGGAAGCTTTATTGCAATATTTGCTTAATTTGGCCAAATCTGATTTAAGTTCTCTTCTATTTAGTTTATTTGTATTTAGTAAATGTCCTTCACAAACTTCTTTTTCAAGATCCTGGTTGTTAAGGACTTCTTTGAAGGCATTACAAATATTTTCCCCCTAATACGTATATAATCTCCCTCCTGGGAGTTAAACGTACTTATCCATAAAGCCTCATTACAACACCTTTCCTGTAAAACTGCTTTCCTTGTGCCTATCACATCAGCACGCAGGGTTAGAGAAACTCGTGCTTTATGCTCCCATGAACTATATATATTATTTTATAGTAATAAAATTGTCATGAGAACTCATCTGAAATTTTTACCTAAAGTAGTTTTGTATTTTCATGCTAATCAAAAACCATTAACTTACTGATGTTTTTTCAGAACCCTACTACTCCAGCAGAAATGTTTCTACGAACGCTAGATGTGAGAAGAGCTTTTGAATTCTATCTTGAAATATCTAAAGATATTCTTAAGCCAAACAATTGTTTGTAAATTATTGCCTGTTACATACTGGTTTAGCTACTTATAAACAATCTCTATCCAAGTGGATAGTTTTTAAAATTCTTTTAAGCTGTCAAAAAGCAAATCAACCCTCAGCTGGAAAACCAACAGCCCCATCTACCAGAGGTAAATCTGCGATGGCTGCTTTAATGAAGAATATTTTCATTGTGGAAATCTGCAAGACAACCGCATGGAAATCTGTTCACACCTTTGAGGCACTATTCTCTTGATTCAGATGCTCAAGTAGAACAAGCTTCCTTAAGAAATTTCTTTGCTTAGTTACTTTTGTTGGTCATTTTTCTTCTCTTCCACCACCTTTTGAAGGGATGGGCTTGCCAGTCTATTCAATGATTATCAGTGGAGATCCCCTGAAGGAGAAGGAAAGGTTTCTTACCTGTAATTCTAGTTTTCCTTCAAGGGAATCTCTTTTAAAATCATAAGCAACCAACCCTCCCTTCTCCCCAGTGAAAAGAAAGAAAATAATTAACAGATATTCTAGTTTTCAGTAGCCTTTGTCTCTATCGCTGTGTAAAAAGCAGAACTGAGGTAACTGCCATCTGCTGGGCATGATGGAATACTGGAGGGCTATGTGTCCTTAATGATGCAGTATCAATTTTCATACTAGCATAACTGCAGCTTATGTGTCTACATTGCCCTATTCCTTCATAGCTATTTCCTTTAAACAAAGGTTTGTGAATTACATTTTTTAGGAAAGATTATTTTTTCTCCCAGTAATTTTCCTATTTTATATTATTAGAATAGCCTATTTAAAAGTAAATTAAAGGAACTGGCCGAAATAGCCTTTTTATAGGCTGGCACATTTTTTAACTTCTATCTTAAAACGTTGCCTTCCTCAAGTAAGGGGGAGATGTACACGTAAGAAGATATATTTTAGAGAAGTGTTCTGGGACCGCCACATGTGGCAGGATTATTCAGTGCTTAAGATTTAAGTTGAGATTCCCCTAAAAAGAACTAGAATTACAGGTAAGAAAGCTTTCTCTCTTCTTTTACCCATTGATAAGTTGCATCTCTATTGTTTAACCTTTAAATATGAAGTTCTCTGACGCCTATTTATTTGCGTCATCTTTTTATTCAAGTTTCAAGTGTTTTTGAGCACCCTGCTATATAGTGATATGATCCCCCAAAAAATTCAGTAGATTGAAGTACTGTCTATGGATGGTGGCAGAGAAGTGTTTGTAATGAACTTCTGAGAATGTCCGAAACCCTGGAGTTGGACCTTGAATCTGTTACATATTGACATTTTGTCCTATTTTCTGATCTTTGATTTGGCAGAAAAATCTGTTCTTTTTTCAAAAGTTTTAAATTGTGGGTGACAACAATGTCAGTGTCTGTAATGAGCCCCACCAGTAATACCACAAAGCTTCCAGAATGATATGGATGTTCCACAGTGCTTCATGTATCTACGCCGTTTTATTTGTTTTATTTAAACCATCCGGTGCAGAGTGGAGCTTCTGTTTTTTCCTACTGAAATCCACATTCAAGGGTGTAGAGTTCAGCACTGCAGTAAGTTGAACTTTTTTGGATTGATTACAGAAGTATGCATTTTGAGTATGTAGGATTCTTCTGGCCATATGTAATTTTTGCTTTCGAGGGTGGAAGACAGCACTCCTTTTCGATCTTATCTGGGTGCTATTTACTCTTTTGAATGAATAAACAGACAGTTTGCAATCTGTGTTTTCCACTGGGACTTCAGGGCCAATTTGTTTACAGAATAATTTTTTAGTTTTCACAAGGTGTCTACTGTTACAACAGACAGGGAATCCGTCATCAAGTACACCTAAATGAGCCATCCAATAAGTTCCCTGAAAGCAGTTAACCAAAACGTATGTTTTACACGCGAAGAAAGTAACCCCCAACCTGTCACTCCCACCTATGTTCTCCCCAGGAAGACATGATCCATTCAGTTCTACCTATGCGTTCCCACTCTTGGAACAAGTAACAAATAGTCGTCCTTTTGATATTCTGCAATGTTATGTGTCGGGGTTAGGCCCAAGTAACGAAGCTGCACATTTTCTAAAATTGTCCTAATTTTGCACAATAACAATTCTGCTGTGACGATGCCTCGAACACCATGTACAAGGCCTCTTTACCCACTATGTACAAATGTTGTTCTATCTTTATCCACGGGGCGACAGGGCTGTCTACATATCCAAAACATTGCTAAGCTATACGTACATCACAAGGATGCTTTCTATTATGAATAATGAGCATCCCAAAAGAAGTATTTAATTCATATTATTGTGTCTAGTCCTATAATTAATATCTTAACTATTGGGGCCAGAATGGATTTCGAGATTCCAAGGGTTTCATAATTAAGCACAAGCTGCTTTGGGAACAAGTGGCAAAGCTGAAAGAATGCTTGCCACGGGCTCATGTTATCCACACATTGAGTCATCAATGTGTTGGCGTTCTCGTTGAAGGGAATTCCATGACTGATGAAGCCGCTAAGGCAATAGTCCGCACTGCTGCTATTGCTGCAGTCACTCGTTCTAGTACGAGATTAGACTAAGACATCATGGTGGCTGTCAATGCGGTCCGCAACGACACTAACTTGCCAAAAGGCTTTCCACTCAAGTACTCCTACAAGTTAGATGCACAAAACATTCTGTATGCTCAGATTCCAGGAATAGGGGATAGGGTAATACCAAACACTGATCGCAGATTGGGATTAAAACTAGCTGCACATGAGGTACTGGGTTCAGCATATGCAGGGGTTACTGCTACAGTCTCGCTACTGAAGCAACGCTATTGGTGACCAGGTGTAACAAAACAGACAAGGACTTTGTCCTTAAATGTGACATCTGCCAGCAGATGAAAGGCTCAACCATTGCACGTCTACCTCAGACACCTCTATTGATCTCAGACAAGCCTCTAGGGGTTGTTTATTTGGATCACTGCGTCCCCGTTCACTCATACTGGGCTTACAGGTACATGTTGGTGGCAATGGATTCTTGCTCCAGATTCTTTTGGTTTGGCCACAGCGCTCGGCTGACGCTTTTACTGTTATAAAGGATTTGCGAGTCTTCATCTGGACATACGCAATTGGCACACTACATTCCGAACAGGGTCTGGCGTTTATCTCTCGGGTTTATAAAGAAGCCATGGGAAGTTTGGGTGGGGCCTTGTGGTACTCCTCCCCCTATCATCCCGATGGAAATTCGATAGTTGAGAGGAAAACAGTGACTTAAAGCAGTCCTTAACAGCAAGAGTATTAGGGTCGGGTCGCAGTTGGGTCATTCACCTTTATGGGGTCCAGAGAGCACTCAATAACATGCCCAAAAAATCTGTGGGGGGGTGTGTTTTACTCCATACGAAATCCTTTTTGGTGTGAGAATGTGGTTACAAGACCTTGATAATGTCAGCACAGTGGCGGCGGAAACACCGTTAGACATCAATGAACGTTTGGCTGTTTTAAGGGAACTCGATGAATTCCTGGGCGCACAAGGCAATGTCGAAGTAAAACACACCACCACTGGAGAAGTGAAGGTCGTACCGGCAAGAACCGACTGGGTCCCGAAGATTGGGGACCTGGTCAGGGAAATAATTGTGGACAAGAAAGAATTTGAGCCATTTTTCTGAGCGCGTCTGTACCTGTCCTGGCTATTGAAGGTACAAGAACTGTACTTCTTCCGCCTCTTGCCGGTCGACGAGACAAAAGGTTTGTCTCTATTGATCTGATCAAACCACACTATGTGGCCGATTCTCAACAGTAGGCTACGTGGGCTCCTGGGTAGCAGACGTACTCTTCTCGCTACCGTTCAGGAAGTTCAGATGGAAGATTCCCCTCTCCAAAGAGAAACAGTAAACAACAATGAAGTATACTTCTACCTGTTGAAACAACTACAACTGTACAGTCAATGAGTACAGAAACTCAAATCTCAATTCTGAAAATTGACAACGTCTATGTGAATATGCCATAGATTGAGTCATCTCCCAGTTCTACAAAACCTGCTGAGCTGCCAAAAATAGACCAGACGGCGTCTGGATACTTTGTGCATCATAACGACTTCTCATCGGATTCGAGTGAACCTGAGATATCTGAAAGAGACACATTAGTGATAGATTCCTTACCTTAGAATATCCCCAGGCGTCAGACTGGATCCGGAAAGTTTTTCGCTAGCAGTACCCCTGCGCGTCAGTAGGTGGCGTCATGCGGTTCTGCGTCCGTCGCTGGTGTCGTAAGCGCCGAGATGACGTCACAGAAACTACTTAGGCGCCACCCATGCGCGCTGACGTCAGTTCTTTCTTTTTCCGCGCCAGTAAGCGGAGATCCGGTTAGAGCACGTACCTAAGTCACTTTTTGACTACCTTTTTTGAGACTTTTGTCTCCTGTTGGTTTCCTTGGTGCACGTAGGGATGCCTGGATTTAAGTCTTGTGGGGCCTGCCGTCGCAATATGTCGGTGGCGGACCCCCACGATGTTTGCCTCTACTGCCTGGAGACCGACCACGACTCCCGGTCCTGTCCGGACTGTCGGGCCATGGCCCGAAGGCCTTGAGGGCGCGGCACCGGAAGCTGCTGGAGGTCCGGCACTCGTCCCAGCGCCGTTCCCGGTCCAGGGGCCATTCCAGAGAACGCTCGCGGGGCCACAGTCATCGCTCCTCGGGCTCAAAGTCTTCACCCTCGGATTCGGGTAAGAGACGACACAAAAAGAAGTCGAAGAAGCGTGTTCGCTCTCCGACGTCCCCCCGTCAGTCCCCGGATGCGGACGAGGGGGTCAGGGGCTTTGCCCCTGTGGCTCCTCTGGAGCCCGGCAGTCCCACGGCCTACCCACCTTACCCGGGTCCGTCGGCGACTCCCTCACAGGTGCAAGAGTTTCTTGCTACCATGGACCGCCTTTTTAGGCCTCGGGCTCCCGCCGGCGCGCCCTCGGGCCCCGCGGTCCCGTGTCAGGATCATGTTGGACCGTCGGCGCCGCCGGCGGATCCAGCTTCGGCGCCACCGGATCCTGCGCCGTCGGCTCCGGCGCCACAAGGTCCATCGCTGCCGGCCCCAGCGCCACCCTCGGCTCCGCCGCCGCAGTGGGTACCATTTGTCCCGCCCTTGCCCAGGTTCCGGGACCATTTTGCTCCTACCTGGGATCCGCATTGGGACACGGCGCCGGTCCGGCCCCGGCCGGCGCCGTTCCCAACGCAGTTTGTCCCTTCCCCGGCTCCTGCCCTGCCGCCACGGTCGGTGCCACAGGTGGCGGAGGTGGAGGACGACTGGGAGGGGTCTGAGGACCCTCTTGCTCGTCAGTGTGACTCTGAGCAGGACTGGGCGGACGATTTGGGGGATGCCGGCGACCTCGACGTCTCTTCGGACCCGGGGTTTGCCTCTCCCCCGCCTACCATGGAGGAGGGTGCCTCCTACACGGTGGCGTTGCCAGGCGTCGTCGCCCGGCGCCGGGTGACCCCGCCTTTTTGACCACTCATCCTACGCCCGAGAGTCTGGTCATCCCGGCTTCGACGTCGCAGAGTGCCTTTCCCACGGCTCCGCTGGATAAGGACTCTAAGAAGCTGGAACAGTTCGGTAAACGTTTGTTCTCTTCGGCCAGCTTGGGGCTGCGGTCAGTGAATACCGCCTGTCTATTGGGCCGCTATTCCCACGCAGTGTGGGACACAGTTGCGCAGGTGTTACCTCAGTGTCCTGAGGAAACCCAAGCTGTATTGTCCCAAGCCATTGCAGAAGGTAAGGATGCGGCTAAGTTCGCCATTCGGTGTGGTTTAGACACCGCGGACTCCTTGGGTAGAGCGATTTCTACCACTGTTACGCTTCGCCGCCACGCCTGGCTCAGATCTACCGGGTTCTCGCCAGACGTCCAAAACTCACTCATGGACATGCCCTTTGATGGCACTCGCCTGTTTGGCGATAAGGCCGACAGTGCGCTGGAGCGTTTCAAGGACTTGCGGGCCACGGCCAAGTCCTTAGGTCTTTCCACGAGAAGCCCAACCACTCCTGGTTTTCGTTCCTTTCGTGGCCAAGGACGGGGCGCCCAGGCACGTTCCTTCACCAAGCCTGTGCAGCACCAGCCTCAGCGGGGCCGCGGACACGGTTTCCGCAGGGGCGGGTCTGGGAGTCAGCGTGGGGGTCAGTCCACCTCCGCCGCTTCTACTTCCAAACCTTCCTAATCCAAGCTTTGTGGGGCACCCCATGCCAGTGGGTGGCAGGGTCCACCATCATCTCCCCCACTGGCACGCTATCACATCGGACAAGTGGGTGTTGCAGATCATCCGCAAGGGTTACGCCCTTCCTTTTCAGTCCACCCCTCCAGCCATGCCGCCTCAGTTCCACCACGTGTCGGGGGACCACTTGGCACTTCTCCTGCAGGAAGTCACGGCCCTCTTGGCCAAGGGGGCCATCGAGTGTGTTCCTGGACTGGAAGTAGGGAGCGGTTGTTATTCCCACTACTTTCTGGTCCCCAAGAAGGACAAGGGGGGATTGCGCCCCATCTTGGACCTCAGGAACGTCAATCGCTTCCTCCGGAAGGAGAGGTTCAAGATGTTGACTCTAGCTCAGGTCTTGGCTGCCCTCGACCCTGGAGACTGGATGGTAGCGTTGGATTTGCAGGACGCATATTTTCACATTCCTGTCCTGCCGGCCCACCGGCGTTACCTGTGGTTCACGGTAGGCCAGGAGCATTTTCAGTTTGCCGTGCTCCCCTTCGGCCTTACAAGCGCCCCTCGGGTGTTCACGAAGGTGATGACGGTGGTCGCAGCTCATCTGCGCAGGTCAGGGGTGTCAGTCTTCCCCTACCTCGACGACTGGTTGTTGAAGGCGGGCTCGCCCCAGGCAGTTGTCACCCACCTTCAGACTACGGCCGACCTCCTGCATTTGCTGGGGTTCTCCATCAATGTGCCGAAGTCGCACCGGAGTCCCTCTCAGAAGCTCCCCTTCATCGGAGCGGTTCTGGATTCGACGCTGTTTCGGGTTTATCCTCCCGAGCAGCGGGTCCGGGATATTCAGGCTATGATTCCGATCTTTCAGCCGCTATCCTGGATCTCAGTCTGGATGACCCTTCGGCTCCTGGGCCTGATGGCTTCCTGCATCCTGCTGGTGCAACATGCCAGATGGCATATGCGGGCTCTGCAGTGGGACCTGAAGTTCCAGTGTGCACAGCATCAGGGCAACCTGTCCGATCATGTCCAAATCTCGGAGGGCACTGTACGCCATTTGCAGTGGTGGCTCACGAATCGCGATTGGGTCAATGGCAGATCCCTCTCCCTTCCCCAACCGGAGCACACAGTGGTGACGGATGCGTCCCTCCTGGGATGGGGTGGCCACTTGGGAGAGGCGGAGATCAGAGGCCTCTGGTCTTCGGCGGAGTCCCGGCTCCATATCAATCTTTTGGAGCTTCGGGCGATCCGTCTTGCACTGAAGGCATTCCTTCCCTCTGTCCGGGGAAGTGTGGTGTGGGTGTTCACGGACAACACCACCGCCATGTGGTATTGCAACAAACAGGGCGGGGTGGGGTCCTGGACCCTATGTCAGGAGGCTCTGCGCCTCTGGACATGGCTGGAACATCAAGACATTACCTTGGTGGTTCAACACCTGGCAGGTTCTCTGAACGCCAGGGCCGATGAACTCAGCCGCCGGTGCTTGATGGATCACGAATGGAGTCTGAACTTGGACTTGGCGCAAGGTCTCTTTCTGCAGTGGGGAGAGCCTTGGTTAGATCTATTCGCCACCGAAGAGAACGCGCAATGTCATCAGTTCTGCGCGTTGGAATTTCCAAGGCGGCACTCGCTCGGCGACGCTTTTCGTCGCGAGTGGAGCTGCAGTCTGTTGTACGCCTTTCCGCCTATACCACTTCTGCCCAGAGTGCTGAAGAAGATTCGGCGCGACCGGGCCCAAGTCATCCTTGTGGCTCCGGATTGGGCACGAAGATACTGGTATCCCGAGCTACTCAACATGGCGATCGATCCCCCGATCCGACTGCCTCTTCAGGAGGATCTTCTGTCGCAGCAGCAGGGGATGGTCCTACACCCGAACCTGGCCAGCCTCCACCTCCATGCGTGGAGATTGAGCGGCGACAGCTGATTCCATTTGACTTGCCTCCTGAAGTCTGTGATGTCATTCTGGCAGCCAGGCGTCCCTCCACTAAATCGGTATACGCCTGCAGGTGGAGCAAATTTGTGGCATGGTGCACAGCTAAGTCTGTGGATCCCCTTTCTGCCCCTCTTTCTGAGGTCCTTCTGTTCCTCCTATCTTTGGCCCAGCAGGGCTCTGCTCTGGGCACTGTCAAAGGTTATCTTTCGGCTATCTCCGCCTTTCTTCAGCTTCCAGATCAGCCTTCTCTCTTTAAGTCCCCGGTTGTTAGCCGTTTCCTCAAAGGCATTACACACACGTTTCCCCCCGTGCCTTTCATAATGCCTCAATGGGACTTAAATCTTGTCTTGACCTATCTGATGTGCGCTCCCTTCGAGCCCCTTCATAACTGTCCTTTACGTCTTCTTACTCTCAAGACGGCTTTCCTGGTAGCTATCACCTCTGCCAGAAGAGTGAGTGAGCTCCAGGCTCTTTCTTCTAAACCTCCTTTCCTTTCTGTTCATCCGGACAAGGTGGTTTTAAGGACCCGTCCTTCTTTCTTGCCAAAGGTTGTCACGCCCTTCCACATGGGGCAGACCATCACTTTGCCCACCTTCTTTCCGCCTCCGCATCCTTCAAAAGAGGAAGAGAGGCTCCATCGTCTGGACCCAAAATGTGCGCTCTCCTTCTATCTGACGCGCGCACAACAGTTCCGGGTGGATGACCAGCTCTTTGTTGGCTACGTGGGCGCCAAAAGAGGTCGGGCCTTGGGATGCGGCGTTCCCTTGCAGGATATTTGTCAGGCAGCTACGTGGGCCTCGCTGCACACGTTTACCAAGCATTACTGCCTTGACAACCAAGTCCGGAGAGACGGCTTCTTTCGCCGTTCTGTTCTGCGTGACTTTCTGGTGTAATCTATTTGCAGACCCACCACCCGGGTTGGTATTGCTGGGGTATCTATTCTAAGGTAAGGAATCTATCACTAATGTGTCTCTTTCAGATGCACAAGTTACTACTTGTGTAATGATATATCTGTAAGAGACATTAGTTAGTGATAGATTCCTTACCGCCCCACCCATCCTCCCCGTTCTGCGAACTGATTCTAGGGTTAGGGTCATCCCTTTCAGGGCCCTAGTTTCATGGCACCAATGGTCAGTTTCTTGCATGGCTCTGCGTTCCTGGTGCGGAAAGTCGTGCACAGAACTGACGTCAGCGCGCATGGTTGGCGCCTAAGTAGTTTCCGTGACGTCATCTCGGCGCTTATGACGCCAGCGACGGACGCGGAACCGCACGACGCCACCTACTGACGCGCAGGGGTACTGCTAGCGAAAAACTTTCCGGATCCAGTCTGACGCCTGGGGATATTCTAAGGTAAGGAATCTATCACTAACTAATGTCTCTTACAGATATATCGTTACACAAGTAGTAACTTGTGCACCACTGCTTCTTCCTTTCAATCTTCAAATGCATACTGTCTATCTTTGGCTGAAAAAGACATACTTTGTTACTCCTTGGTTACATCTCTGGATTAGAATTGAGTTACTATTCCTGGTCCCTTAGATTGGTTTGGTGACTGTCTTTTTCCTACTTCTAAATGGACATTATCTCCCAGAACACTCTGCAGTACAACTTGTGAATTTGCTACTGAAACCACATGCATCATCGCACCGTTAACTAAGGGACCTGTCCCTGGTGAACATTACAACAGTTCCAGTTCCGAAAGTAATCGTGTGGGATGGAGTATCGCAAGATGTTATGGTCCTAGTGAACTTTTACTAATACCATATTTATTTAAAATATCCTCAAATAATATCATCACCACTAGTACTTTCTCTGATGATTGAGACATTGAAACTGCACAATTTGCTTGCAGATCTATAGAAATCGGCAGCATTTTCTAATGATGAATTGTATGATGGTACACTTAATTTTGGTGATATGTTCTGCTATCAACATTATGGTCACCAATTCTTACACAAAGCAAGTATCTCACGTACTGTTTATAATTATACTCAATGGGAACACTGCCCAACACCACCAAAAGGTAGTTCAAAAACATTTGCACAAAGGTTTCCTTATTTTTCTGGTTTTGACACATCAGACCCAGCCTCTTACTAATATAGGCTTGCACCTACACCTGCAAAGACAAATATGCTAACAAACACCCAGCTGATATACTCTGCTACCTTTATTTCCTAACTGTCTGTACAGGGTTTTGAGTTTTGGAAAGACACCATAGAGACAAAATCTATCTGGGGGACAAAAGATTGGCAGGTTCAGGCAACGGATGCCTTGTTCAGAGCATGCCTCATACAAAATCAGATGATTTTCCTGAACAAAACAGTGCCACAAACTTTCTGCCTGGTATTAACCAAAATGAAGGATTTGAACACACTGCGTATTCCCGCATTCACACGTTTTGAGAACTGGCAACATTGCACACAATACAGTGAGGATACTCTAGATACCATAATACGAAATGGGTCTTAAAATGCATCAGACCCCAGTTGGAAGGGATGGTTGGTTGGCCTGTGGACACAACTGGGTGTCAATCTAGATTCCTGGGCAACACCGAAGTGTTAAGAATAAATAGGCCTGATCAGCGATGTGTACAATCAGAACACTCGGAGGTGGTGACATCATATAGTGTTGGGAAGTTGTGCCTTGATTGGCCAAAAAAACCTCAACACTCTCTCAGGTGAAGAAACACTTGTCCCTTCTTTCTGATGACATGGATCTCTGGGATTTCTTGTTAGGTCCCCGGATTCCATGTCAAAAGCGCTTCTTGAATGCAATATACAAGCTGTGCAATGTTTCTCAACAGGAAGCTACTGAGAGACTGCGCAAGATTGATAGGGTTAATTTAGAAGAGGCTTTGGCAGTGGTTGACAACGGTATGACCACATTATCATCCAGAATGTATTCACTGGGCAACATAGTACCTTCTGCAATTTGCATAATACAGCAACATATTTCTATTTTACAACATGGACAATCACAACTACGGTCCATTGTTTTATTAAGCTGGACACTTCTAACATTACTTTCTGGCCATGTGCCGTGGTGTTATATCAACAGCACAAGTTTGTTTTCTGCATACGATCTAACGGAAAGACCGCAATGGCACAAAGAGATGCAAAATATACCATGTTTCACATTGAAAAGTTAGGCCAATTTTCTTTCAGCATGGCTGAGACACCATCCACAGACTGGATAATTCATGGTTATACCACCCTACTGATCATGACATTTCAAATTAAACAAACCACCAAGTAGGCAGATACGAAGGGCTAGGGGAAGGTTATGTGCATGAATACTGGGAATTACCATTCGGGTTTAGATGCAGGAAAGGGGACACAGACGTTTTCCTTAGTGGTTTCAAATGCATGGATGCTTCAAGCGGGGCCTTTGTTTGCAAGGACGTTTCACTTCATGGGGCATGCAGTGCTTCAGTTGCAAACTTGTCCTGCTATCTGAAGGGTTCTCCAGCTGCCGTGATTCATCCAGTTTTCAAGCTGCTCTCAAATGGGAGCTATTTGATGCTGAATGATCAAGGTTGCTGTAGATTGGAACCGGGCGTCGCTTATCTGGTAATGGTTGATTCCATAGTTACTTGTTGCACACAAGTACTGTTTCCAACTGCCCGTAGAGCTAGGGAGGCAACGTTATGGCCTTCGATAAATGTTTCCAACATTAGCTTTGATTCTCTGTGCAAAATGAAAGCCATGCTTTTTCAAAAAGATGTGGCCTTTACATCCGACGGAGAGACGTTTGATCTCCAGGTTGCAAGGTCCTCGTCCAAGATACAGACGCTACTCCATACTAACTTCCCGCTGCATTATGGGGAGCTGGTACACCGTATCTTTAATATGTCTGATACGATGGGGATAGTGCACTTTTTAAAATGTATTGACTGGTTAGCACCTTTCAGACGATTTTCAGAGCTATACCATCTTTCATACACTCCGTGTTGGGAAGTGTTTTTGGAGATCTCCCGCTTGTCCTGCTACTTGTGGCTGAAATCCTGATTTTAATTTTTCTGCTCTGCAATGGACGTCCCAGTTCAACCCGGAATGGAGTCAGCATTGGCTGTGCTATGATGCCGTGAGCACATGATGCACTGCTTTGGCACACCTTGGCTTCAAGAACTGAATGAGCAATGGTTCTTGTCCTTCAGGCCTGTTTGGCTTCACTGCATACAACCTATATTCCGCTGCCTGCTTTGCAGTCATGAATACGTATTGGATCTATTCCTCGGATCTCAATTGGTTGCGCCATTGGACGTTGAAGTACTGATGGACCCCTTAAAGGCCCATGGGTATTGTTGTACCAAGAGTATTCCATTGCTGATAAATGCATTCTTCGAGCCACCCTGGGATGCTTTGACTCCTAGTGAACTGTGTACTGGCTCTATGATATGCTTACAGGATGCATTCCCTCCCTCGGCGGCTGCTGTGGAAACTGGATGGAATCACTTTTACTCCATAAACATACTTCAAGGTGCGCCACCGGGAACATCGTCTGCGGTTGTGGGCAACAGCAATGTTGCGTCTGCCACTCAGAACACATTAATAATTGACTTGTCCGTGTGGTGGGAACGATTTGACCTATTTTATTTTTTTATATACTTTAAATCTGTTTTATTGTTATGGTAAAACATGAACACATACCATAGTACAAGGCTTATAGCAAGCGAAAGCTGGTGGTGATCTGTACAATGATATACAGGAGAGTCATCAAGTGCAACAGGAAGGTGGCCGTACTCATCTAGCATCTTAAAAACCAAGCATAGACACTCAATTCAATTAAAGAATAATTACTGTGGTAAAAGAAGCATACAAACACTTTACTCGACGTAACGTAACTGGGGAAAAGGGTGGGGAGGGAAAGGATTCGAAGGTATCCTACAGTGAGTCTAGACAGGCTATCAAGGGCGCTAGAGCGGGGGACACAAAGGCAAAGAAGGTAGGAGAGAGAAGAGAGATGAGCAAAGAAGAAAAAGAATGGGGGTAGGAGAGGAAGAGCTGAGTGAGGGTGGGGGAGGGAGGGGGTAGGACGGGCTGGGAGGTGAGAGGGAGAATGAAGGGCTGGATTTCTCAGAAAGAAACCATTGGGGCACCCATTGGGAGCTGGGGGCAGGGGGAGAATAGCGACGTTCTCCTGTGGTGAGATTGGACACTTCACGGTGAGGTTTCAGCACCATGGGGCAGGAGAGCGTTCTTAAGCTGGATGGCACGGAGTTGTGGAGAAGTAAATCGGGAGTATTCCAACTTAGAAAAATGATCAGTCAGTGGTTGCCAGGTATGGGTGAATTTGGGTTCTGTATGTGTAATCCAGCATGTTAGGAGTTCCATCACCATGATGTGCCAGAGGCGCGTGAACCACGCGGAGGTAGGTGGGGCAGAGGGCTTCTTCCAGTGGAGGGCAAGGGTTTGTTTAGCCGCCCCCAGCATATGCATGATGAGGCGCCAATCGGAATGTGTCATGGCTATGGGGTGTTGAGGTCGGATACCCAGGAGAACCACTGTGGGTAAGCTTGGTATGGGGAGACCAACGGTGTCTTTGAAATGACTCAAGACTTTCTTTCCAAATATAGTGAGTAGTGGACAAGACCACCAGATATGAATAAAGTCCCCTGTCGCTGATTGGTAGCTCCAGCAGAGGGGTGATGAGGCGGGGAAAAGTTTCTGTAGGCGTGCCTGTGTGTAATACTAGTGGGTCATGATTTTATAGGCTGTTTCACATTGTGAAATGTTTCAGTACATCCTGGGGACATCGCACCATAATTGTTCCCATTGTTTCGGGGAGATATCCTCTGTGGAGTCTGTGTGCCATTGCTTTTGGTAGGTATGAATGTGTGTGGGGGTGGATTGTTGTAGCACCTGGTATGTATGGGAGATCAGAACCTGTGTGCCATCGAAAGAGTGCACCAATGTCTCAAAGGGAGTAAGTGGCTGTGTTGCCCCCTGTGTGATTATTGGTGTGGGTGGCCAGTGCTGGAGTTGGTAATACTACAATCTAGCTGTATCAGGAAGGTGAAAATCCCTTTTGCATTGGTCAAAGATCCTAAATACCTATCCCTCAAAGATATCCTGGATCGTGTGACACGCCCTCACCCCAGGCTAAAAACGATTGCTGCTGCAGGAAAGCAAGGGTTACGGTCCATCGGGGTATTGGGCGAGGGGAAGGAAGTGAGGCCCCTAGAGACCGCAATTTAATACCAGATGTCGAGAACCATTTTTAAAGGAGTGGCTATGTATGCACGCACTTCGAGGCCAAGTATGTCTCGAGAGCCAGGCCAGGTCGAAAAAAGGGGTCTGCACGCCACAGTGCGGTCAATGTGAAACCAATGCTTTTCGCTTTTGCGAACTTCCCATTCTGATATGTAGTGAAGGTGTGACGCCCAGTAGTACTCCCAAGAGGTTGGGACAAGCAAGGCCTCCCCCGTCCGTGGGCATCATGAGAAGTTTGTTGGAGAATCTCGGGCGTCCCCTTCCCTAGACAAAAGAGTTCATGTCACGTTGAAGGCGTAAAATGTCTGACTGAGGGATACGCGTGGGGAGGGTTTGGAATAGGTAATTTTTTTCCGGTTAAGATGGACATCTTGACTGCATTAAGACAGCCTAGCCAGGACATGGGAAGCGATCTCCAAAGTCTCAGATCCTCCAGAACGGACCGTCTGCACTCCAACCAGTTGGCCTGGGACCATGAGGACAGGGAGGGAGTCACGTTCAAGCCCAAATAGCGGATCGAGTGATGAGCCCATTGGAATGGGGTTAGTGATTGTAGTTCGAGTTCTTCCAGTGGAGGATGCGTTAGATTCAGAACCTGAGATTTGGCCATGTTGGTTTTAAATCTCTAGATCTTCTCATATGAACGGAGAAGCAAACTAGTGTGGGCAGGGAGATCTTAGGATTGGTCAATGTAAGTAAAATGTCGTCTGCAAAAAGGGCCACCTTGGGTTCAGTGCCACCGAAGGGGATGCCCTTGATATTAGTCGCCTGGCTTATGGCTATCGACAGTTGCTCCACCACCAGGGCAAAGAGCAAAGGGGAAAGCAGGCAACCTTGCCGGGTGCCTCTTTGTATGTGTATGGGGGAGAGAGAGATGACCATTAACACGAATCTGTGCTGTGGGGGCGGCGTAAGACGCCATGATGTTATAGTTTTGCCTAGACTGATTTTCTGTAGGACTGCGTGCAAGAAGATCCTGCCAACCCGGTCAAAGGTTTATTCCGCATCCAAGGATAGTAAACATGCCGGAATGTCTCGGCGGTGGACTTTCTCCACCAGTTGTGCTACCCAACGGATGTTATCCGCACCTTGACGCTTGCGTATGAACCCAACTTGATCTGGGTCTACCAGGCCAGGTAAATATGGTTCCAAGCGGTTCACCAGAATTTTAGTATAGATCTTGGCATCCATATTGAGCAGGGCGATCGGGCTGTAGGATGCACAGAGAGAGGGATCCTTTCCCGGCTTAGGTATGAGAACTATTTCAGCCGTGGACATCGTAAGGGCGAGGCCCGTGGTTTCGGACAACGAATTGAAGAGGCATAGTAAGTGTCCTTGTAATTGAGGTAGAAACATGCGATAGAATGAGACCGGGAGGCCATCTGGGCCCGGGGATTTGCCCATTGGTAGGTCTTTCAGTGCCTGCTGTATTTTGGCTGGCATAATCGGGGCCTCTAGGAGTTGTGTGTGGAGGGGGTCGAGGGACGTCAACGGGCAGGAGATAAGGAAAGAGCTAATGTCCTCCTGAGTGTGGTTTTCCTTGCTATAGAGAGCAGTATAGAAAGAGTGGAACACCTGTTTATCACACTCAGACGTAGCCCATATACCATCGGTGTTTTTAATCTTGGAAATTTTGGCCCGGGTGCGGAGTCGACGGGCCAGAATCGATCCCACTTTATCCCCTCCCTCATAGTATTTTTGCTTTAATGTCCGAAGCGAGCGCTCCGCTTGTTTGTCCGAAGGACCCTCAATTGGCCCCAAGTAAAGCCAGCTGCTTCTTATGTCGTTGTGAGGGTGCAGAGTGGTCCAATCTCTCTAGAGCCTTGATGTCCCTGAACAGACCCATTTCCACCAGGGAGCCTCCCGAGTGCGGGCGATTACGATTGAGGTAATGACACCTCGAATGGTCGCTTTGTGTCCCGGAGTGTCGGGTAGGGCGATTGCCTTCAAGTAGGCTGAGATCTCGCCGTATCTCCTCCACATTAACCGGGTCGCGTAGGATATGGGAAGGGAGCTGCCAGCGAAGAGGGGAGCGTGCCATTGCGCTTGTACTCCGCAGGGCCACCTTGAGGTGGGTGTGGTCAGAGATATCTGAGATGTACGCCAACTCCAAAGTTCGTATTAACGATTGTCACAGAAAAAAATAATCAATGCGTGGATACGAGCTGTGGACATAAGAAGAAAGTATAGTCTTGGGTGTCGAGAAATTTATACTGCCAGGCATCTACGAGGCCCAAGTCTGTAAAAACCCTTTTCAGCGCTGCGGACATTGCCCCGTACCCTGAAAGAAGGCAGTGCTACGATCCAGATCAGGATCCCAAACCAGGTTAAAATCCCCATCAGTGAGCAAACGTCCTCCTTCCCATGAGACTTGTTCTTTCAGGAGGTTCCTGAGATGTGTCCTGTGACTGATTGGGCACGTATGCGTTAAGCAGGGTGAGAGGCTGTGCATCGTGTTGGACTCTAATTTTAAGGTAGCGACCTTCCCTGTCCCGCACCACCCGGCTTCAAACAGAAGATTGCTTTACAGAGGATTGCAACTCCGACCATCTTGGAAGGGGAAGATGGCCAATATTGGGTCGGGTATTTGGAGTGATCCATGTGACGTGTCCGATTGTAAGAGATGTGTTTCTTGTCAGAAAATGACGTCCGGGTTGTGTATGAGAAGGTAACGCCAAATCTGGCGTCGCTAATTAGGGGTATTAAGTCCTTTCACGTTGAGCGATCAACCATTATATGGAACGAGGTGGACAGCCACTATGGCGTGGCGAGTATGGAGGAGCGGCCACCCTGGGCGAGGAAGGGGCCCAGCCTGGAAGGCTGAGTGATCGTGAGCTGTATTCCCGGAGAGTGCCCTCATTCCAAGGGGCAGACGTAGGATGGAATGAAGCGATAATGGCAGAGTGGTGTGCCAACATTCGTGGTAAGGAGCGATTCTCCCCTAGAGAAGGACAAAGGCAAAAAAGGAGCGCCGAGAGTCCCCACCTCGATGTTCCCCAGGGAGAGGGCGTAAAGGAAAGGAAATGGGGAATCAATAACAAAGGTACTAAAAGGCCAACAGGGCCTAAAAACTCTATTCAAGTCCTGGTACAGCCCATTATTGTGGGCAAGGGCCATTCTGGAGAAGTCACTCTCCAAGGAAACGAATTGAGCGGGGGGGCATGGAGGAGAGTTCCATACGATTTCCGGTCTCCGGTCCCTGCAGCCAGCAAACAGGACCGGGGGGAGTCCTTCAATGGGGCCTGAATCAGTAATGGGGCAGTCCCGCAAGCAAACTATTGCAGGGTTAGAGGAGGCTGGCTGTAAGAGGGCTGCGGTGGTGAGCATTCTGATCAAACGTCAACAGTCTCTTGATGTGTGCCACCTCCCCATAACACTATTCTGTGTGCTGGGGCTGAAATCGCGTTGTGCCGGTGTAAGAAACTGGCTCTATATATACTACACCAAAATGAGGTATAGTGAGTATAGGGTCCAGGTGACTCCAAAGGTAGGCAGAGGTTAAAGTTAGATAGAACCTTGCTCTCTACTTGTGGTAGCTTGGTCGAGCAGTAAGGCAGTATCAGAGGACAGTGTTAAGCATTTGATGTACACACTCGGTCAGCAAATGAATTCACACACTCAGGAACTGAACTCTAGGCCAATTGTTTTTGTATAAAAATATATTGTTATTTTATTTTAGAACCAAGCAAGCCTGGCACAGGTAAGCATAAAATACTTTACAGTAATAAGTTACTGAATGTCGAACAGTTTGAAAATGCAATGGAAATTGTACTTTGTTTGATTTACAGGGGAGCAGTAGTATGCAACACTTAGCAAATACAGTACATTGGAATGAATAGGTTTTTTTCAGTAAATTGCAGGTAAGTTACTTTTACGTTACTTTTTCTAACTCAGTGCTGGATGCCTGGATTCAGCACTGGGACATTTCCTGAAAACAGGGGAGTAAATGCGTTTTTGTTATTCGTGCGATTTTTAAAGAATATTTTCAGATTTCAAAACTCCACACTTAGAAACTTTTTGGAGCAGTACATTGAAATGAATAGGCTTTGTCAGTAAATTGCAGGTAAGTTACTTTTACGTTACTTTTTCTAACTCAGTGCTGGATGCCTGGATTCAGCACTGGGACATTTCCTGCAAACAGGTGAGAAAACACGTTTTGGTTATTTGTACGATTTTTAAAGAATATCTTTAGTTTTCAAAACTCCACACTTAAGTCGTTTTTTGGAAGAAAAATTGTCAATGTTATCCTATAGAGGAAAAACAGGTTATGGTTTGCAGGTAAGTAAACGACTGTGGGAGTTAAGGTTCTGGGGTTAGACTCAGGGGTCCCCCAGGGTCAGTGATGCACTTTTGTTTCACCCTCAGCGGCACTAGGGCGGCCGGGTGCAGAGTGTTGAGGCCCACTGTTATCCTATGGAGGATAGGGGGTCTCCGGTTGGTGGCTGCTGGCAAGCAGGCCACTGGGTTGTGGGAGCAAAGCTCCTAGGGTTTAGGTCAGGGCAAATAGGGAACCAAATTAGCACCAAAGGTGCACCCTCAGCGGCACTAAGGCGGCAGGGTGCTGTTTTGAGGTCGGGTGCCCTGTTGTTTTCAATGGAGAACCTCCGGTTAGAAGAAACACTGCAGACTCGGGGACGAGGATCTTGGGTGCGACCACCACTTCGAGGGGTAAGTTGGGATGTCTTGGGTTGGTTAGGCACCGTTGGTTTGGGCACACAAGGCCGTGGGGCGTCGGGTGCAGGGGTGCCTTGGGACGTCGGAAAGTCTTACCCGCTCTGGTCGCAGTAGAGGGGATCCTCTGGATTGAGGCTGCAGGCGGCGTCTGGAGGCTTGAGGTAGGTCAGGAGTCGCAGGATCTCGGGTCAGGATCGCCGGGGTGACCTCCTCAAGCTCGGTCCGGGTTCGGCGGGTGCAGAGTGGGCTGGATTCGTGGTATCCGGCCGGAGCCAGAAGCTGCAGTTTGAACAAGTCCGGTGTTCACGGGAGAAGCAGTCTTGGAAGTGAAGGCAGGCAGGTCCTCCAGGGTGTTTGAGGTTGCTGGCTGCAGGACACACCGGGATTTCGCAGGAGCAGGTTCGAGGGGAGACAGGCCTGTAGAGCTGGGGCCAAGTCAGTGGGCGTCTTCCTCTTGTTCGCTCGGCACGGCTCTTCGTCCTTCTTCTTTTCTTCTTGTTGTCAGGCTGGATCTGAGGAAGCAAGGTTCAGGGTACCCCCTAAATACTAGATTTAGGGGCGTTACAGGTAGGTAAAGGGCAGGGACCAATGGGTCCCTTCCTTGGGGTGGGTACACCACAAATCGTGCCACCCTCCAGTGGGAGGGGGCAGGAGCCTGTCCCTGGTTGGCTAGGTCCCCCCATCCTTAAGATGGCGGGGACTCAGAGTTGTGCTTCACCTTGCCTCCCCCACCTGAGGGGTGGAGTTGACAGAGGTGGGCACATCTCTCTCCCTCACTTGTTTTTCCCGCCGGCTCTCCCGCCCAAGTGGGGGGTAGAACCAGTGGGGACCAGTTGCTGAAAGCAGCAATTGGTCTGGAGAAGCTCACAAAGGCGGCATGCCTTTGAAGCTTCTCCTTCGTGAACCCTGCCCATCCTGGGGGAGGAGGCTTGGCACCTCGTCCCAGGATGTGCATTGTTTCAGGCCCCCCGAGAGCAGCAGGCTCTTGACCCAGGGGTCCAGAAACATGTCTGTTGGTGGCAGCCTAAGCAGCCACTCAGTCAGGTCACTAGAAGTTGGTTGAGTTTCAGGGGGCATCTCTAAGATGCCCTCTGTTGTGCATTTTACATTAAATCCCATACTGGCATCAGTGTGGGTTTAATGTGCTGAGAAGATTGATACCAAACTTCCCAGTCTTCAGTGTAGCCATTATGGTGTTGTGGAGTTCATAATGACAAACTCCCAGCACCATATACTCTTAATGGCAGCACTTCACTTACAGTGCCCAGGAATGGACTTGGGCACTGTAGGGGTACAGGGCTCATGCATCTGTACCCTCACCACTGGCATAGGGCACCCAGCTAGAGGGGTGACTGATGTATGCCAGGGCAGTGGCTTGTGGGCATGGCACACAGGGATGTGTGCCATGTCGACTCTTCACTTTGTTCTGCACCAAAACACGCAGCCTGCAAAGGCAGTGTGTGTGTGTAAAGGTACAGGGCCTCTAAGGGTGGCACAATAAGTGCTGCAGTCCTTAGAGGTCTTCCCTGGTCACAGTGCCCTGGGTACCTGTGGTGCTATTTACCAGGGGCTGACCTGTGGCCAGGGATGCCAATTGGGTTAGTTTTGGGGAAAGAACACAGGCCCTGGGAACCTGATTGGCAGGGACCCAGGGCACACCAAGAAAAAGTGCATCAGTAGTCTGGCAAAAAGTGGGGGGGGGGTTACTGCAACAGAAACCCACTTTCCTACAGCTGGTAATCTGAGTTTGATGATGCCATGTTTTAGGGTAGTGCTCAGCCAGAGAGGGAGCAAGCTAGCAGTCATTCAGAGGCCGCGCGAGATCGGGTTGGGGATTGTGCTACGTCCATGGAGCGGAGGTTTTGAATGATATCTTGTTTGGCTTGAAAAGATTATTTTTCCATGGCGTGTTCCCTGTGTTTGGGAGGGGGCACTGTGGACCACTTGGTCGTATAGCATCTCTGGGTGAAGCATGAGAAG
This sequence comes from Calotriton arnoldi, assembly GCA_963921515.1. NCBI lineage: Eukaryota > Metazoa > Chordata > Amphibia > Caudata > Salamandridae > Calotriton > Calotriton arnoldi. The sequence goes on along the minus strand of CAWUFW010001967.1, from coordinate 184,816 downwards.
GGCATGGGCTGGCATCTCGGGATGTCATTGGGAGGTGCAGGAGTTGTTTTGCATCCCGCAAGGAGCGGAACAGCCGGTGTTTGCCTTTTCAAGTAAATATTAAAGCAAAGGGATAACCCCACTGATATTTGATGTTCATGTCGCGTAGTTTGTCTGTGACAGGCTTAAAGTCCCTGCGACGCCACAGCGTCACCGGAGCAATATCCTGGAATATTTGGATAGTGTGTCTATTATAAACCAGCTCCATCTTACTTCGTGCAGCCTGCAGGGTAGCCTCTTTTTCCAGAAAGAAGTGTACTCGTGTGAGTATGTTGGGGACAAAGTCTGAGCGACCCCGGGCCGAGGCAACTCGGTGGGTTCTGATCGTCTGGAGGAGGTCCGCCGTGAATGTTATGATGTCTGATCCTTCCGCCCTATTGGGGATCCCCCTGATGCGGAGGTTGTTTCTCCTTTCCTGATTTAGCTGGAAGTTGATGTGTTGCTCCTCAAAGGTAGCTGTTTTACGCCACAAGTTCTCCTGGTCCTTTGAGCGTGTGTCCATCGTACGTTCCAGGTCTTCAACCTGACCCTCAGTCTGTGCAACGTCCCTCCTGAGGTCGTGAAGGCACGCCTTAAATTCGTTTTTGATGGAGCTAATCTCCAATTTTATTTCCTGAAGAAAGTTATTCATGAAGGCCGGCGTGAGAGGGCCTGTCACAGATTCGCCGGTAGCTGGTACTAATGGGGTGTCCGTGGGGACCGGAGTCAGAGGGCCTGATTTAAGCCACATGGAGGCAACCGGGTTGTCTCTAGAGGAAGCGGCTGGAGTGTCCTTGCCAATTTTGGTGCGAGGCATGGTCTACTAGGAGCCCCGTCAAGTGTGACCAACCAGTCAAGTCTGCAGGAAAGCCCTGAGAAGAAGTCGATGGTCTGGGTGGGGGTTGCACGGCTTTGGTCCGGGCCTCTCGTGACGGAGACCCTGTGTTGGCTAGGGGTCCACTCGGAGCCGGGGCAGTTTTTCTTGCCTTGATGTGAAGTTGGGGGGGGGGGGGTCCAAGAAGCAAATGTGGGATATTCCTTCACCCCTATCGGGTCCAAAGAGTTCCCCCGGAAGGAGATGGGGTCCCCAGCACTCGTGGAGGCTCGAGGGTCTCAGGGGCGAGGTATTTCCCTGAAACACAATTCACCCAGGGAGACCGAGAGGCGCACTGGTCCCCCAAGAAGGCTGCAGGAACGAGGAGCTCAGGGGAGGCCCCACCAGCATGCCTTCGGTGCTATATGCTGGGCAGGAAGGTTTGCAGGGCTAATGAGAGCCATCTGGGCGGAATCCATGCAGATCCGACGTGTGGGGTCAGTAGGGTCTTCGGGTACCCCCAGGAGACCGGTTGGGTAGGGATTTCCAGCAGCATAAAAGGGAAAGAGCCCAGGGGGTGGGGGAGGGGGGGGGAGGGCGTGCAAGTGTCTAGCGACCAGGGTCAGTTGTGGCAAGGGCTTCAGTGAGGCCTCCCAGGTGGGGCTGGGGCTCTGATGCGGGGCGGGGGAGAGGAACCCACTGCGCTATGTCGCCCCTTCCCTTAATGGCGGAGTCCCTGCGTTTATCGGCATCTGTTTGATCAGGGCTCAGACTTGATTTCCCAGTTGTGTTCCAAGGTGTGCAGACGGGCGCAGCCCTGGGCACCCCCCGTCGCCATCAGGAGGGTGTCAAGAGGTGCTGCTGCTGTAAGTGGTGCAGCCCAGGGAGGTGTCAGGGGGGGGGAGGGGGAGGGCCCAATGCATCGCAGGCCTCAATATCTCTCACAGCCAGGGCCCACTGTAGCGATGTAGGACGGGTACCCCGCCGGGAGGCCAAAAGACCGCCATGGGTTGCGGGCCTCCGGGGCCGGGCTCGGCGGGGCGGTCCACCGCATGATCCACAGGCTGCAGTCAGGAAAGTTCACCAGGGCTCTTTAATGTAGTGCGCACCACCACGTTGGGCCCAGGATCAAGAGGCGGGCAGTCCAGGCCTCTCAGCCTCCCCCGGGAGGGCCGCTCACCTCTGACGCTCCTTTGGACCCCGTCTATACCTCCATCAGCAAGGGGTCGCGACTAAGAGTATCCACGCCCCAGATGCATCGTCTCACGTTGCCCCCAGCGGGACGCGGTCTCGACCTCCCGACTGTGCCCCAAGCAGGGTCCGCCACCGGACTCGGAGGCGGCAAGATTACAGGGCGTGTCGGCCCGGGCCCGTGTGCTGGCAGTTTCGTGGCCCGTGAAGGAGGGGCGAGAGGTCGGTCCGTCCCCTCAGCCGCAACCGGAGGCAGGTTGTCCCTGAAGGTTCAGGAGGCGGGGACTGGATTGACCATGGGTGCTCGGGAGCAGCAAGCGATCTCTCTGTGGACTTCGAGATGGCGGCTCAAGCCACGATCGTGTCCCGGGCAGAGGTTAGCCTGTCTCTCGTTCCACCGTGTCAACTCCCAGGCACATATTGGCAGCAGCTAACTGGTGGGTGGGTCGGGGCAGTCCTGATGGCCTTTTTCCGATACTACGGGATCTGCTTTGGCCGGCTGCGGGGGAGCGGAGACACAGCAAGGCGCGTCTCACTCCATTGGCAGCTTGGCCATTCCCCCTTGGCCTGTTTTTTTTAGGTTTTTTTTAAATAAAATTGACTCAAAACAATTTTTTTTCCCAATTTGCTTGTTTGCTTTATTTTTCTAGGCACTACAGCTTTGAGTGTTTCGAATTTCAAATAGTATAATGACTTTTAGAGGCTTTTATGAATATTTTAAAGGGAAGCTTGCTTTTAGATGATTTTAAACATTTTTAGTTTAATTATGGCCTGCTGGCTTTAGATAGCTTTTATATGTTGACCCTTAGTATGGGGAGTGGGTGTTCTATGCCCGGGTTAGGCCCAAGTAACGAAGCTGCACATTTCCTTACCTTGTCCTAATTTTGCTCATTAACATTTCTGCTGTGACCTTTTGCACATATTTGTGTGCGCAACAATGTTGGATTAGTTTCTCTGAAGCTACTTTGTTTACACATCTAGCTTCGCACAACATTATCACGATGCATCGAACACCATGTACAAGGCCTCTTTACGCACTATGTACAAATATTGTTCTATCATCATCCACGGGGCGACAGGGCTATCTACATATCCGAAACATTTGTAATCTATACGTGCATCTCAAGGATGCTTTCTATTATAAATAATGAGCATCTCAAAAGATTAGCAGAGGAGGCACTTCAGCTGACATAGAGGGTCCCTGCATGCTGAGACTTCACCACGCAGGGGTCTGACATCTCTGTGAGGGGGTGTCCAGTTCGTGACCAGGACAGGCTCCAACATTCTCTCCCTCCAGGGAATGGGGTTAGATCGTCCCTTGGGGGGTTTCTTGGCTTCACACCTACATACATTCTAGGTACACTCAGTAGGGTCTGCATAATAGGAGTACGCCAGATTACTGCCTTGTTTGTATAACTGCATATATATACTGGTTTAGCACCATGGTAGAACTGTATCTACTATTTAGTTTTTTGGCACTTGTAATCACCTTCATCTGCTTCTGTCTACTGATTATCTCAGCACTTGCATTCTATACAAGAATAACGTTGGTTCAATAAATCTATTGAAAACGTCCCACTGTGTATTCTCTGTATCTTTCTCTGAGCATAAGTAAGCACGAGTGAGTGAATGGTTCTGTTTCCACGATCCCTGAGGGTGCAGGGTTGTCATGTTTAGTAGTTGCCAGAAATTATTCGCTCCCTGGTAAGGTAATGGGGGCTTATGGTGGCATTGTGTGCTAACTGATCTCTAGGCCAACATATCCTGCGGGGGTGCTCGGAATCAGTCTAAGCACCTCACCCAAAGGTTATTGTCCAACAAACATGCAGATCCTATGAATTAGTAGGAACATCACGACAGGGGGAAATTACCCAATCTCCATTTATCATATAGATATAGCAATAAATAATTTTCGAGTCAAATACTCGCATACATGGGTTGTCTACTTTTCCCTGCACACAGGCAACAACCCAGTCGGTGCCGCAGCCGTCTCCTCTCACCTCAATACAAGGATCCAATCGCCAAGATTCCCCACTGGACCTCTCTCCCTCCAACACTCTCTTCTCCCTCACAGGGCACAGTGGTCTTGGCAAGCAGACCGCCACTAGTGATCCATGCTCCAGGGGCAGGTGGTCTTGGATTCCCTGGGTGATGTCTCCTCACCCAGCTTGGAGACAGGCAGGCCTTGGCCCCCTGGTCACAGGCATAAGTCTTGAGGAACTTCTTCTCCTCGCGCAACCCAGCTGACTGCTTGACACTTGAAGAGTTTGGGGCCTCGAGCTACCTTTTTATAGTTCATTTCCAGACACCAAATATGATCTGAAACTTGAAGTGTTTGTTGGAGTCCTGCTTCCTTTTGAAGTGCTGTCTCCTTTGCCCTTCCTCCAGAAAGCAGTTCGTCACAGCAGGAGTGACTCCAACTCTGATAACACAGGCCATGGCAGTGATTAGAGGTTCACTCCTGGATGTTCGCCTCAGTGATGTGTATCAAAAGGTTACCTCAGGACCTCAGCCATACTCTTTTTGATATTCTTATCAGCTCGTCTCCTTTCTGTGATGTGTCCAGGCCCCTTCCCAGTGACCTCTCTCTGAATCACAGAGCATCCTTTGAAGTATACTGAAGAGCCTGGCTCGCCATTCTTCCAGTTTGTCACACCCATATCACAGGAATGCAGTAATTCACAAATCTGTCTAGGGGGGATCCCTGCACCTCCTCTTCCTTCAGCTAGCTCTGGGCGTCCCAGAATCGAGCCCAGAATATTCCATGTATTGTACCATTCACAGGCACATTAATGCCAAGCACCTATATATATATAACACATGCACTGCACAGCATTATCCCTGTATTGTACCATTCACAGACACACACACACACCCAGCACATATCTAACACATGCACACTGTGCAGCACTACACACCATACTGATGAAGGCCAAGGGTGAGTTAAGCACACAGAAGCAGAACTGTGGGCCTTACTTGAGTGACACAGGTAAAAAGTCTGTTTCAATTCTACTGATCACTGCACAGTATGCTGCTACCACTGTGCTCGTACTGCTTAACCCCTGGCAAAGGCAGTAGCCTTTCATCACTATGAAGGAACCGCTTTGGGTGCCCCTTCCGATCAAAAAAGACAATCCATGAGACAAATGTATGTCATGGTGTGCTTGCATGATCCGTGTTCGCCCATGACTGGAAAAAAATGAGCATCAGGGATCCATACATCATTACAGTTGGGGCACTCTGGGAAGGGGAGCATGTCTATCACCATGCAAGAGACTTTTCCGTCCCAACACAAAGCGTACCATAAATTGTTGTCCGAGATACGCTATCGTGGTCTTGGGCTCCCCCTCGCCCCGCTGAAAAAACTCACCTACAGTGACACCACCAAAAGAGCCAGCTGGTTCACCCCGGAACTCCTAGCGTCCCTGCCGGAAACTAGAGAAGAAATGGCACAGTGATAAGACACCGGACAGCCACGCAGCCCACAAAGACGCCATCCGTAACCACCACCACCTCATCAGGTCCGCCAAGAGAATCTCCTTCAAAGACCGCCTCGACAACAACGCACACAACAGCAAGGAGCTCTTCAACATCGTGAAGGAACTCTCCAACCCCAGCTCCAACACCAACGACATCCCGCCGTCGCAAGCCCTGTGCGATTCCCTCGCCACCTTCTTCCACCGCAAGATCGCCGACATCCACGACAGCTTCAACACCCAGACAGCCCCAACTAAGATCGATGCACCAGACCCGCCGCACACCATCGACCACGACCCCTTGCCAGCCTGGGCCAGCGTGAACATCGATGACACCATCAAGACCATGAGGACAATACACTCCGGCTCCCCGTCAGACCCTTTCCCGCACCACATCTTCAACAAGGCCAGCAGCTCCATCGCACCCCACCTGTGCAACGTTATCAATCTCTCCTTCGAGACCGCGTCCTTCCCAGAGAGCTGGAAACACGCAGAGATCAACGCCCTACTCAAAAAACCCAAGGCGGACCCGAGAGACCTCAAGAACTTCCGGCCCATCTCCCTGCTTCCGTTCCCAGCCAAGGTCATCGAGAAGATCGTCAACAAACAGCTAACCCGATACCTCGAAGAAAACAGCATCCTGGACCCATCCCAGTCAGGGTTCCGCAGCAACCACAGCACTGAGACTGCCCTCATCGCCGCCACCGACGACATCAGGACCCTGCTGGACAACGGTGAGACCGCAGCCCTCATCCTGCTGGACCTCTCCGCCGCCTTCGACACTGTCTGCCACCGCACTCTACGCGCACGCCTCCACGACGCAGGGATCCGAGACAAGGCCCTGGAATGGGCCACCTCCTTCCTCGCCGGCAGAACCCAGAGAGTCCGCCTCCCACCATTCCGATCCGAAGCCTCCGAGATCATGTGCGGCGTACCCCAGGGATCATCCCTCAGCCCAACACTGTTCAACATCTACATGGCCCCGCTCGCACGCATCGCCAGACAGCACGACCTCAACATAATCTCCTACGCCGACGACACTCAACTGATCCTCTCCCTCACCAAGGACCCCCTCGCCGCCAAATCCATCCTCCATGAAGGAATGAAGGCCGTCGCCGATTGGATGAAGATCAGCCGACTAAAGCTGAACACGGACAAAACAGAGGTCCTCATCCTCGGCTCCAACCCCTCAGCCTGGGACGACTCCTGGTGGCCAAAGACACTGGGAGCAGCCCCGAAACCCACCGACCACGCACGCAACCTGGGAGTCATCCTCTACTCAACGCTCTCCATGGCCAAGCAAGTCAACGCAGTCTCCTCCTCCTGCTTCAACACCCTCCGCATGCTTCGCAAGATCTACAGGTGGATCCCGACAGATACAAGAAGAACAGTCACCCAGGCCCTCGTCAGTAGCAGACTTGACTATGGGAACGCCCTCTACGCGGGAGCCCCGGCCAAGCTCATCAAGCGACTGCAACGCATACAAAACGCCTCCGCACGCCTGATCCTCGACGTACCACGCCACAGCCACATCACCCCCCACCTGAGGAACCTGCACTGGCTCCCCGTCGACAGGAGAATCTCCTTCAAACTCCTCATCCACGCACACAAGGCACTCCACAAGACTGGCCCAGCCTACCTCTACAGACGACTCTTCTTCTACGTCCCCAACCGCCAGCTCCGCTCCGCCGACCTCTCCCTCGCCACCGTCCCTCGCATTCGAAGAACAACCACCGGCGGCAGATCCTTCTCACACCTCGCCGCCAAGACCTGGAACACCCTTCCACTAAGCCTACGACAGACCCAAGACCTGCTGACCTTCAGGAGGCTACTCAAGACCTGGCTGTTCGACCAGTAGCAGCAACCCCCCCCCCCTTTTTTTCTCCCCAGCGCCTTGAGACCCTCGCGGGTAAGTAGTGCGCTCTACAAATTCTTTGATTGATTGATTGATACAGTTCTGGAGGAGAAGCTTGCCCCTCTTCGATCAGCATTGCAGTCCCTGAGGTACAACCCTGAATAACAGAAAAGAAAAATCCTCCAGAACATGTTATCCCAGAATAACTGGGTTTGTTAAAGACCTCTTTCTGAAAGGGCCACATCTTGAATCAAGACCACCAGGCATGTTTTAGGTCTCCCACATTGCCACAATCCCTCCAACACAACAGGCTTACCTTAGGATAGAACTTGAGTTGCTTAGCCAAATACATATACCAGTCATAGTGTAGTTCATAATGGGCTTCTTTACCTAGGATAGTATGTGAGGTTTTATGTAGATCCCGCCAAACAAGTATCCATTGCTGCCCTGTAAATTGCCATTTCATGAGTGTATGCCATTTATTCTCATTAGAGGTGTGTAGGTGATAATGTCTCTGAAAGTATGAAATGGTATAGAGAGAAAATCATACGTTCGAGGCATGTGAGCTGTAGATCACATGCTTTGCATAAGATCGCCATCTAGTGTTGGGTCCAGATGTTTGCACTTTGTTTTTCTGGAAGAAGTTTTCCCTAATCACGAGGTGGAGGACTCCTCCCTTGGGTGATAGTGCGCATGGTCATCGACTCCATCTTCAGATTGTTTTTTTCCGCCATCGGGTTCGGATGTAACTAGCTGCGCTCCGGTTCGACGTCGATCCTCCGGTCCTTCTCGGCGTATCACTTCACATTCAGCGGTATTGTTTCCGATCGCGTTCCCCTTTCTTCGCGGACCGTGATTCCTAAAGAAAAATTTCGATCGGAGAGCTCGTGGTAGGCCGTCAGGACTAGCCCCTGGTTCGACTCGTAGTCGATGGAACGAACTCCTTTCAAGTTCTGTCCTCGGTGCCACGCGAAATACCCACGCACCGACTCACACGAGGTGTGCAACTTGTGTTTGTCTCCCGATCACAGAGAAGAACACTGCGACGCGTGCCGAGCTTTCCGCTCCAAGAAGACTCTTCGCGATCGTCGGGCCCGACGACACGACATGCAGAGACAACAGACAGACTCCATTCCGGACCTCTTCGGACCTGAATCGGAGGAGGAGGAAGGCGGTGAGCCCATCGGGGCCGATGAGGAACAGTAAGACATCTTCATTTCCGAGCACATCTCTGACGAGGATGAAGACATCCCGCATGGACAACGTACCGTGAGTACAGTCCCTACCTCGCCCCACCTTCCACTTCCATCGAAGAAAAAGGCTTCGGACCAACCTGCGCCTTCGGGCCCCGGTGGGCGCCGAGAACAAGGTTCCGAAGACCCGCCTTCGGGCTCGGCACCGAAGCCTAATAAAAAGCCTTCAGGCTCCAAAAAGCCCCATGCCAAATCCGGCACCGAGCCAAAGACTCTGGAGCCGAAGAAAAAGTCTGGCACCGAACACCCTCCGTCGGCACCGAAACAACCTTCGGAGCCGAAAATTCCGGCCAAGAAGCCATCAGCACCGAAACATTCGGAGCCGAAACTGAAAGAGACGCCGAAATCACCTAAAAAGCATGTTTTCGGTGATCCGCTCGACAAACCGGATCCGAAACAAAATGTCAGTGTAGGATTTGTTGATTTGTTAAGTAGGGCTGCTACTTACCATGGAGTCCCACTACATAGAGTCCCTTGAAGAGGACTTCCTTTTTGAGACACTACACAACACACAAAAGTCTACACACATGTTGCCTATGTTGAAAGGCATGTTAATGAAATTTTTAAGGATCCCGTTAGAGCACGTATCCTTAATCCTAGGGAAGTTAAAAAATACAAGCCTGCTCCATCAGATCCAGTCTACATAAAGGGTCAACTACCATTAGATTCATTAGTAGTTTCTAATGCACGTAAAAGGGCAAACTCCTAGACTACTGGAGACGCACCACCCCCAGACAAAGAGTCTAAACTCCTTGATGCTTCAGGGCAAAGGATCGCCTCCCAGGCTGCTAACTTCTGGCGTATTTCCAACACAGAGGCGTTGCTAGCACGCTATGACCGCGCACACTGGGATGAGATGGAACAACTCATCCAATTTCTTCCCCAGGAACATAAATCCAAAGCGCAAGACCTGGTTCGTGAGGGACAGTTAATTTCTAATAACCAAATTAGATGCTCCTTAGATGCTGCTGATACATCTGCCTGAGCGGTGAACACTAGTATTCTTTTAAGAAGACACGCCTGGCTGCGCATATCAGGGTTTAAACCGGAAGTTCAAAATTCCATATTAAACACACCCTTTGACAAGGAACACCTTTTTGGACCAATGGTAGACACTTCACTAGATAAAATGAAGAAGGATACTGAAGTGGCTAAATCCATGGGAGCCCTTCAGTCTCCACAAGGGCGGGGTTCCTTTCTTTGCTCCTTCTATCGGGCAGGATCTAAAAATACTTCCTCTGACACTGCGTCCACCTATAAGGGCAATAACCAACCCTCAGGTTCCAAGGGATTCTTTCGAGGCAATTACAGAGGTAATAACGGCAAGGGCAGAGGTAGAGGTTCCAATACACGTACCTCGCCCTCCAAAACAAAACAGTGACTTGCCCACAGTTCCCCCCCGACCACTTAACACCTGTATGGGGACGACTGTCACAATTTCTACCAAAGTGGCATTCAATAACAACCGACAAATGGGTTCTCCAAATTATCCATTCTGGTTACTGCCTGGAGTTCATCACCACTCCTCCAACCATTCCCCCAAAGTCACACAGACTTTCACAGGATCACCTGGACCTTCTCAAACAAGAAGTACAATCCCTGTTACTCAAACAAACCATAGAGCCCGTACCACCAAAACATCAAGGGTCGGGCGTGTACTCTTTTTACTTTCTAATTCCAAAAAAGGACGGCTCTCTCAGACCCACATTGGATCTCAGAGAACTCAATCGTTACATACAGTCAGACCACTTCCACAGATACTGCCTCTTTTACTAAAAGGTGATTTTCTTTCTACTCTAGATTTAAAAGATGCCTACTTTCATATTCCAATCCATCCGGCTCACCGCAAATTTCTCAGGTTTGTGGTAGCAGGTCAACACTACCAATTCAAGGTTCTCCCATTCGGAGTCACCACGGCTCCCATAGTCTTCACAAAATGTCTGGCGGTAGTAGCTGCGCATCTCAGAAGACAAAGCATACATGTCTTTCCCTATCTGGACGACTGGCTCATCAAAGCCAGCACATATCAGCAATGTCGCAAGCACACTTCAGTAACCATTCAGCTGCTTCAACAGCTAGGATTCTCAATCAATGTGTTAAAATCACATCTTCAGCCAAATCAAATTCAGGATTACCTGGGAGCCACTCTAGACACTTAAAAGGCTCTAGCGTATCCCAATGCAGCCAGAATTCGAAACATTCAGGCGCTCATTCTAAAATGTCAACCCACTCAGTCACTTCCAGCTCGAGTATTTATGCAACTGCTGGGAATGATGGCATCTTGCATCGTGATCGTTTCCCACGCCAGGTTACACATGCGTCCACTTCAAGAGTGTTTAGCCAGTCAGTGGAATCAGTCACATGGTCTATTAAGCGATCTAGTGTTGGTAAGCGGCCGTACTCATCGCTCTCTGCGGTGGAGGAACACACAAAACTTGTCAAAAGGGCGGCCGTTCATAGACCCGATTCCACAGACAGTATTAACAGCGGACGCATCCCTTACTGGCTGGGGAGCTCATCTTCTACAACACACAGTGCAAGGACGGTGGAGCATACAACAAAGGTTGCTTCACATCAATCATTTGGAACTCATGGCAATCTTTCTAGCACTCAAAGCCTTTCAAGATCACCTGTCTGGCAAAGCTGTACTAGCCCGAACCGACAACATGACAGCTATGTATTACATACAGAAGCAAGGGGGAACACACTCTCTCCAACTGTCGCGCTTAGCTCAACAAGTCTGGAGGTGGGCGATACACCACAACATTTATCTCCTAGCAGAACATCTCCCAGGAGTCAACAATCAAATTGCGGATCTCCTCAGCAGGCAAAGTTATCAGATACACGAGTGGGAACTTCACCCTCAAGTTCTCCACCCATACTTTCAAGCCTGGGGAGTCCCTCACATAGACCTGTTCGCAACACCCGAAAAAGCAAAATGCCAAAGCTTCGCCTCCAGGTATCCACACCCGTTGTCCAAAGGCAATGCTCTATGGATGAACTGGTCAGGGATATTTGCCTACGCTTTTCCGCCTCTCCCACTCATTCCATCAATGGTTCGGAAACTCAGGCAAACATCACTCACGCTAATACTAATAGCTCCAACATGGACACGTCAACCCTGGTTCACAACCCTGTTGGAACTCTCTCTGGTACCACACCAAAAATTACATTTAACTCCCAGTCTCCTCACACAGAGCCATGGAGAAATCAAACACCCAAATCCCAAACGGCTAAACCTTGCCATCTGGCTCCTGAAGTCATAGAGTTTGGTTATCTCAACCTTCCACCAGACTGTATGTATGAACATTATTAGAGAGGCCAGAAAGCCTACCACAAGAGCCTGCTACACAGCCAAATGGAAGCGTTTTGTTCTCTATTGCAATAACAATCATATCAACCCTCTTTATGCTTCCATACAGAACATACTATGCTACCTATTACATTTACAGCAGTCAGCAGTGGCCTATACATCCGTCAGACTGCATCTTGCTGCCATAGCAGCTTACCTTCAAAATAGACAACACTTATCGCTATTTCGAGTGTCCGTCATCAAAGCATTCATGGAAGGCCTAAAAAGGGTAATACCACCAAGACTTCCACCTGCCCCAGTATGGAACCTTAACATAGTCCTCACAAGGCTAATGGGTCCACCATTTGAACCCATGCACAAATGTGAACTACAGTTCCTTACTTGGAAAACAGCTTTCCTCATTGCAATCACTTCATTGAGGAGAGTGGGTGAACTACAGGCACTAACCATAGAAGAACCCTTTTTCCAGTTACATAAAGATAAAGTAGTTCTTCGTACCAACCCTAAATTCATACCTAAGGTTGTATCTGCATTTCACATCAATCAGTCGGTTGAATTACCTGTGTTCTTCTCTCATCCTGACTCTGTTGCAGAACCAGCTTTACATACCTTAGATGTCAGAAGAGCTCTTTTGTATTACACTGAAAGAACAAAGTCATTTCGTAAAACCAAACAACTCTTTGTAGCTTTTGCACCAGCTCACAAAGGCAATCCTATTTCCAAATCAGGAATTGCTAGGTGGATTGTTAAGTGTATTCAGATTTGTTATCAAAAAGCCAAAAGGACTTTCACAGTACCCCCTAGAGCACATTCCACTCGCAAGTTAGGGGCTACAATGGCTTTCTTAGGGAATATCCCTATTACCGATATATGCAAAGCTGCAACATGGTCTACACCACACACATTCACCAAGCACTATTGTGTAGATGTGTTAGCAAGACAGCAAGCTAATGTGGGCCAAGCAGTACTAAAAACGTTATTTCAGACAACTCCAACAGTTACAGGATAGCCACAGCTTCAGGGAGACTGCTGTATAGTCTATGCAAAGCATGTGATCTACAGCTCACATGCCTCGAACGGAAAATGCTACTTACCCAGTATGGATCTGTTCTGGGCATGTAGAGCTGTAGAATCTCATGCGCCGACCCACCTCCCCAATACCTGTAGCTGCTGTAGTTTTCTGTTTTACCAAACTTACTTACGCATGGACATCTATATTCTTTACTACTACTCCATTCTCTCACCCTCTGCGGAAAACAATCTGAAGATGGAGTCGATGACCATTCGCCCTATCACCTAAGGGAGGAGTCCTCTACCTCGTGATTAGGGAAAACTTCTTCCAGAAAAACAAAGTGCAAACATCCGGACCAAACACTAGATGACGATCTTATGCAAAGCATGAGATTCTACAGCTCTACATGCCAAGAACAGATGCATACTGGGTAAGTAGCATTTTCCTTCTGGAGCTCATGAAAAGTTTTATAAGCACTTCCATCAGTGTGGGTTTCCCCGTCTTTAATGGTTGGGTGTGACACCCAATGTCTTAGTTGAGCATAGTGTAATTTCTTGCACGCTCAATTTGAATTTCTTTTTACATTCTAAGAGAGTCTTGACATCCTTAAAAATGTGTCACTCACTCTAAGACAGTCACTTCTACACGAAGTATCAAATGGCCCTGGTGTCAGTGCTGGAGTAAAAGATGGGTGGTTGAATTGAAGTGTAGGAATAAGGGTACATGATTAATTGTAACTTATTATTCATGTGATCCCAGTTATCTAGGGTCATAGAAGTATGGGGTGCTTAGATAGATGTTGTGCGGTCTATCTTTCTAGGCTTCCAAATTAAATTCTAGAAAGGGTCCAGCTAAAGCTTTGTCTGTGTTGCCATGGTTTTTCTGATTCTCAGGTAATCCATTCCAAAAGAACCCGCAACTGGGCCGCAAATGAATACAAATAGACGTCCAGAAGGGCCAAGCCATCCCTCTCCCTAGGTATACATAGGCTCTCTGAGCCACTCGGGGTGTTCCCCTGGCCTCAAAATTTATTTTAGGAAGGCCTTTTTCGGTGTAGTGATGTTGGCAAGGCTTGAAACATATAGAGTAGTCTCTGGAAGATGTGAAATCTTCTAAAATTAATTAATCCGAGGCAAGACACTGGGATAGAGGACAACATTTTAAGATCCCAGCATTACTCTTAGAGTAAAGAAGCTAAATTAAGCTGAAATAAGTCAGATAAATCTGCAGATATTTGAGCTCCCAAATAAAAGTATTCATCTACCCACTTAAATTGAGCGATCTTCTGAGTTTTAACAACAGTTTCTTGTGGGTAAAGTCGAGATTGGTAACCCCCAGAGCCATGGATTGAAACTGCAGATCAAACCCCACTGTGAGAAGCTGGCTTGGTATATGGTGTAAACTTATGTAAGTGGGCACCTTGCACCAATCCAGACAACCCTTATGGTGATTTCAGTGGCCTTAGACAACCTTAGAAAGCTCTCTAAGTGGTAGCTGTGGAGAGCAGCCTTCAGGTTTAGTCCAGAAGGAGTGTAAAGCAGCTTGTTTTACCAGAAAATAATCTTATAGGTATAGATTAAGTGAAAAGAACCACACAATGTATTTATAAAAATATGTATTTATTATAAGACACTCACTAATACATACAGATATCTCCTAGCCGGAGATACACACTACACTCAATACTTTTCAATGGAAACAGGTAAGTAGCACGAATACACAGTGGTCACCAGGGGGAGACCAAACCATATACTAATATAGTGGTATGCGAACCACGACTCGAGTCAAGACGATACCCAGAAGACGTAGAAGTGCCGTGGACCCAAGGAACCACCCGAGGTAAGTAACCAGGAACCCCACGGAGGCCGTGTGCAGAGTGGGAACACGACAGCGGGCTCAATACAAGTCAGTGGGTAAGTCGTTGTTGCAATTTTAGAAAAGGACCCTTCCCAGTGGACCCTGAAGAAACCCTGTGGAAGACAGAAGGTTGGAGAGCCACCCCACCAGTGGATACCCTAGGAACCAGGATACCTACACCAGGGAAGCCGGGTGCATAGGTGTGAAGTGGCGCCGGAAACCGCCGTCGAACCCAGTGGAGGACTTCAGGAAGATACCGCTGCTAGGGAAGGTGAAAGTGTCCGGTGGAACTCAAAGGTGGATTCAAGTTGAGAAGTACCTGCAAGCAGAGGGGACAGAGTCTAGGCCACTCAGAAGTGACCAGGAGGCATGGAAGACGAATTCCCACCGATGTCGAGTGTTGCAGGAGAGATGACGGTGACCTTGGAGCTGCAGCTGTGAGGACCAGGCGACGCTGTAGAAGTCCAGGAGCCGTTCACAAGCTGTCCCACGTCGGATGTCGAGAGTTGAGGGGCCGCTGTCCGGGAGCACCAACAAGCCTTGGCAACTGCAAACAACGTGGAAAGCGAAGAAGTTGCAGTGTCGGGATCAGCAAGGTCCAGGTGTCTCCCCACAAGCAGGGGAGTCAGGGCAGGTCCCAAGCAATCAGGCGAGAGACCACAGAATTCACAGATGACCCTCAAGAGGACCCACAGGCCGGAGACACTGGAGTCGCTAGGGGACCTCGAGCAGCTCACCAAAGATGCAGGCCCACGGTGCAAGTAATGTGGTGAGGATGAAGATCTTGGTTACAGGAGATGCTTGAGGTTGGGGCTATTTGGAGCCCGAAGATCTTGGTAGAAGGAAGCCAACAAGCCTTTGCAGCTGCAAGTCGACGCGGTGCACAGGGGTTCTGTTCCTGTGGCTCTGACGAGGGATACTGGCCTCAAACTTTGTGAGAGGACAGGGCAAGCCTCGAGGGATGTGAAAAACCACCACCTGTGTTGCTGAGCCTTTCAAGTCTGTGGGAGCCCAGGATCAGCAGCCCGGTCAGCTTAGTTGCGGTGGCTGCAGATGCAGGGAAGTGACTCCTTCACTTCAAGGGAGATTCCTTCAGGTGTTTTGGATGCCCTCAGGCCTTGGAAGGTTCCTGTATGGTGCACAGGCACGGACGTTGCAGCAGACGAGCTGGGAGACGAGATCAGGAGCAGCAGGAGTCTTCCCAGTTGCAGCCTTGATGCCCAGAGCGAAGTCCAGCAAAGTCCAGAGTGCCCAGACGGTTGAAGAAGTGGTGTCTTGAAATGAATCTTGTCCCACGATGAATCTAGGGACCCACCCTCAGGTAAGCCGTTAAGTACCCTAAGGAAAGGGTTGGGGCGATTCAGGGTTCCCTCCCAGGGGAGGGGTCAGACAGTGTGGAGGATACTCCCATGTCCTTTGTCCAGTTTCGCGCTGGAGCCAACGGCTCCCTGAGCTGGTTTGAACTGGACTATGCAAGGAGTACACCAAATGCGCCCTTCAAGCAGACTGAGTGGCGCTGACAAGCGCTCCCACCCGGCCCCAGTACACTAAGCCCTGTCTGGGAGGTGGTCACACCTCCCTGTGACAGGATACCTATTGTTCTGCCTTCCCCTGCTCGAGCTTGGCTCAGCAGCAGGAGGGCAGGATCGTGTCGCTGGTCGGCAGCAGCCATGTTGTGCTGTCCGGGTCTAGAAGACTGGTACCGGGAGCACTGAGGGCCTTCCGGAGGATCTTTACAGTGCATGGAATCATACCTCCCACACCGCAACATGTTTGATACCAAACATGATAAGGTTCGTTACAGCCAGTTTAGAGATGGTCATCGCTTAATGACGCATGGCCACTCTATGTATCGTTATGGCTGATGCACTTACAGCCCAGGAGAATGGACTCCGAAGGCTGTAGGGGTGTCCTGCTCATGCAGGTGCACCCTCACACTTAGAACCGAGCACCCTGCCTTCAGGATTGAAAGGCCTGCTTTAGAGGTGACTTATAAGTTTTAAGTGCAGTGACCCTAGATATAGGTAAACCTATCTCTTTCGTAAGTGGTGCCAGCACCAGCTTACACAGGCTGCAATGGCAGGCCTGCAGTTACAGTTTGTGTGGTCCCTCATGGGTGGCATAATACATGCTTCAGCCCATGGGGGACCCCTGGTGCACCTATGCCCTGGGTACCTCAGTACCATACACTAGGGACTGATAAGGGTACACCAGTGTCCAATCTGGGAGGTACCCAAGTACTTACCATACCAATTTAGGGGAGAAAGCACAGAGACTGGGGTCCTGATTAGCAGGATCCCAGTCAGACTAGTCCGAAACAGCAGAACACCAGGCAAAAAGTGGGGGTAACCATAAAAACAGAGCCTACTTTCCTACACCCACCTTATACAAAACCCTATCTAAAAAGTCCCAATCCATCCAGTCAAAAGCTTTTTCAGCATCAAGAGAAACTATGCTTGCTGGGATAACTTTTTTTCTTCGTTTTTTCGACCAGGTGGAGAGCTCTCTTCATGTTGCCATGCTATTGGCAGTGTTTGATTAAGCCAGATTGATCATGGTGTATCAAGGAGGACATGATTAATTCAATGTGGGTATCCAAGATCTTCGTATAAATCTTGATGTAGATGTTCAGAGGAGTGATGTGCCTATAAAAGGCACATCTGTCCGGGTCTTTTCTTGGTTTCGGTATAAGTAGTAGCCTTGTTCATTGAGTGGGTGACTGTTTTAGTTATTGCCAAGGAGTTGAAGAGACACAGCACAATAGGAGTCAGCAGCACCCCAAAGTTTCTCAGATGGTCTGTCATAGGGCAAAGCTGCTGGTAACGTAGGAGTTTAGCCGATGATATGTTATGGAAAACTGAGGAGGAGTATCAGTCATGCTTTAATGTATGTTAAGCTCTGGCTGCCTTCAAAAATGGAGTCCTTGCATTGGAAATCATGAAACTTTGCTAGGATGTCATAGGGTCTACTCGAATCTCCAGTGTGTCGAGGACCCACCCTATGCACCCGATTTAGTTGAAGCTTCACAGGTTCTAGCCCGGCAATGTGGCAGAGAGTGATTAGTGAAGGATACGATATCCGATCTCTCGGGATCTTCACGAAGGCCCCAACATGCTGGTTGCCCCTTCTGGATCTATTTTCCTAATCTTCTATTTTCCTTGCTATCATGTCGTTTTGTGCATAAAGTGCAGTACATTTTCCCATGAGCATTGAGCTCTGAACCTGCAGAGATCTCAAGTGTTATTCCTCCTACTCCACCTTCTGGAACCAGCCGAATCTAAATCCGACCAGGGTATTGAAATTTATTCCCTCAGGTCTTACTTCAGAATTGAGAGTTCTTTGGACAAATCTGCCTTTACGTCCTCACGTAGCTTAGTCTTAAAAGTTTGTAGATGCACCAATAAATTCTGCTTTGATGGGGTGACCTTGGAGAGACTCTTATCTGCCCCTGGCCAGGATATCAATGGAATATTCACTGATTTAAAGGACAGTATCTGATAGAGATTTCTAGCCGCAGATTCCTTAACTTTGAGTATTCCCCAGGCATCATACTGGATCCAGGAATCATACTGGATCCAGGAATTTTCGAGCAGTACCACTGCACGTCGGTAGGTGGTGTCGTTCGGCTCTGCGTTGGCTTTGTCTGTGCAGTAAGTGGCGCTGGTCCAGTGCGCTGAGATCAGTTCTTCTCTTTCCGCGCCAGTCAGTGCAGATGCCCCCAGTAATTTTTGGATTGACGTTTTCCTTAACTTTTTGTCAAAGATTGTTTGAGATTTTCATCGCCTGGTGTTAGGGACATCCCCTAAAAAGCCACAGGCTTTAAGTTGTGTGGTTCCCGTCACAGGTAAATGTCTGGGATAGACCTTCATTTGGGTTGCCTTTCGTGCTTGGAGCGGGACCACAACTTCAAGACCTGCGTGGACTGCTGCGCCATGAATCCCAAGGTGCTGAGGGAACGGTTCCTGAAACTACTCACCACCGGACGTCGGATGACCCTGCAACACTCTCGATCCTGGTTGCGAGGAAGGTCCCAGCACTGCTCGTGGAGCCACTTCCGAAGGTCGTCGTCAGGATCCAAGTCATCAGGTAAGTTCCACAAGTTGAAGACGTCAAAGAAGTCGAAGCGGATCTCGACTTCCCCACACCGGTCCAGGTCATCGGACCAGGTGTGGGAGCATCTGCACTCAAGGCCTCACTCCATGGTGGAGCCTGTGCCAGGGTCCGCTCGGCGCCGCCCAGAGTTTCCTGGATCTAGAGCGACCTTTTCCCACCTCAAGGAGTTTTGAGGCCATGCACCTCATATTTTGTCATCCCGACCCCTCTGACATGCCTTCAGGCCTGGCAGGAGGGGCACCTATTGGTTCTCAGCTGACTGGTTCGCCCTTGGCACCAGTCGGTTCCTTGATTCCAGTGCTGGAACTGGAGTGCCACAGCCTGTGAGACCGCAATCTTCCTCAACGCCCACTCCAGTGCCGTTGCGCCTGGCATCGCCGACCCCCATGCCCTCCCCCCGCAGGTCCCATCGTCATTTCGAATCCGACTCAGATGCAGACTCTGGTGCCAACCGGTACCGTGCCTTCCTAGTCGGAGTCAATGCCTTAGTACCTTCTTCCTTTGACATTTCTGGAGAGGGTGATGATTGGGAGAGGTTCCAGGACCCTCGTGGTATCCACCGTCCCCTTGATGAACCAGAGGACAACTTGTACAAAGAACTGGCGGATGTCAGTGGTTTGAACACCTCACCCTACATAGGCCTGGTCTCTCTCCCTACTGTGGCTACGGAGGAGGGTGTCTCATTTGCAATGGTGGTGTAGAGGGCAGCTGAGGTCTTGGACCTTCAGTTGCCCATAGCGGCAGTCAAGATGAAAATCTTGACGGAGCTGCTTCAGTCTGGAGTTGCGCCTTCTGAACCAATGCCCCCATTCAACAAAGCCCTTACAAATGTCCTTCTTGGTGCCTGGCCTAATCCCTGCACAAGGGCTTCTGTCCAAAGAACAATTGCCTGCCGCCATCGGCCCACACCTGCAGACCCAGTTTCCTCACCCAGTACCCCAACCAAGAGATCTTGATGGTCCAAACCTCCACTTCTAGGATCAACCCCGGAATGTTACCTACCCCTCCACCGAATAGGGAGGATCTTCTCTTCCTCCAGCATAGTACTGTGGTCAGTGAACACAGTGTGCCTTTTCGGTAGAAACACTCACAATGTGTAGCATTTGGTTGCGCAATTGCTCCCTCTAGTCTTGGAGGAGGCCCAACCCAAACTCTCCGAAGCTGTTGCTGACAAGCGAGATGCAGCAAAGTTCACCATCAGATGTGGACTTGACATGACCGATTTGCTGGGCAGAGCAGTTTCATCGTCAGTGGCACTTAAACGCTACGCCTGAGAACCACTGGCTTTTCAGGGAACGGTCAAACTTCGCTCATGGACATGCCCTTTGATGGCTCTCACCTCTTTGGTGAAAAGACGAACTCTGCGCTGGAGTGCTTTAGGGATAGCAGAGCTACGGCTAGGTCCTCTGGCCAATCCATGGTCCCACACCAACCTCGGGTCCTCTGGCCTATCCATGGCCCCACACCAACCCCAGTCTACCTTTCACCCCTTCCGTGGCAATTTTAGGGTCTACCAACCATGTACTTTCCTGCCCAGCCACCAAGGCCAACAGGCTTCCCAACTTTTTTGTGGCCGCGGACATGGTTCCCACAGATCACGTGGGACCACCAGCCAGAGGTCGGGTCAGTCTACCACCCCTGCGTCAGCCACAGCTACCAAGCCCTTTTAGTTTGCCCTTATACCAGCACAAGCACCCAGTGGAGGGTCGGGGGCAGGATTCAACATCATCTGCCCCTCTGCAAGCCTATAAAATCAGATAAGTGGATTTTTTCTTTCTGGAAACCCCTCCACCCATGCCACTCACTTATGACCACCTGAAGGAGGACCGACTCTCCTTCCTCCGTCAGGAAGTGTTGGGTCTTTTGACAAAGGGAGCCATAGAGAGGATCGTGGTTGCAGGTGCCCAAAAAGGACAGAGGCCTTCGTCCTGTCCTAGACCTTCGCTTTCTCAACTTTCTTTTAAAAGGACCTTGGAAACTGGATGGTACCTTTGGACTTGCAGGATGCATATTTCCACATCCCTGTCCTGCCTGCCCACAGGTACTACCTGAAGGTGGGCTTGCCCCAGGCAGTCTTGTCTCACCTCCAGACTACGGCAGACCTCCTGCATTTGCTGGGTTTCATTATAAACGTGCCGAAGTCACACCGACTCCCTCTCAGACGCTCCTTTTCATTGGGGCCGTTCTGAATACAGTGCAATTTCAGGCCTATCCTCCCAAACGTCGAGTCCAGGATATTCGTCTATAATTTCTATGTTTCAGTCTGTATCCTGGATTTCGGTGAGACTGATTCTGAGGTTTTGTTTGCCTCGTGGCCTCCTGCATCCGTCTTGTGACACATGCCCATTGGCATACGAGGGCTTTGCAGTGGGACCTGAAGTTCCAGTGGGTTCAGCATCAAGGGAATCTCTGGGCCATATCTTGGAGGGAGTTGCAAAAGGCCTGTAGTGGTGGCTGATGAACCATGTTTATGCCTGCAGCACACCCCTCTTCCTCCCACAACCAGAGCTGACTGTACAGAAGGAAGTTTAACGCCTGGCATGGGGAAGCCATCTGGGAGAGGTAGTGATCAGAGGACTATGGCCTTCGGTGGAGACAAGCTTCACATCAACCTACTGGAGCTCTGGGCAATCCGATTGGCATGGAAAGCCTTTTGTCCTTCGATCAAGGGAAGGCTAGTACTGGTGTTCATGTAAACAACACCACCACCACCACCACCATGTGGTACTGCAGCAAACAGGACGGGTGGGGTTATGGACCCTTTGTCAAGAGGCCCTGTGCCTCTGGACATTCCTGGAAAGCCAGGGCATTTCCCTGGTGGTTTTATACCTGGCAGGCTCTCTGAACACCAAGGTAGACTAACTTAGCCGTCGGCGCCTAGTGAATCACGAATGCCATCTACATCCAGAGAGGCTTGGTTAGATCTGTTTGCCACCGCCGAGAATAGGCAATGTCAGCAGTTCTATACGCTGGAGTTTCCAAATCAGTTCTCACTCTGAGACACTTGTCTTCTTGTGTAGAACTCTGGCCTCCTATTCACCTTCCTGCCGATACCACTCCTACTCAGAGTTCTTAAGAGGATCAGGAATGACAGGGCCTACAGTCTGCTGTCAGTGATCAATGTGGACATCAATATCTTTGCTAAACTGATCGCGACCAGACTAGTGCCACTGCTGCCAGGCATTGTTTGTCCATTCCAATCGGTATTAGTTCCTGGATGCAACACGCCCACGACCTGTGCACGATGTTTGTACTCATTCATTCCATCAACCCTCAGCTTAAGGCGGCAGCGATATTTCTTGACGCTTTGGGAAAGTACTCCTTTTGGCATGGTTACTCCACACTTTTTTGCCTGACTCTGAGGCATCTTTGACTGAATGTGCACTGGGTTCCTGCGAGTTGCACAGCTCCATGATGGCTTCACCAAATTCCAAGATGTTTGGTACCAAACATCTCAGATTAAGGAGCCCACAATGATGTCACTGTTGGATTCATTTATAAATGCACTGAGAGTGCATCTCAGAGGTGCCCCCTGCAAACCTACCAAACCAGTATTGTGTGCCTGACTGGTCTGCACAAACCTGCCATCTCTAGACATGTTTCTGACCCCCTGAGGTGGGAGCCTTCTACTCTCGTGGGTCAGAAACACAGCCTGCTCTGGGTGGAGGTGCTTCACACCTATCCCCAAGCAGGAACAGCATAGAATGGCAGTGAGCCTCAAAGGCTTCCTGCCCTTTCTTATGCTGACCAGGGCCTCTCCAGCTAGTGGAGATGCCCGCCCCCTCTGACCAAGCTCCACTTTTGGCTGCAAGGTCGGCGGGAAAATTAGTGAACAAGAGAGGTGTGTACCCTCTCAGCCAGGACCACCCCTAAGGTTCCCTGAGCTGAAGTGACCCCCTCCTTTGAAAATCCTCCATATTGTTTTGAAGCATTCTTGCCGACCTACAAAGAAGAGGACAAATAAGAGCCGTGCAGCAGCGAAGACTTAAGATACCAGCTGACTTGGCCCCAGCCCTACTGGCCTGTCTGCAGCCCTCAAAGACCCTGCTACAGAAGAGCAACTTGTCCCGCAGCCCAGCGACTTCCAGGACCCTGGGAGGGCTGCCTGCCTTCTACAAAGACTCCTGATCTACCGTGGACAGCGGACAGCGGACCTGTCCAGAAGAAAACCAACTTTAAAGACCAAGTGCTCTGCCTGTGGAACCGCAAAGTCGAACACCTCTGCACCTGATGCCCACTGGCCGAGTCCAAGAGGCCCACCGGTCCAGAAAAGGTTCCCCAGTGATTCTGAGCCCTCGTGGGTTGATCCCTGCCGGACTCCACGTCGACGCCTGCAGCCTCTACAAGACAACTCCGCATCCTCGACCGCATTGGTAAGCTGATTTCCGACACCAAAGCACATCCCTGCACCCGGAGCCCCTGGGCCTTGGGAAGATCTACCAACGGTGTCCTGACGCTCAAGCACATCCCAACTTACCTGTGCAACTGTAGGTTTTCATCCATCGACCTCCTGGCCTGAGCCTACAGCCTTTTGCCAAGTTCGAGATTACCCTTTGGTTTGCATTGGGCACCCAACGCTGTGTTGGCACTCTGCACCCGGCCACCCCTGCGCTGACGGAGTTGTAAGTTTAGTGCTGCCTTGTGGCCCCCCCTGTGCTTACCTTAAACCCCGGAGACTGGGTTCCAAAACCGTGCTACTCACCTGCAAGTAGTCCACTTCAATTGCCCCCTTTCTCTATTGGATAACATTGGTCCCAGACCCAGAGTTTGACCTCTGCACCTGGCCGCCCCAGTGCCACTGGTGATGCAGTGACGTCACTTACCTTAACCTTGCCTGGTACTGATTCTTCATCCAAAAGCTCAATACCGTAAATCGTTTACTTATCTGCATATTGATGATTGTGTTTCCTCCCAAAGGATTACATTGTACTGATTGAAAAATGCCATAAGTGTCCTCTTTTTTACATTGAAAAACAGTGATATTGCAAAACGTATTTTACTGCATCAAAGTGTCTTTATAATATACTAAAAGTAATATTTTTATAAACCATTGGTCTCCTATTTAATCAATGAGTGTGTGTAATTATTTCTTGCCTGTGTACAACGAATGCTTAGCACTGCCCTCTGATAAACCTAACTACTACTCCCACACAGCCACAAAAGAGAGCAGTAGTATTCTCTACTTAAGCCTCTGTAAAGCCTCTGGGGATCCACTGGACTCCGTGCACACTATACCTTACTTTGGTATAGTATATACAGAGCCAGCTTCCTACAGACACCACTAAGGCATTTCATTCCTTGGAATGGTCCTGCCCTTTTCAGTTGCAATCACACCTTGGTCTTAGCCCCCGCTTTGGCAGCTGGATTAAACTCCTATATATGCTTCCGATTGCTATATTGCGAACCAGTGGCGAGGTAACAGCTCCCTTCCATGTGCCCAGGTGAACCGGACAAGAGTTTTCCCTATCCCCCATTCTCAGCCATTGCAAAGGATTGCTTTGTGGCCCGACTGCGATAACACCACTTGCATAAAGGATTTGCATCTGAAAGAAACAGTTAGTTATAGATTCCTTACCTTAGAATTACCCCCAGGCGTCAGACTGGATCCGGAAAGTTTTTTCGTCAGCAGTACCCTTGTGCGTCGGTCGACTCCGCGTCCGTCGTTGGCGTCGTGGTCGCCGTGATGACGTCGTGGAAGATACCTTGACGCCGCCCTCGCGCCTGACGTCAGTTCTTTCTCTTTCCGCGCCAGCAAGCGCAGATCCGGGAAGAGCGGTACCCCCAGTCATTTTTTGACTGAGTTTTTTTGCGACTTTTGTCGACATCTTTTTGAGTCGTTCGACTCCTGGTGGTAGCACGAGGGATGCCCGGTTTTAAGTCCTGCGGTTCCTGTTCCCGCATGATGTCGGTGACGGATCCGCACAGCGTGTGTCTCTTCTGCCTTTGAGCGCAACCACAACCCCAAGTCGTGCTCCGACTGCCGAACCATGGCCCGAAGTCTTTGCGGGAGCGGTCCCGAAAGCTCCTCGAGGCCCGGCAGTTGGCTCCGCGTCGCGCAAGGTCTCGGTCGCGTAGGAGGTCAAGGGACCGATCACGGAGCCATCATCATTCCTCTTCGACGAAGTCTTCGCACTCGGGGTCGGGTAAGTCGAAGCATAAGAAGTCGAAGAAGCGTCGTCGCTCTTCGACTTCCCCTCGTCCGTCGGCCGATGCGACGCAGGGTGCGGGTGGTGCCACTCCCGCGGCTCCGCGTGCAGAGTCTTCAGGGTCGACTCCGGCCTTCCCACCCTCTCCGGGACCGGCAGCGACCCCTGCCCAGCTTCGTCAGTTTTACGAAGCCATGCACGCTATATTTGGGCAGTCCGACTCTGCTGGTGCGCCCTCGGGCCCAGCGGACTTGACTGGGGGCCCTAGGCCTTCGACGCCGGCGGTTTCGGCACCGCAGGGCCCCCTTGGATCGAGGCGTGGATCCGGATCGGCGCCGGTCGACCTTGTGACACCTCCACCGGCACCACGTCCGCATACGATGCCGGCTGGACCCCGAGCCGACGTCGACCCCGGCTTCCCCCTCCATGTGGAAACGGAGTCGGACCGGTGTCGGCAGACGCCGGACCCGACGTCGACGGGTACTTTTGTGCCTACGTTCCACCCTGGCCATTTTCAGCCAGTTTGGCAGCCAGAGGAGGGTGAGGAAGACTGGGAGGGGTCTGAGGCCTCTCACTGCACAGATAGACTATGACCAGGACTGGAGAGAGGACCTGGGGGATGCCAGTGGTTTGGATACCTCGCCAGACCTTGGCATGTTGTCTCCTCCTAAAGTGGCTACGGAGGAGGGAGCGTCTTACGCTGTGGTGTTGCGTAGGGCGGCTGAGGCTCTCAACCTCGAGCTTCCTATGGTGGCAGTCGGGACTAACCTCCTGACAGAGGTGCTTGAGCCGGCAGCGAGCTCTTTGGAGCCCCTGCTGCCGTTTAATGAGGCCCTAACAGTCATCATTTTGGGCACCTGGTCCAGGCCCACCACAGGGGTTCCTGTGGATAGGATGGTTGCCCGACGCCACCGCCCGGCTCCCGGCAACCCCACTTTCCTCTCCCAACACCCCTCCCCCGAGAGCTTGGTTGTCCAAGCCTCAACATCCCAGAGCGCATTCCCTACCGCACCACCGGACAGGGAATCCAAGAAACTGGATCAACTTGGGAAGAAGTTGTTTTCTTCCCCCAGTTTAGGGCTGCGGTCGGTGAACACCGCTTGCCTCTTGGGCCGCTATTCCCACTCCGTGTGGGATACTGTCGCGCAGGTGCTGCCTCAGTGCCCGGAGGAGGCCCGGGCCGTGCTCTCCCGTGCTGTTGCCGAGGGGAGAGACGCAGCAAAGTTCGCCATACGTTGTGGATTGGACATTGCTGACTCACTGGGTAGGACTATTTCAACGTCGGTGGCGCTTCGCCGCCACGCCTGGTTGAGGATGACTGGCTTTTCAGGGGATGTCCAGAACACCTTGATGGACATGCCCTTTGATGGCCGTCGCCTGTTCGGCGAGAAAGCAGTGCGCTAGAACGCTTCAAGGACTCTCGGGCTACGTCCAAGTCCTTGGGCCTCTCCACCATGTGCCCTGCACGGTCTGCTTTTCGCCCCTTTCGTGGTCACGGAAGGGGTGCCCCAACACGTTCATTCCAGAGACACAGGCCAGCGCAAGCTGTTCCATCTCAGCGTGGCCGAGGACGTGGGAACCAACAACGTGGTTCGGGGGCCAGCGGGCAGGCCAATCCACTTCCACCCCCTCCGCCGCAGCCTCCAAACCCTCCTAGTCCGACCTTTCAGCCCCATCACACGCCAGTGGGCGGCAGGATCCGCCATCACCTCCCCCACTGGCGCACCATCACGTCGGACAGGCGGGTTTTGCAATTAGTCCGAAGGGGCTACTCCCTCCCCTTCGAGACTATCCCTCCAGCCATGCCACCCCAGTACCATCGCATGTCGGAGGATCATCTAACCCTTCTCCAACAGGAAGTTACGGCACTCTTGGCCAAGGGTGCCATTGAGCCCGTTCCTGTCCCAGAAGTAGGTCGTGGTTGCTATTCCCACTACTTTCTGGTGCCCAAGAAGGACAAGGGCCTGCGTCCTATCTTGGATCTCAGGGACGTCAACCACTTCCTCCGGAAGGAGAAGTTCAAAATGTTGACCCTGGCTCAGGTCTTGTCTGCCCTCGACCCTGGAGACTGGATGGTAGCGTTGGACATGCAGGACGCGTATTTCCACATCCCTGTCCTGCCGGCCCACCGGCGTTACCTGCGGTTCACTGTAGGCCACGAGCATTTTCAGTTTACCATGCTCCCCTTTGGCCTTACCAGCGCCCCTCGAGTGTTCACAAAAGTGATGGCGGTGGTCGAAGCTCAACAGCGCAGATCAGGGGTTCCAGTCTTCCCCTATCTCGACGACTGGTTGTTGAAGGCGACCTCGTCCCAGGCAGTCGTCTCCCACCTCCAGACTACGGCCGACCTCCTGCATTCGCTGGGGTTCTCCATCAATGTGCCGAAGTCACACCTGATTCCCTCTCAGAAGCTCCTTTTCATCAGAGCGGTTCTGGGCACGATGCAGTTCCGGGTCTATCCTCCCGAACAGCGAGTCCGGGATATTCGGGCTATGATTCCGATCTTTCAGCCTCTATCCCGGATTTCGGTCAGAATGACCCTGAGGCTGCTGGGCCTCATGGCCTCCTGCATCTTGCTTGCCGATCATGCCAGGTGGCATATGCGGGCTCTGCAGTGGGACCTGAAACTCCAGTGGACGCAGCATCAGGGGAATCTGTCCGATTGTGTCAAGATCTCGGAGGGCACTACACAACAATTGCAGTGGTGGCTCACGAACCAGGATTGGGTCAACGGCAGATCACTCTCCCTTCCCCAACCAGAATACACAGTGGTTACAGACGCATCCCTTCTGGGATGGGGCGGCCACATGGGAGAGGCGGAGATCAGAGGCCTCTGGTCTCCGGCGGAGTCCGGGCTCCACATCAACCTTCTGGACCTTCGGGCGATTCGTCTTGCACTCAAGACATTCCTTCCCTCTGTCCGGGGAAGAGTAGTGCAGGTATTCACGGACAACACCACCGCCATGTGGTACTGCAACAAACAAGGCGGGGTGGGGTCATGGACCCTCTGTCAAGAGGCCCTCCGCCTATGGACATGGCTAGAACATCAGGGCATATCCCTGGTGGTTCAACACCTGGCAGGTTCACTGAACGCCAGGGCGGACAAACTCAGCCGCAGGTGCATGATGGATCACGAATGGCGTCTTCACTCGGAGGTGATGCAAGGTCTCTTTCAGCAGTGTGGAGAGCCTTGGTTAGATCTATTCGCCACCGAAGAGAACGCGCAATGTCAGCAGTTCTGCGCGTTGGAATTTCCAAGGCGGCACTCGCTAGGCGACGCTTTTCGTTGCAAGTGGAGTTGCGGTCTTCTATACCCCTTTCCGCCTATACCACTTCTGCCCAGAGTGCTGAAGAAGATCAAGCGCGACCGGGCCCAAGTCATTCTTGTGGCTCCGGATTGGGCACGAAGAGTCTGGTATCCCGAGCTGCTTCACATGGCCATCGATCCTCCGACCAGACTGCGTCTTCGAGAGGATCTTCTGTCGCAGCAGCAGGGGACGGTCCTCCACCCGAACCTGTCCAACCTCCACCTTCTTGCGTGGAGATTGAGCGGCGGCAGTTGACGTCTTTCGACTTGTGATGTAATCTTGGCAGCCAGGCGTCCCTCCACTAAGACGGTATACACCTGCCGATGGAACAAATTTGTGGCATGGTGCACAGCAAAGGCTGTGGATCCCCTTTCTGCCCCTCTTTCTGAGGTCCTCTTGTTCCTTCTTTCTTTGGCCCTGCAGGGCTCTGCTCTGGGCACTATCAAGGGCTACCTTTCAGCCATTTCTGCCTTTCTTCGGCTGCCTGATCAGCCTTCACTCTTCAAGTCCTCGGTTGTTAAATCGTTTCTTGAAGGGCATAACTCATCTCTTTCCTCCTATTCCCTTCGTTATGCCTCAGTGGGACTTGAATTTGGTCTTGACCTATTTGATGTGCGCTCCCTTTGAGCTGCTTCACAACTGTCCTTTAAGGCTTTTAACTCTTAAAACGGCATGCCTGGTGGCCATCACATCTGCCAGACGCGTGAGTGAGCTCCAGGCTCTTTCATCCAAACCTCCTTTTCTGGCTGTACATCCGGACAAGGTTGTCCTAAGAACTCGTCCATCCTTCCTTCCCAAGGTGGTCACCTCCTTTCATATTGGGCAGACCATCACTTTGCCCACCTTCTTTCCGCCTCCGCATCCTTCGAAAGAGGAAGAGAGGCTCCATCCTCTGGACCCAAAACGTGCGCTTTCCTTTTATCTGGATCGCACCAAACAGTTCTGGTTGGACGACCAGCTCTTTGTTGGCTATGTGGGCGCCAAGAAAGGTCGGGCTGTACACAAACGGACCATTTCTAGATGGGTTGTTTTGTGTATCAAAGCCTGCTATTCTCTAGCTAAAAAGGAGCCTCCAGTGGGGCTACGCGCCCATTCCACCAGGGCGATGGCAGCTACTACTGCTTTGGGACGGGGAGTTCCCCTCAATGACATCTGTCGGGTGGCTACGTGGGCCTCGTTACACACCTTTACGAGACACTACTGCCTGGACAATCAAGTCCGGAGAGACGGCTTCTTTGGCCGTTCTGTTCTCCAGGACTTTCTGGTGTGACCTTAGTTCGCAGACCCACCTCCGGGGTTGGTATTGCTGGGGTGTCTATTCTAAGGTATGGAATCTATAACTAACTGTTTCTTTCAGATGAACAAGTTACTTACCTTCAGTAACGATATATCTGTAAGAAACATAGGTTAGTTATAGATTCCTTACCGCCCCACCCATCCTCCCCGTTCTGCGAACTGACTTCTAGGGTTAAGGTCATCCTTTCAGGGCCCTAGTTTTGTACACCAGTGGTCAGTGTCTTGCATGGCTCTGCGTTCCTGGCGCGGAAAGTCGTGTACAGAACTGACGTCAGGCGCGAGGGCGGCGTCTAGGTATCTTCCGCGATGTCATCACGGCGACCATGACTGCAACGACGGACGCAGACTTGACCGACGACGCCTACCGACGCGCAGGGGTACTGCTGACGAAAAAACTTTCCGGATCCAGTCTGACGCCTGGGGGTAATTCTAAGGTAAGGAATCTATAACTAACCTATGTTTCTTACAGATAAATTGTTACCGAAGGTAAGTAACTTGTTCTTTAATACCAGAAGTATCCTAGTATCCATGTATGCAGATGAGGTCACTTTATATTTGCGTGACCCTCAGACTAATATACCCCCTGTGATCTGCACATTTATTAGATTTGGTGGCCACACTGGTATCCACATAAACTGGTAAAAATTGGTGCTCTTCCCACTCACCTCTGTGACTGATGGGTATTTGTATTAGAAGAGATATTCATGAGCATTACAAGGAGCAGCAATAGCCTCTACCCCAGAAAACACAACATATTCATGCCAGAAACAGCAATATCACCAGCAAGCTCGCGAATACTATTGTGGAGGATACAAAAACGAGGGCTGAGGTAGAGAAGTGTGGGCAAGTCATTTCGCTGGTGGTGTAGAGGAGCCCCCGCTACAGGGGCTCCTCTACATCACCAGCAAAATGATTTGCCCACACTCCCCCCCTTATCCACAAAACTCCTACCGGAGGAAGGCTACAAAAATTCCACCAGTTGTGGCCAAACATCACATCAGATCAATGGGTATTACATATAATCAGGCAGGGATACTGCCTAGAATCAACTCAATTACCACCAGATATCCCGCCAAAACACATCTACATCTGCTAAAAGAAGTAAAGGCGTTACTACAAAACGGTGCCATAGAACCAGTCCCACTCAAACATCAAAACAAAGGAGTCTAGTCTATTTCCTCACACCAAAAAAAGCTGGATTACTATGGCCCATTCTGGACCTGCGACCACTCTTTATCTATATTCTGTCCGAGCACTTCCATATGGTCACATTGCAAGATGTAATAACTCTACTCCAAGAAGGCGACTTCATGACTGCATTAGACCTGAAGGGCGTTTACTTCCACATTCCAATCCACCCAGCATACCGAAACTACCTAAGGTTTGTGGTAAGTGGACATCATTATCAATTCAAAGTGCTACCTTTCGGGGTAACAACAGCCCCAAGGGTGTTCACAAAATGCTTAGCCATAGTAGTAGCAGAATTACGAAGAGAAAACATACACGTCTTTCTATATCTCGACAAATGGCTGATGAGTCCAACCAAAGAGGGGCGTGGCCAAGTGGCGAAGTAAGATGACCGCAGGCTAAGAACTCTCCGAGGCTAACCCTTTCTTCCCGCATCCATCCGCCTAACTAATCTGTGCCCCGAGGTCGTATTCAGCTATCGGAAGCCCTGAGGAGTGAAACGAGCCCAAGATCGGGGCGCTGGGACCGGGAAAACCTGATAGTCGGCCGCATCCAGTTTCGGCCTACTGCCCGATGAGAGCCGGGACCTAGAGTGAGTGGGAGCCCCGGATCGGCGTAGCGACTGGCGGACTACACCCTGAAGCAGTCCCGGGAGTGTGCTAGAGGACCCAGAAAGGCCGCAGCACGGACGGTGCGCAGCGGCTGCACAGACGAGTGAAGAGGGAGACAGTCCCTGTTGTGAACACCGGAGTACTGATACACCCCCGACCCGAGACGGCGCGGTCGGCCGTTGGGTCCGGGGCCGGAGGTGAATACCGGAGGGCCGTTCGTCTGCAGAGGACGTGGGCTACGGAGGGCGCATCATCATCCGGTTTTCGGCCCCGCGATGAGAGGTGAGCCCAGCAAGTGATCTTCCCACACAACGACTTGGGTAGCGGCGGTGACGACCTGGAGGCGCGAGAGCTTGAAGTACGGACAGGGCCCCGGGACGCAAGTGAGCTTAGCGCCGGGATCGCCGCGGCCCCTCCAACGCCGAGAGCTGCAGCTCGCTGAGCATACTCAGAGGCGATACTGGGAAACTGCTGCCCTGAGTGGCCCACTAGCAGGTGTAACTGCAGCGGCCCTACTTGACACCACAGCAGGGTGGAAGGCCCATTGTTGAGAGGTGGTAAACGAGTGACGGGTTACGAAGCTGAAGGAGGGGGCCCCGGCGGATGAACCCGTAGGCACAAAGAAAGGGTCCCACAGCACCGGCGACCCCCGGGGGAACATAGTACAGCTGGCGGTTGAGGCGACGCACCGGTGAGGAGTGGCTCTTCCAGGGGACATATCCGAACGCTGGAACCAGCCGCCATATTGGACCTGTTATCAGTTGACCGTTTCCGGGGGCCCCGACGGTAATATCTGCCAGCTAGTAACGACCCGTTGTAGAAGACCAAGACAGTGCTGCAGTGGTACACTGGACGGGGGGGGGACTTGCTGACACGGCCTACCAGAGCCTGGGAATCCGCAAGCAACATACCAACGCCTGGGAGCGGACATCAGACTCGCAGTACGGCGTCACATACTAACCCTGCCAATATGTCGAATGCGAGGGGCCTCAA
Source organism: Calotriton arnoldi (assembly GCA_963921515.1). Taxonomy (NCBI): domain Eukaryota; kingdom Metazoa; phylum Chordata; class Amphibia; order Caudata; family Salamandridae; genus Calotriton; species Calotriton arnoldi. The sequence continues at coordinate 152,372 of CAWUFW010001967.1, read as the reverse complement.
GAACACCCAAAACAACAAACTGTACAGGTACACCTGCCCGAAGGCGGTCATGACCGAACAGCACCTACCAAAAGATAAGTCTGCGGGAGGACCGGACGGAGGTGCCCCAGAACATACCTTGAAAGATGTTCTAGAGGCAATTGGTGAGATTCGCACGTCCCTGGAGCAGAGAATGGACACGATCTCTTCAGAGGTCATGTTAATTAGAGCGGATCTGGCCACAAACAGGGAGAAGGTTAAACAGCTCGAAGTTACCACGACAAGCCTCGTAGAAGACACTAACCAGCTGCAGATCGAGGTTCGGGAGCTGCAGGCGTTCCGTAAGTTCGCCGAAGGAAAGTTGGACGACTATGAAGGACGCAGTAGACGTAACAATGTACGTATTCTTGGAGTGCCTGAAAAAGCAGAGGGACAAGCGGCAGATCTATTTGTGGAAAGCCTGATCACCAACCACCTTCAGCCTAAAGGCCTGTCCAATATTTTCGTTGTCGAAAGAGCCCACAGGGTGCCGGGAGGGCGACCGACACCAGGGGCCCCCCCCTCGTCCCATACTGGCCAGACTTTTGAACTATCGGGATAGAGATATCATCTTGCAGACGGCCAGGGTAGCACCACCCATACGTATGGAGAACTCTGAGATCAGCTTCTTTCCAGACTTTACTCAGGCGGTTCAAAAGCAGCGCAGGTCGTTCTTGGGGGTTAAAAAGAGACTGAGAGACAAAGGCCTTAAATATGCTATGTTGTTCCCGGCTCGTCTTCGGGTGGAGGCCGGGGGGAAGACGAGATTCTTTGAGGCCCTGGAGGACGCCGCCGAGTGGCTGGATGGGTGGAGAGAACCAACGGAACACAGCTCCCAGAGAGACTAGGAGGTATGGGGGGCCCAAGACATTTGACCTGTGCCTTTGGGTTCTAGTTGTGCCCTCAGCTTGCACAGACTTTCAATAACCAAATACGAGGGGCGTGTGACATTGAATACAAGTATGAGGCTGACCGACTCAGGGGGATCTATCTACATTGTGTATTGGGAGGGGGGAGGGGAAGGTGGAGGGGAGTGTACCCCCAATTTTCTTCACTTAGTTCAACTTTAGGGCGACAGGCACTCTGCATTGTGGTAATTATGGGCAGTTCTGAGCCCAGAGTGCAGGGGAGCAGGGTGGGGGGGGAGTTGTAAGGGGTTAATGCACAGTTGTATGTTTCTATGGAATCATCAAGGCATCGTAGTCCTGCAGCACAGACATACTGGTGACACGTAATTATCTATGTGTACGCAATGGGACAAGGGGTTTAAATTGATGAGCTGGAACGTTAACGGTCTGGGAGACAAGGGGGGCGTGGTCTGCAGCCCAAGATGGTGGTCGCTTAAGCGACGAGCTCCGGGCCGGGGGCACCTATCCGCCTATGATCCGTCATTCCCTACATTATTAGACAGCTGCTTCCATCGCTGATCGTTGTATCCCACCAACCGGCTGCCTCGGACGTGCTTTCCGGCTCCCGGAGACCCCGGGAGAGTGGACTTCTGGACGGCACTCTCTGGTGTGGCTCGGGGCCTGGTACGTGGGAGGAGCCCTATCAGCCCCGGGCTGGCCTGCGGACTGGTGCGCCCGCGTGAGACTGGCTCCGGCTGCGGTGCCTGCTCGAGCCCCCGGACTAGGGCCTGCCCGCCCGCCTTCCGGAAAAACTATCGACGGAATCCGACTGGCACGAAGCAGTCCATGACCGCCTGAGTGACCCATACTCCTACTACTGCCTGGGTGAGTGGAGTGCACAACACCGCCTACGGGCCCTGCGATCTGCCGCTGCCGACGGGGGGGGCCCCTGCGCTCCGGGGGACGGATTCGCGCCACGCGTCGGTGGCGGTTCCCCCTGCTGTACCCACGGTGCCTTGCTCAGTTGGTGGACTTACACGGGGGCATACGTGGGCCTCTCCGGCACATCGATAGCGCTTGCTGCTGTCTGCGGAGCCGCCCCACACAGCGCATTGGAAGCGGGTCCCCTGCTGTATCTGCGGTGCTCCGCTCAGCGGGATGTGGATTGCGTTGCATGGGGACCGATGACCGCCTTGTGTCTCCGCCTTTCCCCCCCCCTTCCTTTGAGAACAGCGAGTTGGTGGCGGCCGTTAGAGTTGGGTTGCTGAACCTGTGTCCCACTCAGTGAGGATCTGTGGGCTTATGCTGGCTGCGACCTGAGGCTTGGTACGTGGGAAGAGCCTTAACACCCCCGGGCTGGCCTGTGGACTGTTGCGCCCGCGTGAGACTGACTCCGGCTGCGGTGCCTGCTCGAGCCCCCGGACTGAGGCCTACCCACCCGCCTTCTCTAAAAACTATCGGCAGAAACTGCCCATGATACTCCTGCTACTGCCTGGGTGAGTGGAGTCCACACCAACACCTGCGGGGCCTGCGATTTGCCACTACCGACGGGGGGGCCCCCTGCGCTCCCGGGGACAGATTCGCGCCACGCGTCGGTGGCGGTCCCCCATGCTGTACTCATGGTACCTTGCTCAGTTGATTGAATGCCGCGGGTCCGTGCGTGGGCCTCTCCGGCGCATTGGTGGTGCTTACTGCTGTCATGTTGATACCCCCACGACCGCACTGCTAGTTTATAATAGGAGTCCTCACTCACCTTCTTGTTGGCTGGTCCTTGGTCCATCGGTGGTTATATTATACTTGTCACCGCGTGATCATCGCACTGCTGCGCTCTGACTCCGACCATGGGCAAAGGGAAGCCCAGAGCGGCTACTAGGTCCGGGAGGACGGGCTCCTCTCTCCTACCTCAGGACACTCATCCAACCGATCACACCATGCCGAAGGAAGTATCGATACCTCCGCCCCGGTGGATAAACTGGACATGATTCTACAGGAAATCCGCGATTCTCGCTCCGTACTAGAAGCACAGCTGGGCATGATATCTGTTGATCTCAATCTCTTGAAAGATGATCATAAAAAATTAGCTGATAAAGTTCAAACCGTTGAGCAAACTGTAGAAACTATGTTACCGCAGGTGAAAGCCCATGAAGAACAACTCAGTCACATGCGCCAACAGATTGACTCTCTCCAAGCCCGGGCCGATGATGCAGAAGGTAGGGCGCGCCGCAACAACCTCCGTATTGTTGGATTACCGGAGGGAACGGAGGGCTCCAACCCCACGGATTACATAGAGACCTGGCTGAAAACTAGCGTGGCCCCGATCGGACTATCCGCACACTTTACAGTAGAGCGGGCACACCGTGTCCCCACACGAAAACCAATACCTGGCGCCAATCCACGTCCAATATTGGCTAGGATCTTGAACTATAGAGATCGGGATCGCGTGTTACAAGCGGCGAGGGATAACGGCCCATTGCGTATTGATAATGTACAGGTCTCCATCTTCCCTGATTACACCCTGGCTGTACAGCGAAAAAGGTTTTCCTTTATGGAGGTAAAAGCCCGGGTCTGGGCAGCAGGCCTGACGTTTGCTCTACTGTTCCCAGCGAAACTGAAAATCATCTATAATCAGCGCTCCTTGTTTTTCGATGCTCCTGATAGTGCATGGGATTGGATGGACAAGACCTTCCCTGATGTCCAACCCACTAGACGGATGGATTCCTCACAACCAAAGTCACAGCGCCCTCCTCGAAGACGCAAAAGGGGACTCCTTACCCAGAGTTCAGCCACTAGTCCCCCGCCTCGTCAACAGGTGATGGAGGGCAGACGTGGGGCACTACAAACTGCCACAACCTTTCGTGCATCTCGCCCATCCATCAGTACCAGTCCGTCCGAAGATGCTAATACGGACTCAGACTCTGACGGCAACGGCAGCGTTGCATTGTTTCCCTCTATAGACACACAACTTAGTAATGATCCTTTGGCGTAAATTGTTTGTATATTATTGGATACAGGACCCCGAGGGCGACTCCCAGTCCGCAGTCAGTTACCGGTACAGCTTGATATGTCATTATTATAGGCATGCCTACTTATATTACTTGCAGTATACAATGTTCCTAGTATGTACGCACAACTGGTAGGGATGTTTCAGAAAGTCCCCTGGCCCGGCCCGCGTGTTGGGCGATGTTATATATAGCTCATTGTAATTGTTTGGACATTGATAGTGTTGGCGACCTTTCCCCGTAGGCGTTAGCAACTGTTAATGTAAAGTATGTTCCTTTTGTTTTCATGGTTTGGTCGAACACAGTTTGGTCGTTGGACCCAGTATTGGGATGTTATTGAGTTATTTGCAATTTTGCCGCATGGTCTGGGATTTGGGGGTGGGTATGCGGGGGTGGTGGTGGTGGGGGGTGGGAACCGGGGAGATCTCTCAATATTTATTAATGATGTCTACTGTCAAATCTTATACTTTCATCTCATGGAATGTCCGGGGTATGGGAACTATCACTAAGCGGCACAGAATAGCTGCGCAGCTACACCGCCGCAAAGCTCAAATAGTATATCTCCAGGAGACTCACCTGCTCCCCTCCGAAACGTTGAAACTACAAAAAAGATGGCGGGGTCAATTTTATGCGACTGCATACTCTGCCTTTTCTAGAGGGACTGCAATATGGATTCGGGCGGGGATTCCTTTCTCCCTTAATGAGAGTAAAATTGATGATCAGGGTCGGTTTGTCCTCCTTTCTGGAACATTAGATGGTAGACAGGTAGTGTTGGGTTCCCTCTATGCTCCGAATACAGATCAAGAAGCGTTCTTCACACGGGTCTCTCGAGCACTTTCAGAATGGTCTCACATCCCATGGTTCTTGGGTGGAGATTTAAATGCAGTGTTTGATGTGGATCTCGATAGATCTCATCCTCCCTTATCTAACACAGCAGCACGAGTACAGGCTGTTAACTTGACAAGATGGGCACGGGGTTGGAACTTAATAGACATATGGAGGTCCCTACATGTTAATATGCGAGAATATTCCTTTTATTCTTATCCACACAAATTACACACTCGTTTGGACTACTTCCTTTGCACTCCAGATCTAGCCCCTTCCGTTGCGCAATGTGGTTATCTGGGCAAGACCTTATCTGATCATAATCCCATAGAACTATCGCTGACCTGGGGCCGTTCCCCGCTCCTATCCCAACGTGGAGAATGCAACCTATACAATTGGAAGATCAAGTTTATCGGGCCGCCTTAGCTACTGCTATCACTACATATTTTATAGATAATGAGGGCACTGCCTCGTCCAGATCCTTTGAGTGGGAGGCCTTCAAAGTGACCATTCGCGGGGTCTCCATGGGAACCTTGGTGGGCTCGCGGAGGGAAACGATTAGGGATCTGACGGACCTGGAAAGGGAACTACAGGCTCTAGAGGTAGCTGCCCAGAGGAGCAATGAAGGTGTAGAGCCGCTGCAGACCGCTAGGATTAAGTATGCGGAATTACTGGAACGCCTGCGACAAGTAGATTTTCATGCCTATACACTGCGTACACACTCAGAGGCGGATAGAGCAGGCACATTATTAGCACGACTGATTCAACCTTCAATGACCCCCACTCCTATCTTGGCGATACATACAATCCATAACACTTTGGTTACTTCTCAAGCTGCAATTAATGCTGCATTTCAGGAACACTATGCTCGCCTATATACTGCCCCCTCTTGGATATGGCCGCTACAACCACCGATTTCCTGGCACAGATCCAACTTCCTACTACATCAGCTGCAACCGTCGAAGACTTGGCAGCTCCGATTACTACGGCAGAGATTCGTAGGGCGGTTACTGCATTAGCTCGTAACAAAATGCCGGGCTCAGACGGCCTCCCTGTGGAGTTTTATTCCACTTTTGCAGATACATTGATTCCTAAACTATTGCAACTTTATACCTCCTCTTTCGACGAAGGTGCCCTCCCTCCTACCACCAGGGAGGCATTAGTTACGTCTCTATTAAAACCTGATAAGGACCCGACTGAACTTCTGTCTTATAGACCACTCTCGATTCTTAACACAGAATATAAGATACTTAGTAAGGTCTTGGCATCGCGGCTCCTTCCGCTACTTCCTCGATTGATCCATACGGATCAGTGTGGATTCATACCTCAACGCAGTACCTCACTGAATATTCGTCGGCTTCATGCCTTGTTACATACAGCGTCCGAAACTTCACCTCTTGCCGGCTGCCTGTCATTGGACGTCCGTCAAGCATTTGACACCCTAAGCTGGCCTTATATGCTAGCTGTATTGTCCAAATTCGGACTGCCTCAGTCATATTGTGCTTGGGTTGGTTTGCTTTATACTAACCCCACAGCTCGTGCTAAGACAGGCTCGAGCATTTCTCCCTCCTATACTGTTTATCGGGGAACGCGCCAGGGCTGCCCCCTATCCCCCTTGCTTTTTGTATTGGCCCTCGAGCCTCTCGCACACTGTCTGCGTCAAGTTATGGTTCCTTATGGCATCCCCCTCCGGGGTGTGATTCATTCGGTATCACTCTATGCCGATGATATGTTATTATATTTCCGGGATCTCACTGGAGACAAACGCACGGTAGCAACTGTTTTTTCTAGCTTTGGGGAAATATCTGGTTTATGTCTTAACGCCTCTAAATCAATTGCCTACTCCTTTTATGATACCTATACCTCTTCTTATCTGCAATTTGGTCAGATGCAATTTAGAGTGGAGCCTGTTACTTTGAGATATTTGGGTATCTACATATATAGATCTAATGCAGATACCATAGATGGTAATGTGGTGCGAACAATTAATTCACTACGGTCCCAGATTACCTTCTGGAATACGTTACCATTGACAGTGGCGGGCCGCTTGGCGGTGTCTAAAATGGTTATGTTGCCCAAACTACTTTATCATTTTGTGAACCTACCGGTTATCCTCCCGGCCTGGATATTTAAAACACTCGATACCTTGTTGTCCTCTTTAATTTGGGGGGTGGGTAGACACAGGTTAGCGTTGGCTAAGTTACAGTTACCTAGTAATGCAGGGGGACTGGGAGCACCTGATTTTAAAACATACAGTATAGTCGGACAATTGCAGTGGCTGGCATATTGGTTGGCGGGCAAGAATTTATTTGAAATTGGGCAATCCCTAGGCTTTTTACAACGCGGAACTCTGCAATCACTGCTATGCCCGGGTGCGACGAAAATGCAGGATCCTCCTTATCTTTTGCAAGTTGCATTGCATTATTGGAAACAAGCCCATAAATCAGCAAAGCAACCCTTTCCATACGCCCCGAACATCCCGCTCTGTGGATTGCCTACCAGGCGCGGGGTAATATCAATGACTCAAATAAGAGGGTGGACGCAGATGGGAGTAGGGACAGTTGGTGAGTTCTTCCTGGATGGACACCTGATGCCCCACGAGGAGTTTGTACGAACTTATTCTGTACCTAGCACATTGTTTCTCACTCAAGCAGCAATAGTTCACTTTATTCGGAAATATTGGTTTATAGACCAGGGGAACCTCCAACTTTCCACTTATTGAAATCTATTCACATAATGGGGCATGGCCGTCACTTGGTTCGTTGGCTCTATCGGGGTTTGAGGGAACATTTACATACTCCATTACAGTATCTCAGACAGAAATGGGATGTGATACTTCTCCGTGAGTTAGAAGACAGAGAATGGACCCTAATGTTGGAACACCCTCGGCGAGTATCCCGTAATTGCCGGTTAAAAACGATACAATTATTCATATTACACAAAGCTTACCTAGCCCCGACAACAATACGCAAGATGTACCCGAATGCGTCCTCGGCATGCCCGAGATGTCAGACACAAGAAGCCGATTTTATTCATATGCTATGGTCATGCCCAGTACTAACGGGGTTTTGGTCAAACGTTATCCAAGGCTTAGTGGCCCTGACGGACCACACATCATGGGGCACGATTGAGGCCTGTCTCCTGGGGCTCCCCCCCCTTCCTAAGAAAGCTAAATTGTTGCGTCGATTTACCGGATTGGCCCTGATGCTGGCCAAAAGACTGATTACACAGCGCTGGAAATCCAGCACGGCGCCCCGTGAGGACAAATGGCACGAAGAGGTAATTAGGTGGGCGGCTGCAGAAAGGGAAGCATTACAGCGAGAAGAATACAGGGGATTACGAAAACATCCCATATCCTTAGAATGGGCACACCTCATAGAACTTTTTAAAGCAGGCATGGGGGACGAATTAGTAGAATCGCAGGTCACAGTGTTGGAAAACAGAGCAGACACCTGATTACTGTTAGTGAGATGCTAGTGTTTCTTGCTCCTTCCCTTTCCCCTGCGCCCTCCTCCTCCCCCCCCCCTCTCCCCATCCCCCTCTTTCGCCGATTCCCCCCCCCCTTTCCCCTCCCCCGTGGTTACGGACCGGGCAGTCACCAAGTATAGAAACAACTGCTACAGGGTGCTGTCTATGATGCGGCAACATTTTGCTTATTGTTTAGTTCTGGGTATTGTTGGGGGTGGGTTTCTTAAGTGGGGATTCATGAGTACTGCACTTTCTGTCCATATACAGGACTTTACAATATGTAAACATAGAAGGTATGCGCATTTTTAACATATGAGATCAACACGCTAAGTATTGCATAGATCGCTATGTTACCTACTGTCACACAGTATATGTATATGACCACTGTTATTTCTGGAATAGAAAATTGTAACCAAATGCCTAATCTTGACTATGTATAAGTATATATTTCCTCCGCAGTACTCAATAAAAATTTTGTGGAAAAAAAAAAAAAAAACGGTCTGGGAGACAAAGTGAAGAGAACGGTGGTGCTACAGTATATTAGGAGACATGCCCCTGACGTAGTGCTACTGCAGGAGAAACATCTGGTGGGAAACACTTGTAAAGCCCTCGACAGGTGGGGATACAATCTTGTGGCACATTCGGGCTTCACCTCGGGGTCGAGAGGAACAGGTATACTATTTAGGAACTCCTTTCCTATGACGGTCAATTCCACGTGGGTAGACACAGGGGGGAGATACGTAGGCATCACGGGACAATGGGAAGGAAATATGTTGACCCTTATGTCGGTCTATGTGCTGCCGGGCCTCCAGGGACCCGCCTTTAAAGACCTGGGCTCCACTCTGCTGACGGTACCAGAGGGAATCCTAGTTGTGGGAGGAGATCTGAACGCGGTGGTCAACGGCACCCAAGATAGAAACCCTCCACGAGAGCTCCGCCCTTCTAACCGCTGGCTACCGGACTTTCTGGGGGCCCTGGGGTAGCAGGATACATTGCGATCATATCACCCTGACACCACCCAATACACCTACCACTCGGGCGCTCATAACAGCCAATCAAGAATAGACTACTTACTGGTTCCCCCAGACCAATTGGCACACATACGAGAAGTTAGGCACATGGCGAGGGGTATATCCGATCACTCTCCGTTGTGGGCCCAATTTGTGGTGGGCCAACACAGAGTGGGAAGGGTAGCGCCCATTAATCCTTGGCATCTCCGCAATCCAGTAGTTCGCGAAGCACTGCAAACTGCGATTGAACAATACTTCCAAGACAATGTGGGGTCGGTGAGCTCTCATCGGACACTGTGGGAAGCATTCAAGACAGTAGTAAGGGGCCAGGCCCTCTCCCAGATAGCGGGTGTGAGGAAAGAAAAGGTTAGGGAGGAGGAAGCGTTGGAGGCAGAAATCCTCAGTTTGGAAGAGGTAATAGCAGAGGGACCCAACCCAGAGACCCTACACGTCCTACAGTTGAAGAGGGATAGCTACAAAGCCTTGGTGACAAACAGGGCCAAGGAATTGGGAAGAGACACTAGGTAGAATATATGATCAAGGGGATAAAGCCGGGAAATTGATTGCATGGCTAGATAAACGAAAGCTGGCAAGCAGATTGGTGCCTGAGTTAACAGACAAGGCAGAACGCACGATCACGGACCCCCAAGAAATTGCGAATACATTTGCGGCCCACTTCGAACAGATATATTCCTCACAAAACCCTTACACATCACAGGACTCCCTGGACCTCCTACGTGATATAACACTATCTGAAAGAGAGACGTTGGTGACAGATTCCTTACCTTAGAATATCCCCAGGCGTCAGGCTGGATCCGGAAAGTTTTGCGTAGCAGTACCCCTGCGCGTCGGTAGGCGGCGTCGTGCGGCTCCGCGTCCGTCGTCGGCGTCGTGATCGCCGGGATGACGTCGCGGGCAGAACTTGGACGCCGCCCCTGCGCGCTGACGTCAGTTCTTCTTTTTCCGCGCCAGCAAGCGCAGATCCGGGAAGAGCAGTGCCCTGGTCATTTTTTGACCATACTTTTTGGTGAATTTTTTTTCACTGTTTTTCCATCTTTCAAGGTGTCGTAGGGATGCCCGGCTTCAAGCGATGCGGCGCCTGTGCGCGGATGATGTCCGTCACCGACCCGCATTGGGAGTGTCTCTTCTGCCTCGGCCGAGGCCACGACACGGAGTCTTGTACCGACTGCCAGGCCCTCCACCCGAAAGCTTTGCGAGAGCGGTCTCGAAAGCTCCTCGAGGCCCGGCATTCGGCTCCGCGGAAGCCCCGGTCGCGTGAGAGGTCCAGGGGTCGATCGCGGAGTCCACACCGGTCGTCGGCGTCAAAGTCTTCTTCGTCCGGTAAGTCGAAGCACAAAAAGTCCAAAAAGCATCATCGCTCTAGGACTTCGCCTCGCCGGTCTCGCGACTCGGCTGAGGCCCCTCCCGGCACCGTCCCCGCGGCCCCGGACATGCCTGTGGAGTCGCCCCCGCCATACCCGCCCTTCCCGGGTTCGGGGGCGGATCCGGCCAAAGTACAGGAATTCCTGTCGGCCATGGCCCGCCTCTTCGGGCCTTCAGGCCCCTCCGGTGCGCCTTCGGGCCCCGCGGGCCCTGATGGGGTTGCTCCGGCGTCGCCGACGGCTCCGGCCCCGGCGTCGCCCGTGCCTCCAGCCTCGATCCCGGCTCCGGCCCCGGCCTCGATCCCGGCTCCACAACCCCCATCGACGCCGGTCGACCTAACGACACCTCCGCCGGCGCCGATGTCTCCGGTGCCGTTCTCGGCGCCGCCCTGGGCTCCGGGCGGCGTCGTCCCCCTGTTCCTTCCGGCTCCGGACATGGATCCGGACCGACGTCGCTCGACGCCGGCTCCGGCGCCGATGGGACCTTGGGTCCCAACTGTCCCTCCTCCTCCTTATTTTGAACCAGAGGAGGACCAGTTGGACTGGGAGGGGTCTGATGACCCTCTGACACGACACTGTCAGTACGATCAGGACTGGACAGAGAGTCTAGGGAGGCCAGTGGTCTGGATACTTCCCCTGACACTGGCATGCTGTCTCCTCCCGTGGCTACGGAGGAGGGAGCCAATTTTGGTACGGTGTTGCGTAGGGCAGCTGGGGCCTTACGTCTCCAACTTCCTACTTTGACGGTCAAGCCTAACATCTTGACAGAGGTGCTTCAGCCGGCAGCCTCCTCTGCGGAGACTGTGCTGCCGTTTAACGACGCCCTCACTGACGTTCTTTTGGGCGCCTGGTCCAAGCCCAACACAGGGGCTCCTGTGGATCGGAACGTGTCACGACGCCATCGCCCAGCTCCGGGCGACCCCCTGTTTCTCTCTGTCCACCCCACTCCTGAGAGCTTGGTTGTCCAAGCCTCCGCTTCCCAAACCGCCTTCCCTACCGCTCCTCCGGATAGGGAATCCAAACGCCTGGATCAGTTTGGGAAGAAGGGTTTTTCTTCCTCCAGTGCTGGCTTGCGGTCCGTTAACACCGCTTGTCTTTTGGGCCGATATACCCACTCCCTGTGGGATTCGGTGGCGGATGTTTTGCCCCAGTGTCCTGAGGAGGTCCAGACACTGCTTTCCCGCGCCATTGCGGAAGGAAGGGATGCGGCTAAATACACCATATGTTGTGGCCTTGACACCGCCGACTCGCTGGGCAGGTCTATTGCAACGACGGTGGCGCTCAGACGCCACGCCTGGCTGAGAACCACTGGTTTTTCAGGGGATGTCCAGAATACTCTCATGGACATGCCCTTTGATGGAGTCGGTCTTTTTGGGTCCAAAGCAGACCATGCGTTGGAGCACTTTAAGGACTCACGGGCTACTGCCAAGTCCCTGGGCCTTTCTGCTACACGCCCTCCGCTGACTTCTGCTTTTCGCCCCTATCGTGGCCACGGTAGGGGCGCCCCTTCACGTCAGCAGCCCAGCCACCGGCCCGCGCAGCAGGCGTCTTCGCGTGGCCGAGGACTGGATTCCGCCGTGGCGGATCGGGCAACCAGCGTGCGGGTCAGGCCACCACCTCCAACCCGTCCGCGGCCTCCAAGCCCTCCTAGTCCCTCCTTTCAGGTGCACAGCACGCCAGTAGGGGTAGGGTCCGCCATCACCTTCCCCACTGGCGTACCATCACCTCGGACAGGTGGGTCTTGGACATTGTCCGAAGGGGCTACTCCCTCCCCTTCGAGACCACCCCCCCAGCCATGCCACCTCAATTCCACCGCATGTCAGGGGATCACTTGGTGCTTCTACAGAAGGAAGTCGCGGCCCTCTTGACCAAGAGGGCCATCGAGCGTGTTCCGACCCCAGAAGTAGAGCGTGGTTGCTACTCCCACTACTTTCTGGTGCCCAAAAAGGACAAGGAGGACATGCGTCCTATCTTGGACCTCCGGAACGTCAATCGCTTCCTCCGGAAGGAGAAGTTCAAGATGCTCACCCTAGCTCAGGTCTTGACTGCCCTCGACCCTGGAGACTGGTTGGTAGCGTTGGACTTGCAGGACGCATATTTCCACATCCTCGTCCTGCCGGCCCACCGGCGTTACCTTCGGTTCACGGTAGGCCCCGAGCATTTTCAGTTCACCGTGCTCCCCTTTGGCCTTACCAGTGCCCCTCGGGTGTTCACGAAAGTGATGGCGGTGGTCGCAGCTCATCTGCGCCGGGCAGGGGTTTCAGTCTTCCCCTACCTCGACGACTGGCTGCTGAAGGCGGGCTCGTCCCAGGCAGTCGTCTCCCACCTCCAGACTACGGCCGAACTCCTGCACTCGCTGGGGTTCTCCATCAATGTGCCGAAGTCGCATCTGATTCCTTCTCCACAGCTCCTTTTCATCGGAGCGGTTCTGGACACGACGCAGTTTCGGGCCTATCCTCCCGAACGGCGAGTCCGGGATATTCAGGCTATGATTCCGATCTTTCAGCCTTTATCCTGGGTTTCGGTACGGATGACCCTGAGGCTGCTGGGCCTCATGGGCTCCTGCATCCTGCTGGTCAATCATGCCAGATGGCATATGCGGGCTCTGCAGTGGGACCTGAAGTTCCAGTGGGCGCAGCACCAGGGCAACCTGTCCGATCACGTCCAGATCTCGGAGGGGACTGCAAGACAGTTGCAGTGGTGGCTCTCAAACCGGCAATGGGTCATGGGCAGATCCCTCTCCCTTCCCCAGCCAGAGCACACAGTTGTGACGGACGCGTCCCTTCTGGGATGGGGCGGTCACATGGGAGAGGCGGAGATCAGAGGCCTCTGGTCTCCGGCGGAGTCCCGGCTCCATATCAACCTTCTGGAGCTCCGGGCGATCCGACTTGCACTCAAGGCATTCCTTCCCTCTGTCAAAGGGAAGGTAGTGCAGGTGTTCACAGACAACACCACCGCCATGTGGTACTGCAACAAACAGGGCGGGGTGGGGTCTTGGACCCTTTGTCAGGAGGCTCTGCGCCTCTGGACATGGCTGGAACATCAGGGCATGTTCCTGATGGTTCAACACCTTGCAGGTTCCCTGAACGCCAGGGCGGACGAACTCAGCCGCAGGTGCATGATGGATCACGAATGGCGTCTTCACTCGGAAGTGGCGCAAGGACTCTTTCTACAGGGTGGAGAGCCTTGGTTAGATCTATTCGCCACCGAAGAGAACGCGCAATGTCATCAGTTCTGCGCGTTGGAATTTCCAAGGCGGCACTCGCTCGGCGACGCTTTTCGTCGCGAGTGGAGTTGCGGTCTGTTGTACGCCTTTCCGCCTATACCACTTCTACCCAGAGTGTTGAAGAAAATTCGGCACGACCGGGCCCAAGTCATTCTTGTGGCTCCGGACTGGGCTCGAAGAGTTTGGTATCCCGAGCTACTCAATATGAGCGTAGATCCCCCAATCCGTCTGCCTCTTCGGGAGGATCTTCTGTCGCAGCAGCAGGGGACGGTCCTCCACCCGAACCTGTCCAGTCTACACCTGCTTGCGTGGAGATTGAGCGGCGGCAGTTGATTCCTTTCGACTTGCCTCCCGAAGTTTGTGATGTGATTCTGGCAGCCAGGCGTCCCTCCACTAAGGTGGTATACGCCTGCAGGTGGAACAAATTTGTGGCATGGTGCACAGCAAAGGCTGTGAATCCCTTTCTGCCCCTCTTTCTGAGGTCCTTCTGTTCCTTCTCTCTCTGGCCCAACAGGGTTCTGCCCTGGGTACCATCAAGGGTTATCTTTGTGCTATCTCGGCCTTCCTCAGGCTCCCTGATCAGCCCTCCCTTTTCAAGTCCCCTGTTGTTAACAGGTTCTTAAAAGGCATTACTCACCTCTTTCCTCCTGTTCCGTTTGTGATGCCTCAGTGGGACTTGAACTTGGTTCTTACCTTTTTAATGTGCGCTCCCTTTGAGCCTCTACATAACTGTCCTCTTCGTCTTCTGACTCTGAAGACAGCCTTTCTGGTGGCCATCACCTCCGCTCGGCGGGTGAGTGAGCTCCAGGCTCTATCTTGCAAACCTCCCTTTCTGTCTGTTCATCCAGACAAGGTTGTTCTTCGGACGCGTCCGTCCTTCTTGCCAAAGGTGGTTACTGCTTTCCATATTGGGCAGACCATCACTTTGCCCACCTTCTTTCCGCCTCCTTCCAGAGAGGAAGAGAGGCTCCACCGTCTGGACCCAAAACGTGCGCTCTCCTTCTATATTGACCGCACAAAACACTTCCGGGTGGATGACCAGCTCTTTGTTGGCTACGTGGGCGCCAAAAGGTCGGGCGGTGCACAAGAGGACCATCTCCCGCTGGGTTACCTTGTGCATCAAGACCTGCTATTCTTTGGCGAAGAAGGAGCCTCCTGTTGGGCTGCGTGCCCATTCCACAAGGGCAACGGCTGCTACCACGGCCTTGGGCCGCGGTGTTCCGCTGCCGGTTATTTTTCAGGCAGCTACGTGGGCCTCGCTGCACACGTTTACAAAGCATTACTGCCTTGACAGTCAGGTCCGGAGGGACGGCTTCTTTGGCCGTTCTGTCCTCCAGGACTTCCTTGTCTGATCTTTGTTCGCAGACCCACCACCGGGGTTGGTATTGCTGGGGTATCTATTCTAAGGTAAGGAATCTGTCACTAACGTGTCTCTTTCAGATGCCCAAGTTACTAACTTGTGTAACGATATATCTGTAAGAGACAGTAGTTAGTGACAGATTCCTTACCGCCCCACCCATCCTCCCCGTTCTGCGAACTGATTTCTAGGGTTAAGGACATCCCTTTCAGGGCCCTAGTATTTTTCAGACACCTATGTCAGCTTCTTGCATGGCTCTGCGTTCCTGGCGCGGAAAGTCGTGTACAGAACTGACGTCAGCGCGCAGGGGCGGCGTCTAAGTACTGCCCGCGACGTCATCCCGGCGATCACGACGCCGACGACGGACGCGGAGCCGCACGACGCCGCCTACCGACGCGCAAGGGTACTGCTACGCAAAAACTTTCCGGATCCAGCCTGACGCCTGGGGATATTCTAAGGTAAGGAATCTGTCACTAACTACTGTCTCTTACAGATATATCGTTACACAAGTTAGTAACTTGTGCATTAGTATCGCTGGACGCTTCCATGGCATTTGATATGCTCGAATGGCCGTATCTATTTGCGGTTCTCGAGAAAATGGGATTTGGGCCCCAATTCATCCAGTGGGTGCAGCTCCTCTATTCGAAACCGCTAGCCCAGATAGTCGTAAATAACAAAAAGTCGGAGGTGTTCCGTCTTAGCAGAGGAACCAGGCAGGGCTGCCCTCTTTCTCCCCTCTTGTTTGCCTTGGCCTTGGAACCCTTGGCCTCCTGGGTGAGGAGGAACCCGGTGATACGAGGTTTTAAGTGGGCCGATTCGTGGGAGGACCGCATCTCATTGTATGCAGACGACATACTATTGTTCCTAACATCCCCAAAGGCCTCACTCACAGCTGTACTGGACATTTTCGCCATCTTTGGCAGGTACTCAGGGTATTCAATTAATTGGGACAAATCCGTGTTATACGTCCTAAAGGGACCCCTCACTGGCCTTCCCAAGAATTGCCCGATACAGATCACCACACTGGGCTTCAAATACCTAGGCATCTATATCACAGCTGACCCCGCAGGTAGATTCGCTCATAATTTGCTCCCTCCCCTGCAGAGATTGAAGAGAGACTCGGAGCGTTGGAAGACGCTTCCGCTCTCTTTGCTGGGCAGAGCATCCTTATTCAAAATGATGTCCTTACCCCGGTTCCTCTACGCCCTGCAAAATACACTAGACTTGGTCCCTGCGAGCTACTTCAAAGAAATCGAGAGCTTGCAACGAAGCTTGCTCTGGAATGGGAAGCCGCGTATAGCACTCCCTAAATTGAATCTCACGTGGTACGATGGGGGTATTGCCCTCCCTGACCTTAAAAAATATTACTGGGCAGCACATCTGACGGCCATTAATCACGGTACGTACAGACGGGCAGATGATCCGGGCTACACGATGGATCGCTGGTTACTATCAGGAGGGAATTACAACCGGGCGCTCTATTCAAGCGCCGGAAAACGCCACCTTACTGGACCAACCAAACACTCAGTGCAGGTTTGGCAGGCGGCTAACAGAAGTCTGGGGTGGGACCGTAGGGTAACTCTAGCTACTCCACTATGGGATTCGGAATTGCTTGGGAATCTATGGTCATCTAAAGGCTTCGACAAGTGGGACCTCATAGGTATTTCAAAGATCGGGGACCTGTGGGTGAAGGGTGAGGTCAAGTCATTTCCAGCCTTGCAACAGGAATATGATTTGGCTTCCACAGAATATTTTAGATATATGCAGGTTCGGCACGCTTTGCAATCGTGTCTTCAGAAGGGAGTGACCCCCCCCCCCCCGATTCCTCACCCCTTGAGGACAGACTCCTGGATGGCTACTTACCAACGAAGGCCATTTCAATCACCTATAAAAAGTTAGTGAATCACTCTGGTGAACCCCTTCTGAAACTACGGGAAAAATGGGAAAGAGATGGCATTATACTTGATGATGAAGACTGGGCAATGGCAGTAACTTCACCACGGGAGGTGGCCATTGCAGCCAGGCTGAGGCTGGTGCAACTTAAAATTCTGCACCGGATCTACATCACGGGGCCATGTTTGGTGCAAATGGGAAGAGCAGAAGATGGTAAATGTAGAAGGGGATGTGGAAGTGAAGGCACATTCCTCCATATATTATGGGAATGCATGCATGTACAGAGGTATTGGAAGAAGATACATGAGGTAATGGGTGAGGTGTTAACACATGAGGTCCCCATGGAGGCCAAAAGATGTCTCCTGAACGTGTGGGAGCCCACTGACCTGAACAACACACGTATCACCTGGGTTACACTGGGATTGATGATAGCGAAACGCAACATTGCTCAGAAATGGGGGGCAGCACAGGCATCTACAGTCTCCATCTGGAAGAGGGATATGGATTGGTGCATGTTCCGTGAAAAGTCTGTATATGTGGCTAGGGGATGTCCCAAAAAATGGTCCCGCATCTGGAACGACTGGAATGAATATAGAGGAAACATCTGTGTCCCGCCATTGGTACCAGCTCAAGATGAATAATTGTAGACATGATGCTAGTAACCAACTGTTATGATATTGTGCACTTGTACTTGGAAAGAACTATGTTATGATGAGAAAAGAGAATGTACTGCGATGTGCCTTGTGATGTTGATTCCTATTGTTAATAAAAAGAAATATAAAAAAAAAAAGAGTCCAACCAAAGACAAATGTCTAATGGACACTCTAAAAACAATGGACCTACTTCACCAATTGGGTTTCATTATCAATGCACCAAAATCGCATCTCCAACCACTCCAGGTACAACCATATGTAGGAGCGATACTCAACTTGGTTTAAGGAAAAGCTTACCCACATCCACAAAGGGATTGCAATCTCCAGAACCAACTGGATCTTTTTCAGCCACATCGTCACCTACCAGTCAAACCAGTGATGCGCCTTTTGGGAATGATTGCATCATTCATAGCAGTAGTGCCACAAGCAAGACTACACATGAGACCTCTCCAAGGGTGTTTGGCATCTCAGTGGTCGCAGGTGGGGGGAATATGGAAGATCTAGTGTTGGTTTCACCTAAGGTCCATCAGACACTACAATGGTGGAACACCTCAAGCATACTGAAAGGAAGAGCCTTCAAAGACCCAAGCCTACAGATATCATTCACAACCGATGTTTCACTCATGGGGTGGGGTGCTCATATGAATGACATTGTGGTTCAGGGGCACTGGACCTCACAACAATCGACTTCAACATGCTGGAGCTTCTAGCCATCTACATGGCTCTCAAAGCATTCCTAATAAACATTACAGGGAAAACTGTCCTTCTCCGAAGAGACAATATAACTGCAATGTATTACATAGCAAACACAACAAGATGATGGACGGAGTGCTGAAGCTTTTCAACCACTCACCCCCAGTCAAGAGATCTGGGTTTAATCCAACGTACATTTGCTCACTATGCCACCCCAGTTTGGACCCAGCCATTTGCAAATCATTCTTGACCCTGCTCCTCATGGGAGCAGTCCAGCCCAAACTGCCGCTTGGGCTGAACTGTTCCCATCGGGAGCAGGGTTAAGACTGATTTGCATATGGCTGGGTCCAAACTGGAATGGCATGGTGTGCAAAAAAACCTATGGATTTAGGCCCTGGTCTCTTTACTGGGGGTGAATGTTTGACATTGTTCAGCATTCCATCCATCAATTGTTTGTTTTGCATTTGTCACCCCAAGTGGGACGGGTATGCCCAGACATGGGTCCCGTGCTCTCCATGCCACTGGAGTCAAGCTAGCCTGGCTGATGAGGGGTGATACCCCGAAACCGGTCCCAGGATGCTTGTTCCCAGTCCAGGGAGGACCTGGCCTGGCAGTTTGGGCTGGACTATTCCCATGGGTTGCAGGGTCAAGACTGATTTGCATATGTCTGGGAACAAACTGGAATGGCATGGTGAACGATGGATTTAGGCCCAGAGCTCTGTACTGGGGTTGAATGTTTGACTTTGCTCAGCACTCCATCCATCAATTGTTTTTTTTAGTATTTGCAATGTATTACATCCATTCCATACAACCGTCACACCTGACGCAGACCAGACACAAAATTCTCCTCCTGGCTCAATACATAACAGGGCAAGAAAACTCCATTAGGGACCTGCTCAGCAGGACACTGCAACACGTTCTCGAGTGGGAAATACGCACTCCATTTCTGCAACAATGCTTCCACTGGTGGGGAACCCCTGTAATAGATCTGTTCGCCACTCTGAAAACTCAAAATGGCAAAGCTTCGCAACCAGATACCCACACCCACTATCCAAAGGGCACGCTCTATGGATGAACTGGTTAGGAATATTAGCTTACACTTTTCCTCCTCCCTTACTCATTCCATATGTGGTCAGGAAACTCAGACAGACTTCAATGACCCTAATACTAATTGTTCCCACATGGGCTCAACCTCACGAGAAACTACCAAACTGTCCAAACCTTCTCACTCACAGCAGGGGCAGGGTGAGACATCCCAATGCACAACAGCTCAATTTTGTGATCTGGCTCCTAAAGTCATAGAATGTGGATACTTAAATCTCCCTCCAGAATATATGTCTATTCTTAAGGAGGCCAGAAGACCAACCATACAGGTTTGCTACACACCAAAATGGAAATGTTTTGTTCCCTACTGTGAATCCTTAAACATCAACCCTTCTTCACCAACAGAACAATTAGTCTGTTACTTGTAACATTACAAAGAGCACATTTGGCATATACCTCAATATGCTTGCATTTAGCAGCCAGTGCAGCATACCTACTAAACAGGAAACACCAATCACTGTTCCGTATTCCTGTCATTAAAGCCTTCATGGAAGGATTAAAAAGTTATTCCACAACATTTTCATCAAATTTGAATGTAATGAAATCTTATAATTATATACAAAACTACTTCTCCATGTACATTGACCTTAATATTCTCAAATCATGTCAACATGAAACTTGCCAATAAAAGCGCACTCCATACCACATACTTAACATTCATACCACATACTTACTCATCCCGACATATTTGTCATACATCTGTACACACATTAAAATATTGTTTAGAAAAGATAATATTGGTCTTGAACCTTAACAGCGAATACAGTAATTAATTATCCATTTTTGTTTTTCATGATATTCATTTCTACATTTTACAGTTTCTCTTGGTACATATTTTCCTCCATGTAAATTCAAACTCCTGGCACAAAACTCTATTTTCTCTTTCTGTTGTGGCTTACAGTAAATCTCTTCAAAGCGCGTTTTGGTGAGAAACGCCTTCTTCAGGAATGCCACAATTCAAGACTACATTCCACATTTAAAGACCATGCACCAGGTACAAGATGTTAATATCAGTCTGGGTGATGCAGTATTTCGACAACTTTCAGACAAGGCCTCCGCAACGGGGCTTCAAAAAGGGCCAACCAGAGTTCCAGCTGGGGCCTGTTTTTCCAGGTACACATCATTAATGGGTCAGGGTTTGAGTCAAATGCCTCCCTGAAATCGCTTTTCTTAGAGTGACCAGGTCTACATCATAGCAGCAGCTGCCCATGGTGTGCACCATCATCACTATGGCTGTCTGTACCAAACTCTTCATAATTTATGATAATTTCTTATAGTGAAGAACTGAAGGTAGAGTTGGGGAATTTGATCTAGGTTAACGAAATCCAACTCAATTGAACACCCTTGCCTTGGCAGACTGTGTTTGCAATCTTTTGCCTATCCCAAGTTGTAATGTTTGAAACCACTGCTGTTTAGCCTTATGTAAAATATCCATCCTTAGCTTTGGGATCAAACTCATGACCTAGTTAATGGAGAAGTGAAGCTGAAACGCTTCACCATCTGGCACAGACAGCATGCATTCATGAATAGATTTATTTAACAAAATCAATGTATATGTGTGAGAAGCTGGGTTTCTGTTTCAGTAAACCCCCCTCCCCCCACACTTTTTGCCAGACTACTGATGCACTTTGACTTGATGTGCCCTGGGTCCCTGCCAATCAGGTTCCCAGGGCCTGTGTTCTTTCCCGAAAACTAAACAAAACCCAATTGGCATCTCTTGCCACAGGTCACCCCCTGGTAAATGGTACCACAGGTACCCAGGGCACTGTGACCAGGGAAGACCTCTAAGGGCTGCAGCACTTATTGTGCCACCCTTAGAGGCCCTGTACCTTTACACACACACACACTGCCTTTGCAGGCTGCGTGTCTTGGTGCAGAACAAAAGTGAAGAGTCGACATGGCACACATCCCTGTGTGCCATGCCTACAACCCACTGCCCTGGCATAGATCAGTCACCCCTAGCTGGGTGCCCTATACAAGTGGTGAGGGTACAGGTGCATGAGCCTTGTACCCCTACAGTGCCTAAGTCCATTCTTAGACATTGTAAGTGCAGTGCTGCCATTAATAGTATATGGTGCTGGGAGTTTGTCATTATGAACTCCACAGCACCAGAATGGCTGCACTGAAAATTGTTGGCATCGAACTTCTCAGCACATTAAACCCACACTGATGCCAGTGTGGGATTTAATGAAAAATGCACACAGATGGCATCTTAGAGATGCCCCCTGAAAAACGACCTACCACTAGTGTACAAGCTGATTGGCTGCTTTCAGCTGCCACCACCAGACATGTTTCTGGACCCCTGGGTCGAGAGCTTGCTGCTCTCGGGGGCCTGAAAAAATGCACATCCTGGAACGAGGTGCCAAGCCTCCTCCCCCAGGATGGGCAGGGTCCACGAAGGGGATGCTTCAAAGGCTTGCCGCCTTTGTGAGCTTCCCCAGTCCACTAGCTACTTTCAGCAACTGGTCCCCACTGGTTCTGGCCCCCACTTTGGGTGGGAGAACCGGCGGGAAAAACAAGTGAGGAAGAGAGGTGTGCCCACCTCTGCCAACTCCACCCCTCAGGTGGGGGAGGCGAGGTGAAGCACAACTCTGTCCCCGCCATCTTGCAGATGGGGGGACCCAGCCAACCAGGGAAAGGCTTATGCCCCCCTCCCATTGGAGGGTGGCATAATAGGGGGTGTACCCACCCCAGGGAAGGGACCCATTGGTCCCAACCTTTTACCTACCTGTAACGCCCCTAAATCTAGTGTTTAGGGGCACCCCTGAACCTTGCTTTTTCAGACGAAACTACAAGAAAAGAAGGAGGACCGAACAGCCGTGCCGAAGCTAACAAGAGGAAGACGCCCACTGACTTGGCCCCAGCCCTACCGGCCTATCTCCACCTCGAACCTGCTCCTGCGAAATCTGGTGTGTCCTGCAGCCAGCAACCTCGAAAACCCCGGACGACCTGCCTGCCTTCAACCACAAAGACTGTGTCTCCCGTGAACACCGGATTTGTTCATCTCCAACCTCTGGCTCCGGTTGGACACCGCAAATCCGCACCACTCTGCACCCGCCGTCCACGGCTCGAGTGGGCAAACACCACGAGGAGGTCTCCCCGGCGATCCTAACCCGAGATCCAGCGACCCCTGTCATGCCTCAAACCTCCAGCCGACACCTGCAGCCTAAATCCGGAAGGTCCCCCCAACCGCGACCAGGTGCTGGTAAGATCGGACCCTAAAAGGCACCCCTGCACCCGACGCCCCACGGCCTTGGGTGGCCCAACTGACGGTACCTAACCAACTTCCCTCTCGAAGTGGTGGTCGCACCTAGAAGTCCTTCGTCCCCAAGCCTGCAGTGCCTTTGCAAACCGGAGGTTCCCCATTGCACACAACAGGGCGCCCGACGTCGAAACAGCACCCTGCACCCGGCTGCCCTAGTGCCGCTGAAGGTGCACCTTTGGTGCTACTTGTTTCCCCATTTGCCCTGAGCTAAAGTCCTGGAGCTTTGCTCCCACAACCAAGTGGCCTGCTCGTCAGCAGTCACCAACCGGAGGCCCCCTATCACCCATTGGATAACATTGGGCTTCAGCACTCTGCACCTGGCCGCCCTAGTGCCTCTGAGAGTGTAACGAGAGTGCATCCCTGACCCTGGAGGACCCCTGAGTCTACCCCCAGAACCTCAACTCCCACTACCAAATACTTGCCCTAAAACCGATAACACTACTTTCCTCCATAGGATAACATTGACTGTTTTTCTTGGAGTGTGGAGTTTGAAAACCTAAAGAAATTCTTTAAAGTTGTACTAACTAACAAAAACGATTTTACTTACCTGTTTACAGGAAATGTCTCAGTGTAGTATCCAGGTATACTACACTGTGTAAGAAAAGTAAATTCAAAAGTAACTTACCTGTAATCTTACTGAAAATCCTATTCAAAGTAAATGTACTGTATTTACAAAGCATTGCATTTCTCAGAAGCACTACTGTAAGTCAAAACAAAGTGCATTTACAATTGCAATCCAAACTGTTACAAACTGTATATATACTGCAAAGTACTTATCACTTACCTGTGCCAGGCGTGCTTGGTTCTAGGAAATAATATAACTAAAATAATATTTTTATACAAAAAACAATTGGTCTGAAGTTTAGTCTTTGAGTGTGTGAATTCATTTGCTGACTGAGTGTGTACAACAAATGCTTAACACTGTCCTCTGATAAAGCCTTACTGCTCGACCACACTACCACAAATAGGGAGTGAGGTGCTATCTAACTTTACCTCTGCCTACCTTTGGGGTTCCACTAGACTCTGTACACACTATACCTCACTTTGGTGTAGTATATACAGAGCCAGCTTCCTACAATATGTTTCTTGAGCAAAGGGTAATACCTACAAGGGTATTTAGGTTTCACGAGTTTATGCACAAGCCGCTACAAATTATACTTCTTAATTTTCAAGGACAACAAAAAAAATGTAAAGAACTACTCAAGAGCTCATCATTGTTCCCTTACCAGCTAATTCTTCTTTGGTTCAAGAAATATTGTGTCTTGCAGAAAGTATCCTTTATTAGGCTCTGGGCCCCAGATATTTGTGTGTGTATTTGCCTAGCTATCTAGCCTATCTATTTATAAGTGTTTTTATTAAATAATGCTTGATGTTTTAGGAGTTTAGGACTGCAACAGATCCTTACTTGAATAAACCCAGAGGGACACTTATTTATGCTCTTTGCCAACTAGTGTTGCTACATTGTGAACATTCCTTTTTCATTAACACTTTCCTTGTTGGAGTCCTCTTTTCCTACTACCTCAGGTATCCAGAAGGGTTAAGTTTGCAAAACATGTGACTCCTAAATATATGTCAAGCCACAGAATCAGTGTTATGACTTGGTAGATCACTCCCACTGTGACCTTCTACTGTGTTTTCATTGTTGGGGCTTGACAAATCAAAGCTTTAAGTGTGTCATAATGTTTGTTTGCTTAATTTGAACCAATTGAACTAGTGCCCATAAATGACAAGTACAGAATTGAGAATATAGTGGTCACCGACCATAGATTTATCAACCATCCATAGTTACAGGTAAGTTACTTAGATAAGTGCCCTATGTTCATAAATAAAATTGTCAGTTAATGCGGTTACTGTTATATGAAGATTTAAATATGATTGGTCGGAGAATCGAGAGCAGGAAAGGGGGCATGCCAGTTTTCTAAGCCAGTCCATTTCTGATCAGTTACTGAAGAAGCAGGTTGTTAAAAAGATCTCATCTACAAAGCCAGTGGTTATCCTGAAACATTGGCATTCATGGTGTTCTTGTATCTGTGTTGGGCACCCTTAATTTATCTTTCTTTGAGTGAAATTAGTAATGGAAATTACCATAGTCAACCTTTTGTGGAATCTTACATATTTTAATCGTTAAGGTATGGAAAGGCTTTTTGAAGGTCCTTGAGAAAGCATGGCTTGTTTTGTACGTTTTAGCACATAAAATAGCTTTTACCAGTAGGAAATGTCCCAATATTATCCAGGTGGGATTTCTTAAATAATGTATTAAATTTCAATTTGAAACTGCATTTTAGTGATGTCAATCGTTCATCCAAACGGACCAGATCCATTCCGGGTTTTAGGCTGACTGTAGATTCATTGTATAAAAACGTGTCCAATTTTGGATATATCTGGTTTGGCCCTTCTGGACCAACACAAACCTTGAACAACCTTGATAAATTTGTATCTGTACATGTAGAGTTTCAACTTTTTACATTTTGATATTTTGCTCTGCCTTCAGTTACAACCAAGCTCCACACCTGAGATCGTGGACCAGCTGCTGAACAAAACTCGGGAAGGAGAAAAACCAAGAGAGCCACTTAAAGAGAAAATTGGAGACACCTGTAGTAAAGAATATGTTAATGAAAGCAGCAGTAATGCCAACACAAGCAGTAGTAGCAGCAGCAGCAAGCCAAGTAGTCCCAGTACTTCCCCGTCAGTTAGCAATGGTTCTGAGCAAAAGAGAGTGCCAGAAGTTACATCCCAAGGTGTACAGACGTCAGGACCGGGGATCAAACAAGACAAAGATGAAAAGGATGAGCAGAAAGAAAATTCCTCAGAGTGAGTAAACTACTTCTTAGTGTGTAAACTACTTCTAATTTCCCATGGAAAGCGTCCATCATGTTTTCTTCAACAAAATTATTGGCACAGTTTAGATTCAATTTGTGGTGGTATTACAGTTCTCAGCAACCACGGTGCTTTCGTGGATCAGTACTCTTCATATGTACTTGCCTTTACTAATGAAACATTGAAATCTTTTGATGAGCTGTAAGGAAGCTGTTTAACATTTTACAACACCACTCTCTTCATCCATTTTTGTGCAGGAAATTGCCACACCCTTGTTTCGTCTTTTCTGCTTGCAGAGAAAAAAGGACCTGAGTGTGCCAACTCCTCAGTGAGTTGTTTTCAGACTCTTCAGGTTATTCTTTGTAGCCTGAGCTAGTTCTGAATGCATGTCCTGAAAGACATGTCTAGCTTTTTGATTTCTTTGTTTTCTTGCCTATTGCAGCTGTTGCTCATTCGTTCAATAGCTGAATAAAAAAGGTGATCCACTTGTACCCAGTTTTTCTATTGTTGATCTCCATTAAGGGGAGGTAGGCTGTCTCAACCGAAAGCACTTAAAATTCAGTTAACCAATTTGTGCCAAAGCTTTCAAAACAGTCAGGAAAGTGAACCCTGATTTCATGATCTCTCAATTGCCCCCTCATCTAAAAACGTAACTCCTCAACTGATGCTTAGCATAGATAATCATATCAAAGCATATTGCCATAAAATAAATAGGCTCAGCTCTTTTGAAGCCTGTGTATGTAAGCAGACGACCAGTTCCACCTCTCCTCAACCAAGCTCCGGAAAAGAGGAGGGCTTCTACAGCCAGTCAAAGTTAAACAATAATTAACAAACTCCCAACTGGTCTCATTATTACCAAGAAGCCATTAGGTATTAATTAATGTTATGTCTCATCAAATAAATAGAAGCAAAGAGCATTGTTTGTTTCACTAGACTGTTGGACAAGGGGAGCACGTCTTCTAACCCAAGACACCAAAATCAAATACATTGCCTACAGATATCTAGGTGGGGTTTCAAGCATACTGCTATTCAAAGAGGTCATTCTAAGGCAGTTTTGTAGCTACGTTTTTGTTTCTTCCTCCTGCTCCGGATTTGAAAATTCTGTGAAGGTGTAGCGATGCAACTTGCCATGCCACATGCAACGTGTAGTAGATTTTGAAGGCACCCCAGGCTCGTGCCTTAAAGCATGGTTTCTGTTATAGAACTTCAAGTACGTATTCTAGTGATTTCATGTTCGCTTCAAGAATTGTGTTCTCCTTTCTTGCCATGAACTGCCTTTATTTCAAAATTTTCTTTTCTAGATTGAACAAGTTCCCAGCCAGGTCACCTAACATTTCATGATCTGTTGTGCAACATTAAAGTGATGGGCTTTTGACACCCAAGATACTGCAGGGTTTACTTAAAATCATGCCACTCTTTTAAGAAGACAGCACACCTATTATAGATAGCTCTTGTCTTAGACACCACAAGCCACCAGTGAAACCCACCTGTCTGTTTTTCTTAGAACCTCGAAAGAACAAGCTTGGTTTGTGGTTGGCCAAAGTAATGGAACTTTCTACATATTTTCCATTATTTTAAAAGCAGTCTATTCTTGAAAGTTAAACAAAACCTAAGCATTCTAATTCCAGTCCATGTCATTTCTTAGCTCCACCTTGAAGATAACCGCTTTAAAAAAATATCATTTTTACAGACAGAATTCATATAACAAAGCAACGGGTATTTTTTATACAAAACTTCTACATACTTAACTGAATAATTAAATATTTTTCTCTTCTTTTTCCTGAATACCACCAAGCTATATAGTTAAGTATTTCACTTACTATTTTACTTAAACGTTTCCTTTTTGGACAAAACACCCTTTTCAGGCTAGCTATCCCAAAATAAATATGTAATATAAAAAATACTTGAAGTACCATCCTAAATTCTGGTGACATTTACAAACCACTCAGCCTAACGCACTAGAAGCTACAGACCTGTTACAGTTAAGTAAGGCTTTCCTTTTGCAGCATGTCGTGCTGTAGATCAGTCTGTGCACAAATTGAAAAGCAGTACTGCAGTCTTTAAACTTGTTGCGAGCAGAGACAGAAGATGCTGAAAAAGTCTCTTAGGTACACTTTGTGTTGAGCTTGAATATCTATAACGTAACATGTATTTGTGAAGCGCAGTTTCACCCGCAAGGGTATTTCGGCTCTGAATAGCAGATGTTTATTGTTACCCAACTCAATGGTACTCATTTTATTGACCTCAGAAGGATGAAATGCTGTGTGGATCCTCCGGAACTTGAACTTGTTCATGAGGTCAAACACAGGACCCTACATTGGACGCATTAGTCCATTAAGCCACCAGACTAGGCAAATAGTAATACTTTGTAATTGTGGGAAAGGAATCCCATGTAGCAGTTTTTCATATGTCTGGGTAAATAGTAATCATTCCTTACAGTTTTGAGAGTATTTCACTAAGGAAATCACCTTCTTCCTCTTTTTTATCTGAGGCAGAACTACATAGCTGGGTAACCCTTATTAATGCATTACAGAGTTTGGCTATACTAGTTCATCAACTTGCCCGTCAACCTTATAATCATGCAACTTATCCTTCTCATGTTCTTCTGTCCCTCGTTCTTGATTTGGGGGTAGTGAGTCTGATGATGTCTCCCTCTGGATCGGCCTATGTATGTGGAGACTTAGACAGCTGTAGGAGCTTGGTTGTTAGAACGATGACCACTGTCTTTTTCTTTCAAATGGGGAAAGCCCTGATGCCTTTTTCAAATGTAAGCTTATGGTTTTTGTGGACTGGCTGTGAGGGGCACTGCAACCTGGCAATAATTTGGCCTTGGTCAGTATGTATGTAAATAATATGTTGCTGTACATCTGCCTAGTGTTCAAGGGCTATCACCCTTCTCCTTTGATTCGTTGTTTGTGGAGATCTAATCCCTTGTCAAGGACTTTTGTGCTATGAGGTCCATTTTGGAGTTGAGGACTATTTCCCGCCCTCCTTGATGTCAAGATTCCTCAGCTTCAAAGGTGTTTTTTCGATGCGGAGTAGTATCAGCTGTTAACTGTGAAGGTCGAACTTTCTTTTGAGGTGATTCCTTGAGTAGGGGTTCTTTATGGGGCTGTTCCTTGGTGTGGAGTCAAGAATCATTTCAATGCTGATCTTCAGAGGGGTTGATCATTGATTGCCATGATTATGGACAATGTCCTTTCTGATTGAGACTTCTGACCACAGATTCCTCACCTTTTGAATACTTCCCCCGGCGTCAAACTGGATCTGGAAATGTTTTCAGCAGTACTCCTGCGCGCTGGATGTGATGTGGCAGGGTTATATAGATGTCAACCAGGTGAACTGACATCAGTTCCTTTATTTCCATGCCAACAGATGTGGATTTAGAGCTACTCCTCATTTCATCAAGACTCTAAATTGTGCAAACTTCTTCAGTGTGCAAGGGAAGCAGGTCACCTCTCAAGTCTACAAGTCTTCTTCATACTCCAAGTCCTCAGGGAAATCCAAAAAGAAGCGCAAGAAGTCCAAGTGGGACTTTGCCCCATCCCATCACTCTCTGTCCCCTGAGAAGGTGCAAGGGCATCATCGTCTTTCTAGGTCGTGCTCTTGAAGCCAGTCTCCTTAGAAGTCGATCCTGAACCTGCTTCCGCTGCAACTGAAATTTCCAGGCCCGTCAGCCACACCCCAGCAAACTTCCCAATGCTATGCTGCTCATTTTTAGGTCGAGTCTGGGCAGCGCATATGCTGGTCTGTGAGGCATGCTGTAATGTACACTGTGGCTTGAAGCCCCGCCTCTCTTTTTTTTTTTTATGCGTTCCCATTTGTGCTTTTTAGAAAATGCATGCTTTTGTTTTGTGAGCATGTTTGATTGCTCCCGCCTTCTGTTGTTTTAGATCCTCCCTGCTACATGTGATTTTCCGCTTTCGGTAACTGTGTTTTTGTGCGCACTTTTTGCTTTTGGTGATGGTTTGTTAAAGTCCCCATCACTTTTCTGTCACAGATGCCGCATTTACTTTTTGAACTGAGCCTCACAGACGCTGTGTTTACACTTTGCACTCAGCTTTTTTTTCTTCATTATAATGCGCACAGCGTCCATGCCTCGGGCAAGCTGAAGGACATAGGAGGCAACATTACAGCCGCAGTCCCTGCAGCTCCCCTTTGTTGTCTGTGTTACAGTGGAGTCGTGCCTCAGGCAAGCTGGACGCCTCTTGAAGTACACCGATTCTGCCATGTTTGGTTTTATTTTCTACATTGTGTTTTTCTCAGATGATGTGCTTTCGTTTTTCTCAAGGCTGTGCCACCTCTCTTAGTTAAGGCTGGGTTTGGATCTGCTTGAGGACACTCTAAGCATTTGTCCAGCTCCCCGCAGAGCTCCTGCTGTCCCCAGTGTTCCTCACTTCTCCTCGGAGCATGGGAGTGCAACTCCACTCTTCGGCAAGGCTTTTTTAATGGTTTTCAGTGCATGCTTCACAAGAATTGAAATTGCTCACAGGAACTGCAAGGGATGCCCAGATCCTACCTCCAGATCTTCTGTAATCCTTGTTGTCTGTAACCCCTCACGAAGGGCTTAGAAACGATCTTCAGGCAGCACCAGTGCTGTGCGAATACAAAAACACTCTGAGGACCACCTTGCCCGCCATCACCACTCAAATTACAACAACCATGCAGTCCATACTCTTGGACCCCTGCCGTCACCACGTATTCATAAAAGAACTAAGCCCCATAAGCACAGTCCTCACGCTAATTCTGAATAACTCAATCATTACATTCACCTACGTAGACGCCCATAAATACCCCACTGTAATCTCCCTCCTCAAGAAATGCTCAGCAGATCCAAAGACGCTAACCAACTACAGGCCTTTCTTCCTGCTACCCTACCCAGAAAAAGTCTTGGAAAAGCTGATCAACACTTAGCCACCCCCCTCACTGACAGCTACCTCTTGGAGACCCCTCAATCTGGATTCAAGCTCATCCACCACCCTCATCACTGCTACAGATGACATCTGGATAATCACGGATAGAAGTGGCACCATAGTCGTTCTGTTGGCTCTTTCCTCAGCCTTCGTCACAGTTTCCCACTTCATTCTTACCAGCGACTGAACAAAGCTAGCATCCAAGATCCCACTCTTTTCTGGAATTGCTCCTTCCTGACAGGTTGCACCAAATCAGTCAGTTTGGTCTCCATCTCCTTGGAGGCTGTCAACCTCATCTGTTCAGTTACGCAAGGATCATCACTCAGCCCTGTTCTGTTCAATGCCTACATGACCCCACTCACCAGCCTCATCAGCATCCACAGAATCAAGGTCATATCCTATGCTGACGACACCCAGCTCATACTCTCCCTTTCTGACACAATGCCAAGCACACCGACCAATTTCTTTGCCTGCATGACCGAAGTGGCCAGATGAATGAAAACCAACTGCCTCAAGCTCAACACAGGGAAGATGGAAGTAGTAATATTCGGCAATTCACCTCGTTCTGGGACTCCACCGAGTGCCTGGATTCCTCCTGGCAACCCACGCAGAGAATTCTATCAAACAAAGTATGCTGTTCCTGAGTAGAAGAAAATTTAGAAAGATTGGTCGGTATAACTGTATCTATCCACAGATTACTCCTTTTGGAACTGGGGCCCTCACACACCCACACCCAGCTAGCGATTTTTCTAGCGCTCAAAGCCTTTCAAGTTCATCTAGTAGGCAAAGCTGTACTGATACGTACAGACAACATGACAGCGATGTACTACATACAGAAACAGGGGGGAACACACTCTCCAGCTGTCACAACTAGCACAGACCATCTGGAGGTGGGCCATACGTCACAAAATGTATCTCCTCGCAGAACACCTTCCAGGAGTAGACAATCAAATAGCAGATCTGCTCAGTCGTCAAAGACAACAGATCCACGAGTGGGAACTCCGTGCTCGAGTTCTCCTCCCATTCTTTCAGAATTGGGGCTTCCCAGACATAGATCTGTTCGCCACACACCTAAACGCAAAATGCCCAAGCTTCGCATCCAGGTATCCACACCCATTGTCCAGAGGCAATGCACTATGGATCAATTGGTCAGGGATATTTGCCTACGCTTTACGCCTCTCCCACTCATTCCATAAGTGATTCGGAAGCTCAGACAGGTGTCCCTGACACTAATCCTAGTTGCTCCCACATGGGCCCGTCAACCCTGGTTCACCACCCTGTTGGAGCTCTCAGTAGTTCCTCACCAAAAACTACATCTTACACCCAATCTCCTCACGCAGAGCCGTGGAGACATAAGACACCCAGATCCCAGTCATCTCAACCTTGCGATCTGGCACCTGAAGTCTTAGAGTTTGGCTACCTCAATCTCCCGCCAGACTGCATGAACATTATCAAAGAGGCTAGACGTCCTACCACAAGAGCTTGCTATGCAGCAAAGTGGAAGCGGTTTGTCATATACTGTAATAATCAAATCAACTCGCTTGATGCTTCACTTCAAAACATTATATGCTATTTATTACATCTACAGTGTTCAAACTTAGCGTACACGTCCATACGCTTACATCTTGTTGCAATAGCTGTATAACTTCAAAATAGACAACATCTGTCTCTCTTCAGAGTGCCTGTCATTAAAGCATTTATGGAGGGACTTTAAAGAGTCATTCCCCCAAAACTTCCACCTGCTCCAGTGTGGAATCGCAACATTTTATTTTTTATTTATTTATTTATTTTTGAGTTTTATAGAGCGCGAACCAGACCCGTGAGGGTATCGGAGCGCTTTACAGGATTGACAGGTGATATAAACAGACTTAGGATGGGTGGATACAATTGGGATAAGAACAGGTAGATGCATTATACATGGAAAGAAATAATAGGCAGTAACATATCCCGGATACAGTTGGGATAAAAACAGGTAGATACATTATATGAGAAAACAAGCTGTCTCAATTCCCGGGTGGGATGCCCAGAAGTGCCGGGTAGGTATCCGGAAGAACCATAGGTAATGCCATAATAGAAGGAGAAACAAAGTCGCTGAGGTGATTGAAATGCAAGCGTTAGGAGAGGAATTTGCCCATAAGGAAAGTTTTGGCCTCCTTTTTAAAATGTGCCAAAGATGGAAGTCTTCTGATGGTGGGTGGGAGTGAGTTCCATATTATTGGGGCGGCCCCAGAGAAGGCCCGATTGTATGTTTTTTTTTTTTTTCCCCGCAAGCGTGCTGGTTGGAGCAAAAGGTCCCTGGCGGACCGTGAGTTTCTGGCTCCTCCGGATATCACGAGTTTCTGGGCGAGAAAAGCTGGGGAATTGGAGTATAGAGCCTTGTGAGTGATGCAAGCCAGCTTAAGTTGGATTCTGGCCTTGAGAGGAAGCCAGTTTAGAGCTTTAAGGTGAGGAGAGATATGGTTGAATTTCTTTGAACCTGTTAGGAGTCTGGCGGCGGCGTTGAGGCAGGCTTTCAATGGGGCCAAAGAGTTCTTGGGTAGACCGGCGAGGGTAGAGCATCCATATTCTAGTCTGGAGATGACTAGTGCCTGGGTTGCCATTTTTAGGTCGGGGTGTCGAGGAAAGGTTTCAGGTGTCTTAGGTAGCTCAGGTGAAATCTGGCAGTTTTGGCCATCGAGTTGATATGGCCACGCATATTCAAGTTGCAGTCTAGGGTTATTCCCAGGGATTTAGCAGAGTCCACAATGGTAGGAGGGCAGTTTAACGCTGTGATAGCCTTGATCCATTCCTGAATGTCTGAATTGGTTTTGGGTGGGGAGATAAGGAGAAATTCTGGTTTTTTTGCGTTAAGTTTGAGCTGGTTAGAGGTGAGCCAATGCACTGTCCCGCTTCAAGGCCTCATTCAGGGAGCGATTGTCCTCAGGAGAAGAGATTTTAATGTAGATCTGTGTGTCGTCGGCATACATGTGGTAGGCAATGTTGGCGGTGCGTAGCACCTCTGTGAGCGGTTCAAGGTAAAGATTGAAGAGGGTAGGGGACAGGGTTGATCCTTGGGGGACTCCAACCGTGATCGGAGAGGGAGCGGATAAGTTACCGTTGATTAGGATTCTCTGTGAGCGATTCTGGAGGAAGGACCTAAACTATTCAAAGACGGTGCCATCCAATCCCATCCGGAGTTTGAGGCGTTCCAGGAGAGTTTCGTGGTTGACCGTATCGAAAGCAGAGGATAGGTCTAGGAGGACTAGGAGACAGGTTTTGCCTTGGTCAAGGGCTTGGAGGGCATCATCCACGATGTGGAGGAGGGTGGTTTCCGTGCTGTCCAGGTCTGAACCCGGATTGGAAGTCATCAAGTAGGTGGAAGTTGGTAATGTGTTGGCTCAACTGCTGTTGCACACATTTCTCCAGCACTTTCGCTAGGAGTGGGATGTTAGATATCGGTCTACAGTTGTCAGGGGAAGCAGGATCCAGCGTAGGTTTTTTTAAGATGGGGACGACTTGGCCGGCTTTAAGAGAGTCAGGTATCGATCCCTGTAGGAGGGATGCGTTGATTATTGCAGTCCAAGAAGGGATGATCGCCTGAGAGGCGGCGGCTAGGCAGTTAGAAGGGAGAGGATCATTGTAGTGATTGTTCGGGTTTAAGGAGGATAGAATTTTCGAGACGGAGTGTTCGTCATAGACTTTAAAGTTGGACCAGTGCGCTAGGTTTTTGGGTGAAGTGTGGGAGGGCAGCGCGGAGAGAAGAGGTAAAGCCGGCGTAGTTTGGGAGTACGTTGCGGGATTAAGTTAGTTTCCTAGGGCAGTGATTTTGTCACGGAAGAAGGTGGAAAATTCCTCGCATGATATTAGAGATTTAGGGGTTTATTTGGAGGTTTTAGCCAGTTTGTTAGATTGATGTTTGACCAGGTTGAATAGCTTGCGAGGTCTGTTCTTGGCGTTCTCCAGTTCTGTTCTGAAGAATTCTTTTTTTGCGTTGAGGATTTTCCTATTGTAGGCGTTTCTGGACTGACGGAGAAGTTTTAGATGGGCTGCTGACGGGTGCTGTTTCCAGTTACGTTCTGACTGCTGGAGGGATCTCCTCTCCATGTTGAGGGAACCGTTGAACCAGGGGTTCCGGTCTTTGATCTGGTTTCTTTTTAGTTTTAGCGGAGCAAGGTCATCGAAAATGTTGGATATAGTTGTGGAATAATGATCAGTGAGGTTGTTGACCGTAGTGAGATGAGGAGGGCGGGGGGGGAGGGGGGAGGTCAGACTCACAGCGGGCAGCCAGTTTCCCGTGGTCAAGGTTCTTGGTGTCTCTAACCCAACGTTTGGGAATCACGGGTTGTGATGGCCAAGTCTTGTGGGTGACAGGCAGAAGGAAGGTGATAGCGTGGTGGTCAGACCAATCACATGGGTCTATAGAGATAAGTTTGACCGCTGAATCCTTGGCGATGATCCAGTCTAGAGTGGCGCCTTTCGAGTGAGTTGGGAGTGAGCAGGCTTGGCTAAGGGCTTGGTCGGCCAAGAAGTCTCTGATGGCATTGACCTGAGGGTCCTTGGGGTCGTTCCAGTGCAAGTTGAAGTCGCCAAGGAAAATGTCATTAGAGTTGGGGGAGGCCTTGGCTGTGATGATTTCCATGAGGAGGTCAGTGAAGGTGTCATTCGTGCCTGGGGGGTGGTAAAAGATGTGCAGTCTGCACAGTTGGGTGGTGTTGTTGCATATGGAAAGTGCAAGGTATTCGCAGGAGTCTGTAGGATCAGCCAGAAGTTCAGTAACATGGAGGTTAGAGCGGTAGATGCAGGCAATGCCTCCCCCTTTTTTATGGGATTGCCTGTCCAGCCTTACGATATTGTAAATGGGCGGGACTAAGAGGTCTAGGCAGGGCGATGAGGATTCATTGAGCCAAGATTCAGTCAAGACCGCTAAGTCCGATTTTTGGCTCAGGATGAGATCGGCGACATCAGAGGCATGCTTTACTGGTGAGCGGCAGTTAATTAGGAGGCCAGATAGAGGGGGGTCGGAGTGTGTGTCGTGAGTAGGGGCAGAGATGGGTACTAGCGCTAGGTTGCTGTTGATCACTCCTCTGTCGCGGAGGATAGCTGATCTGTTGGGGTTGGTTGCAACCGTGCGGATAGGGTGTTCGTCACTCAGATCTGGGGGGTATGGGCTAATCACCAGACTCATGGGTCCACCTTTTGATCCATTGCACAGATGTGAGCTGCAATTTCTCACTTGGAAGGTAGCTTTCCTCATAGCTATCACATCACTGATGAGAGTAGGTGAGCTTCAGGCACTAACCATAGAAGAACCCTTTTTACAAGTACACAAAAACAAAGTGATTCTTCGGATCAACCCTAAATTTCTACCAAAGGTCATTTCTGCCTTCCATATCTGTTGAGTTGCCTGTGTTCTTCCCTCAATCAGATTCTGTGGCAAACGTGCTCTACACACCTTAGATGTGAAAAGAGCATTACTCTATTACATAGAAAGGACAAAACCTTTCCGTAAGACAAAACAACTATTTGTGGCTTTTGCTCCACCACATAAAGGCATTCCCATATCAAAATCGGGTATTGCACGGTGGATAGTCAAGTGCATTCAGAGATGCTATGCAAAAGCAAAACGAACATTAACAATTCCCCCTGGAGTGCACTCCACTCGCAAACTAGGGCCTTCTATGGCATTCTTAGGAAATATCCCCATAGATGACATCTGCAAAGCTGCAACATGGTCTACACCTCACACATTCACAAAAGACTATTGTGTAGCAAGACAGCAAGCTAGTGTGGGCCAAGCAGTTTTACGTACACTATTTCAAACGACTGCTACAGCTACAGGTTAACCACCGCTTTGGGAGATCACTGCTATATAGTCTGTGCAAAGCATGTGATCTACAGCTCACATGCCTCGAACAGAAAATGCTACTTACCCAGTATGCATCTGTTCTTGGCATGTAGAGCTGTAGATTCACATGCGCCCACCCGCCTCCACAGGTACCTATACCTGTTGCAGTGACATCTTACTTAGATACATATACATGGACATCTCTTTCTACTACTCTGACTAACTCCATTATCACCCTCTGCGGGAAAACAATCTAACAATGGAGTCGATGCCCATGCGCACTATCACCAAAAGGAGGAGTCACCTACCTCGTGACTGGAAAAGACGTCTTCGAAGAAAAACAAAGTGCAAACATCCGGACCCAACACTAGATGGCAGGCTATGCAAAGCATGTGAATCTACAGCTCTACATGCCAAGAACAGATGCATACTGGGTAAGTAGCATTTTCCTTTTGGGTGAGGCACCACCTTGTAGGTTCCTTGAATGCTAGAGTGGACAAATTAAGCAGTCGATGCCTTGCGGATCACAGATGGCAGTTATATCTGGAGGGCTTGCTCTCTTAGCCACCGCCGGGAACATACAATATCGGTACTTTAGTACGTTAGAGTTGCCGAAGCATTTCTTGCTCTGCGACGTGTTCTGTGTAGAGTGGAACTCTGGACTCCTGCATGCCTTTCTGCCAATACTGCTTCTGCCCTGAGTTCTGAAGATCAGGACCAACTGGGCCCAAGTCATCCTAGTGGCTCCGAATTGGTCATGAGAGTATGTTATACTGAACTTCTGGGCATCAGCACCCCCAATCAGGCTGCCCTTTTGGGAGGATCCCCTGTCACAGCAGCAGGGCCGGTTCCTGCACCCCGGCCTGCGATACCTCCATGCTTGTAGGTTGAGCAGCGACAGTTGAGTGCTTTCAACCTTTCCCCCGAAGTGGCTGATGTTATGTTAATTATTTTTCTAAAGCACTTGATTGCCAGAAAGGTTTCTTGACACTGGTGAGGTTAACACAGAAGAGGATCGGAAAATCTGAAGCCTATCCAGAGGTAAACAGCCATGTCCTTAAGGCTTTCCTGAAAGCCAAGAGGTTGGGCATGTCTTTAATATATAGAGGAAGAGCATTCCAATCTTTCGTTGCTCCCAACACACTTCTGCCTCCCCAGGCTGCGCATTTGAACTTGGGCACTACCACCAACTTTGCAGAGGCAGACTGTAAAAATCTCGCTGGAGTGTACCAAGTAATACTCTTCTTCAAAAAATCAGGACCTTGATAATGCAGTGTCTTGTATACAATACAGATTGCCTTACAAGTGACCCTCTGTCTAATGGGGAGCCAATGAAGTTTCCTCATAGACTTGGAGACAGACTGATATTTAGGGACTTTCAGAAGCACGCGGGCTGCCACGTTTTGCAGGGTTTGCGGCTTGTTCAGTACATGCTGATGAGCGTTAAGATCTAGCCCATTGCAGTAGTCAATCTTGGACAACACCAAAGATGTGACTACTGATTTCTGAAGATTAACTGGGATGAAAGTTAAAACCCTCTTAATAAGCCCGAGAGTATAGAAGGCGGCAGAGGTAGTGGCATTTACTTCTATTTAGTTTATCATTGATTAGAATTCCCAAATGTCTGGTTGACCTGACTGGTGTAGGAAGAATGCCTAAATCTAGAGGCCACCATGCCGGACCAAAAGGAAGACTGGGCACCAAATAGCAAGACCTTAGTATTCCTGAATTAAGTTTCAGACAGTTCCTGCTGGACATTCATAAACTGACTGCCTGCATGCAGTCGCAGAATCTCGCTCTAATCCCCGAGTCTTCAGTGGCTAAAGAGATGGCAATTTGTGGTTTGTCTGCATAGGACATCATGGAAAAAAACAAAAGATTTTATTAGTTTGGCTAATGGAGAAAGATAGGCATTGAAAAGTGTCAAACTAAGCGAGGACCCCTGGGGGACCCTTCAAGGAAAAGAGTAGGAATGTAAAGTAAATTCGCCCAGACGAACACTGTTCTCGGCTGCTTAGAATGCTGCTCTCGTAACCTCACTCCTGCCCAGACACTACATCAAGAGCCCATGATTAACAGTATCAAAGGCTGCTGATAGATCGAGCAGGATGAGGGCAGCTCTTCCACTCCGGTCAAGAGACATCCTGATCTCCTCAGTAGCTTTGATTAGTGCTGTCTTCGTGCTATAACCGGCACAGAAGTCTGAGTGCCGTCCAAGAAATTATTTGCTTTAAAATGCTCGCCTAGTTGTTTATTCATGACATTTTCAATAAGCTTTGCTGGCAGGGGTAAATAAGAGATGGGGCAACAGCTATTTGGATCCCGTGAGTCAAGAGAGGGCTTCTTAATTAAAGGTAATACTGAGGCCATCTTCCAGACTGAGCGAAACAGGCCAGATCTGCACATAGAATGAAAAATGTCTGTCAGCTTACACGCAATGGTCTCAGTTGCCAGATTGCAACCCTGAGCGGGCAAGGGTCACACGGAGACCCCGATTTTGATGATTTAATCAATTTGATGACCTTCTCTCTACATGGTCCGATAACCTGACTAAGAACACCAACCACATCTAAACATTTGAGAATGGGCAGATCACAATGATCGACAGATGGCAGGGTGGAAAATCTGTTGTAGACCTCTTCGATTTTGTGACGGAACTCATCCGCCAAGGTGTTGTAGAAGGACTGGCTAAAGTCCTTGAATATATTAGATGTATCCCTAGTCGGCTGTTTTGCCTTGGGAAAACAGATCTTTAGAAGAATGTATTGCTGCTTCGATCTTACTTGGAAAGTAGGCTGTTTTTTTCCCTTTAGAATCAAGGCCTTGTAGTCAGATATACATTTCTTATACTTGACCGTTTCTGCATTGCAGTAGCCTGCTCTCCATCGTTTCTCCTGTCTCCTGCAACTTTATTTAAGAGCCCTGAGGTCCTCTGAGAACCAGGGAGCAGAAATGTTGTGTTCGAGGCATATGAGCTGTAGATCATATGCTTGTGCATATATCGCCATCTAGTGTTGGGTCTGGATGTTTGCACTTTGTTTTTCTTCGAAGAAGTCTTTCCTGCCACGAGGTAGGTGACTCCTCCTTTCGGTGATAGTGCGCATGGGCATCGACTCCATTGTTAGATTGTTTTTTTCTGCCATCGGGTTCGGATGTGAATAGCTGCGCTCCGGTTCGACGCCGATCCTTCGGTCTCCCTCAGTGCGTAGAACATTCACCCTCGACGGTATTGTTTCCGATCGCATATTCCATTCTTCGCATATCGTGTTCGATTCGAAAAAACTTTCGATCGGCTCGTGGCAGGCCGTCGGGCCTAGCTGCCTCAATTCGACTCGCAGTCTCTGGAACGAACTCCATTTAAATACTGCCCTCGGTGCCATGCGAAATACCCGCGCACCGACTCACACGAGGTGTGTAATCTGTGTTTATCACCAGAACACAAAGAACAGGACTGCGACGCATGTAAGGCTTCCGTTCCAAGAAAATGCTTCGCGACCGTCGGGTTCGACGATGCGACATGCAGAGCCAACGCACAGGCTCCATTCCGGACCTCTTCGGACCTGAATCGGAAGAAGCCGGCGACGCTATTGGGTCCGAGGAGGAGCAGGATCCAATCTCGGTTTCGGAGGGGGGCTCCGACCAGGAAGACGACATCCCGCATGGTCAACGTACTGTAAGCACAGCCCCTTCTTCGCCCAGACTCCCAAGTCAACCAAAAAAGAAGGCTCTGGACCAACCCGCACCCTCTGGCCCCGGTCGGCACCGAGAACATGCTTCCGACGCCCCGCCTTCAGACTCGGCACCGAAGCAGCCCAAAAAGCCTTCCTGCTCCGAGAAGCCCCACACCAAGTCCGGCTCCGAGCCATCGCCTTCGGGATCGAAGTCCACGTCTGGCTCTGAACCTCATCTCTCGGCACCGAAACACGCTTCGGATCCGAAGACTACAACCCATAAACCGTCGGTACCGAAAACTTCATCGCCGAAACAGACTATTACTCCAAAATCACCAAAAAAGCAACGTTTCGACGATCCGCTCGACAAACCGGACCGAAACAGAAGCTGCTTTACATACATCCCACAAATGGACATATTTCCACTAAGGTGACCTTAAAGAGAAGAACTGTTACTGAACAGGAATATCACATTCCTTTAAAGAAGAGAATTACTGGAACCAACCCTTCCCCTCCTCCTCCTCTTCCTCCTCCTCTTCCATCACCACCTTCTCCTCAGTATTTACCTGAACTAACTTCACCTCAGCACTCTCCACCACATACACCTGATAATCAGGGTGATGGGGATGGGGGATATTGATACTGATGATGATGGTCAACCAGGACCTACAGACGACTGGGATGACTACAACACTAACTCACCCACACACAATGACCCTGACCTTTATTCTACTAGGCCCTCTCCACAAGACGACAGCGTAGGTTTTGTTGTGTTGCTAGGCAGGGCTGCCTCTTACCATGGGGTGCAGCTACACAAAGAATCCCTTGAAGAGGATTTCCTTTTGAAACACTCAACACTACACAAAGATCTACACACGTTACCCATGCTAAAGGGAATGATCAGGCATGTGGATGACATATTTAAGGATCCTGTCAGGGCCCGTATCCTTACTCCTAGGGTGGATAAAAAATATAAGCATGCACCATCTGATCCAGTGTATATAAGAGGACAGTTACCCTTAGACTCGTTGGTCGTTTCCAATGCACGTAAAAGGGCAAACTCCCAAACTACTGGAGATGCTCCGCCCCCAGATAAGGAATCAAAGCTCCTTGATGCTTCAGGGAAAAGGGTAGCCTCTCAGGCAGCTAACTTCTGGCGCATAGCTAATACACAGGCGTTACTGGCAAGATATGACTGTGCGCATTGGGATGAAATGGAACAACTCATGCAATTTCTACCCCAAGAGCATAAAGCTAAAGCGCAAGATGTAATACGTGAGGGACAACTGATTTCAAACAACCAGATCAGGTGCTCCCTAGATGCTGCTGACACATCTGCTAGAGCAGTGAACACTAGTGTTCTTTTACGAGGACATGCATGGCTGCGCATATCTGGCTTCAAAACTGAGGTGCAAACCTCCATATTAAACACACCCTTCGATAAAGAGCATCTATTTGGGCCAGTGGTAGACTCTTATCTAGAGAAGATGAAAAAAGATATAGAAGTGGCTAAATCAATGGGAGCCCTTCAATCTACACAAAGCCGTGGTTCCTTTCGGCGCTCTTTCTATAGAGCGGGCTCCAAAAACACTTCCTCGGACACTGCATCCACTTACAAAGACAATAATCAACCCTCTAACTCTAAAAATTACTTCAGAGGGTGTTACAGGGGGAACAACGGCAAAGGCAGGGGTAGAGGTTCTAACACGCGCACCTCTCCCTCCAATACAAAACAATGACTTGCCCACACTTCCACCCGACCATTTAACACCTGTCGGGGGAAGACTGTCATATTTTCTACCAAAGTGGCAGTCAATAACAACAGACAAATGGGTTCTGCAAATTATCCATTCTGGTTACTGCCCGGAGTTCATCAACACTCCTCCAAACATTCCCCCAAGGTCACACAAAATTTCAGCGGATCATCTACACCTCCTCAAAAAAGAGGTACAATCACTACTAATAAAAGGAGCTATAGAGCCCCTACCACTACAACACCAAGGGTCGGGAGTGTACTCCTTTTACTTTCTAATACCAAAAAAGGACGGCTCTCTCAGACCGATATTAGATCTAAGATAACTACATTTTTACATTCAGTCAGATCATTTCCACATGGTAACACTGCAACAAGTACTACCTCTTTTGCAAAAAGGCAACTTTCTGTCTACTCTAGACTTAAAGGACACCTACTTTCATATTCCAATCCACCCAGCTCACCGTAAATTTCTCAGGTTTGTTGTAGCAGGTCAACATTACAGGGTTCAAGGTACTCCCATTCGGAGTCACTACTGCCCCCAGAGTCTTCACAAAGTGCCTGGCGGTAGTAGCTGCTCACCTAAGACGACAAAGCATCCATGTCTTCCCCTACTTGGACGACTGGCTCATCAAAGCCAACACGTACCAACAATGCCGCAAGCACACTTCCGTAACCATTCAGTTACTTCACCAACTGGGGTTTACAGTCAATGTGTTAAAATCACATCTTCAGCCAGCCAAAGCTCAAAACTACCCTGGGGCCACTCTAGATACTCAAAGGGCTCTGGCGTTTCCCAACGCAGACAGAATTCGAAACATTCAGGCTCTAGTTCGCCAGTTTCAAGCCAATCACTCACAGCTCGAGTTTTCATGCAGCTGTCGTTCCCCATGCCAGGCTGCAGCATGCGTCCACTTCAAGAATGCTTAGCCAGTCAGTGGAACCAGTCACACGGTCTATTAACCGATCTAGTGTTGGTAAGCGGCCGTACTCATCGCTCTCTGCAGTGGTGGAACACACAAAATTTGTCAAAGGGACGGCCGTTCATAGACCCGGTTCCACAGATAGTACTGACAGCGGACGCATCCCTAACTGGCTGGGGCGCTCATCTTCAACAACACACAGTGCAAGGTCTCTGGAGCCGCCAGCAAAGGTTGCCCCACATCAATCACTTAGAACTAATGGCAATCTTTCTAGCTCTCAAAGCCTTTTAAGATCACATGGCTGCCAAAGTTGTCTTGGTAAGAACCGACAACATGACGGCTATGTATTACATACAGAAACAGGGGGGGACGCACTCTCTCCAACTGTCCCACTTAGCCCTAGACATCTGGATGTGAGCGATTCACCACAATATCTATCTCCTAGCGGAACACCTCCCAGGAGTCAACAACCAAATTGCGGACCTCCTCAGCAGGCAGAGGCATCAACTACACAAATGGGAACTTCACCCTCAAGTTCTCCACCCATACTTCCAAGCTTGGGGAGTCCCTCACATAGATCTGTTCGCAACACCCCAAAATGCCAAAGCTTTGCCTCCAGGTACCCACACCCGTTATCCAAGGGCAATGCTCTATGGATGAACTGGTCAGGGATATTTGCTTACGCTTTTCCGCCTCTCCCACTCATTCCATTAGTGGTTCGGAAACTCAGGCAAACGTCTCTCACACTAATCCTAGTAGCTCCAACATGGGCATGCCAACCCTGGTTTACAACCCTGTTGGAACTCTCTCTGGTACCACATCTAAAATTACATTTAACTCCCAGTCTCCTCACACAGAGCCATGGAGAAATCAAACACCCAGATCCCAAGCAATTGAACCTCGTGATCTGGCTCCTGAAGTCAAAGAGTTTGGTTATCTGAACCTTACACCAGACTGTATGAACATTATTAAGGAGGCCAGAAGGCCTACCACAAGAGCCTGCTATGCAACCAAATGGAAGCGATTTGTTATCTATTGGAATAACAATAACATCAACCCTCTTGATGCTTCTGTACAAAACATTATCTGTTACCTATTACATTTGCAGCAGTCATCCTTGGCCTATACATCCATCAGACTGCATCT
Source organism: Calotriton arnoldi (assembly GCA_963921515.1). NCBI lineage: Eukaryota > Metazoa > Chordata > Amphibia > Caudata > Salamandridae > Calotriton > Calotriton arnoldi. Next base: position 108,584 of record CAWUFW010001967.1, on the reverse strand, counting down.
CGCTGCAATTGCAGCCTATCTTCAAAATAGGAAACATTTATCGCTATTTCGAGTGCCTGTAATCAAAGCATTTATGGAAGGACTGAAAAGAGTTACACCGCCAAGGCTTCCACCTGCCCCGGTGTGGAATCTAAATATAGTCCTCACAAGGTTAATGGGCCCACCATTTGAACCCATGCACAGATGTGAACTACAGTTTCTCACTTGGAAAACAGCTTTCCTTATTGCAATCACTTCATTAAGGAGAGTGGGTGAACTTCAGGCACTAACCATAGAAGAACCCTTTTTCCAGCTGCACAAAGATAAAGTGGTTCTTCATACCAATCCCAAATTCCTACCTACGGTAGTATCTGCATTTCACTTAAATCAGTCGGTTGAGTTACCTGTTTTCTTCCCTCAACCTGACTCGGTTGCAGAACGAGCTCTACACACCTTAGATGTTAGAAGAGCACTATTGTAATACACAGAAAGAACGAAATCTTTTCGTAAGACTAAACAACTCTTTGTTGCTTTTGCACCACCTCACAAGGGCAATCCTATATCCAAATCAGGTATTGCTAGGTGGATTGTCAAATGTATTCAGATTTGCTATGCAAAAGCTAAAAGGACTCTTAACAGTACCCCTTAGAGCACATTCCACTCGTAAACTAGGGGCTACTATGGCTTTCTTAGGGAACATCCCTATTACTGACATATGCAAAGCTGCAACATGGTCCACACCACACACATTCACCAAGCACTATTGTGTAGATGTGTTAGCCAGACAACAAGCTAATGTGGGTCAGGCAGTTTTATGTACACTATTTCAGACCACTGCAACAGCTACAGGTTAGCCACTGCTTGGGAGATAACTGCTACGTAGTCTATGCACAAGCATATGATCTACAGCTCATTTGCCTCGAACGGAAAATGCTACTTACCCTGTATGCATCTGTTCTTGGCATATAGAGCTGTAGAATCATATGCGACCACCTGTCTCCCCGGGTACCTATACCTGTTGCAGTAAACATCTTACTTAGATACATGCATTCATGGACATCTCCTTCTACTACTCTTACTAACTCCATTATCACCCTCTGCGGGAAAACAATCTAACAATGGAGTCGATGCCCATGCGCACTATCACCGAAAGGAGGAGTCACCTTACCTCGTGACTGGAAAGACTTCTTCGAAGAAAAACAAAGTGCAAACATCCGGACCCAACACTAGATGGCGATATATGCACAAGCATATGATTCTACAGCTCTATATGCCAAGAACAGATGCATACTGGGTAAGTAGCATTTTCCTGCTCTTTATCTTGGTCCTTTTAACAGGTACCAAGGAGCGTGCAGCGGTGTCTAACCAGTGCGTATACTGCGAAACCACTATCTAATGTCTTTGGAAAAATCTAGAGGAGAATTTTCTAGCATATGGACAAAACCCACCAGCTTGAATTTTATGCCAAGCGCGTGAAGATGTCCAGATCGGACTAGCAGTGAGTTCCTGAACTGCTTGTCTACACTTTATATCAAAGAAAACTGAACTATGGTCCGTCCAGAGTAAGAGAAAATATTTATATTCACACAAGATGAATTATTTGAGAAAATGCCATCCAGGGTATGACCTGCCTGGTGCGTAAGGCCTTCCACCAATTGAGACAGGCTGGGTGATGACATAGTTTGAAGTAAGGCTGCTGTATCAGTATCAGAGTGGGCATCAAGATTAAAATTAAAATAGCCAAGGACCGTATAGTCACTAGGCAGAATGTTAGCCTCTAACAGGCTGCTGATCCCCTGGGCAAAGATTGATCTAGAACCAGGTGGCCGATAGAGAATATTCCCTTTAAAGATCTGAGTTTTAGACATTTCTATACTAAAGGAGACCGCATGATGTCATCTCGGCAGTCTGGCGGTCCCTCAGCCAAATATGTATATGCCTGCGATCGGGATAAGTTTGTGGCCAGGTGCACTTTTAAACAGATTGACCCACACCATGCCAAGCTGTCTGAAGTTTTGTTTCTTGTTTTGTCCCTCGCCCAGCTAGGCTTTGCTTTGGGCACTGTTCAAGTATACTTGTCTGTTCCTTCAGCCATTTTACAGTTGCCAGACCAGCCTTCATTATTTAACTCTCCTGTTATGCAGTTCTTTTTGTAAACTCGTTTTTATTGGGATATAATGTCAAACACGATCACAGATAATAGTCTAGTTCAGTTAATATATAAATTTAACACATTAGACTAGGGGTTGCCCTCCAACCTTAAATTCAATTACTTTTCTAATGTTCAGGATGGCAAATAACGAAAAGGCAACAAACATGTGATTATGTAATCACCTGGGTACAAACAGTATGTTGTTCCAAAATGGCAATATCACAACTGTTCGAAAGAGGCTGAGCCAGAGCCTTAACATAGGTATAGGAAAACAATGGTCCTGGACTTATATTGAATTAAAGCTTAGTTGCATGGAACACTCATAAACCGCATACGGTACATGTATAGTTTATATCAATAATGTACCATTAATTTATTTGTAAAGCATTCAAATATATATATCCTCAGAATACAAAAAGGCACACACTATTGCTTTATAGGTGACTCTTATTTTATTCGGTCACTTTTCATCACATATTATCATATTCAATGTTCAGGATAGGGAGGGGGTTGCTCCAAGGCAGAGTGTGAAGAAAGAAGGTGCTCGTGAGGTAGGATAGAGTATACAGGAAGGGAATCCAATCAGGCAAATCAATGGTTCATCATTTTATACATTGCAATCTCATTAGTAAAACTGGTAGTGATTCATGGTGGCACCAGTTCTACATTGGAGCCTGTCCCTTAAGTAATTCATGGTTATTCATTTTGTTCTTTTCAAATGTTAACAAACAGCGTTTGTCTGTAAGCGGGCAGGACTGGGATAATGTCAGGTACAGGCCCCGAACGTTTCGACCCTAGTGCAGTGAGGGCAGTTTGTATCCTCTGCAAGCGGGTCTTCCTCAGGACAGAAAGACGGGATGGGGGGAGCAACTGGTCATGGGTGATGTACAGTTAAGGTACCGCCCCTAGGCATGGATATAAAGGTCCGCAATTGAATTGCGGCTTGATAGAGGCTATTCAGCAATTTATGGTGGTGCAAATTCAATCATAGGGTGAGAAAAATCGCTCGAGCAGACCAGCTGGATTCCCCCGGGCTGTGCGAAGATGATTTATTAAGATGCCGTGGGCGATTTTCTCACCCTATGATTGAATTTGCACCACCATAAATTGCTGAATAGCCTCTATCAAGCCGCAATTCAATTGCGGACCTTTATTTCCATGCCTAGGGGCGGTACCTTAACTGTACATCACCCATGACCAGTTGCTCCCCCATCCCTTCTTTCTGTCCTGAGGAAGACCCGCTTGCAGAGGATACAAACTGCCCTCACTGCACTAGGGTCGAAACGTCGACACTCTCCCCGTTCGGGGCCTGTACCTGACATTATCCCAGTCCTGCTCGCTACAGACAAACGCTGTTTGTTAACATTTGAAAAGAACAAAATGAATAACCATGAATTACCTAAGGGACAGGCTCCAATGTAGAACTGGTGCCACCATGAATCACTACCAGTTTTACTAATGAGATTGCAATGTATAAAATGATGAACCATTGATTTGCCTGATTGGATTCCCTTCCTGTATACTCTATCCTACCTCACGAGCACCTTCTTTCTTCACACTCTCCCTTGGAGCAACCCCTCCCTATCCTGAACATTGGATATGATAATATGTTATGAAAAGTGACCGAATAAAATAAGAGTCACCTATAAAGCAATAGTGTGTGCCTTTTTGTATTCTGAGGATATATATATTTGAATGCTTTACAAATAAACTAATGGTACATTATTGATATAAACTATACATGTACCGTATGCTGTTTATGAATGTTCCATGCAACTAAGCTTTAATTCAATATAAGTCCAGGACCATTGTTTTCCTATACCAATCATTACCCAGGTCCATTGACTTCTATGGGTCACCCCATTATATCTTAATGAGCCTTAACATAATCACAAACAACTAATTCAAGCAAAATGATTCAAAGTAAGAGAATTTGTATTATTATGTGGATCCCAGCTAAACCTAGCCCAGAAGCGCTCACATTTTTTAATAGAGCGAAGCTCCCTTGACTTAGCCAGTGTGAGTTCCTTCTCATAAATTTATTTCATAATTGCCCACCACTCAGCTACCTTAGGAGGCGATAATGAAATCCATGCCCTAGCAATGCAGAGCCTGGCTGACACAAAAATGATAGATAACGGTCGTTTTATTTCCAGGTCTGCTTCCACTCTATAACCTAACATAATCTCTTTGTGTAAACTGTGGGTCATAACGAATACATAGTCCTGTGAGCAGATTTACCTCTGCCCAAAACTCCCCTAATTTAGATCAAGCTGTTATGCAGTTCCTCAAAGGTTTCCAACATATGTTTCCTCCTTCTCCTTTCGTTACGCCTCAACGGGTCTTAAATCTGGTCCTCAAATTTCTTGTGTGTATGCATTTGAGCACCTCCACAGTTGTTCACTCAGGCTCCTTAACCTCAAGGCCATTTTTCTAGTTGCCATAACATTGGTGCGGCAAGTCAGAGAGCTACTGGCTATTTTGGTTAACCTGTCTTACATCATGTTCTACCCTGACAAGCTAGTCCTCCGGACTGGAGCTTCTTTCCGGAGGTGGTGACTCCATTTCATGTTGTTCTTTTCTGCATCTCACCCCTCTGAGGAGGAAAGGATTCTCAGGTTAGACCTGAAAAGAGCTCTCCACTTCTATATCTGTTGTACTAGAGACCACTGTGTGTCTAACCAACTCTTTATCGGGTTTACAGGAGGAGGCCAAGCTGTGCTGAAAAGGACTATCTTGTGCTGGACCCCTCTCTGCATTAAGATTTGCTACACTTTGGCCAAAAACCAGCCTTCTGAAGGTTCACAGGCTCATTCTACCAGAGGCAAGGCTGCTACCACCTCATTGGCGCCTGGGTTGCCTGTTCTGGATATTTGTCGAGCCACTACCTGGGTGTCACTCCATGTATTCATAATGCACTATTGTCTGGACAGACAAGCCTGCAGAGAAGACTTTCTGGTTTGAGTCAGTTCATATACTCACCACCTAGGAGGTATAGCTTGGGTATCTATTCAAAAGGTGAGGAACTTGTGGTTAGAAGTCTCTATCAGAAGACTACGGTAACGCTCTATCTAATGGCAGATTCTGCACTGAACTACCCACTTCCCCGTTCTGTGAATTGCTCTCTTCACATAAAAAGATCGCAATGTGAGAATTTGCACACTGGACTCTACCAATCTGTTTGGCTCCTCGTTTGAAGGTGGGAAAGTATGAAGAAAGCAACTAATATCAGTGCTAATCGATGGAGCCTATTTAGGCCGGTGCACGTCACATCCTTGTGTGGAACAACGTCTGTGTGGTTCTGCCTGCCGGCGCGCAGGGGTACTGCTGAAAAAATGTATGGATCTAGTCTGATGCATGGCAACTTTTCAGAAAGTGTGTTACCAAAAGTAACAAGTTAGTCGTCTTGGCCTCCCTTTTAATTTTTAACTTTTTGTCGCTTATGTAGTATGAGGATAGAGGCAAGTTGTAGTTTAGTGTTATTTCTCTTTTGTTCTGATCTTATATTAACATTAATTGTAGTAGGTTGGATTTTGGTGGCTTAGCTGTGTCTTTCTTCCATGTCAATGCTGCAGTTATGGCTAACACTCCATATTTTAGGAATTGATCCCTCCCTGTTTAGTCTATACTTCTCTATCACAATATTGAATGATCTGATGAGGCCTTGTTCATACAGATCCCACATTTTGCAGAACTCTACCTCCGTGCACAGTTGTTAATCTCCTGTCTTTGCAATGTCTGAGAATTTTGGTAGACACCAGGGGCCATATTACAGAAAGTGATCCGGGGGCGCACGGCATGTGAGCCGCCTTTGTGCGCTCCGGGGCACTTTGGTATTACAGAAGGGGCGGCAGACGCTTGTGTGGCCCCTTCTGTAATTCTGATAGCGCTGGCACACATGTAGTGCCAGCTCTGTCATGAGAGGGTGTTCTCATTTGCATAGGGGCGTGGCCCCATATAAATGAGGGAATCACTTTGCCTCTGTGCCTTTGTCATATTACCAACGTGGTCGCAGAGGCAAAAATGCCTTTAGGAGGCGTACTAAAAGTGTACCACTAAAAGGCGGAGCACTTTCAGTGCGCCTCCTAAAGGCAGCCCTCTAGAGGGAGAAAGGAGATCCATGCCCCCCCCCCCGACAACCCCTTGCGGGTGGGTGTTATCACTTACTGCACCCTCCTGCAAGGGAATCTCTAATACCTTTAGAAAGTGCAGGCTGGTTGGCTCCTATACTGTGAAACACAGAGCGGGTTTGAAGAGGCGAGTTGGCGGCTGCCCTGCGGACAGGTCATCGCGTTCACTATTATTGGGCGAACATTCCCTGTGTGCACCCGGCGCACCTGTTTTTATGGTGCGCCGTGGTGCGAATAGGTAAATTTGCCCATATTTTAATACGGGCCCTGAATGGTGTCCAGTGTTGTTTGTCCCATGTCTTTGCAATCTCCCAGAATCTCCTGGGACACCATATGGTATATTCTTGTGTATCTCTTCCAACAATATTTAGCTGTTTTAAATTATTCTGGATGCTAGTTACATGTTGCCTAATATTCTGTTTTTTGTTTGCCATTTGTGATTTTCAGCTTTTAGGTAATTTATTTCCAAGTCATTTCAATTTTTAAACCACTTCACAGGCCTTTGCAATTGTCCCGCTAAGCAGTAAACCTGGTAGTTAAGTCCCACATCCCCCATTTAAGTTTCTCTGTACTTTTCCAGTGGAAACTTTCTTGCACCTATTTGCCCATATTAGCTTCACCAGTGTCCCATGCAGCTCCCTAAAAAATGTATATAGGGATCGCAGGCAAAGCTACGAAATATAGAAGCCTAGGGAGGACTATTATCTTGGCAGTTGCAACTGTTCCCATTGGTGACCAGGCAAGTCTGTTCCACAAAGGAATCAATTGTCAGATTGCTTATGACACCTTTTCCTAGATTCCCTCCATTAAGATTATCGTTTTCATGAGAGTAATGCTCAGTTGATGGAGGAAAGCCGTTTCTCTGAAGAGGAGGATGTTAAGGCCGAGGAAGCTCAGGGCAAACAGCAAGCTGACTCAGTCCTTGAGGAAATTAAATAAGAGGTTAGTTTCAGACCCTAAGCCTTCAGTTACTTCAGGTAAAAAGCTGTTGAAGCCATCAAAAGGCAAGGCATCCAAGCTGCACATTAAAATTCTGAAGTGTTGCAGGAAACGGGTATAACCACACAAGCCCCCAATGGCTCAAAAAATCTTCATTTGAAGGAGTTCAAGATTGTTCTTGTCCTGTCCTATTGCATCTAAAGAAAAAGATGTTGCCAAAAGGCGTAAGCCCAACTCCCAAGGACAGTCTAGCTCGAAAGTAGAGACAGGTGCCCTTAAACCAAAACTCCAAATGGGGCAAAGTACCTCCAAAAACATTGACTACGAGAGGAAGAACCTTGTATAAAAAAAAGCTTTTTTTCGAAGAATCTTTGGCACATCACAGGGGTCCCAAGTCTGTAGGGGTAAAAGAAAACCCAAGACACGACAAAGAAACACCCCAGGGGCTTGAGCAGGACAGCGGAACATGTTATGAAGAGTGTCACTTCACACATCTTTAGCCAAAGGAAGTAGAGTACAATGTCAGGGAGGGCGGGCATTGTGGTAGACTCACCACATGAGGATGTGGATATGTACCTTTCTAGCCCATCCTCACTTGATGGCGTTTTCATGCACCAAGGGATAGTGAAAAGGTCTTTTTGAGGTCCAAATGAAGGTAGAGAGAAGGGACACATTTTTTTCTTTTAAGATCTTTGATCCCTGTGTATAGAACAATCCAATTCTTGCCTATGTTCCCCAGCATCCTGGAACATAGAAGGAAGCTTTTCAGCAAGCCAACCACCTCTAAAGCAGCAACACCAAGGATAGGGAAGAAGCATAGGACATAGTCTCTAGATCCGCAGTTCATCCAGCCATTTGTAGAGCGTAACTCACTTATTGTCTCAACAATCATCAAGAGGTGTGTGTCACCAGTGTCTATCAGTCCACTACCAGACAAGGATAGTAAAAAACTGGAGATGATGAGGAGACACCTAGTGACTTATTGCCAGTTATAATACCATACTAAATAGTTGTGCTTATCGGCACTGGGAGAATATGGAGGACCTTATTTTCCCATCTCTCCGTGGATTACCAATAGAGGGTCAGCACACTGAGTTCAAGAATATTGCCAATTCGTGCCTTCTCAAATCAGCACAGGACTCTGCATATACTGCCAGCAGGCAATACTCTATGGACTTTGTACCGCGCAATTATGCCTAGCTATGCATTTCAAATTTCATACTGGATGACCAGGCGAGCATGAAAAACTGCCAGTGATATGGCGAAAGCAATAGGGGGCTCTTCAGACATTTAAGAAGAAAAATACATGGGTGTGTCCTATGTCAATTTTCTATTAGCAAAACAAGATCCAGTTGCGGCCAATCCTGGACCCATAGCTTGTGAAAATTCATCAAAACCCAACAGTTCCACTTGACAACCCTACTGGAAGAGAGGGACTACCTGGTGGCAATAGATTTAAAGGATACCCATCCTGATACACCATTGCACAGAAGCTATTGCACGTTTGTGATGATGGGGGTACATTATTTATTCAAGTTATTACCTCTGGGCAAAAATTTGTGCCACCGGTGTTTAGTAAAATACTCCCAGTGGTAGCAGCACACCTAAGGCAACAGACTTTTCATGTCTACCTGCACCTCACGACTGGCTGGTAAAGGCAAACTTATTTTAACAATGCCAAAGAGACATTTAGAGGGTGGTGAACCTGCTGGGCTTCACAGTAAATTGGAAAAAATCTGTCCCAGAGATGAAAAAGAATTTGCTTGGGGCAGATTTGGACACAGAACAAAAGCATACCCTACTTTTAAAGATGGTCCAGGCATTGCAAGACCAAACTTGTCTTTACCAGATGTGTCTCTGATGGTGAGAGCAATTCATGCAAATCATTTGATTCCAAGCACAAGGCTGAATATGAGGCCCCTTCAAGAGAAGAAGTACAAACAAAGGTCACAGACAATTAGTGGTTGCACCATATAGGTTAGCAACAAGATGAAATTGGGGAACAAAATTAATATGCTGAAGGAGAGGACATTTAAGACTCCTTTCTGCAGGGCAGTATAAGGAGAGTATCGCAGGTGGGCTGGGGGACACACCCGTGACACCACAAATTAGGAAGATTGTGGTCTTCCCAGGAAGTGATTATGGAGTTACCTAGAACTGAAAACGATTTTTCTAACACTAAAAATGTCACAGAATCAAATCTAAAGCAAAAGACAACAAAACCACAATGTTCTACATAAACTGGGCGCATTCTTTTAGCTACTGTCAAGGCTAGGGTTTATTGAGTTCACTTCTAATTGGATGTGTTTCTTGTATATATGCAATGTGTATTTGTCTGTGATTCAGATATGCATGAATCCTGTGCCTTTTGATATACATGCACATCTTCCAAATCTCTGTACCTGAAGTTTATTTTGGACGTATTGTGTGTATTTTAGATTATCTACTATAATCCGACTTTAACAGAACTTTATCCAACTCCCCCATGCTGGAGTCTTTTTACTACTCCAGCCATTACAACTTAAGAACTTACTAAAAACTATTTCTCAGTTGTCTTTTCTGATCCTTTTGGCTAGAGGCTATATTCCAAGAGCAAAAAGCCTCAGGGAAATCAGGCATCATTGCCTTGACCCCGATTCCAGCTCAAGAGCTCCTAGATTGATTTCTAGTTATCCTTACTTTTGCCATAGTTTCCTTGTATAGCAGCCATGGTCCGAACCCCGTTTTCTCTAGTATATGGAGTAGATTCAGGAGCATCTATTCTCCCTCCTATTCTCCCAACAAAGTAGTGTATCTTCGTGCTTTGTCTGTTCATGTTTCTTTCTGATGAAATGTCACTGATTTTCTAACGAAGATTACTACTTCTTTGTACCCTGTGTGGCTCAGGGCTTTGTATTTGCCTCTGTTGATAAACAGACAATGGCTGCCTATTATGTTTCTTGAAGGAATATTATGTTGAATTTTATGTTTGAGCACTGTCTTACACACTATGCCCATCCTGATTTATTGCAGAGCCCACAGACTTTCCACGTCAAGCATGCTACTGCCCATGTCGTGGCATTCTGTTGTGTCAGTTTTTGTAAGTTTGCCCATGTCGTGGCTTTGAGTTATATCTCAGTTTGTCTTGGTCCCATCACTTTTGATGTCTTTTTAACTCAGAAACTCAAACTTATCCCAGCTGTCCCCTTCCCTACATCGTTATGCGATGGACCTAAAGCCATCTACCCCTCCCATCACCAATGCATTTCACTTTTAACCAGTTATTTGGTTATCTCATAATAGGTTCCTCTGTCCTCTTGGACTCTTTGAACTATAGCTCTCTGGCACTTACTAGGAATTTTGGCCCATTGGTAAAAATTCTAGTTGTAAGAGCTGCCAATTTTGCGCATTGTTCCTTATGTTTTATGCCAGTAGCATCATTATATCTTTTATTTTTTCATGTTTATTGATGAGGTGATGAGGATTGGTTCCATGCGCACTGTTTTTTTGCTTTTGACTGCTTCCATTAGGATTTTGCAGTCTTCTATCTAGCTGCGGAATTTCCACTGTGTGATGTCATGCCTCTTGTTGGGTCAGAGTCCATCGACGTAGACCGTGGGTGGGTTCTGTGTGGTGTTGCTTTTAGAACTCTTATTGGTGCGTGACTGGAACTTGCTGTCCTGTGCAGTCGCCTTCTTGTCACCCAAGACATAATGTTCTGTTTGGATAAGTGATGACACAGAATTTTCTGCTCATGGCGTGGTGCTCTCTCTGCACAATAAAGCACTGGGATAGTTTCCCATTTAGTATTCTTTCTTTAAGCAAAGTGTCTGTGAAGCATTCAGAATCGGGTTCCTCCAACCAAAATTTTGAAGTTGTTCCTTTAGGCCTCCCTTCTGCTTTTTGACCCGATTTCCTGTATCCTGAAGGACATTTTTCAGATGTTTGATTTTAGCTTCAACTTTAAGTTTATCTTTCAGCTGCAAAATTTGGCCTCTGCCGTTCTTTTTACTGGTTGGCGTAAGTCCTTCTGCGATAGTGACATGTCCTGTCCAGCTTCTCCAGTTTGTTTCTAAGGTAGTTTTTGAAGACTGTCACTTGAAGAATGAGTTCTGTGCCCCCCCCGATATGCCACCCCAGTTCACTGCATGCCTCTGTACCCCCACCTCACTGCCACTACTCCTGCACTCTGCTTCAATGCAGTACCCAGCCTGGCTTCAGGCATGCCCCTCCTCGCTTTTTTATACCACCTGTGATGAGGTTACAAGCCTCTCTGCCTCCTGCAGGGTCTGATCCAGCAGGACCGGACCAGTCAATGAGGTGTCCATAACTCCACCGCGGTTACAACCTCCCAGCTACCATTTCTCTCTTGTTCTCTCCTTGGTCCACGGTTCCATTATTCTATGCGGCTTTTGTTTGCAAACTGAGTTGAGTGGATCGATTCTGCCTCTTGAGTTGTCCAGTGTGGTTAATCAAGAAGTGTATTTCTTGCTTTTTCACCTCATTTCCACTGTTGCTGCTCAGGATCATGTAGGATTACTTTGCGTGGTCCAGGAATGTCAAACTTGTGACCCGACAGCGCACACAAAGCAGCTTGTACTTCACCCATCCCGTACATGGCAACTACTGGTGCAACGATAAAGGACCATCATAAGGAGGTAAAGAAAATCCAGGGTAGCAGCCAGCACAGGATCAGCAGTCGTGATGGCAGGGGTGCATCACCACACGTGTGCCACTAGACTGTACCATTGTGTGAAGCTTCATTGGAGTCGACACTGTGCAGGAGAAGACATTCGTGTTTTTTGAGATGGGTGTGCAGAAGGAGCCATATATCTCTAGATCGTGAAGTTGGAGACAGAAGTGCGGCAAACAGTTAGTAGTTCAATACAGGATATTAGGTCCGTAATCCAAACTTTAAACTGAGGCACCTGTCCACATCCCTATCAGCAGGTGACACATTTCCTTGCAAGCATTCGAGCCAGCGCCACATATCTCCTTTATGCAGCGTCCAAGTCTTTGACTTGCCGAAGAAGACCCATGAGGGGGTCTGCGGGAGCTCTTTTTCTCTCATAATGGAGAGAGCAGCTCGGACCTTCTGGCAACAGAACTGTACCGGCCCACAAGACCAGAACAGATAAAGGAAGTCTGCGCCTGCCATCCCACATTTAGCGCAGCGATCATCTGGCCTAAGACCAAACATATGCAGCTTGACAGGAGTGTAGTACTATATAATTCTTAGCCTACTACTGGAGGCTATCTGCGCTGTCTGTGCGCAGCAGTGACGCCACTGTTCAACAATGCGATACCAAAGGGGATGATGGACGGAGCGCTTGAGCAAATCAAACACTCACCCCCAGTCAATTGATCTGGGTTTAATCCATCATCATTCTTTAGCTCACTCCACCACCCCAGTTCAGACATGGCCATATGCAAATCAGTCTGACCCTGTGCCTCATGGGAACAGTCCAGCGCCGAACTGCCAAGCCATGTCTTCCCTGGTCCGGAAACAAGCATCCTGGGACCGGTTTCTGGCTAATCAGCTGTCATCAGCCAGGCTAGCTTGAATCCAGTGGCAAAGTGAGCAAGGGACCCACGTCTGGGCATACCCTGCCAACTTAGGGCGAACAAAGCGATACCAAAGGGGATGATGGACGGAGCGCTTGAGCAAATCAAACACTCACCCCCAGTCAACTGATCTGGGTTTAATCCATCATCATTCTTTAGCTCACTCCACCACCCCAGTTCAGACATGGCCATATGCAAATCAGTCTGACCCTGTGCCTCATGGGAACAGTCCAGCGCCGAACTGCCAAGCCATGTCTTCCCTGGACCGGAAACAAGCATCCTGGGACCGGTTTCTGGCTATTCAGCCGTCATCAGCCAGGCTAGCTTGAATCCAGTGGCAAAGTGAGCAAGGGACCCACGTCTGGGCATACCCTGCCAACTTAGGGCAAACAAAGCGATACCAAAGGGGATGATGGATGAAGCATCAATGAGCACAACGCCAATTTCCCTATCCCACTGTTGCTCCACCTGCCCACGATAGCTTTGAGATTTAGCTTGTTCGGAATGGTACAAAGAAGAGACAAGAAGTCTAGTACTGGTAGCTTGAAGCGTGCTGTAGAGTGTGAGCTATGTAGGAGGTTTGGCTGTAAAGTCTGCTACAGCCACCTTGGAATTGCATTTCAAACGGATATATACGTGATGCATCCAGGGGAGAGACCGGCATGTCTCCTATATACTCTGCCTGTGTAATAGAGAGAGCACCACGATACACATCTCCCAATGAATAAAACCTTGCCTTTTGAGTTGGAGCTTGCGCCGGGTTTCATGTGTAACCAGTAGCAAGGGGTGATAATCCAGTGGGAGCAGAGGAGAATACAAAACCTTCTTGTCCACTTTATGGCATAGTGTCTGCCATGCACCTGAAGTGGATGCCACCGATGGATAACATGAGGTGATGTCCATGAAAGAAGCAGGAGGAATCAGTGCCATATATCCTCACTGTACAGCCAGATGGGAGAGAAACGGAGTGGGGCTTCAAAAGCACCCTCCTGAAATGTGATGGTGTCCCATTGTATACAGGGCTGTTCCCCGTCCAGGCTAAGCGAATCAACGGTGTTGTTAGTGTGCGAAAAAAAACATTCATTTATTGGGAGAGGTATGTTTAGACAGAGGTACAATAACTTGGGCAAGATCACCATCTTCATTAGGGCGATACATCCTGCTAGCAACAGTGGGAGGGAAATCCAATGGGTAATTTGTTCAGTGAGCGTGGATAGGGTGGTGCCATAATTGAAGCCTATTATCTCTTCCCTATCGTGGGATATCACTATCCTCAGGTACTTAAGTTGTGACGGACACCACTGCAGTGGAAAATCCGGAGTGAAAGGTTTTGTGGCCTGCGTAAGGGGAAAAAGATTTTCCCCAGTCGATGGGGCTACCTGACAGCCCACCAAACCGGACAAACTCTCTCAAGATCTGATTCAGATCCGGTGTGGATCCCGAAGAAATAAGGTGCGTCATCAAAGTACAGGGAGATTAAAAGGTACCGACTTGGGTAGCGTAATGCACAGTCATGATAGAGCTGTTTCAGCTTGGCAGCCAGGGGCTCTACTGCCTGGGCAAAAAGTAAAGGGGATAACAGACAGCCCTGTCTGGTACCCCATTTAATAGCAAAAGTGGAGAAAGTCGCACACTTAATGGGCACCTTGGCCACCGGATTGGAATAGAGGAGGGCAATCCAGGACATAAAGGTGTGGGGAAGTCCCAACCAGCAAAGAACAGCTTGCAGATAGTCCCATTCAAGGGAATCAAAGGCCTTAATAGGATTTTAAAAGACTGCGGCTGTTGCCAGGTTCTGATCAATATCCTGCATCACTGCCAACAATGTACACAGGTTGGAGGATGTAGAGATCCCGGGATGAAGCCTGATCGGTCAGGACGGACCAAGAATGTCATAAGGAGAGTCAGGCTGTTGGCAAGGATCTTAGTGAGGATTTTTTATGACACAATTGATTAGTGAGAGTGGTCGGTAAGAATCACAATGATCAGGGGGCTTGCCGGGTTTGAGCAGTGTGATAATTAATGCCTCTCGTACGGAGGGGGGAGCTGCTCCCCTTCCCTCGCCTCCTTAAAGACAGTTAGCAATAAAAGCACAGGAGCATCTGCAAAGGTCTTACAAAATTCTGTAGGCAGCCCAGCAGGCGCCGATGCCTTACCGGCCTGCAACTGTTGTATTTCTTCATGGACAACATCCATGGTGAAGTCCAGTTTAAGAAAAGTATGCTGCATGCCCCTGAGCAATCCCAGTGTTTCATCCTCCAAGTATGACCCCCAACTCGACAGGTGCTCCTCGCCGAGAGGTGTAGAAACAGTTGTAGTCTGCGGAAAATTTCTGCAGGATACTAGGGGTGTCAGTATGCAGCTAGTCCTGTTCCCCTCAAATACAGAGTACATCGTTAGCAGTCCAGGTGCACTTGATCATAGTAGCCAGTGTTTTCCCCAGGCGCTCACCCTCGCCGTAGGCCCGTGTGGTTACATATTTACCACAGAAGTGGCTTTCTCTAGTAGCCACACCATGATATTCAACAGTACTAATTTAAATTGGTGGGCTACCAGAGGCTGGACTGCTTGCTGCATTTCTAAATTCGTACTGTCTTCTCCAACTGGGACCAATGATCCCTTAGGAATCTCAGTGCCCCCTCCCCCCCTTAGCAAGGCACAGCCCTCTTATGGTAGCCTTGAAGACCCCTCCGACTGTGCCAGCCAGCAGCACTGCGCCTTCACTATGTTTAAAGATTTCAGAGATGTCCTACCCAAGCTACTCCTTAAATTGGTGATCGAGCAGCACGATTGGTGAAAGGCACCAATTACCACCTAGAAGGACTTGTGAGAGAATGGACAGTGTAAGCAATACAGGAGAGTGATCAGAGAAGGTGCACGCTAAGTGTTAAATCTCCCGCACCCAGCGCACCACTCCCCTATAAACTAGCCAGTAGTCCTGCCGAGATCAGCTCCTACGCATCCCTGAATAAAAGGTACACTCTCTAACAAGGGGGTTGCAAACTCGCCATATGTCTGATAGATCATGGTCCCTCATAATGTTGTGCAGGTGGTGTGAGGCAGTGCTGCGATAACCTGGCAATACATGTCAGTGGTCCATGCCCCCTGCGAGGACGCAATTAAAGTCACCCCTCAGAGAAAAAGGGATGGTTGTCATGTGTCCCAGTTAGGCCTAGAATTAAACGTTGCCATTTTACATGAACATGGGTTCTTCCTAAAATTGCTTTCACTTTTTCACATTGACTTTTGACACACATTTGCATTCCTGACACTTTGAATTAGTTTCTTGGAAACATCGACCATGCTGACTCGAGTCAACTTCACAAGAATACTGTCATATTGCTTTGAACCTGTGTACAAGGCCTACACATACGTTTTGCAAATGCGCTTGTTGTTTTCGAACATATGGTGACATTGATATCTGTAGCACACAAACAATGGTAGCCTGATTACAATCTCAGCCCAGAGCAAGGATGCCTTGTTATAAATAAACATCTGTTTCTGGTGCTGGTAGAGGAGCACTTCTGCTGTCATCAAGAGGTCTGTACATGCTGATGCTTTGGCCCCGCAGCTGACTGATATCTCCATTTGGTGTGTCCAGTTTGTGACCAAGACTGGGTCCTACACTCTTTCCCTACAGGTAATGGTGTTGGATCATCCAGCACAGGAATTCATGGCAGAACATACACATACAACCTAGACACGTAGGTTAGGGTACTCATAGTAGGAGTACGCCAGATTGTTATACGGTTTCATATGCTTGCGTATATACGTTGTTTCAGCAAGGTGGTGGAACTCTTTTTTTCACTGTCATGATACTTCTAATAACTCATCTTTTGTCTATTGATCATTGCAGCACATATATTCTATACAAGAATCACGTTGGTACAATAAATATTGAAAACATCCCTCTGTGTATTCTCTGTATATTTCTCTGAGCAAAATAGAGCACAAGTGTTTGAGCAAAAGGGTTCTAGATCTGTCACCATGATTCCTGAGGGATCAGGGTTGTCATGTTCAGTGGTTGCCAGAACTATTCGCTCCCTGTCTGGTTTAGGGGGGCTTATGGTGGCACTGTGAGCTAGCTGGTCTAAGGGACAACATATCCTGAGGGGGTGCTTGGAATCAGTCTGGCACCATCCCAATGTTTATGCCGTCCACAAATGTGTAGTTCCTACTAATTAGTGGAAACTACAAAACAGGGTCCTGTGGAGGTGATTTGACCACACAAGCAATCACAGGGTCGTCAGTATTTGGCCCATAGCAATTAACGATAGTGATCGTGTGCGATAGGAGTTTCCCCCATATTATTGCCTATCTTCCCTGATCATCGCTCAGGGACCGCAGTGGTTTATATGGCACCCCCCCCCCGCAAACCAGAATTACAGTACCTCTTGCATATGATGGGTAGGAGGAAAACACCCTGTAGGGCGCCCATATCGCAGCAAATGGAGTTGGAGGGGGCCAGGTGGGTTTCTTTCAACAGCACTTTGTCAATACGGTGCCTCTCAGGAAAGGATAGGTATGCCTGCCCCTCTGCGGGTCATTTAAACCACGACTGTTCCAGGTTATAGTTATATAACGAGTGTGTAAGGTTAGAACCATCACTTGCTCTGGCAGTCATGGCCGCCTGAGAAAGCGGTAGCATAGCGTACTCATGATATGCGCTGGGTTATAGGCCGTTGGGTTGTTGGAGCATGACAGAAGATGCACCTATTATGTCACAATTAACATTCAAAAAAACATTACACACACTTTATCTGCATTTTGGTCATGTTTGTTTATGCCCGAGTTCTTCTAATCCTATTTCTCGACACTACCCCACTTTCCTTTGTTTTTACGATGTAAATTAAAATGGTTATTTTCCCATAAGAATTATATTACACAGTCTTTATTAGATCTCTGTGTTGATCTGTTCTACTTACCTGTGTTGAAAGGGACCACTGTTCCTTTATAATTGCTCGCACCCAAGGTCCCGCTCAGATCCATTGGGATCCCTTGTCTCTTAAAAATATGGGATGAACTTACGGTGCGCCTCCTGGACCGCTATCGTAAAGCCTTGGAAAAGAGTGATATCATTGCCATCAAAGTTTAGCGTGCTTTTCTCCCGGGCCATCGGAAGAGCTGTGTTGCAATTACAAAAGTTGAGGAGATAGCCAGTGATTGGGCGTGTTGTGTCCCTCAGTGGGGATCGAGCTGACAGAGTGAGATGAGCGTGTTCCACAATGAGGAGAGGCAAGAACGAGTCTGCTCCGAAGAGGGCTATTAAAATTTTCTCCACATAGTCCTCTGGTTTGCCCGTATTGGCGGATTCAGGCACTCCTAAAATGTGAAGATTATTGCGGCGGGATTGCTCCTTCACATCCTCATCCTGCTATAACTTAGAAAACTTTCTCCATATTAAGAAGCATGTCACCACGGGAGGACAAGGTATCCTTGACCATTTAATGCGCTGCACCGCCTCCTAAAGGCACCCATCATGCTTCTCTAGTTTGCGAGTTATGGCCACCACCACCACTCTGCCGATGAAGGGCTCAGTCGCCAATGCCCACCGCAGGTAGCTTCACTGCTGAGATGTGTACGGGTCTCTGCGCACTGTATGCAGGCACCTTGATAAGGCGGATCTCTGTCCGATCTTCAGCCCCAGCGTTAACACCTGCCGGATGGTCGGATGGCTACGCTGAGAAGTTGTCCCGCACCCCAAAGCAGGCGGATGAAGTTCAGCCCCCGTCAGGAGCTCTGGTCATGGCTGATGAGGCAGGATGATGGCGGATATTGTTCCTGGACTGCCGAAGCCTCACGAGAGTGAAGCCATCTTGCGCCCCCTCAAGGGTATATGTATTGCTCACAAGGTCTACAGTTCATGGTAGCTAATTGTTTTCCTATCTTCCATATAGTGTACTCAGATCAGCTGAATACTAAGCGCCTGTTTGTCACTTAGCTCAAAGGCAAGATTGAGTGACTGAGTATTTCCAGCTGTAGGGTTCAAGCACTGGAGCTTTCTGCCCATATTCCTCTGGGTAACCAGAGTTTCTTCAGACTTGATAGTGCCAGATATTGGTACCCATGTTCTCCCACACAAATAAAATATAGGAACATGTTAGTGCTTAATTTGTAAAAATAAATGAGTCTCATGACAGGCAAGATTTCTCAGGAGGCCACTGCAGCTTGCACCACTCACAATCCCTGCCAGCACCGCCTAATGTTTGCAGCAACGCTGCCTACTAAACCTCACACTTCTATGTATGTGACAGTTTGGACTAGTTCAGATTCTCTGGAGCTGTAGAATTGACCTGGACATGCTGGTATTATTAATTTTTAATTTATATTCTTTTAAGCACTCTCCATGCCTGTTCTGTTAAAAAAAGACAGCACCACCATGTGGTTGACTTACCATAAATGTGTACAGGTGTTAAGAAATAAATGCCAGTGCCAAGAACCAAAGATCACCAGCACAAATTAAGCACTAAACCAGGGGTTAATTTATAGTTAGTGTGGAAATGGTTGCATTTGAAGCTCGGAAGATGTACTTCCTTGCCTGCGCCCAGGTAATTCTCAATGACCTTCCCTTTTTTTTGCCTGCGTTTTAGGATGCACCCACTACTTTCTGGCCTTGAATGCTTTATTTATGCTTTTTGCCCTTGTATTTTGCACCCTCTGTGGGTGGGCAAGAATGTGCACTCCATTTTACTCTTGTGTTCTTTTCTCCCCTTCACATGCTTATAGTTACATTTCACTTGCTATATAGATAAGAAAGCTCATGTAATAATAGACCTTTTCATCAGCAAAGATCCAGCAAATCTTTAGGCTAAACTATGTCAACAGAAGCCAGTGACTCCTAGTTAAAAAAAGAAAGCACAAAGACAAAATGTGTGCAGCGTTTGTTGTGGATCATATGCAGTGCACTATCCTGCCATCTACAACCTGTTTTTTTTTTTTTTAAACTAAAAAAGGCTTTAGTTTCAGTTTCCAGATTGACTTATTTTTATGTTCCCGAAACCCATGATGTATCATCATCGCACACTTCATCTTAGATTATTTATTTTCTCCCATTTACGTGTCTCCTCTTTGGACTGAGTGGTAACCAGGAAAAGACCTCAAACGGCCAAAGGGAGGTATGAAACAGAATCAGAAGGTACACAAATAAGGTACTATGCATCAATAGATACTGTAGCGAGAACTACAGCGTACCTTCTAAGTTGTATGAGAATGCTTTAATGGAGGATGGAAAACCTGCCCTTTCGATTTTGTCCTGGATGTCACATGAAGTTGGTACAGTCCTAACATTCCTTCTTCAAGATCATGGTGAAGAAAGCTGCCCGGCTTCTCAGCTTTTCAAGTGATAACTATCAGTTTTGCCTGTTGGTTTGTGCCCAACGCTGCCATGAAGTAGAGGAAGCAATCAAACTGACTTCAGGGGTGAACAATGGGCCCAGACGGGATGCAGATGAGGACCTACAGTTCCTAGGCTGGTAATGGACCCAGTGGAGGAAAAACAAATCAAAGAAATATGGGATAACGTGGGTCATTTGACAAATTTTTACTTTAAGACTTACACCCCGCAAAGCAGAGTCGCAGACTTACTGTGACTCTGTAATGTAATGTAATTGTTACTTATAAAGCGCACTGTGACCCAATAGGTATCCTGGCGCTGAGAGACGTGGGACCTGTCAGCATCAATCTAGAGGGGGGGGACCAAGGTGCAATAGGAACAGGAGAAAGACAGATGTTATGCTCTAGGATAGAGCCAGGTCTTTAATTTCTTTCTGAACTGTAGTAGGTCTTCCATCTGGCGCAGCTCCGTAGGAAGACAGTTCCAGAGCCGTGCTGCTGCAACACTAAAAGCACGGCCTCCCAGTTTTGCTCTTCTGATCCTGGGTACTTTCACTCAGTTGGCTGAGGACGAACGGAGGTTACGAATGGGAGCATACCAACCAAATTTGCTCTGCAACGGTTTGGGCCCCATACCATGCAGAGCCTTGAATACAATACAGAGTGATTTAAATTGGATCCTCTGCAGTATTGGGAGCCAGTGGAGCTCCGCAAGGGCCTGGGATGCAGAGGCCCGCCGAGGTCTCATCAGAGCCAGCTTGGCCGCCACAGTCTGAATTCTCTGTAGTCTTCCAATTAAATACTTGGGGGACTCCAGCAGCAAGGCATTACAATAGTCCAGCCTGCTCATAATGACACTCCTTACCACCAATGCACGTGCCTGTGTTGGTAGCAAAGGGAGAATCTTCCGAAGTACCCGGATAAGGGAGAAACTACTCCCAACAATCTTGTTAACTTGAGTTTCCAGGGTCAATTTCTCATTGAAACCGATTCCCAGGTTACGAACCGTCTCAGAGGGTACCAGAGGTGTATCAGAGGGGATGGGCCAGAAGTCGGTAGGAAGAGAGTATGGCACTTTCCCACTAGCACAGCATAAAATCTCAGTTTTGTCTGCATTAAATTGCAGAGAATTATTTTTCAGCCAGTGAACCACGTCCTGCATACAGGCATGGAAATTACCTAAAGTGGTTGACTGATCCCCCTCCAGGGATAGAATAAGCTGAGTATCATCAGCATAATTCACCAAGCCTATATCTTAGGACTTAATGACAGCCAACAAGGGGCGCATATATGCATTAAACAATATAGGGCTCTAAAACTAGCATCTCCTCAACATAAAGAGCAACCCTTACACAATGTCCAAAGGGTGCTGAGAAGAATCACTTGAAGTCTTGACTCTGGTCACCAGAGGGTTCCCAAAAGTCAGCCCCAACAACTCTGGTCTTAATAAGGGCATTAATTCCTTTACTTGCTCTGTTAATGCTGTTACCTCCTTCTCCAGACACTAGGTTGGCTGTCGTGTAAGCTGTTAACTGTTGTGATAAGCATTAATCTAGAGGAGTAGGCAAGATGGTTTTTTTATGTCCTGGACCTATCACACTACAGATGACTGGCATATTGCATGTGTTCCCCCTTGTGCAAAGGCTTTCTGCTTGGTGGCACATCATCTTTGGTCTATCACAATACCATCAGATCTGTGGCTTCAAATGGGATGTTTTCATAGAAAGAAAGTTCCTGAAATCCATTACATTGACTAGGTATATAACTGAATAACAGGGCCTGTGTGCTACACTGTTATCCTCTGGCACACTGCAGTACCAATGAACCGTACCCTACATTTGTCCCATAGATGGTGTCTGAATTGCAATTAAATTGGACTATCCATCTCCCGGATTCATTTTTTTGTGGACTTCCCAAGACTAGCTGGACCGGACCAGGCATCTATGAGCTGCTGGTCATATTTTCATGACATACAGTGGGCAGTAATTTTTTAGGGTCTACCTGAAAAAGTACTTTGATAATTGCAGTTCTTTGCTTATTAATACTGTTTGAAGCTGTTAAACCATTTGCATTAATCACAGCAAAGATATCTCTCTTAAACAAATTACTATATGTACATATCACCACCGTGAACTGTTATTGTTGGATTGGTATGCAGTGAGTTTTTATATTGCTAAACTGTGGGTCCTGTGTGTGTTATAAGTGTGGCTTCTGTTCTTATATTACAGACTAGACTTAACAGTCATAAAGTAAATTGTTCACTTTATCTTTACTATTCCAAACCTGTTGAAGATTTTACAGTAAGAGGTAGGGAAATGAAAGGTAGGGGCAATCAACTGACAGCTTATGAAGACTGGTTTATTAAGACCTCTTGTTCATGCTGCTGACTGTCACAGATTGAAGCACCATAAAACACATGCACAACACACATTTGGCTCAGATATCTTCTTGATAAGTCGGTGCCTGGAAAATGACAACAGTGCTTCTATGGCAGTGATGCAACGTGTAAGGTAAATCATGGTAAGAAATTTTCTCTGTAAGGAATAGTAGTAACATATAGAAAAAGTAGCTCATCTTGCAGTGGTGGTTTTAGAAGCAGCATCTCATTCACAAACGCACTTCTGCATGAGGACACCGACTGTTTTTGTGAGGTGTGTTTGTCCTCAGCCATTCCATTTGCTTAGGCAGACTGGAGAATACCTCAACATAGGTTCTCCACCAGCTCACCTAATTATAATGCGTAAGATTTATTTTTTATTTTGCTTTTTGCAACTGTTTTTTTTTAATCAACTTGCATGCTGTTTCACAATCTGAGTGTAATATTTGGGATTAATTGCTCTGATTTTCCCATTCTTTAGTTTTTTGGTAACCTTTGGGCCCTACCATACTACCTCAAATTCAATCCCTTAGAAGTCCGTAAATCTTTAATTCTTCATACCTCTGTTTCACCTCTCTATCAAATATTCTAAAATCTTGCTAATTTATTAGTGTATAATGTATTTTAATTAGCTACATGTCTGTGTTTATGTATTATGTATGTTATAGATATTTTATGATGTGTAGGTCTCCTATTTTGCGCATGGCTACCCGGAGGCCTCCCAGAGTTGGAAACAATACCGCACTAGCCATACTGCCGCAGAATAAGAGGGGCTAATTCCTAAACAGCCAAGTTGTCGGGGCCTTAAAAAAGGGAGTTCTTGGTCCAGTCGGCATAACTATATCGGTAGTGTGTTCCACAGTTTTGGGGGCCAAGTAGGCCATTGAACAACCTCTGCATCTTGATCTGAGAATCTTGGTAACAGTCAGCCTGTGTGCCAAGGGCTATCGGAGTAGCCCACCAGGAGTATATGGGGAGGCTAAAGGTTGTAACAATGTATGGCCTTTGTTGTGAAGTGCTCTGTGCAGAGCCAGTGAAGTACCATCCAAGCCTTTTTGGCAGACTGATGACTCGGGATGTTCATGAGGAGGCGAGCAGTGGCATTTTGGACGTCCTGTAGCCTTTTTAACACACGTCGGGGAGGACCAAAATACAAGGTGTGAGAATACAGGGGCCTGGACAATCAGCCTTCTGTATGAGAAGTGGACACAACAAGGTGATGGACAGAGTGCTCAAACTTTTCCAAAACTCATGCCCAGTCAAGAGAACTAGGTTAAATCCATTGTTCTTTACGCATTTTGCACCCCAAGTGGGACAGGGGTGCCCAGTCGTTGGTCCCCTGCTCGCTGTGTCACTAGATTCAAGCTAGCCTGGCTGAGGATGGGTGATACCCCCGAAACTGGTCCCAGGATGCTTGTTTCCAGTCCAGGGAGGACCTGGCCCGGCAGTTCGGACTGGACTGTTCCCATGGGGAGCAGGGTCAAGACTGATTTTCATATGGCTGGGTCCAAACTGGGGTGGCATGGTAAGCAAAAGAATGATGGATTTAACCTGTATCTCTTGACTGACTCTGAGTGTTTGAAAAGTTTCAGCACTCCTTTCATCATCTTGTTGTGTTTTCTAAGTTGTTATGCAGCCACATCCCCAGGCTCTTTATCAGGCTTTTTGGGCTCGGAAGGCTCCCAAGACAGTTGAGCCAAAGAGTCAGCGACTGGTTTCTGATGTTGTTGCCCAGCGGCATGACCTCTGTCTTGTCTTCATTTAGTTTCAACCGTCCGTTTGCCATCCGGCTGGCCATTTCCTGTAAACAAGGGACCAATTGGAGGTGATTTGAGCTGGATTCTGGGGAGATTGACATGACTAGTTGGGTGTCATCCGCTTAGGAGACCAATGATAGCATCTGAAAGAGACACGTTAGTGACAGATTCCTTACCTTAGAATATCCCCAGGCGTCAGGCTGGATCCGGAAAGTTTTGCGTAGCAGTACCCCTGCGCGTCGGTAGGCGACGTCGTGCGGCTCCGCGTCCGTCGGCTGCGTCGTGATCGCCGGGATGACATCGCGGCCAGTACTTAGACGCCGCCCATGCGCGCTGGCGTCAGTTCTTTCTTTTTCCGCGCCAGTAAGCGCAGATCCGGATTGAGCAGTGCCCCAGTCATTTTTTGACTGAGTATTTTTGAGTCTTTTTTGTCCAAGTTTTCGAGTCGTTTCGACTCCAAGGTGTCAGTAGGGATGCCCGGCTTCAAGCCATGTGAGGTCTGTAATCGCATGATGTCGATTATGGATCCGCACCGCGAGTGTCTCTTCTGCCTGGGGTGCGGCCACGACCCCACGTCGTGCCCCGAGTGTCGGTCCCTCGCCCCGAAGGCTTTGCGAGAGCGGTCTCGAAAGCTTCTCGAGGCCCGGCACTCTGCTCCGCGCCGATTGAGGTCCCGGTCCCGGGAGAGGTCGAGGGGCCGGTCGCGGAGCCGTCGCCATTCATCGGGGTCGAAGTCTTCGTCTTCAGGTAAGGCGAAGCACAAGAGGTCTAAGAAGCGTCGCTCTAAGACCTCCCCTCGCCGGTCTCACGACTCGGCTGAGGGTCCTGTTGGTACCGCCCCCGCGGCTCCGGGAGTACCCGTTGAGCCGGCGTCGGCCTACCCGCCTGTTCCGGGTCCGACGTCGACTCCGGCCGACATCCAGAACTTCTTGTCGGCCATGGCTCGCATCTTCGGGCCTAAGGGTTACCCCGGTGCGCCTCCGGGCCCCGCGGGCCCCAGTGGAGGTCCTTCTTCGGCACCACCGGCGGCTCCGTCGTCTCCGGCCCCGGCGCCGCAGGACCCCCTCGGATCCAGGCCTGGATCCCGGTCGACGCCGGTTGACCTGACAACACCTCCGCCGGCGCCGACCTCCCCGGTACCACTCCCGGCGCCGTCCGAGGTCCCGGACGACGCCGTCCCCAGGTTCTCCCCGGCACCGGACACGGAGTCGGATCGACGTCGGCCGACGCCGATGGGACCTTTCTTCCCTCATGTCCATCCTCCTTACTTTTCACCTGTTTTGGAGGACGGGGAGGACTGGGAGGGGTCGGAAGACCCTCTCACAGCCCAATGTGAGCCTTATCAGGACTGGGCAGAGGAACTGGGTGAGGCCAGTGGCTTGGACACCTCTCCAGACCTTGGCATGCTGTCTCCTCCTTCCGTGGCTACGGAGGAGGGAGCAAGTTATGCAACGATGTTGTGTAGGGCGGCCGCGGCCTTGCGCCTCGAGCTCCCTACAGTGGCTGTCAGGACTAACCTCCTGACGGAAGTGCTTCAGCCGGCGGCTACCTCCTCGGAGCCACTGCTGCCGTTCAACGACGCACTTTCGGACGTTTTTTTGGGCACCTGGTCCAGGCCCACCACAGGGGCTCCTGTGGACAGGAACGTGGCCCGACGCCATCGCCCGGCCCCGGGCGACCCCTTGTTCCTCTCCCAACACCCCACCCCCGAGAGCTTGGTTGTCCAAGCCTCTACTTCTCAGAGCGCCTTCCCTACGGCTCCGCCGGACAGGGAATCCAAAAAACTGGACCACTTTGGGAAGAAGGTTTTTTCTTCCTCCAGTGCTGGCTTGCGGTCCTGAACACCGCTTGCCTTTTGGGCCGTTATTCCCACTCTCTGTGGGATTCGGTGGCGCAAGTGCTGCCTAAGTGTCCTGAGGAGGTCCAGACACTACTCACCCGTGTTATTGCAGACGGGAGAGACGCGGCGAAGTTCACAATACGATGTGGCCTAGACACCGCTGACTCGCTGGGCAGATCGCTTGCTACGACAGTGGCGCTTCGCCGTCACGCCTGGCTGAGGACCACTGGTTTCTCGGGCGATGTCCAAAACACCCTTATGGACATGCCCTTCGATGGCATCCGCCTTTTTGGCAATAAGGCAGACAGCGCGCTGGAGCGCTTTAAGGACTCGCGGGCTACGGCCAAGTCCTTAGGCCTCGCGCCCTTAGCAGCAGTCTGCTTTTCGCCCCTTTCGTGGCCACGGAAGGGGCGCCCAGTCACGTCCATTGCCCAGCCACCGGCCCGCGCAGCAAGCGCCTTCGCGTGGCCGAGGACGTGGCTCCCGCCGAGGCGGGTCGGGTAACCAGCGTGCGGGTCAGGCCACCACCTCCGCCCCGTCCGCGGCCTCCAAGCCCTCCTAGTCCATCCTTTCAGGTCCACCACACTCCAGTGAGGGGCAGGGTCCGCCATCACCTTCACCACTGGCGTGCCATCACATCGGACAAGTGGGTCTTGGACATTGTCCGAAGGGGCTACTCCCTCCCCTTCGAGACTACCCCCCCAACCATGCCACCTCAATGCCACCGCATGTCGGGGGATCATTTGGTGCTTCTTCAAAAGGAAGTTGCGGCCCTCTTGGCCAAGGGGGCCATCGAGCGCGTTCCGACCCCAGAAGTAGGGCGTGGTTGTTATTCCCACTACTTTCTGGTGCCCAAGGAGGACATGCGTCCTCGAACGTCAATCGCTTCCTCCGGAAGGAGAAGTTCAAGATGCTCACCCTAGCTCAGGTCTTGACTGCCCTCGACCCTGGAGACTGGATGATAGCGTTGGACTTGCAGGACGCATATTTTAACATCCCCGTCCTGCCGGCCCACCGGCGTTACCTGCGGTTCACGGTAGGCCTCGAGCATTTTCAGTTCACTGTGCTCCCCTTTGGCCTTACCAGCGCCCCTCGGGTGTTCACGAAAGTGATGGCGGTGGTCGCAGCTCATCTGCGCCGGGCAGGTTGTCCAGTCTTCCCCTACCTTGACGACTGGTTGTTGAAGGCGGGCACGTCCCAGGCAGTCGTCTCCCACCTCCAGACTACGGCCGAACTCCTGCACTCGCTGGGGTTCTCCATCAACGTGCCGAAGTCGCACCTGATTCCTTCTCCACAGCTCCTTTTCATCGGAGCAGTTCTGGAGACAACGCAGTTTCGGGCGTATCCTCCCGAACGGCGAGTCCAGGATATTCAGGCTATGATTCCGATCTTTCAGTCTCTATCCTGGGTTTCGGTACGGATGACCCTGAGGCTGCTGGACCTCATGGCCTCCTGCATCCTGCTGGTCGATCATGCCAGATGGCATATGCGGGCTCTGCAGTGGGACCTGAAGTTCCAGTGGGCGCAGCATCAGGGGAACCTGTCCGATTACGTCCAGATCTCGGAGGGAACTGCACGGCAGTTGCAGTGGTGGCTCTCGAACCGGCAATGGGTCATGGGCAGATCCCTCTCCCTTCCCCAGCCAGAGCACACAGTTGTGATGGACGTGTCCCTTCTGGGATGGGGCGGTCACATGGGAGAGGCGGAGGTCAGAGGCCTCTGGTCTCCGGCGGAGTCCCGGCTCCATATCAACCTTCTGGAGCTTCGGGCGATCCGACTTGCACTCAAGGCATTCCTTCCCTCTGTCAAGGTGAAGGTAGTGCAGGTGTTCACAGACAACACCACCGCCATGTGGTACTGCAACAAACAAGGCGGGGTGGGTTCGTGGACCCTATGTCAGGAGGCTCTGCGTCTCTGGACATGGCTGGAACATCAGGGCATGCGCCTGATGGTTCAACACCTGGCAGGTTCCCTGAACGCCAGGGCGGACGAACTCAGCCGAAGGTGCATGATGGATCACGAATGGCGTCTTCACTCAGAGGTCGCGCAAGGACTCTTTCTACAGTGGGGAGAGCCTTGGTTAGATCTATTCGCCACCGAAGAGAACGCGCAATGTCATCAGTTCTGCGCGTTGGAATTTCCAAGGCGGCACTCGCTCGGCGACGCTTTTCGTCGCGAGTGGAGTTGCGGTCTGTTGTACGCCTTTCCGCCTATACCACTTCTACCCAGAGTGTTGAAGAAGATTCGGCGCGACCGGGCCCAATACATTCTTGTGGCTCCGGACTGGGCTCGAAGAATTTGGTATCCCGAGCTACTCAGTATGAGCGTCGATCCCCCGATCCGTCTGCCTCTTCGGGAGGATCTTCTGTCGCAGCAGCAGGGGACGGTCCTCCACCCGAACCTGTCCAGCCTCCACCTGCTTGCGTGGAGATTGAGCGGCGGCAGTTGATTCCTTTCGACTTGCCTCCCGAAGTTTGTGATGTGATTCTGGCAGCCAGGCGTCCCTCCACTAAGGTGGTATACGCCTGCAGGTGGAACAAGTTTGTGGCATGGTGCACAGCAAAGGCTGTGAATCCCCTTTCTGCCCCTCTTTCTGAGGTTCTTCTGTTCCTTCTTTCCCTGGGTACCATCAAGGGCTATCTTTGTGCCATCTCGGCCTTCCTCAGGCTTCCTGATCAGCCCTCCCTTTTCAAGTCCCCTGTTGTTAACAGGTTTCTTAAAGGCATTACACACCTCTTCCCTCCTGTTCCGTTTGTAATGCCTCAGTGGGACTTGAACTTGGTTCTTACCTTTTTAATGTGCGCTCCCTTTGAGCCTCTACATAACTGTCCTCTTCGTCTTCTCACTCTGAAGACAGCCTTTCTGGAGGCCATCACCTCCGCTCGGCGGGTGAGTGAGCTCCAGGCTCTTTCTTGCAAGCCCCCCTTTCTGTCTGTCCATCCAGACAAGGTTGTTCTTAGGACGCGTCCGTCCTTCTTGCCAAAGATGGTTACTGCTTTTCACATTGGGCAGACCATCACTTTGCCCACCTTCTTTCCGCCTCCGCATCCTTCTAGAGAGGAAGAGAGGCTCCACCGTCTGGACCCAAAACGTGCGATTTCATTTTATCTAAACCGCACACAGCAGTTCCGGGTGGACGACCAGCTCTTTGTTGGCTACGTGGGCGCCAAAAAAGGTCGGGCGGTGCACAAGCGGACCATCTCCCGCTGGGTCGTCTTGTGTATCAAGGCCTGCTATTCTTTGGCTAAGAAGGAGCCCCCTGTTGGGCTACGTGCCCATTCCACTAGGGCGACAGTCGCCACCACGGCTTTGGGACGTTGTGTCCCATTGCAGGACATTTGTCAGGCAGCTACGTGGGCCTCGCTGCACACGTTTACCAAGCATTACTGCCTTGACAGCCAAGTCTGGAGAGATGGCTTTTTTGGCCGTTCTGTCCTCCGAGACTTCCTCGTCTGCTGGGGTATCTATTCTAAGGTAAGGAATCTGTCACTAACGTGTCTCTTTCAGATGCACAAGTTACTAACTTGTGTAACGATATATCTGTAAGAGACAGTAGTTAGTGACAGATTCCTTACCGCCCCACCCATCCTCCCCGTTCTGCGAACTGATTTCTAGGGTTAAGGACAACCCTTTCAGGGCCCTAGTTCTCAGACACCAGTGTCAGTTTCTTGCATGGCTCTGCGTTTCTGGCGCGGAAAGTCGTGTACAGAACTGACGCCAGCGCGCATGGGCGGCGTCTAAGTACTGGCCGCGACGTCATCCCGGCGATCACAACGACGGACGCGGAGCCGCACGACGCCGCCTACCGACGCGCAGGGGTACTGCTACGCAAAAGTTTCCGATCCAGCCTGACGCCTGGGGATATTCTAAGGTAAGGAATCTGTCACTAACTACTGTCTCTTACAGATATATCGTTACACAAGTTAGTAACTTGTGCGTATAGGAGCGTTCAGTTTTGCCCATGGGTTGCATATATAGGTTGAAGAGGGTGGGGCTCAGAGGTGAGCCCTGGGGCACCCTTCAGTTCAGAGTAGCAGGACTTATCTAGTACCTGGAAGGTTCTATTCTCAAGGAAAGAGGTGAGCCATTTCAGTGCCCTACCTTAAATGCCTGCATTTGATATTTTCTGAATGAGTGTGGCGTGATCAACAGTGTCGAAGGCTGCTCTGAGATCTAAGAGAATGGTAGCTGCTGAGCCTGATTTCACCTTGCTGAATAGCTCTGTAAGGATGCTCAGTATGAGGTCGGGGAAGGCCAAGAGGCCATCTTTCGATCACTCTAGGGGGTTCTTTCTGGATAGAGGATCATCCGAGTTTGGCATATCAGAGAAAGAAGAGTAAATGTCCATTGTCTCCTTTTGAAAGAAGTGTGCCAGGCTGTTACAATGCTCCATAGAGGCTTCTGGAATGGGGCTGGCTAGTTTGGACTCTGTGATAGCTTTAAGGAGATGAAAGATCTCTTTGGGAGAATTGAGGAGTTTTTTACATTTGCAGAGTAATAGGAGGCTTGGGAGGTTTTGATTTCCTTGTGGTAGTTTCTGATACCTTTCCTATATTCGGATTTGCTAGCCTCATCGTAGGACTTCCTCCAGTTCCTCTCTAAATGCTTACATTATTTTTTTAAGGCCATTAGGTAGGAATTGAACCGGGGAGATTTATTACCTTGCCGGACACCCTTGCACCATATCTAGAGAATTATTGATCTACTCATTGAACCTGCGAGTCGACAGGGTAATGTGGTCAGATGGGCCAGGTCTGGTATCATCCAGAGCAACTGACCACTCCTTGAGGTTTAACTCAGGCCTGCATCATTCCTTCCCCCTGTCCGGTAGGGGGGTTAGGCGGAGGAGCAGCAGGCAGGGTGATGGTGAGTAGAAAATTATCTGATTAGGTTAGAGGTAGGGAACTTTGCACCTGTAAGTTTGTGATGTTACTAAATACTAGGTTGATAGTGTGACCCTTCTCATGAGTGGGGCGCTCAACCTATTGCATTAACTCGGAGTGTAGTTTTTCACACTTTGAAGAATTAAATCGATCCTTCCGCTCAGCTTAATTTCACTAGTTCCACGCAACACAGTTCCACTCTACACGTTTCCATTCCACACCACATAATTTGACAACACACCACATAATTCAACTCAAGAACACATTTACACATCACACCATACACATCCAATCCACACCTCAGAATACCACATCATGCCACAAATTTCAACAACACCCCACATAAATAAACTCCACAACGTACCACTCTACAACACAAAATTCCACATAATTGCACTCCATGACACACAACCCCCCCCACATAATTCCAGTACACTCAAAACGGCATAATTACTATCTACATAATTCTACTGCACACCATGCCGCATAATTCCACTACACACATCCACCCCAACCCACACAATTCCACGCCAAACAATTCCACAACTAACCATTCCAATCCAACCCACATAATTCACACCACATACATCCACTCTATAATACATGGGTAAAAGACATTGTCATTTGCAACGCTAATAGCTCTAACTTTTGCAGATGCAAGACCTATTGCATTGACAATGCTTGTTTAACATCACTGTGTTCCAAATAACTTGGTAATGAGCCTGCGTGGGGAGGAGTTTACAAAAAAGTCCTAAAGCACCTGAAACGTGGAGGTCGCTATGGGAAGTGAAGTGTGAAGCACACACACTGCGGCTCGCAGCTAGTAGTATGTAAACCTGTCTGACATGTTAGTTGTGCGCTCTTGCAGAGCCTTCGATGGCGTGATAAAGGAACCCTCTGGGTATATGGCCCCATAGGAGTGGGTTGCAGCCTGCGCAGTCTGTCACGCATGGGTGATGGCCAAGATGTCCAATCAAGGGTATCGAGGGGGCAAAAAGATTGTCCAGGCCAACCCTTCTCTGCATCTCAAACCATGCCCACACCGTGCAGCCAACCGTGTAAAGCGCTGCTCTTGGGCACCACGGGATCTAATACAGCACAAACTGTAGGGAGCACGGGTCAGTATGATCATGTTCAGATGCTGTGAGAGCCATGAATTGTCGGATATAGCCAGTAAAATGCAAGCTGCGCCTGCGTGCTGTAAACCCAGCCCACCCTGCTCAAACTGAAGTGTGAGTACTTCCATGCGATTCTTGGATGTCGCCCCGCCCAAGCAAGCGCCACCATGTGTGATCTAAGTTGTTGCCGAAAAACACAGGGGGAGCAGCAGCGGAAGATTAATGAAAAGATAGAGGAATTTGCGCTACACAATCATCTTTGCTAGGGCTAATTTACCAGCCATAGAGAGCAAAAGCCAGCCTCGCCTAGGCCGCCACCCATCACTAGAGCCAGCCCATCAGTCGACTGTAGTTAAACTTCCAACGGTGATCTTAGTCGCGGCACAACCAGACCCCTAAGTATTTAATTGGTCCGCTCACCCACCGTAGAGGGAACTCCGAGTTGAACTCTCTGGTCTCTGCCATGATTGGAAAAGATCACAGATTTTGCCTAGTTTGTTAATCCCAGAGAGCCCACCGACTCCAGTAAATTCATGGGTCCAAATTGTCGTGAGGGTTTTTGATGTATAGGGTTATATCGTCAGTGTACATGAACACCAGCACAACACGGAGAATGAAAGCCAGGCCTTGATGGGCGTGATGTTGCTGGGGCCTAGCCGTAAGGGGCTCCATCGCGATGACAAAAAGGATGGGCAAAAGGGCGCATCTCTGCCGAGTACCTCAAGACACTATAAAGGGGGACAAAATCACCCCGTTGACTTGAAGGCGTGCCGTTTGCTTTGCATATAGGAGGCCTATTAATCTGATGAAATTGGGGCTGTGGCCCAGTCAGGCCTACAAAGCAAAGAGTTACGCCCATTCAAGTGAATTAAATGCCCTAGTGGCATCCGGTAAAATCGCTGCTGCCCTGAGGGAGGGTTCTGTGGTCTGCAATAGTGAAAAAAAGGTGCGAATATTGTAAGACGTGGCACTCCCGGTCACAATGCCCGATTGGTCTGGTCACGCTATAATAGGAAGCAGAGGGAGCAGTCGGGAGGCAATCGGTTTGGCAAGGAATTTGTCATCCACATTAATCATGGATATCGGTCTGTATAACTCGCAGCGCTGCGGTCTGGTTTTAGAATAGTTACTATTAGTGCCTCACGTAGAGATGGGGATAGCTCACCCCGCGCAAGGGATTCCCCAAACATACTAATGAGATGCAGAGCCTGGAGAGATGCAGACTCTTTATAAAATGGAGCCGTGAGTCTGTGTAGCCCAGGGGCCCTATCTCAGGGTAGGGCCCAAATGAGCTGCTTGTCCTCCTCCTCTGTGAATGACTCACTGAGTCGAAGTAGGAATCGAGGTCTGGAGGTGTATAAGGTTGAGCCATCATATACAGCGAGGAGTAAAAATTTCCCTTTGCACCTCCATCACTCTGACAACAAGGTCATCCTCTTCGGTAATATAATCACTAGCCCAGGGTTTGCCCACCCTGTCGTCCTCACCATAATGCCTTGCATGCGCGCCTTTGCCTAGATAATGTGATTCCTGCTGCTCTGATTCCTCAAAATCACTGATCTTGCTCCGATAACTGCCCAGCATAGACCCGTTGTAGTCTTTGAATTGAATTGGAGTTTCAACGCACGGATCTCAGCCTCAAGGCGTGATAGGTCAGGATCGCTGTGGAAACCTCCTCGTGGTATTGGGCAACTCGAACTTGGGCAGTGGGCGTCTGGTGCAAAGTGGTGCAGGATCGGCCTGAATCCGGATTCTGGTCTTGGAGTCTTTCTTGAGCAAATCCAGTGCTCACAGGAGACAGTCTGTAAGGTGAGTGCAGGGCAGGTCCTCTGGGGGGCTGCTGGACATGTCGGTTTCTTCGCTGTAGGCAGGTCGGAGTCGGGACAGGCCAGTAGAGCTGGGGCCAAAGCAGTAGGCGTCCTCTTCTTCCTAGGTCAGCATGGCTCTTTGGCCCTTCTTCTTTCTTTCTCGAATCTGAGGAGACGAGGTTCATGGTTGCCCCTAAATACCAGATTTATGGGAGTGCAGGTCGGGACCAATGGGTCCCTTCCTTGGGGTGGGTACACCCTCTAATATGTCACCCTCCAGTGGGAGGGGGGCATGAGCCTCTCCCTAATTGGCTGAGTCCCTTCATCTTCAATATGGATGGCACTGAGATGTGGCTTCACCTCGCCTCTCCTACCTGAGGGGTGGGTTGACAAAGGTGGGCGCACCTCTTTTCCTAGCTTGGTTTCCCCCCTGATTCTCCCGCTCAGAGTGGGGGCCAGAACTGGTGGGAGCCAGTTGCTGGGGGGCAGCAAAAGGAAGGGACAGCTTCCAAAGGCGGCAGGCCTTTGAATCTTCCCCTTCGTGGACCCAGCTCATCCTGGGGGAGGAGGCATGACACCTTTGCACAGGTTGGGCTTTGTTTCTGGACCCAGAGAGCGGATACTCTCTACCCAGGGGTCCAGAAACCTGTCTGGTGGTGGCAAATGGCGGGCAGGCCTTTTATCCAGTATTGGGATATCTTTCATAGATTCACATGCCTGAATCATTCCCCGTCGTAGAGATGGGAGTCCCACGGTACCATAATCAAGCAGTATTTAAGTAATGCCATAGGCTATAATGGCCATGAGTCATGTTCTATATAGCCTATGTCCTTTTTTTAAAAAAAAGACTAAAATGTTGAATGCAGCCAATCAGCTGCTAGCACCCTCTGTCTAGAACCTTCCCAGCAGGGGCAGTTTCCCTCAGATTTTCACCGCACAGTGTGTGGAGGGAGTCTCTCTGAGTTCTACTCAGTTTTCTTCTACCTTCTAGGATTTTTTCCTAAAAAGTTTTTTCATCATGTCTGATAAGAAAGGACTCTTCCGTGCCTGCAAGACCTGTGTCAAGAAAAGGGTCCATGTTGATGATCCTCACAAGGACTGCATTTATTGCCTCCATCCAGCCCATGAGGTAAAGCAGTGCAAAATTTGTCACACTCTTCAAAGACACTAAGAGATAGAGAGGGGAGGCTGCTTTTATGGCTACAGTCCACTAAGCATCGGAAGTCGTCTGAAGAGGAAGGACAGTGATGGTTCGTCCAAGCCTCACAAGAGACCAAGATCTCAGGAGAAAGACTGGAGAGGGCAGGAAACACCTTAAACCCTCCCCAGAGAGCAAGAGCTCAAAACAGGAGAAATATTCTAATGTCTCCTCTGAGCCTTCGTCTTCAGTCTCCTCTGAGCCTTCGTCTTCAGTCTCCTCTGAGCCTTCGTCTTCAGTCTCCTCTGAGCCTTCGTCTTCAGTCTCCTCTGAGCCTTCGTCTTCAGTCTCCTCTGAGCCTTCGTCTTCAGTCTCCTCTGAGCCTTCGTCTTCAGTCTCCTCTGAGCCTTCGTCTTCAGTCTCCTCTACTCCAGTGAGGAAAGATGAGAAGCACCAGAGAGCCTCCTCATAAGATCCGGGAAATTCAGAACTTAAAATACCACTATCGACGATGCCTCCGTCAACGAGTCACTAGAACATCGACGACAAGTTACACTGTTATGTTGTCTGTCCCGTCGACGGCAGGTACGACGACAACAGCGGCCATCTCCGGGCCCATACTGTTGACGAGAGCATCGTTGATGCCATCATCGTCGACGACCACCCCATCTGTGCAGTCGGCGAAGGTTTCATTAGCGAAGTCGACGAAGATACTGTCGACGACTATACCGTCGACATCCCTACTGTCGTTGACGCTGACACCCTCGACGACAACTCTGCTGACGACGACACCGTTGACCGCAACACCATCGACGACAACACCGTTGACGAAGTCGACGAAGATACTGTCGACTATACCGTCGACATCCCTACTGTCGTCGACGCTGACGACGACACCGTCGACGGCAACACCGTTGATGGCAAAATGGATTGCAACAACACCGTCTGCGACACGATTCATTGAAGAGAACGCCGTCCTCGACCCGTCCCATTCCGGATTCCGAAGCAACCACAGCACAGAGACCGCCCTACTCGCCGCCACAGACGACATCCGCACCCTCCTGGACCAAGGCCACTCCGCAGCCCTCATCCTACTCGACCTATCAGCTGCCTTTGACACCGTCTCCCACCGCACACTAGTCGCCAGACTACACGACGCAGGCATACAAGGAACAGCCCTGGACTGGATCCGATCATTCCTCACCGGAAGAAACCAAAGGATCAGACTCCCACCCTTCCTCTCCGACCCCACGAAAATCACCTGCGGAGTCTCACAGGGTTCATCACTGAGCCCCACCCTCTTCAACATCTACATGGCCCCCCTCGCAGCCATCGTCCGACAACACGGCCTCAACATCTTATCCTACGCTGACGACACCCAGCTCATCCTCTCCCTCACCGACCCCACCACTGCCAAACTCAACTTCCAGCAAGGAATGCAAGACGTCGCAGTCTGGATGACCAACAGCTGCCTGAAGCTCAACGCCGAGAAGACAGAAGTCCTCGTCCTCTGTACCACCCCTTCTGCATGGGACAGCACCTGGTGGCTGACCGCCCTCGGAAGCCCACCTACCCCCTCAGACCACGCCAAGAATCTCGGCATAGTACTAGACTCATCACTCACCATGAACCTACAGGTCAACGCCGTCATCTCCAGCTGCTTCAACACCCTCCACATCCTCCGCAAGACCTTCAAGTGGATCCCCCCTGAGTCAAGGAAGACAGTCACCCACGCACTCATCATCATCAGCAGACTGGACTATGGAAACGCACTCTACGCCGGCATCAACAAGTCCCTACTATGCAAACTCCAGACAATACAGAACACCACCGCCAGACTCGTCCTCGGCATCCCCCGACACAAACACATCAGCCAACACCTACGAAGTCTCCACTGGCTCCCCGTGGAGAAAAGAGTCACTTTCAAAATCCTCACTCACGCCTACAAATGCCTACACAACAACGGACCCAAATACCTCAACGACAGAATCAACTTCCACGTACCCAAAAGAAACCTCCGATCTTCCAACCTCGCACTGGCCGAAACCCAGCGCATCCACAGAGCCAGAACAGTTGGAAGATCCTTCTCTCACATTGCAGCCAAGACCTGGAACGAGCTACCGGCAGACATCAGACGCGCCCCCTCCCTGAACACCTTTAGGAAGACCCTCAAGACCTGGCACTTCGGCTAAACAGATCTGCGGAACCCCCCCCCCTCCTCCACCCCCACCGCCTTGAGACCCTCACGGGTGAGTAGCGCGCTTACAATTCCCTGATTGATTGATTGATTGCGACAGGCATTCCATCGTCTGTGGCACGGATTCCTTCTACACCACCGTCGACGATGATTAAAGTGAAGAAAAAATATCATCCGGAAATGCCAGCATACAGTAAGATCTCCCCTTTGCCTCCTTCACACTTTTTGGACCTACAGAAGTTGGATGATGATGAGGATGATGGAGTATACGGAGTTGCGCTTAGTCCATCAGAGTTGCATGTTAAGTGCCAGGAAGATGACGAGGACTATGAAGATGAACAATACTATCAACCTTATCTGGCACCACCATGTCATTATCAACATTATGAATATACTCACGAATCTCCTCCTAGGGAGATGGCTCATCTTCCGCCGTCCTTGATTCATGACCTTCAGGCTATGCTGGCAGAGTATAAACAAATATTTCCATCTCAAAATGTTCACACGGAGCCGTCTCAGGTTCAACCACAGTCACTTGAAACATCGGTTTCGCCACTGACACCTACAGTGCCACGCCCTCCTGTACAGGAGCCTGATCCGGTTGACCCTTCCTCCTCGGACCAGGAGAGAGAAGGTGAAATTCCAGAACCTACGCCTGCAGATCCTTGGGAGGACTACATCATTTCCACTCCCTCTCCTCCATCACACCATCCAGCAGATTTCCCTCCAGAAGACATAGGGGGTTTCCACAACTTAATGGAGAGGGCTTCTAATAGATTCCATCTCCCCATGGCTGTTAAACATACGGACTGCTTCCTGTCTGATTTTTAAAGAGGAAGCTAGGAAATCCATGCAAACAATACCAATAATAGGGAGGGAGTGAAGATAATGAAGACCCCGGCCACGATACCACCAGTGCTCTCTTGCATAGAGAAGTAGTACCGAGCCCCAGAAGATTTGCCTTCCTGCCTGACCGGCCACCCTAAGCTGGATTCTGTTATTTCTCAGGCGGCACAAAGGAGATAAAAGAACCCGGCCACCCCGATATCCACCCCCTCCGGACAAAGAAGGGTGTAAGCTAGACCTCATGGGGAAGTGCTTTTCCACTGTGGCTGCAACTATCATCAAGGCGGCCAACGCTTTGGCGATCATCGGCCGCTATGATAGACAGATGTGGTCGGACATGGCCTCCTTACTAGACCTCATTCCTGAGGACAAGAGGCAGTAAGCCAGAAAAATCCTCTTAGAAGGAGAGCGGGCAGCCCCTGAAACAATCGACTGCGCTATGGACATAGCCAACACGGGGTTTCGCCAATTGGCAAGTGCAGCAGTCTTGAGGCGCCAAGGGAAACAGAGTAATTCCACCTCGAGTTACAACTGCACCTACCTGGAATTTTAATATAATTCTCACAAGACTTACGGGTCCACCATTTGAACCACTACATAATTGTGCCCTCCAGTTCCTATCTCGGAAGGTTCCTTTTTTATTGCCATAGACGTCTTGGTGAGCTCCAGGCACTAACTCTAGAAGAAGCCTTCTTCCAGCCACACAGGGGTAGGGTGGTTCCTTGCACCAACCCATAATTCCTTCCAAAAGTGGTCTCCCCCTTCAACCTTTACCAATCAGTTGAGTTACTGGTATTCTTTGATCAACCAGACTGAGTTGCAGAAAGGGCTCTAAATACATTAGATGTTAAAAGAGCTCTGATCTGTTACATTGACAAAACTAAAGTCTTTCGTAAAACTAAACAACTTTGTTGTTTTTTCGCCCCTACATTAAGGAAAGCCGATATCTAAATTAGGCATTGCCAGATGGATAATTAAATGCATTCAAACATGTTACGCCACAGCCAAAAGGACTTTACCAATGCCTCCTACAGCACACTCTACTTGCAAAAAAGGACTTCCAGGGGTCTCCTAGGCAATATCCCACTAGCTGATATATGGAGAGCAGCTACATAGTCTACACCACACACTTTCACTAAACATTATTGTGTGGATGTCCTAGCACGCCGCCAAGCTAATGTAGGTCACGCAGTGATACGTACACTTTTTCAAACAATGGCAACACCCACAGGTTAGTCACCGCTTTCTGAGGGCACTGCTTTACAGTCTGTGCAAAGCATGTATATCTATAGCCACACATGCCTCGAATGGGTTGTTACTCACCCTGTAAGCATCTGTTCTTGGCATGTAGAGGTGGGTGCATTAACATGCACCCACACTCCTCCCTGGACAACTGCGGTCGTTGCAGTACATTTTTACCTTGGCATACGCATGGACATCTCTTTATTAACACTTTCTTACACTCCATTCTCACCCGCCTGCGGTAAAACAATCTAAGAATGGAGTTGATGCCCATGCGCGCTATAATCAAGAGGAGGAGCCACTTAACCTCGTGATTCAAAAGACTTTAGAAAAAAAACAACTTGCACACATCCGGACCCAACACTAGATGGCAGTAGTATGCAAAGCATGTGAATCTACAGCACTACAAGCCAAGAACATAGGCTTACAGATTAAGTAACCACACACTCTCTCTCTCTCTCTCTCTCTCTCTCTCTCTCTCTCTCTCTCTCGATCTCTCGATCTCTCGATCTCTCGATCTCTCGATCTCTCTCTCGATCTCTCTCGATCTCGATCTCTCTCTCTCGATCTCTTTCGATCTCTCTCTCTCTCGATCTCGATCTCTCTCTCTCGATCTCTCTCTCTCGATCTCTCTCTCTCTCTCTCGATCTCTCTCTCTCTCTCTCGAACACAAAACTCATCAGACGCTGTCCTCCTTAAGTTTTTCACCTTCATTATTTTTTTCTCATATTTCAGTAACTACAACCTATATTCTCTTTTCTCCTCACAGGGACCTTCACATTTGTGCTTCAAATAATTGTCCTGCCCTGGTGATGACCTTTGAAAACATCATCGACTTGTATGGCAGTGAAACTAGGAATTATATGTCTAGACTAGAAGTCCGAAAAGACCATGAATGAAGCACTGCTGCTGTCCATTTACTTGTGGTCTTATGTTGTCATAAACACACAGTTCTTAAGTCAAGTTTACCAGACATCACAAGCTCATTTGTCTCCTTCTGATCTGATGACATTCCTTGTCCATCTTGTTTGTCCCTCCCTTGGAGCATGCCCTCTTTACCTGTGTTTTTCCACTGCTCACATTTAGGGAACTACTTTTTTCTTTTTCATTAAGCACTCCATCAGAGTGCATGTCTGTTCCAGCTCTTTCCCTCTGGTTTCTCCCCCCCCCCCCATTCCTAAAAAAAAAATACCCTCCCCCCTGCTCTATGATTGCTCTCTCTGTAATCCGGCTACTTCTCCACCCCCTCCAAGCAAAAAAAACACCCCACGCTTTGTGTTGCTGTCTCCTTTATTTGCTTCTCCCACAGCCTCCATGTTGCCATCTCTTGTGTGCTTCATCTCCTACCCCACGTTGCTTTCTCCCTCTTGCCGCTTCCCACTTCCCGTTGCTTCCACACAACCCACTCCTCCGTTGCAACTCCACTGTTATTTTCTTAAAATATAGAGTGTATGAGTTACAATAAGAGTTGCTGAATGAGAGCACCAAACTACCTGCCAAAGGAAAGACTTCCCTCCTTGTGGCGCTCTGTACACACAAGCTGGCAAGACACAGACATTATGCATGCTTGTTTGTTTTACATGTGCGCAAAACACATACTAAAGGGATCGTCTGAATTGAAAAGGTGCTCTGTGGAGTAGTGCAGTGAGTGGGGCTAATTCACTAAGCTCTTCAACGCCTCTTCAAGGGTAGTTAGTGATTCATGAAGCAATTACAAAGCAATGGCTTGTGTAAGCCATCTCATGCCCTCAACTATGTCACCAGGGTTGC
The DNA here is from genome assembly GCA_963921515.1 of Calotriton arnoldi. Taxonomy (NCBI): domain Eukaryota; kingdom Metazoa; phylum Chordata; class Amphibia; order Caudata; family Salamandridae; genus Calotriton; species Calotriton arnoldi. The sequence goes on along the minus strand of CAWUFW010001967.1, from coordinate 67,532 downwards.
CACTCAGCTGGTGTTTTACTAGCATGACCAGTCCTAGCTGGTATAAATATTAAGAAAATCACGTAATGCCAGTATTTTTTCCCCTTATCAGTAAATACTTAAACAGTCGAATATAGAATAAAAGCACTTTAAAGTGCATTCTACTGCTATCTTAAGTCATAACTGATAATTAGTCATCAATGACAGTAAGGCCAAGTGAAAAATATATGCAGACGATTTTATATAAAGTTTTATGTAAGTATCATGCCCGAGCCTTTTCAGAATCCTATAATATGAGCAAAGTTCTCTCTTGTAAGGGTGACAACCCTCTTGTGTCACTAGAGTCCATGCAACGAAGGGCAGCAACCATTCAGTTGCAGAACTGTGATCACTGCTCCTTACTCGCCACCATTCTGTTTATCAGACACACACTAGCCTGGAACTCCACCTAAAACAAAATCTGCTCACAGTGAGCTGCCTTTTAGAGTGACTTGTGTTTTTAGGTCTTGCCTGAGACCGCACGTGATGATCCTTGCAAAACATTTTGTTTACTAACAGGTGGCTTAGGGCTTGCCTATTGCTTACCATTGGTTGGCGTCGTCACCCTCTTTACCTTGCTTCACTGGTCTGCAAGTGTCTGCTTTACTTCCTCTTCATGTGTGCCTCCTTTGGAGCATGTCCCAGTTAAGGCTTCCTTTCCCTGTTTCCTTCCACTGCTCTTTCTACTGAGTTATGTTTGTCTTTTAGTTGCAGCTCTCCATAAGAGTGCATTTGTTGGCAAGCTTTCTCTCCCCACCCCGTCCTGTTGCTTGCACCCTCCAGTGTGTCCCGTTTGCCCCCTGCGTTGCTTACCTACTCCATTCCTCCAGCCTTGTTGCTGCTTGCCCTGTCCCCCTCCGTGTTGTTGCTGCATGCTCCCTCTCCCACAATATTGTTGCTGGCCCCATCCCCACAGGCCCCCCTCCCACGTTGATTGCTGCTTCCTTCTAACCCCTTTCCTGAGTTGTTGTTGCTTTCCCCATCCCTCTAGTGTTGTTGTTTGCCCCGTTACTGCTGCGTTTCTTGCCCTGTCCCTCCCGAGTTGTTGTTGCTTGCCTCATCCCTCCTGAATTATTGTTGCTTGCCTCTTCCCTCCTGATTTGTTGTTGTTTGCCTCTTCCCTCCCACCCCTCTCCCACATGGTTGATGCTTGTCCCATCCCTGCAGCCCTCTCACATAATTGTAGCTTGACCTCTTACTCCCTCCACCCTCCTGCGTTGTTTCTTGCCCGTCCCTCGTGTGTTGTTGTTACTTGCCTTGTTACTGCTTTGTTTTTGCTTGTCCTGTACCTCCCACCCGTCCTGCTTTGTTGTTGCTTAAAACCCATTCTCCCACCGACCCACCATTGTAAAATAAAAAACATTGTAGAACCAGTCGCTAAAAGCCATAGTTGTTAAAGGACCATTTCTGTTTTAAGTATGTTTTAAACATGTATATAAATTATGGAAGACCGAATTTCAATTTACAGAGAATCCAGGAGCGTAACACGTGCCCCTGAGGCGCAGGGGTGCCCATCCCTTCAGGGGCCCCAGCCCTTCAGGTGGCCCCTATTCATGCCAAGGTCAGTGAACATATGCAAGATATTGAAGTCTCATGGGCCCCTCATCACATTCAGCAGGGTGGGTCCATCATTTTGCGTTACACACTTGAAGAATCAATAAATAACGCAAGTTGCTTCTAAATAAGACATAAAGGTTCTAGAACATGAACATACATAATGCCAAGACGAAAAGGGTCTTGGTGTTGGTGCATTCCAACTGTCAATAAAAAGGTGTACATAAATCTTTCACAACTAAAGTTGCCGCTTTTCTCGCTCTTTCGCTTTTTCTCCAAACGGGTTCCTTATGTTCTGTATCTGTAGTTTTAGGTCAAGCCTGCCAGAGCAGGCTCTCTAGTTGCCAAAGAGTTCAGGCCTACCAAGAACTTGCCTGAGCTTAAAGCCTGCCTGTTACTTGCCATTGGTTAACGTTGTTACTCTTGTTTGCTTCTTATTTGATGGTTTTCTTTGTTACCATTCTCTAGCTGACTTGTGTCCTTCCTGTGCTCATGTTTAGGAAACAATTTTTTTCTTTTTGGCAAGCACACCTTTAGAGTGCATGTATTTTCCAGCTCTCTTTCTCTAGTTTCTCTCTTCCAGCCCCCCATATGCTCCATGTTGTCTCACTCATGTGCTTCTCCTCTGGCCCCCTGCCTTGCTGTCCTCCTTGTGTGTAACTCCTCACCCCTCCCCCCCATGGTGATCTCTCCCTCTAGCCTCTGCTCACTCCCAATTTATTTCCCCACTCCCCCTTTTCTGTAACTCCCACACCTCCAGCATTCTTTTTTTTTTTTTTTAATATTGTTTTTGAACATATTTTGTTTTTGTAGGGTCAGGTATCCCTCGACAAAAGCTCATTTCCGTACTTATAATTTATTTTAATTGGCAGATCTAAGTGATGTCAGTCATCTTCGAAAAAATAAAAGGTAATGGCACCTGCATCTTTCTGTAGGCGTGCATGCATAATGATGCATGCACGCCCCTACAGAATGAGGCGGGCCCCTCATATATTTTTTTTCTTTTTTGCCAGTGCTAAACAGACAGCCAGTATGTTCCAAAGGTGACGCAGCCTGTTGGCTTTGCCAATGTTTGTTCAAATTGCATCAGTGTCTCTGTGTGAATGCACTGAGCACATAATTTAGTAGGGTTAACCTGTGAAAGCAATTTAATAATTAAAAAACTCAGTTTACATATGCAGTTTGAATCTGCATCTTTGTTAAACTATCTGCTTTTATTGCAGCAAAGATGTTCTTCAACAGATTACTATATGTAACCATTGTTGTTCTATGTTTAGTCTGTAGGCACTTTCCTATTCCCAGCACCTGCCGCCCTTCTGTCAGAACTATCACATCAGTATGAAATGTGTGCAAGAGTGAACTGGACAAGGCAGGGTTCTTAATGTTTTTGAGCTCAAGCATGTTCATTGTTGACTTTGCTAAATTCAGTATTAACAGCTTTGAGAAACAGTTTCTAATCCTGACCCTAGATTGGGAATAGGGAAGCTTCTAATCACGAGTAGGAAAGGAGTCCACTTTATTCAACTGTCTAACCTGAAGCTTTCTTAGAAGCACACTTTTCAGCGATTTAGTCAGCTGACCAAGGTTTAATTTGTATATAATTATGCTGGTCCCACTGTTACATTAATATTTGAAATCCTGGTACAAATAAAAATTCAATTTGTTATTCACCTTTCTTCTGTTAGGAGTTAACCTTATAGAGATTTGTAACCACAGATTCCTTACCTTAGAATACTCCCTAGGCTTCAAACTGGATCCAGAAGATTTTGAGCAGTACATCAGTGCGGTGGAAGGTGGCTCCAGTTGGCTCCGCATTGGCATTGTAGGCATCATCTAATACAGAAGTAACATGAGCTGTGCCTATATAAGCGCCACCCCAGCGTGCTGACATCAGTTCCTTTCTGTGGCATCAGCGCCGATCTGGAAGAGCTACCTCAGGCATTTTTTACTGCTTTTCTTTTTTACGTCTTGTTGACCCTTTTTTGCGCTTTGAGCTTTTGCTTCCAGTGTGCCTTTTACAAGACTGTGGGTTTTAAACCCTGTGGAGTCTGCCACAGGCAAATGTCTGTGACAGACCCCCACTTAATTTGTTTGTGATGCCTAGAGCTAGACCACGACTCCTAGGCCTGGTCTGACTGCTGTGCTATGAATCCAAAGCGATCCGGGAACAAGCGTTGAAGCTCCTGATCGCTCGACACCAAACAACTTCACGCCACTCCAGGTCCCGGTCGCGTAGAAGGTCATCGGACCCACTCGCTGAGTCATTCCTGCTGACCATCGTCGAGATCCAAATTGTCATCGGGTAAGTCGCACAAGAAGAACAACAATCAGAAGTTTAAGTGTTCTTCGACTTCATCACACCGGTCCATCAGACGAGGCTGAGGAACGATGCTACAAGTCTAGGCCCTGCTCCCACACTTCCTCCTCCAAGCCTGAGTTCACTCGGCGCCCACTTGAATTTCCCACAGCCAGAGCCCCCACAGATTTGAACAACTTTTGTGAGGCTATGCACCTCATCTTTGGCGGGCTCACGACCCCTCTGGGGCGCCTTCAGGCCTATGGTTTCAGAAGGTACCCCAACAGGATTTCCACCAACAGGTCCGCACTCGACGCAAGACGGGCCCTTTGGATCCGTTCATAGATCCGGACGACTCCAGTTGCATATTCACAATATCACCGAAGTTCAGTCCAATGGCAGTGTTCCTGGCACTGGTGGCGCTGACCATATAGTTATTCACTACTCTTATGGAGCCAGACTGGCGTCCAAAGTTGACACAGGCGCTGACAGGATCAACACCTTCTGGTTTGGAGACAGTGCCTCCTATTTCTGACAGGCCCGCTGAGGAATATGTTTGGGGTGAATCTGAGGACCCCTTGAGGAACCCTTGGCCGAGGATAACTGGTAGGAGGAACTGGCGAATGCCAGTGGTCAGGACGCTTTGCCAGACACCGCCCTAGTCTCTCCTCATGTAGCTACAGAGGAAGGGGCTTCCTTTGCAATGGTGGTGCGAAGGCATTCGGATGTCTTTGACCTTATGCTGTCCACGGTGCAGGTCAAGACCGATGTCTTATCGGAAGTACTTCAACCCGTGGTATTCTACAAGGAACCTTCCACTTCAATGAAGCCCTCACTGATGTCCTGCTCAGGGCTTGGGCCAATTTCTGCAGAGGCACTTGTATATAGAAAAATCAGCTACCACCATGCTCTTGGGAGTCCAGCTTTCTTTACCTAGCACCCCACCCCCAAGAGCCTGGTGGTGCAGGCCTCAACGTCCAAAGTTAACCTTGGCATGTTTCCTACCACGCCAACAGATAGGGAATCCAAGAGGGTGGATACCTTTGGTAAGAGGATTTTCTCTTCCACCAGCCTTGCACTGCGGTCAGTGAACACCACGTACATCTTGGACTGGTATACCTACACAGTATGGGACTCGGTTGCAAAAGTGCTGCCCATAGTCTTGGAGGAGGCCGGAGCCATCCTGACACAGGCTGTCGAATGGGATGCCTAAACGTTCACGATACACTGCAGAATAGACACTACAGACTCGCTGGTGGTGCTTTGGCGCCACGCCTGTCTAAGGTCAAGTGGGTTCGCTCTGGATATCCAGGCAACCCTTATAGAAATGTCCTTCAATAGCACCCATTTGCTTGGTGACAAAGCCAATTCAGAGCTTGAAAGCTTCAAGGACAGTATGGCCACTGCTCGGTCATTAGGACTCACCATGGCTCCACATCGCCATACTCTGCCTTTCGCTACTTCCGTGGCTATGGTAGGTACTACTAACCTCGTCCATTTCCGCCCAGTCAACAGACTCCCCAGTCCTTTCGTGGCCTAGGACGCGGCTCCCAGAAGCCTCATGGGACCCAGGCCCAGATATCTGCCGAACCCCTTTCATGTGCCCTCACAACATCAAGGGCAACCAGTTAACAGCAGGAACAGGCACCAAATGCTTCACAGCAAGCCCTAACTTCGGACAAGTGGGAGCCAGACATCTATCGGCAAAGACCTTACATGCCTGCGTTTTGGACAAGTTTGTTGCTTACTGCGCTGCAAAACATATCCACTATCTAAACCCTTGTCCGAAGTGGTGGTGTTTGTTCTATCCTACTGGCAAGCCCTGGCCCTAGGCACAGTTAAAGTGTATTTTTTGGCAATGTCAGCTTTTTTACGGTTGCTGATCAACTCTCTCTGTTCAAATCATCTGTTGTGACGCATTTGCTGAAAGGTTTACAACACATGTTCCCTCTGAAGACTTTTGAGTAATACTATACATGAAGCCTAATCTCCTACAAACATTTCCCAATACTCTTACATTTTAAAGTGCTCTTTTCTCTTAGTAAAGAAAGCTAATATTGAAATTTTTATGGACCCCGTTTTATAGTGTCTAGGTTTACCATGTCTTGAAAGACTTCAGGGTTCAAACCGCGTAGCCCCTGTCACAGCACTATGTCGATGACGGACCCGCATTTGATTTGCTTCTGGTGTCTGTAGCGCGACCATGACTCTAGGTAAGTCGTACTCCGACTGCCGGGCCATGGCTTCGAGGGAGCAGTCCCTAAAGCTGCTTGCAGCCTGGCAGGCAACACCGTGTCGCTTGACTCCTCAGAGGTCCCGGTTGGGAGGAAGGTACCTGCACTGCTCCAGGAGTCCCAAGTCGTCTTCGTCCCACTCGAAATCGAGATAATCAGAGGCACAAAAAGCACAAGAAGTTGAAGTGTGCTTCGATTTTTTTCCCGGCCAACGTGACGGAGGAGTCTCAGCGTTCAAGGCCTCGTTCTACAGAACATGCACTTGGGTCGACTCTGCGCCTCACCGATTTTCTGGAAGCCGGAGTGACCGTCGCCCCAACTAAGAGAATTTTATGAGGCCATGTGTCTCATTTTTGGTGCGTTCTTGGGCCCCGCATGGTCAGAGAAGGGCTTCATCGGGGTCCAGCGGCTCTGGCACCAATGCACCCCCCCGCCCTTCAGTTTTGGGTGGCCTGACCCACTAGCTCAGGTCCCGTCTGCCCTGGACCCGGGAGACTGGATGGCAGCGTTGGACTTGCAGGACCCCCATTTCCACATTCTTGTCCTGCCTGCCCATCGGCGCTACCTGTGGTTTACGGTAGGCCACAAGCATTTTCAGTAGGCCTTGAGCATTTTCAGTTCTCCGTACTCCCTTTTGGCCTTACCAGCACCCCTCGGGTGTTCACCAAGGTGATGGCAGTGGTTGCAGCTCATCTGCGCAGATCAGGGGTGCCAGTCTTCCCCCTCAATGACTGGTTGCTGAAGGCAGGCTCGCTCCAGGCTGTCGTATTCCACCTCCAAACTACGGCGAACCTCCTGCATTCGCTGGTGTTCACTATCAATGTGCGAAAGTCACACCTGAAATCCCTCACAGATGCTCCCTTTCATGGGAACCGTTCTGGATACAGTGTAGTTTCGGGCTTATCCCCCTTGAATGGCGAGTCCATGATATTCAGGCTGTGGTACCAAGGCTGCTGGGCCTCATGGCCTCCTGCATCCTGCTAGTGACATGCCAGATGGCAAATGCGGGCTTTGTAGTGGGACCTGAAGTTCCAGTGTGTGCAGCATCAGGGAAAACGCTTCAAGATGGTCCAGATCTCAGAGAGAACTGCACAAGACCTGCAGTGGTGGCTGACGAACCGCAGTTGGGTCAGTGGCAGACCCCGCTCCCTTCCCCAACCAGATATCACAGTATTGACAGATGCGTCACTTCTGGGATGGGGCTGCCATCTGGGAGAGGTCAGAGGACTCTGGTCTCCGGCGGAATCCGGACTCCACATCAACATGCTGGAGCTCTGAGCTATCCTATTGCCATTGAAAGCCTCTTTACCCTCCATCAAAGGAAGGCTAGTTCAAGTGCTTACAGACAAAACCACCAACATGTGATGATGCAACAAAAAAAGGTGGAATGGGGTCGTTTAATCTTTGTCAAGAGGCCCTGCGTCTCTGGGCATGGCTGAAACAGCAGAGCATATCCTTGGTGGTTCAACACCTGTCAGGTTCCCTAAACGCCAGGGCAGACGAACTGAGCCATCGATGCCTAGCGGATCAGGAGTGGTGTCCATCTAGCGGTGGCGCAAGGTCTCTTTCAGCAGTGGGGAGAGTCTTTGTTAGATCTGTTCGCCTCCGCAGAGAACGCACAATGTCAGCAGTTTTGCGTGCTGGAGTTTCCAAAGTCAGGCCTCCTGTACACCTTTCCGCCCATATCTCTCCTGCCCAAAGTTCTGAGGAAGATCAGGAACGACTGGGCCCAAGTCATCCTTGTGGCTCCAGACTGGGCACGGAGTGTCTGGTATCCCGAGCTTCTACAAATTAACATTGTTCCTCCGATCAGGCTACCCCTTCGGGGGAGGATCTTCTGTCGCAAAAGCAGGGTAGGGTCCTCCACCCGAACCTGTGAACTATGCGCCGTTAAGATTGGAAGTTGATAGCTTTCGACTTTCCTCCCTAAGTCTGCAATGTTATTTTGCCAGCCAGACCAGACGTCCCTCTATTAAGACGGTACACGCCTGCTGGTGGAACTAATTTGTAATATTTTGTACAGAAAAGTCTGTTGACCCTCTTTCAGTTTCCCTTTCTGATATTTTGCTTTTTATTTTGTCCTCTGCCCAGCAGGGCTCTGCTCTGGGCACCTTGAAAGGATGTCTTTTGGCTTTGTCTGCCTTTCTGAGGCTGCCAGACCAACTCTCCATTACCCGTCGTATATAGGTTTTTGAAAGGCCTTGTATATATGTTACCATCTGCCTCTTTCATTATGCCTCAGTGGGACCTTAATTTGGGTCTTACTTTCCTAATGTGAACTCCTTTCGAGCACCTGCATAATTGCCCCCTCTGGCTGCTCACCATCAAAACAGCCTTCTTAGTGGCAATTACATCTGCCAGGAGGGTGAGCGAGCTGCAGACTTTATCGTCAAAGTCCCCCTTTCTCACAATATTTCCTGACAAGTTGGTGCTTCGCACTAGGGCCTCTTTCCTTCTGAAAGTGGTAACTCCATTTCATGTTGGGCAATCTGTCACCTTGCCCACGTTCTACGCTCCTCCACATCCCTCTAAAGAAGAGAAGCGACTCCACCGCCTGGACCCAAAAAGAGCATGGTCATTCTACCTTGACCGAACAAAAGAGTTCTGGGTGGACGACCAACTCTTCACGGGGTACGTTAAAGCGAAGAAAGGTTGTGCGGTGCAGAAGAGGACCATCTCCCGGTGGGTCATCCTCTGCATCAAAATTTGCTATGCTCTGGCCAAGAAGCAGCCTCCTGAAGGCTTAAGGGCTCATTCCACCAGAGCTAAGACTGCTACCACTGCTTTGCAGTGTGGAGTTCCAGTCCTGGACATCTGTTAGGCAGGAATGTGGGGATTTTCTAGTGTAAACTTGTCCGCAGTCCATCCTCCAGGGATGGCATTGCTTGGGTATCTATTTAAAGGTAAGGAATCTGCGGCTAGATGTCGCTATCAAATGGACAAGTTACTTCCCTTCGGTAACGCCTTATCTGGTAGAGACATGATCTTGCTGCAGATTCTCTACCGACCCACCCATCCTTCCCGCACTGTGGCCAGGTTTCTAGGGTCAGAGCTGTTCCCCTTCAGAGCCCTGGTTTCTTAAAAGCACACCAATGTCCGTACTCTTCATGACTGTGCGTTTCTGGCATGGAAAGTTGTGAAAAGTAACTGATGTCAGTGCGCCGAGGTGGCTTCTATATAGGTGATGTGTACGCCACTTCTGGTGCGGACAACACCGACATCACGCGGAGCCGACCGACGCCACCTACCGGTGCAGGGGTATTGCTAGAAGATAAATCGTCGGGATCCAGTCTGACGCCTGTGAAATTCAAAGGAAAGGAATCTGCGGCTAGATCATGTCTCTACCAGATAACGCGTTACCGAATGTAAGTAACTTGTTCATCAGTTTAATGAATTTGTCTTTTTCTAAGCATTTATCGATCTCCATTATAAGTAAATTATTTGCATTTATTCGTTAAGAGATTGCACACCTATCATGTTTCTCAACTGTATGGTATGTTTTGCAGTACTCTAAAATTCTTGGAAATGTATCAAATCATTATATTGTCTTGATGTTTTTGTGCTTTACATAAATTATATTAACATTAAACTCTTTTTTATTTGTTAATGTCCAGGCAAGTTATAAAATCTACCCTTAATCCGAATGCAAAGGAATTCAACCCACGAACATTTTCACAAGTAAGTTTTATAAATTAGAAATTAGATGGTACATAAGACTGCTGTTTATGAGGAATGAGCACAAGCAGTTGTTGTTAGTAGTAATAGTAAAGCTTATTGAAAAATGGTGTGATTGTTTGAAACAGCAACAAACAGGAGTCAAAGTATTATTTAAGGGCTGGCAGCTTAGCTAACTGTTTATTTGCTGGTGTCACACCCATTACATTTATTTCTGTGCAGCCAAACATGAATACTTAACTGTATTCACTTGTTAAACGCGCAGCAAGCTAATGTTAAACTCTTGCAACATAATTGGTGTTAAGAAACAAATGTGACACCATATATACATATATCCACATGAGAAACCAGATGCAAACTAGTTGGAGGCTAGATGTTGCTAATAATATAAGAATGAAATGGAGAATAGGTGCCTTAGATAAATGACTGTTTTTCCTCTCACTTTTTTAATATATCTATGCATAAAGTAGTGCATATTTTCCAAGCTGATAAGCATATCAAGATAGCATTAATGCTTGATTCAACAGAAGTATTTTCCAGTGTGCAAACTAAGGCTATTGGTATGAATCTAAGTTCTTGCAGTTGAAAAATTCTGTCACTTTAAGTGGAATGTCCCACAATTACCCAAAGAAGGGCAAGCCTTCTCACTGTTCTTGAAATAAATTATTTCATTTTCTATATCCTTTTTACAAGTAATAGTCTTCCCATAACCCATGTTTCTAATGTGCCACAGCACCACCTTCAGTTCCTTCTTTCTGCCACCACAAGAAGAGCTCTACACTCTGCAGGCTTAATTTTTAGGCCATATGAAGCCATTTGTAGCCAAGTCATTGTTCGAGTTTTTAAGCCCTTGGTTATTTTTTCCAGTTGTAGTCAACATTTTTTTATGACTGCAATACTTTTTCACTTGCACAAGGTTTTGAATTTTGTTTTTATATTGGTGTAATATTAAAGTCTTCTTCCAAGCAGCTGACACATTATCTCAAAATAAATACAGTGAACTCATTGACAGACTCCAAAAAGTATAAAAACGCATAGCCAAATTGAAGCTTCTCCTTCAAAAAACATGACATAACCTATATCTGTATTTAAAGCATGTTATTTGCCATTTTAGGGCTAGGTTCAAATTTATTTGCACCTTGCACATTATCTTTTGGAGCAAGGTGCCAGGATCCCTTAAAAAATTGATTCATGACAAAACACTGACCAGGAGATCTACTTTTAGCGATGCTCAGACAAACTGCAAATGAAAAAATAAGCACAAAAGGGGATTACTTGGACTTCTGGACCCTAAGTTTTGGAATGTGCTCAATTTTTTGAGAAACGGACGAAAAACTGGTTTGTTAGAGGACTCTTGGAAAAGTGATCTCTTGAAACAAACCTTCGAAAGTTGACTTGAACTCCGGTTTCAGCAGCTGACTTAAGCTGATTTACAAATCCATATGTGTCCCGAATGTAGTGTAACTCCTGGAAAAAAAAATGCCTATTCCTCCCTGTCTATAATTAATTTCTACCTATCCCCATATTTTCTACCAATAATTTAATGTAGCCACACTGTACATTTACCTGAAACCAGCAAGGGACATGCTCCTGTTCTAAATTACCCAATTGTATTTTTTACTTATATTTTCATATTTTTCCATCATACAGACTCCACCTGTAGGACATTAGAGTGGTTTAAGTTTTAAGGGCAAAGAGACAGTATAATAGGATATATACAATGCAGAGAACAGGTGGGGTTCAGTCGAAGAGCCAGGTCTTGAGATCCTTCCTGAATTGGGTCAGCGACAGGATTGTCTGAGTGGTGAGGCAGGGTGTTCCCGGTCTTGGCGGCTAGGTAGGAAAAGGATCTTCCTCCGGTTCTAGTCTTGTGGATCTCAGGGATGGTGGCCAGGGACAGCTGGGTGGAGCGAAGGTGTCTGCTGGGTACGTGGAATGAGAAGCGGTGGTTCAGGTATGCTGGTCCTTCGCCATGGAGGGCTTTGCAGGCATCTGCGAGGAGCTTGAAAGTGATTCTTTTGTTGACTGGGAGCCAGTGGAGTTCTCGGGGGTGTTCGGTGATATGGTTGCAGCGATGGATGTCGAGGACCAGTCTGGCTGCGGCATTTTGAACGTTTTCTAGTTTCTTGAGGAGTTTCTGGGTGACGCCGGCTTAGAGTCCGTTGCCGTAGTAGAGTCTGCTGCTGATTAGTGCGTGGGTGACCCTTTTTCTGGATTCGGTGGGGATCAATCTGAATGTCTTTCGAAGCAGTCGAAGCGTGTGGAAGCAAGATGAGGAAATGGCACTGATCTGAGGGTTTATTGTGAGAGAGGAGTCCAGTAAGATGGTGAGGTTTCGTGCGCGGTCCGTGGGGGTGGGCGGGGTTCCCAATGTGGAGAGCCACCAGGTGTCGTCCAGTGCTGAGGGGGGTGGGTCCCAGGATGAGGACTTCGGTCTTGTCTGTGTTGAGTTTGAGGCTGTTTTTTATCCAGGAGGAAACGGTCTTCCTCCCGATGTGGAAGTTGATTTTGGCGGTTGTGAATTCGTTGGTGAGTGAGAGGATCAGTTGGGTGTCGTCGGCGTAGGAGACAATGGTGAGTCCGTAGTTCCTGATGATGGCGAGTCCGTAGTTCTCGACGATGGCCGCAAGAGGGTCCATGTAAACGTTGAAGAGGGTGGGGCTTAGGGAGGAGCCCTGGGGTACTCTGCATCTGATCTCCATGGGTTTGGAGAGGAACGGAGGTAGTCTGACTCGCTGTGTTCGATCGGTGAGGAACGAGTGGATCCAGTTCAGGGCCTTGTCGCGGATGCCGACGTCTTGGAGTCTCATGATTAGGGTGCGGTAGGAGACTGTGTCGAAGGCGGCCGAGAGGTCCAAAAGGATGATGTAGGAAACTGGCTCTATATATACTACACCAAAATGAGCTATAGTGTGTATAGAGTGCAGGTGACCCCAGAGGTAGGCAGAGGTTAAAGTTAGATAGATCCTTACTCTCAATTTGTGGTAGAGTGGTCGAGCAGTAAGGCAGTATCAGAGGACAGTGTTAAGCATTTGATGTACCCACTTTGTCAGCAAATGAATTCACACACTCAAAGACTGAACTCTAGACCAATTGTTTTTGTATAAAAAATATACTGTTTTATTTTTAGAACCAAGCAAGCCTGGCACAGGTAAGCGTTAAATACTTTACAGTAATAAGTTGCTGATTGTAGAACAGTTTGAAAATGCAATAGGAATTGTACTTTGTTTGATTTACAGGGGATGCAGTATGTTGCAATACTTAGCAAATACAGTACATTGAAATGAATAGGCTTTTTCAGTAAATTACAGGTAAGTTACTTTTTTTGTTTTTTATTTATTTATAAATTTTTTCAAAAGATATAGTCAGCATGTTTACATACATCATCAAGTCAATCGCACCTTGTACATTATATGATCGGCAGTTGTACATGATACAGCATTACGTAACAAAGAAGCTATCCATTGTCCACCTTATTCTTTCCCCAAGGAGAGAACACAGACAGGAATCATGCATCTGAAAGAGACACGTTAGTGACAGATTCCTTACCTTAGAATATCCCCAGGCGTCAGGCTGGATCCGGAAAGTTTTTGCGTAGCAGTACCCTTGCGTGTCGGTAGGCGGCGTCGTGCGGCTCCGCGTCCGTCGTGATCGCCGGGATGACGTCGCGGGCAGTACTTAGACGCCGCCCCTGCGCGCTGACGTCAGTTCTTCTTTTTCCGCGCCAGTAAGCGCAGATCCGGGAAGAGCAGTGCCCTAGTCAATTTTTGACTACATTTTTTGGTGATTTTTCAATGTTTTCTTTTCGAGTCGTCGACTCCTAGGTGTCGATAGGGATGCCCGGCTTCAAGCCATGCGACGTCTGTGGTCTAATGATGTCGATCACAGACCCGCACTTAGTGTCTCTTCTGTCTCGGCCGAGACCACGACACGAAGTCGTGCCCTGACTGCCGGAAACTTCACCCGAAGGCTTTGCGAGAGCGGTCTCGAAAGCTACTCGAGGTCCGGCAGTCGGCTCCGCGCCACACCAAGCCCCGGTCCCGGGAGAGGTCGAGGGGCCGGTCGCGGAGTCCCCGCCGGTCGTCGGAGTCCAAGTCTTCGCGCTCCTCGGGTAAGTCGAAGCACAAAAAGTCTAAGAAGCATCATCGCTCTAAGACTTCGCCTCGCCGGTCTCACGACTCGGCTGAGGCCCCTGTCGGCACCGTCCCCGCGGCCCCGGACGTGCCTGTCGAGCCGCCCCCGCATTACCCGTCCTTTCCGGGTTCGGGGGCGACTCCGGCCCAAGTACAGGAATTCCTGTCGACCATGGCCCGCCTCTTCGGGCCTCAAGGTCCCTCCGGTGCGCCTTCGGGCCCCGCGGGCCCTGATGGGGTTGCTCCGGCGTCGCCGACGAATCCGGTCCCGGCGTCGCCTGTCCCGCCAGCCTTGATCCCGGCCTCGGCTCCGGCCCCGATCCCGGCCCCGGTGGTGCCGCAACCCCCATCGACGCCGGTTGACCTAACCACGCCTCCGCCGACGCCGATGTCCCCGGTGCCGTTCCTGACGCCGTCCGGGGCTCCGGACGGCGTCGTTCCCCAGCTCTTTCCGGGTCCGAACATGGAGCCGGGCCGGCGTCGCCCGACGCCGGATCCGGCGCCGACGAGACCTTGGGTCCCAAATGTCCCTCCTCCTCCATATTTTTCATTAGAGGAGGACCAGGAGAGCTGGGAGGGGTCAGAAGACCCTCTCACACGGCAGTGTGAGTATGATCAGGACTGGGCAGAGGAACTTGGGGATGCCAGTGGTCTAGATACTTCCCCTGACACTGGCATGCTGTCTCCTCCCGTGACTACGGAGGAGGGAGCAAATTTCGCAACGGTGTTGCGTAGAGCAGCTGGAGCCTTGCACCTCCAATTGCCTACTCTGGCTGTCAAGACTAATCTCTTGACGGAAGTGCTTCAGCCGGCAGCCTCCTCTGCGGAGACTGTGCTGCCGTTTAATGATGCACTGATTGACGTTCTTTTGGGCACCTGGTCCAAGCCCACCACAGGGGCTCCTGTGGATAGGAACGTGGCCCGACGCCATTGCCCTGCTCCGGGCGACCCCGTGTTTCTCTCCCAACATCCCACCCCCGAGAGCTTGGTTGTCCAAGCCTCTGCCTCCCAAACCGCCTTCCCTACCGCCCCTCCGGATAGGGAATCCAAACGCCTGGACCAATTTGGGAAGAAGGCCTTTTCTTCCTCCAGTGCTGGCTTGCGGTCGGTGAACACCGCTTGCCTTTTGGGCCGATATACCCACTCCCTGTGGGATTCGGTGGCGACTGTTTTGCCCCAGTGTTCTGAGGAGGTCCAGACACTGCTTACCCGCGCCATTGCGGAAGGTAGGGATGCGGCAAAGTACACCATACGTTGTGGCCTTGATACCGCCGACTCGCTGGGCAGATCGCTTGCAACGACGGTGGCGGTGCGTCGCCACGCCTGGCTGAGGACCACTGGTTTCTCGGGTGATGTCCAGAATACACTCATGGACATGCCCTTTGATGGAGTCGGTCTTTTTGGTTCCAAAGCAGACCATGCGCTGGAGCGTTTTAAGGACTCACGGACTACTGCCAAGTCCCTGGGCCTTTCTGTTGTGCGCCCTCCGCTAACCTCTGCTTTTCGCCCCTTTCGTGGCCACAGAAGGGGCGCCAAGTCACGTCAGCAGCCCAGCCACCGGCCCGCGCAGCAAGCGCCTTCGCGTGGCCGAGGACGTGGATACCGCCGTGGCGGTTCGGGCAACCAGCGTGCGGGTCAGGCCACCACCTCCAACCCGTCCGCGGCCTCCAAGCCCTCCTAGTCCCTCCCTTCAGGTGCACAGCACGCCAGTAGGGGGCAGGGTCCGCCATCACCTTCACCACTGGCGTCCCATCACCTCGGACAGGTGGGTCTTGGACATTGTCTGAAGGGGCTACTCCCTCCCCTTCGAGACCGCCCACCCAGCCATGCCACCTCAATTCCACCGCATGTCAGGGGATCACTTGATGCTTCTGCAGAAGGAAGTCATGGCCCTCTTGGCCAAGAGGGCCATCGAGCGTGTTCCGACCCCAGAAGTAGGGCGTGGTTGCTACTCCCACTACTTTCTGGTGCCCAAAAAGGACAAGGAGGACATGCGTCCTATCTTGGACCTCCGGAACGTCAATCGCTTCCTCCGGAAGGAGAAGTTCAAGATGCTCACCCTAGCTCAGGTCTTGACTTCCCTCGACCCTGGAGACTGGTTGGTAGCGTTGTACTTGCAGGACGCTTATTTCCACATCCCCGTCCTGCCGGCCCACCGGCGTTACCTGCGGTTCACGGTAGGCCTCGAGCATTTTCAGTTCACCGTGCTCCCCTTTGGCCTTACCAGTGCCCCTCGGGTGTTCACGAAAGTGATGGCGGTGGTCGCAGCTCATCTGCGCCGGGCAGGGGTTTCAGTCTTTCCCTACCTCGACGACTGGCTGCTGAAGGCGGGCTCGTCCCAGGCAGTCGTCTCCCACCTCCAGACTACGGCCGAACTCCTGCACTCGCTGGGGTTCTCCATCAATGTGCCGAAGTCGCATCTGATTCCTTCTCCATGGCTCCTTTTCATCGGAGCAGTTCTGGACACGACGCAGTTTCGGGCCTATCCTCCCGAACGGCGAGTCCGGGATATTCAGGCTATGATTCCGATCTTTCAGCCTTTATCCTGGGTTTCGGTACAGATGACCCTGAGGCTGCTGGGCCTCATGGCCTCCTGCATCCTGCTAGTCGATCATGCCAGATGGCATATGCGGGCTCTGCAGTGGGACCTGAAGTTCCAGTGGGCGCAGCACCAGGTCAACCTGTCCGATCACGTCCAGATCTCGGAGGGGACTGCAAAACAGTTGCAGTGGTGGCTCTCGAACCGGCAGTGGGTCATGGGCAGATCCCTCTCCCTTCCCCAGCCAGAGCACACAGTTGTGACGGACGCGTCCCTTCTGGGATGGGGCGGTCACATGGGAGAGGCGGAGATCAGAGGCCTCTGGTCTCCGGCGTAGTCCCGGCTCCATATCAACCTTCTGGAGCTCCGGGTGATCCGGCTTGCACTCAAGGCATTCCTTCCCTCTGTCAAAGGGAAGGTAGTGCAGGTGTTCACAGACAACACCACCGCCATGTGGTACTGCAACAAACAAGGCGGGGTGGGGTCGTGGACCCTCTGTCAGGAGGCTCTGCGCCTCTGGACATGGCTGGAACATCAGGGCATGTTCCTGATGGTTCAACACCTGGCAGGTTCCCTGAACGCCAGGGCGGACGAACTCAGCCGCAGGTGCATGATGGATCACGAATGGCGTCTTCACTCGGAAGTGGCGCAAGGACTCTTTCTTCAGTGGGGAGAGCCTTGGTTAGATCTATTCGCCACCGAAGAGAACGCGCAATGTCATCAGTTCTGCGCGTTGGAATTTCCAAGGCGGCACTCGCTCGGCGACGCTTTTCGTCGCGAGTGGAGTTGCGGTCTGTTCTACGCCTTTCCGCCTATACCACTTCTACCCAGAGTGTTGAAGAAGATTCGGCACGACCGGGCCCAAGTCATTCTTGTGGCTCCGGACTGGGCTCGAAGGGTTTGGTATCCCGAGCTACTCAGTATGAGCGTAGATCCCCCGATCCGTCTGCCTCTTCGGGAGGATCTTCTGTCACAGCAGCAGGGGACGGTCCTCCACCCGAATCTGTCCAGCCTCCACCTGCTTGCGTGGAGATTGAGCGGCGGCAGTTGATTCCTTTCGACTTGCCTCCCCAAAGTTTGTGATGTAATTCTGGCAGCCAGGCGTCCCTCCACTAAGGTGGTATACGCCTGCAGGTGGAACAAGTTTGTGGCATGGTGCACAGCAAAGGCTGAGAATCCCCTTTCTGCCCCTCTTTCTGAGGTTCTTCTGTTCCTTCTTTCCCTGGCCCAACAGAGTTCTGCCCTGGGTTACCATCAAGGGCTATCTTTGTGCTATCTCGGCCTTCCTCAGGCTTCCTGATCAGCCCTCCCTTTTCAAGTCCCCTGTTGTTAACAGGTTTCTAAAAGGCATTACACACCTCTTCCCTCCTGTTCCGTTTGTGATGCCTCAGTGGGACTTCAACTTGGTTCTTACCTTTCTTATGTGCGCTCCCTTTGAGCCTCTGCACAACTGTCCTCTTCGTCTTCTGACTCTGAAGACAGCCTTTCTGGTGGCCATCACCTCCGCTCGGCGGGTGAGTGAGCTCCAGGCTCTTTCATGCAAACCTCCCTTTCTGTCTGTTCATCCAGACAAGGTTGTTCTTCGGACGCGTCCGTCCTTCTTGCCAAAGGTGGTTACTGCCTTCCACATTGGGCAGACCATCACTTTGCCCACCTTCTTTCCGCCTCCGCATCCTTCCAGAGAGGAAGAGAGGCTCCACCGTCTGGACCCAAAACGTGCGCTTTCCTTTTACCTCAACCGCACACAACACTTCCGGGTGGATGACCAGCTCTTTGTTGGCTACGTGGGCGCCAAAAAGGTCGGGCGGTGCACAAGAGAACCATCTCCCGCTGGGTAACCTTGTGTATCAAAGCCTGCTATTCTTTGGCTAAGAAGGAACCTCCTGTTGGGCTGCGTGCCCATTCCACCAGGGCAACGGCTGCTACCACGGCTTTGGGCCGCGGTGTTCCGCTGCAGGATATCTGTCAGGCAGCTACGTGGGCCTCGCTGCACACGTTTACAAAGCATTACTGCCTTGATAGTCAGGTCCGGAGGGACGGCTTCTTTGGCCGTTCTGTCCTCCGGGACTTCCTTGTCTGATCTTTGTTCGCAGACCCACCACCGGGGTTGGTATTGCTGGGGTATCTATTCTAAGGTAAGGAATCTGTCACTAACGTGTCTCTTTCAGATGCACAAGTTACTAACTTGTGTAACGATATATCTGTAAGAGACAGTAGTTAGTGACAGATTCCTACCGCCCCACCCATCCTCCCCGTTCTGCGAACTGATTTCTAGGGTTAAGGACATCCCTTTCAGGGCCCTAGTATTTTTCAGACACCTATGTCAGCTTCTTGCATGGCTCTGCGTTCCTGGCGCGGAAAGTCGTGTACAGAACTGACGTCAGCGCGCAGGGGCGGCGTCTAAGTACTGCCCGCGACTGCATCCCGGCGATCACGACGCCGACGACGGACGTGGAGCCGCACGACGCCGCCTACCGACGCGCAAGGGTACTGCTACGCAAAAACTTTCCGGATCCAGCCTGACGCCTGGGGATATTCTAAGGTAAGGAATCTGTCACTAACTACTGTCTCTTACAGATATATCGTTACACAAGTTAGTAACTTGTGCATTAGGTTTAAACAGATCAGGGTGTGTACGTAAATAGTCTGAAAGAGGCTCCCAGAAATTAGCAGGCGTAGCAGCTGTTGGTAATTCTTCTGCGTAGATCAAAAAATTGTCCTTACAATATATAGAGTCCGATATCCAGCGGTCTACAGTTGGTGCTGTCGAGCTGTCCCAATGCATGGCTACTCTCCGCTTCGCTAGTAGCAACAGTATGGCTGCTAGCTTCTTTCTCATAGATTTCAAGCATGTCATATAACCCAATAGGCATACCCGCGGTGTACACTCTAGCTTACATTGCAGTATGTCATTCAATAATTGGATCACCTGTACCCAGTATGAGTGCACTTTATGGCAATACCATGCCAAATTACCAAAATCTGCTCGGTCTAGTTTACATCTTTTACATTTCACATCCGTTCTCAAGCTGTGTTTGTGTAATTTAACCGGTGTGTTGTATGTCTGGTGGAGATATTTATAGTGGATTATACGCAAATTACCGTTTGGAGTAAGTAGTTCGGTGAGCGCACAGCATGATTGCCACTCGTCTAGCTCTAGGGGCTTGTTAAGTATGTTGTTCCATCTGTCCTGTGCCTTTCGCGTGTCAGCGCCAATTTCCCTCTGCAAGGCCCTGTATAGTTTCGTCACAGTATGTGTATGATTCGGGGTAGTTATCAATAGTTGTAGTGTTTCTAGTGTAGGGGGTTCATCAGGGAATGACGTATAGTATTCCTGTACAGCTGCACGTAGTCTATAATAAGCAAACTTGAACAGAAGTGTTTGATTACTCACAAATGCCAAATCGTTCGGCGTTATGAATTTCCCATTAGGGTACATGTCACCCAATACTGTGATGCCAACCGGGGTCAGTAGTTCCATACTTCCTTTCTCTTGTGTTACCGACAGGGCTGGGTGTTGGGCCAGTGGGAAATTTGGAGCATATATTGGATCTTTGTCTGCGAGGCCGGCAATACGCTGCCATGCCAGGGATGTGGTCCACACAGTATTAATCTCACATTTGGACAGGTGAGGTCTTTTATGTGGCAGGATACTTGTTAATTTAATGGGATGGGCGTCTCCGTCTTCCACCGCGAGATGTGGCATGTAACGCACAGGGTGAAACCAGTAGTGCGCATATTGTGCTTGCGCGTATAGATGGTAGAGGTAAAAATCAGGGACCGTGAATCCCCCGGCTGCGTAAGGTAACGTCAGTGTGTGAAGACTTATTCTGGCTTGTTTTCCCGCCCATATGAGTTTAGTTACAGTGGCGCGCAGGCGATTAAATATAGGTGTTGGGGGGCAGGGGAGGGGGGTATGGGAACGTTAGTGAAGAGATAAAGCATCTTGGGCAGAATTACCATTTTAACCAGGGAGATCCTGTCTGCTAGAGATAGGGGCAATGTTATCCACCGATCAACCTGGATAGGGGCAATGTTATCCACCGATCAACCTGTGTCTCTATTTTGATAAGTGCAGTGCCATAGTTTCTTTGCAATACCTGTTCTGAATCTCGATGTATCCAGATACCTAAATATTTAATAGGGTCCTCCTGCCATATTAGGGGAAAGTCCATCTGCGGAGATGTCGTTTTCTCCGTCAGTGGTATTACTGCAGACTTGGTCCAATTTATCTGAAGGCCTGATTGTCTACCAAATTTTATGTATTCCCTGATGAGT
Organism: Calotriton arnoldi; assembly: GCA_963921515.1. NCBI lineage: Eukaryota > Metazoa > Chordata > Amphibia > Caudata > Salamandridae > Calotriton > Calotriton arnoldi. The sequence goes on along the minus strand of CAWUFW010001967.1, from coordinate 46,805 downwards.
GGCGATAGATTGGCATTGGGATCTCTGATATATAACACCATATCGTCAGCGTATAACGATATGCCAATAGGGCGCAGGGTGAATCTCAGGGCCGTATGTGAATATCGTTGGCGAATTTTGCAGGCTAGTGGCTCTAGGGCTATTGCAAAGAGTAGGGGGGAGAGCGGGCAGCCCTGCCGCGTCCCTCTTTGTATCTGTATTACACCTGATATTTGTCTATTTACTTTAATGCGTGCAGATGGCTTCATGTATAATAATTTGATCCAATTCAGCAACGACGGGGGAAGACCAATTCGTTGTAAAATAGTGAATAGGTAGACCCACTCAATCGAATCAAATGCTTTGGCCGCGTCGAGAAGTACTGCCACAGCTTCTAGGTCGGGGTTCAATTGGTGTAGGAGGGCAAATATGGCACGGAGATTATGTGCCGTAGACCTAGCTGCTATAAAGCCAGATTGGTCAGGTAACACAATATTCGTCATAAGCGGTTGTAGGCGAGTTGCAATTATTTTAGCCAGTATCTTAGTGTCCATATTTATTAACGATAACGGTCTATAGGAGTCCGCTTTCTCCGGGTTTTTATCCGGTTTTAACAGTGCCACTAGCAAAGCTTCTCGTAGTGTAGGGGGAAGAGTTTGATTGTGATATGCTTCATCATACATTTCCAATAAATATGGGCACAATAACTCTGAATACGCCTTATAGAATTCACCCGTGTAGCCATCTGGACCTGGCGATTTGTTACTCGGTAGTGCTTTTATCGCTACCTGAACTTCTTCTATTGTGATTGGTTGCGATAGGAAGTCACGTTGTGCATTGGAGAGCCAAGCTAGTGCAATGTCATCTAGGTAGGCTAAAATTTCTGGTGCGGGTGCAGTGGCTTGTGTTTTATTTAATGAGCTATACGAGTCCATGAAGGACTGTAAGATACCGTCTGTGTCATAGTGTATTACGTCATCATCATCCACCATTTGGAGAATGGTATGCTGTCTATGCTCTATGCGAATGTTATTTGCGAGCATACGGCCTGGTCTGCCCCCCTCACCCATCTTTCGTGCCGTGTGGCGTTTTGTGATGTACTTCATTTCATCCTCTGCTAGGGCATTATAATTACTGATTTCGTCTCGTATTGCACCTAATAGATTTACATTGCGAGTAGCCTCATACTCTGTTTCTAGTCGTTTAATGCGTGATTCACATTGCCGCTGTTGCGTGCGGAGATCTTTAAGTATCCCCGCCGTGGTGCTTATGCAAATGCCCCGTAAGGTCGCCTTGAAAGCCTCCCAGAGGGTGCCCGCACTATCAACCGATAGTTTATTAGTGGTAAAATAGTCCTCTATTGCCAAATGGATTGTCTCAGTATATAGTGGATCGAGAAGGGAGTTAGCGTTAAAGCGCCATATAAATGGTGGCGGAGTATATGTTGGTATTTGCAGGGAGAGCAAAACAGGTTTATGGTCTGATAATGTTTTCGGGAGGTGTCGGACATCAGTGGTCCATGTGCACATCTGATCTGTGAGTATCCAATAATCTGAAAGAGACACGTTAGTGACAGATTCCTTACCTTAGAATATCCCCAGGCGTCAGGCTGGATCCGGAAAGTTTTGCGTAGCAGTGCCCCTGCGCGTCGGTAGGTGGCGTTGTGCGGCTCTGCGCCCGTCGTCGGCGTCGTGATCGCCGGGATGACGTCGAGGCCAGTACTTAGACGCCGCCCATGCGCGCTGGCGTCAGTTCTTTCTTTTTCCGCGCCAGTAAGCGCAGATCCGGATTGAGCAGTGCCCCAGTCATTTTTTGACTGAATATTTTTGAAACTTTTTGTCCAAGTTTTTGGAGTCGTTTCGACTCCAAAGGTGTCAGTAGGGATGCCCGGCTTCAAGCCATGCGAGGTCTGTAATCGCATGATGTCGATTACGGATCCGCACCGTGAGTGTCTCTTCTGCCTGGGGCGCGGCCACGACCCCCAGTCGTGCCCCGAGTGTCGGTCCCTCGCTCCGAAGGCTTTGCGAGAGCGGTCTCGAAAGCTCCTCGAGGCCCGGCACTCTGCTCTGCGCTGCTCGAGGTCCCGGTACCGTGAGAGGTCGAGGGGCCGGTCGCGGAGCCGTCATCATTCGTCGGGGTCGAAGTCTTCGTCCTCAGGTATGGCGAAGCACAAGAGGTCTAAGAAGCGTCGCTCTAAGACCTCCCCTCACCGGTCTCGCAACCCGGCCGAGGGTCCAGACGGTGCCGCCCCCGCGGCTCCGGGGGTGCCCGCGCAGCCGACGCCGGCCTACCCGCCTGCTCCTGGTCCGACGTCGACTCCGGCCAAGATACAGGACTTCCTGTCGGCCATGGCCCGCCTCTTCTGGCCTAAGGGTTCCCCCAGTGCGCCTTCGGGCCCCGCGGGCCCCAGTGGGAGTCCTCCCTCGGCACCACCGGCGGCTGCGGCCCCGGTGTCTCCGGCGGCTCCGGCGCCGGAGGACCCCCTCGGATCCAGGCCTGGATCCCGGTCGACGCCGGTTGACCTAACTACACCTCCACCGGCGCCGACCTCACCGGTACCGTTCACGGCGCCGTCCGAGGCCCCGGACGGCGCCGTCCCCAGGTTCTCCCCGGCACCGAACACGGCGCCGGATCGACGTCGCTCGACGCCGATTCCGACGCCGATGGGACCTTTCTTCCCTCATGTCCCTCCTCCTTACTTTTCACCTGTTTTGGAGGACGAGGAGGACTGGGAGGGGTCGGAAGACCCCTCACAGCTCAATGTGAGCCTTATCAGGACTGGGCTGAGGAACTAGGGGATGCCAGTGGTCTGGACACCTCTCCTGACCTTGGCATGCTGTCTCCTCCTTCCGTGGCTACGGAGGAGGGAGCAAGTTATGCAACGATGTTGCGTAGGCCGGCTGAGGTCTTGCGCCTCGAGCTCCCTACGGTGGCTGTCAGGACTAACCTCCTGACGGAAGTGCTTCAGCCGGCGGCTACCTCTTCGGAGCCACTGCTGCCGTTCAACGACGCACTTTCGGACGTTCTTTTGGGCACCTGGTCCAGGCCCACCACAGGGGCTCCTGTGGACAGGAACATAGTCCGACGCCGTCGCCCGGCCCCGGGCGACCCTCTGTTTCTCTCCCAACACCCCACCCCCGAGAGCTTGGTTGTCCAAGTCTCTGCCTCCCAGAGCGCCTTCCCTACCGCTCCGCCGGATAGGGAATCCAAAAAACTGGACCAATTTGGGAAGAAGGTTTTTTCTTCCTCCAGTGCTGGCTTGCGGTCCGTGAACACCGCTTGCCTTTTGGGCTGTTACTCCCACTCTCTGTGGGATTCGGTGGCGCAAGTGCTGCCCAAGTGTCCTGAGGAGGTCCAGGCACTTCTCTCCCGTGCTGTTGCGGAAGGGAGAGACGCAGCGAAGTTCACCATCAGATGTGGCCTAGACACCGCCGACTCGCTAGGCAGATCGCTTGCTACGACAGTGGCGCTTCGCCGTCATGCCTGGCTGAGGACCACTGGTTTCTCGGGCGATGTCCAAAACACCCTTATGGACATGCCCTTTGATGGTATCCGCCTTTTTGGCAATAAGGCAGACAGCGTGCTGGAGCGCTTTAAGGACTCGCGGGCTACGGCCAAGTCCTTGGGCCTCTCCGCCTTGCGCCCTCCGCAGCAGTCTGCTTTTCGCCCCTTTCGTGGCCACGGAAGGGGCGCCCAGTCACGTCCACTGCCCAGCCACCGGCCCGCGCAGCAAACGCCTCCGCGCGGCCGAGGACGTCGTTCCCGCCGAGGCGGGTCGGGTAACCAGCGAGCGGGTCAGGCCACCACCTCTGCCCCGTCCGTGGCCTCCAAAGCCTCCTAGTCCGTCCTTTCCGGTCCACAGCACGCCAGTGGGGGGCAGGGTCTGCCATCACCTTCCCCACTGGCGCACCATCACATCGGACAGGTGGGTTTTGGACATTGTCCGAAGGGGCTACTCCCTCCCCTTCGAGACTACCCCTCCAGCCATGCCACCTCAGCACCACCGCATGTCGGGGGACCATTTGGCACTTCTTCGACAGGAAGTTGCGGCCCTCTTGGCCAAGGGGGCCATCGAGCGCGGTCCGACCCCAGAAGTAGGGCGTGGTTGTTATTCCCACTACTTTCTGGTGCCCAAAAAGGACAAGGAGGACATGCGTCCTATCTTGGACCTCCGGAACGTTAATCGCTTCCTCCGGAAGGAGAAGTTCAAGATGCTCACCCTAGCTCAGGTCTTGACTGCCCTCGACCCTGGAGACTGGATGGTAGCGTTGGACTTGCAGGACGCATATTTTCACATCCCTGTCCTGCCGGCCCACCGGCGTTACCTGCGGTTCACGGTAGGCCTCGAGCACTTTCAGTTCACCGTGCTTCCCTTTGGCCTTACCAGCGCCCCTCGGGTGTTCACGAAGGTGATGGCGGTGGTCACAGCTCATCTGCGCCGATCAGGGGTTCCAGTCTTCCCCTACCTCGACGACTGGTTGTTGAAGGCGGGCTCGTCCCAGGCAGTCGTCTCCCACCTCCAGACTACGGCCGGACTCCTGCACTCGCTGGGGTTCTCCATCAATGTGCCGAAGTCGCACTTGATACCAAAGGGGATGATGGATGGAGGGTTAGAGCAAATCAAACACTCACCCCCAGTCAACTGATCTGGGTTTAATCCATCATCATTCTTTAGCTCACTCCACCACCCCAGTTCAGACATGGCCATATGCAAATCAGTCTGACCCTGTGCCTCATGGGAACAGTCCAGCCCGAACTGCCAAGCCATGTCTTCCCTGGACCAGAAACAAGCATCCTGGGACCGGTTTCGGGTTCATAACCCTCATCAGCCAGGCTATCTTGAATCCAGTGGTTCCTTCTCCACAACTCCTTTTCATCGGAGCGGTTCTGGACACAACGCAGTTTCGGGCCTATCCTCCCGAACGGCGACTCCGGGATATTCAGGCTATGATTCCGATCTTTCAGCCTCTATCCTGGGTTTCGGTACGGATGACCCTGAGGCTGCTGGGCCTCATGCATCCTACTGGTCAATCATGCCAGATGGCATATGCGGGCTCTGCAGTGGGACCTGAAGTTCCAGTGGGCGCAGCATCAGGGGAACCTGTCTGATTACGTCCAGATCTCGGAGGGAACTGCACAACAGTTGCAGTGGTGGCTCTCGAACCGGCAATGGGTCACGGGCAGATCCCTCTCCCTTCCCCAGCCAGAGCACACAGTTGTGACGGATGCGTCCCTTCTGGGATGGGGCGGTCACATGGGAGAGGCGGAGATCAGAGGCCTCTGGTCTCCGGCGGAGTGCCGGCTCCATATCAACCTTCTGGACCTCCGGGCGATCCGACTTGCACTGAAGGCATTCCTTCCCTCTGTCAAGGGGAAGGTAGTGCAGGTGTTCACAGACAACACCACCGCCATGTGGTACTGCAACAAACAAGGCGGGGTGGGGTCGTGGACCCTTTGTCAGGAGGCTCTGCGTCTCTGGACATGGCTGGAACATCAGGGCATATTCCTGATGGTTCAACACCTGGCAGGTTCCCTGAACGCCAGGGCGGACGAAATCAGCCGCAGGTGCATGATGGATCACGAATGGCGTCTTCACTCGGAGGTAGCGCAAGGACTCTTTCTACAGTGGGGAGAGCCTTGGTTAGATCTATTCGCCACCGAAGAGAACGCGCAATGTCAGCAATTCTGCGCGTTGGAATTTCCAAGGCGGCACTCGCTCGGCGACGCTTTTCGTCGCGAGTGGAGTTGCGGTCTGTTGTACGCCTTTCTGCCTATACCACTTCTACCCAGAGTGTTGAAGAAGATTTGGCGCGACCGGGCCCAAGTCATTCTTGTGGCTCCGGACTGGGCTCGAAGAGTTTGGTATCCCGAGCTACTCAGTATGAGCATCGATCCCCCGATCCGTCTGCCTCTTCGGGAGGATCTTCTGTCACAGCAGCAGGGGACGGTCCTCCACCCGAACCTGTCCAGTCTCCACCTCCTTGCATGGAGATTGAGCGGCGGCAGTTGATTCCTTTCGATTTGCCTCCCGAAGTTTGTGATGTGATTCTGGCAGCCAGGCGTCCCTCCACTAAGGTGGTATACGCCTGCAGGTGGAACAAGTTTGTGGCATGGTGCACAGCAAAGGCTGTGAAACCCCTTTCTGCCCCTCTTTCTGAGGTTCTACTGTTCCTTCTTTCTCTGGCCCAACAGGGTTCTGCCCTGGGTACCATCAAGGGCTACCTTTGTGCCATCTCGGCCTTCCTCAGGCTTCCTGATCAGCCCTCCCTTTTCAAGTCCCCTGTTGTTAACAGGTTTCTTAAAGGCATTACTCACCTTTTCCCTCCTGTTCCGTTTGTGATGCCTCAGTGGGACTTGAACTTGGTTCTTACCTTTCTCATGTGCGCTCCCTTTGAGCCTCTACATAACTGTCCTCTTCGTCTTCTGACTCTGAAGACAGCCTTTCTGGTGGCCATCACCTCCGCTCGGCGGGTGAGTGAGCTCCAGGCTCTATCATGCAAACCTCCCTTTCTGTCTGTCCATCCAGACAAGGTTGTTCTTAGGACGCGTCCGTCCTTCTTGCCAAAGGTGGTTACTGCCTTCCACATTGGGCAGACCATCACTTTGCCCACCTTCTTTCCGCCTCCGCATCCTTCCAGAGAGGCTCCACCGTCTGGACCCAAAACGTGCGCTTTCCTTTATATCAACCGCACACAACACTTCCGGGTGGATGACCAGCTCTTTGTTGGCTACGTGGGCGCCAAAAAGGTCGGGCGGTGCACAAGAGAACCATCTCCCGCTGGGTAACCTTGTGTATCAAAGCCTGCTATTCTTTGGCTAAGAAGGAGCCTCCTGTTGGGCTGCGTGCCCATTCCACCAGGGCAACGGCTGCTACCACGGCTTTAGGCCGCGGTGTTCCGCTGCAGGATATCTGTCAGGCAGCTACGTGGGCCTCGCTGCACACGTTTACCAAGCATTACTGCCTTGACAGCCAAGTCCGGAGGGACGGCTTCTTTGGCCGTTCTGTCCTCCGGGACTTCCTTGTCTGATCTTTGTTCGCAGACCCACCACCGGGGTTGGTATTGCTGGGGTATCTATTCTAAGGTAAGGAATCGGTCACTAACGTGTCTCTTTCAGATGCACAAGTTACTAACTTGTGTAACGATATATCTGTAAGAGACAGTAGTTAGTGACAGATTCCTACCGCCCACCATCCTCCCCGTTCTGCGAACTGATTTCTAGGGTTAAGGTCATCCATTTCAGGTCCCTAGTTTTCAGACACCAGTGTCAGTTTCTTGCATGGCTCTGCGTTTCTGGGCCGGAAAGTCGTGTACAGAACTAACGCCAGCGCGCATGGGCGGCGTCTAAGTACTGGCCGCGACGTCATCCCGGCGATCACGACGCCAACGACGGGCGCGGATCCGCACGACGCCGCCTACCAACGCGCAGGGGTACTGCTATGCAAAACTTTCCGGATCCAGCCTGATGCCTGGGGATATTCTAAGGTAAGGAATCTGTCACTAACTACTGTCTCTTACAGATATATCGTTACACAAGTTAGTAACTTGTGCATCAAGTCTGGACCGGCTATTATGGACCGTCGAGGAATGGGTGGTTTCTTAGGTATACGGATGACGCATATGCCATATGTCGTGAATTTTTAATTCTGTCATACTATTTAAAATCACCGCAGCCGCGCGCTGTTGTCTCTCGGTCGTATTTTGTGATCTGTCATTAGTACTGTCCAGTGCTACATTGAGATCTCCGCCCCAGACTAATTCCATTGTTGGTAGCCCTCGTAGTTCTGTACATAATTGCATGTAGAAGTCAGGGTCATCTATGTTAGGGCCGTATGTGTTAATGAGGCCTACTCTGGTGCCTCGTAATATTCCAGTCAGAATGGCGTACCTCCCTTGAGTGTCTGTGATGGTCCGCTCGGCCGTGATCACCCCACGTGCATAGTTGGAGTATGATGAGGAAATTACTAGCTCTGCCCAGCGCTTTCCTAATTTATCGGCTTTAGCAGATGTCAAATGTGTCTCTTGGAGCATGGCTATATCTATAGCATGCCTGTCTAGGTACGCTAATACCTGTCGGATTTTCCTAGGGTTGTTGAGAACCCGTACATTCCAGGTGGCCAATTTCAGCGGGATAGGGTTACCGTTAGTGTGTGTCAATCTGTTTCCAGACATAGCATCTAACAGATTGTTTTTGGCATGCAATGTAAATGAGCGATGTTATCCAGAGCCTAGTAATGTACATAGCTTGTGCTTTCACAGTGCCCGTGGACACTAGTGACTGTATCGTGACTTGACAAGAAAGAACATGCAACACAACAGTAGTCCCGCCCCACCCATCCCTCCCACTTCATCAACCCAACAGTGACGAAGACAATCCCCATAAGTAACCAGAGATTTCCCCCTCTCCCCCAACCTAATGAGACAGAGAGGAGGAGTGGTGTGGTATACACACTGGGGCAAGAGCTGCCAGCCGGCTACCCCGGTGACAAATGTCCACCAGGGGGTCACTCTAGAACATATGGCAACATTCCAAACAGAACCAATGTAATATAATGCAATCTGACAGTTATCAAAATTAACACGGTACCTTGAACACAGCTTAAGGAAAAACATAAGCATCCTATCAGTATGTAGAGTTTGTATCCCAGCCGGCTCCCACCCAGAGAGTCATAGCACACATCTATCTCTAACGGTGCATAGATGTGTGCGTACAGTTCGTGGCATGCGACGATGTAAGTAGATCAGCGAAGTAGGGAGTGGGCCATCATTCAACATCTGAAGTATTCGTGTGGTCTTCAGGGCTGCTCCTAGGCGATCTTCGGCGTGGAGGTTGAAGTCCTTTTTGTTGTAAGTACTTGAGCACGTCTTTCGGGTCAGTGTAAATCGCTGCCTTTTCACTCTGTTATTTTCAGCTTAGCTGGGTAGAGCGTTGCATATGGTACATTGTGATCTCTGAGCATCTTTTTGACTGTAACGAATTTCTTTCGGGCCTCTTGTACTTGCGGGGTAAAGTCAGGGTATATGGAGATGTCCATACCTTGATAGTTTAGTTTACCCAACTCACGGGCTTTGTGGAGGGCGGCGTCACGGTCTCTGTAGTTCAGTACTTTAGCAATTATTGGGCGCAGTCTGGATCCAGGCGGCGGAGATGGAGCAAGCGATCTATGGGCCCGCTCCACAATGAAGACATCTGAAAAATTGTCTCTGCCCATTAGGGTGATAAGCAATTGTTCAATATATCGCTCCATGGGACCTGTATTGGTCGTTTCTGCGATTCCCATAAGGCGTAGGTTACTGCGGCGCGATCTCGCTTCTAGGTCTTCAGCCTTTGCCATGAGTGTCTTCAGGTGGGTGTCCATTTTCCCTTGCTTGGTCTCTAGTTGTCGTTGGGCATCTTCTGAGTCTGAGATGCGCTGTTCCGCCATGTCTATTCTTTCAGTGTGCCTGTCCAACCTCTCAGACATGCGATCTACCCAATATGTGAGGCTTGTATCGTTGAAAACATGGCCTGAATATCTACAGTAGCGGGTACGCCTGTACTGGACGCCATCTGCCGCGTTTCATTTTGCCCGTCCTGGTCATTTTCCATACCTTTCTTGGTTTGCTCAAAGTTTACTTTTGGCTGGTTTCTATCAGGTTTACCCATTGTGGAGTATAGTATATCAATCTAGGCACTGTGGACGTTGTAGCGTCGTGGGTCACCAGCAACCAGATCAGGAGACGAGCCCAGGCGTAATAGAGTTAGGCACAGCGACAGTGAGGGCGCCGGTGGAGTATGCTGTGCCGGACACCCAGAGACACGCAAAGAGGAAACACACCCTCAGCGAGAGTACTGCAAACATGGCTCTGGTATAGCGTGCATCTCTGGGGTTAATGGTGAGGACCTCGCAGTGTGTCCCCCAATAGGATCTTATAGGGGAGCAGGTGCCCCCAGCTGAAAATGAAAATGGCCGATGCCGTCCTCTCCCACACTGTGCAAGCTCGGGGTGCACTCATCCCACATGCCCCCCCTTCTCAGCACATGTACCTCGTGTTAGGCCTAGCACTTTAGGGCAGGTGGCGTGGCTCGGGCCTTCCAGGGCAATGCGGCTCGTGGGTTTCCAAGCGTATGGGTGACACAGGTGGAGCTTCACACTGTGTGCAGCAGGTGTGCCGCCGATCAACGGGACAGGGATAGGCAGCGCAGGATGGCAGTCTCTACATTCCAGCTCGTTTCACCGCACCTCCGGAGGTCCTGTAGCTAGCGCTATGCAGGTACGGGCGGGGGCGTGTATGCTTGTGCCCCTCACTGTCTGCCTCAATATGGCTAATTAGGAGCGCGTCGTCTGTGGAATGTCCGATGGGCTTTAACCGCCGGACCCAGGCCGCGTGTAGTATTCAAGTTACATGCTCGGTCTCCACCCCCGGGGCACCAGTTACCTTATGCTCGGGTCCCGCGATCACCGTCACTCGTCCCGATACCTGGAGGCAGTCAGTCGCAGCGCTCCGCAGGCAGCCGGCAGCGCATCTCCCAGAGCTCCAGTCGCCTCCTCCAGCGCGGCTCGAGTAGTGCACGCCCACCACGGCCCGATGCCGTAGGCAGCCAGGTCACGCGCACAGCCGTTGCGCAGGCCGCACCACAGCAGAGAGCTTACAGGAGTGATTTCTTCGCCCACAGTGCACCTCAGGGCGCGGGAGTCGGCTTACTGGGTTGGGGAAATGCACCGGTCCATCGTTACCGTTTATTTAGTTCATCAGCAGGATAGTAGCTCAGGATAGATGCAGGATTTTGGAGTGACCGAAGGAGCTCACTCAGAAACTGCCATCTTCAGGTGTGGCTAGCTCCGCCCCCTCACAGGTAAGTTACTTTTCACGTTACTTTTCTAACTCAGTGCTGGATACCTAGATTCAGCACTGGGACATTTCCTGCAAACAGGTAAGTAAATACGTTTTGGTTATTCGTGCGATTTTTAAAGAATATTTTTAGATTTCAAAACTCCACTCAGAAACTTTTTGGAAGAAAAATTGTCAATGTTATCCTATGGAGGAGAAACAGGTTATCGGTTCAAAGGTAAGTTATCGACTGTGGGAGTTAAGGTTCTGGGGTTAGACTCCGGGGTCCCCCAGGGTCAGTGATGCACTCTTGTTACACCCTCAGCGGCACTAGGGCGGCCGGGTGCAGAGTGTTGAGGCCCAATGTTATCCTATGGAGCATAGGGGGTCTCCGGTTGGTGGCTGTTGGCAAGCAGGCCACTGGGTTGTGGGAGCAAAGCTCCTGGACTTTAGCTCAGGGCAAATGGGGAAACAGATTGGCACCAAAGGTGCACCCTCAGCGACACTAGGGCGGCCGGGTGCAGGGTGCTGTTTCGACGTCGGAAGCCCTGTTGTTTCCAATGGAGAACCTCCAGTTAGCAAAAGCACTGCAGGCAGGGAGACGAAGGACTTCTGGGTGCGACCACCACTTCGAGAGGTAAGTTGGGAAGGTAGGGATTGGTTAGGCACCGTTGGTTTGGGCACACAAGGCCGTGGGGCGTCTGGTGCAGGGGTGCCTTTTGGCGTCGTATCTTCTTACCGGCTCCGGGTCGCGGTCAGGGGGGCCTTCGGGATTTAGGCTGCAGGCGTCGGCTGGAGGCTTGAGGCAGGTCAGGGGTTGCCGGATCTCGGGTCAGGATCGCCGGGGTGACCTCCTCGTGGTGTTTTTCCACTCGAGCTCGGGCCGGGTTCGGCGGGTGCAGAGTGGGCTGGATTCGCGGTCTCCGGCTGCTGCCAGAGGTTGCAGTTGAACAAATCCGGTGTTCACGGGAGAAGCAGTCTTTGGAAGTGAAGGCAGCCAGGTCCTCCGGGGTTTTTGAGGTTGCTGGCTGCAGGACCCACCGGGATTTCGCAGGAGCAGTTTCGAGGGGAGACAGGCCTGTAGGGCTTGGGGCCAAGTCAGTGGGCGTCTTCCCGTTTGTTAGCTGGCTGCACGGCTGTTCGGTCCTTCTTTTCTTCTTCTTGTCGTTTCTGGATTTGAGGAAGCAAGGTTCAGGGTGCCCTCTAAATACTAGATTTAGGGGCGTTACAGGTAGGTAGAGGGCAGGGACCAATGGTTACCTTCCCTGGGGTGGGTACACCCCCTAGTATGCCACCCTCCAGTGGGAGGGGGGCATGAGCCTGTCCCTGGTTGGTTGGGTACCCCCATCCTCAAGATGGCGGGGACTCGGAGTTGTGCTTCACCTCGCCTCCCCCACCTGAGGGGTGGAGTTGGCAGAGGTGGGCACACCTCTCTCCCTCACTTGTTTTTCCCGCCGGTTCTCCCACCCAAAGTGGGGGGGCAGAACCAGTAGGGACCAGTTGCTGAAAGCAGCAAGTGGTCTGGGGAAGCTCACAAAGGCGGCATGCCTTTGAAGCTTCCCCTTCGTAAACCCTGCCCATCCTGGGGGAGGAGACTTGGCACCTCGTTCCCAGGATGTGCATTGTTGCAGGCTCCCGACCCAGGGGTCCAGAAACATGTCTGTTGATGGCAGCCTAAGCAGCCACTCAGTCGGGACACTAGAGGTGGGTTAGTTTTCAGGGGGCATCTCTGATATGCCCTCTGTGTGCATTTTTCATTAAATCCCACACTGGCATCAGTGTGGGTTTAATGTGCTGAGAAGTTTGATACCAAACTTCTCAGTTTTCAGTGTAGCCATTATGGTGCTGTGGAGTTCGTAATGACAAACTCCCAGCACCATATACTCTTAATGGCAGCACTTCACTTACAATGTCTAAGAATGGACTTAGACACTGTAGGGGTACAGAGCTCATGCACCTGTACCCTCACCACTGGTATAGTGCACCCAACTAGAGGGGTGGCTGATCTATGCCAGGGCAGTGGGTTGTAGGCATGGCACACAGGGGTGTGTGCCATGTCGACTCTTCACTTTGTTCTGCACCAAAACACGCAGCCTGCAAAGGCAGTGTGTGAGTGTGGTGGTACTTGACCTCTAAGGGTGGCACAATAAATGCTGCAGCCCTTAGAGGCCTTCTCTAGTCACAGTGCCCTGGTTACCTGTGGTACCATTTACCAGGGGCTGACCTGTGGCCAGAGATGCCAATTGGGTTTAGTTTTGGGGAAAGAACACAGGCCCTGGGAAGCTGATTGGCAGGGACCCAGGGCACACCAAGTAAAAGTGCATCAGTAGTCTGGCAAAAAGTGGGGGGGGTTACTGCAACAGAAACCCACTTTCCTACACCTGCCCCCCTCCTCCCCCCAACGGCCATGAGACTCTGCCAAAGCTGGGAGAGTCTTCCTAGTCTTTCAGGCGAGGAAGAGTAGAGGTAGTGGTTTGAAAGTTGCAGGGCCTACTCTGCCTTACATCCTTCTGTCCAGGTCAGTCCCTTTGGGGAGCTGGCCTACCTCAACAGTTTCAGGACCTAATTCCCAATGCTCCTTTCCTAGCTCTTTAGTGTCTTCACCCCATCTTTTTAGTTTGGGTTCAGAGGTGTCTACCTCTGCAAATTCTAAGTTAGCTAGGGCAAAGCCCAGCTTACCCACAGAGGCTACCCACAGCTTGAGTAACCCCACCATGACCAATAGGGTCAGGGGGCCTAACTTGCTATTTGGCAGGGGGCTAGGCCACCATGCCAAGGACAGTGCTGCCATGAAGGCTAACACCCAGCAGAGGCTACTGACAGCTGTCAGTGCCCAGAACCACACCTTTGGCTCCTTACTGGTAAGTGAAGGGGCTACCTTACAGGCTTCTTTGGCTTCTGGTTGCCTGTTTGGTGTTTTAGGGTGGGGGGTCACTACACTGGGTAGTGAACACCCTTCTTCCACCCTCTGTTCTGCCAGCTGAGGAGCCACCAACTCAGTCTGGACAGTTGCCTGACTAGTCAGGTCTTTTTGTAGGCTAGGGGGGACTTCACCAGTGCCAATTTCGGAGCTCTCCCTTACTGGGATAGAATCTCCCTGGCCCACTGGAACTGTGGCTAAAAGTTGCCCACCTTTCCTACACTGTTTCTTCTTTTTCTTTTGGGGCTTAGATGCACTAACTGCAGGTTGATCCCCCCCCCAGGTTTCTTGGGTGAGGTCTGGCATTGGACCAGTACCTCTCTTTGGCTCAGACCAACCTCTGGGTGGTCATTCCCCAGATAACAATTAAGGGGGAGGTTTTTACTGAGTACCACCTTTCTCCATCTAAGGGTCCCAGCTACGTCTAGGAGCACTGCAGCCACAGGCTTAACAGTGACACCCCCTGGGATAGACCTTACTCTTTTTGTTTCCCCTGGGACATACTGGTGTGGGAGTACCAACCTGTCATGCACCACAGTGTGACTGGCACAGGTATCTCTCAGGGCAGTGGCTGGGATTCCATTCACCAGTATGTGGTGGAAGTGTCTACTCCCCTCTGGAATTTCCAGCTCACTTTTTGGGCCCATTTTCCAGTTGAAGGCTAGGAGGACTTCCTCATCTGAGGAACCATCCTCCAAAGCTACACTGGCAACCCCTGGAGCTACACTAGTAACCCCGGGAGCTGCACTAGGGGCTTTATTTTTAGGACAGCTAGGGTCCTTGGTGTGGTGTCCTGCCTTTTGACAGTTGTGACACCATACTCTGTTGGGATCCCAATTCTTACCTTGGTACCCTGTTTTAGTTTGTGAGGTGTCTTTGGGCCCACCCTCCTGGACAGGTTTTTGGGGGGCTACCTGGGACTCCTTATTTTTATCTTTAGGGGGTTCACTGTCTTTCCTCTGGGGAGGCTTTGTAACCCCTTTCTTTTGGTCACCCCCAGTGGACGTCCTAGTTACCCTTGTTTTGACCCAGTGGTCTGCCTTCTTTCCCAATTCTTGGGGAGAAAGTGGACCTAGGTCTAGCAGGTACTGATGCAACATTTCATCAATGCAATTACTTAATATGTATTCCTTCATAAACAGGTTGTAAATTCCATTAAAGTCATGCACATTGTTTCCAGTTAACCAGCCACCTAGTGTTTTTACTGAGTAGTCTACAAAATCAATCCAGGATTGGTTTTGTGAGCCCCCCTGAATCTAATTCTGTACTCCTCAGTTGTGAGTCCAAATCCCTCAATCAGAGTTCTCTTCATGAGGTCATAAGACACAGCATCTGGCCCTGAAAGGGTCAGGAGTCTGTCTCTGCAGTTACCAGAGAACAGTTCCCACAGGAGTGCCCCCAGAGAGGTTTCTTCACCTTTCTCATGTCACAAGCCTCAAAGGCTGTGAACCATTTAGTGATGTCATCACCCTCCTCAAATTTAGGGACAATCCCTTTGGGGATTTTAGGGTCATAAGATTGCTCTTTATCCTTATTATTTTGATTGCTGCCACCATTGATGGGTGCTAAACCCATCTCCTTTCTCTCTCTCTAGAGCCAGGAGTCTGGTCTCCAAATCCAGTCTTTTGGTCAGCCTTGCTAAAAGGCTGTCCTCCTCATTGAGGCTGTCCTCAATGTCCTCACTAGAACCTGAGCCACCTGTGTTGCCTCTAGGTCCCCAGAGGTTGATTCTTGGAAGTAAGGGAACAGGGTTCCTTTCTTCCCTAGGAAGTGGTGGAGGTGGACACCTTTCTCCATCCTCCTCCCCTCCTTCTCCCTCTGACTGGTCATCACCATTTTCAGAGGGGTGGGCCTTTGAATACTCAGCCAACAGCTCCTGGAGCTTTTGTTTGGTTGGATGAGGGTCCATTGGTGTGTGTATGTGAGTGTGTGTGTGTATATATATATATATATATATATATATATATATATATATATATATATATTATATATATATATATATATATATATATATATATTTATATATTTTCTACTGGCGGTCGCCAGTAGATAGTTATAGTTACAACCTATTATCCATAGGAAATCCGCGACATTCTATTTGAAATAACTCTCTTGCCGGTTGACGTATCTTCGCAAAATTTTCAAACTTTGTGGCCCGCTCCGGTCCGCTCCTACCCTGAAAGTCTCGGGGGATTCGTCAAGCGGGGGCCGAGAAAAAGGGGGGTCCCAAAACGCGTTTTCCCCATGCAATTTTCCATAGGAAACTTTAGACACGGCTACAGCCCGAACTGCTGGACGGAATTACACCAAATTTGGCAAAGAGGTAGTTCTTGGTTCAGAAAGAACCCTTTTGTTAAATGGTGTAAATCCGTTCAGTAGTTGCTGAGAAAATCAAAAGTAAAAAGATAGGTATATCTAGGGCCGCGGATCCTCCCGAGCACGAGCTTTATGTTAATTGGCTGTCAACACTCCAAATCAGGAAGTGTTGGCAGCCATTTTGTCCCTCGGTAGAACCGAGGGACAGAAACAAGTGCGCAAAGCGCACAAAGGGGGCAGGGTAGAAACACCCTGACCCCCTAGGTCTGCTCAGGGGGTCCCACAAGGACCCCCTGGGCAAAAAAAAAAAACAATTAAAAAAAAAAATCGGCAGGATGCGCTCAGGGAGCGCGAACCCTGCCGCGCTCCATGTTAATTGGCCCCCGGGTGGGCCAAGTCCCGGGGGCATGCTGGGGGGTGGGTTAATTTTATGTGTGGGGGCCTCTAAGGGCCCCCAAGCCCCGGGGACCACCACCCCCAGGGCTTTATGGATAATGGTGCGGGAGGGCTCTGAGCCTCCCGCAGCCCCGGGACCACCACCTCCCCGGGGCTTCTTTTTATATTTGAAAAACCTGTGTGGGGGCTCCAGCCTCCCACACGCCCGGGGACCACCACCCCCGGGGCACTAAGAAAAATGAAAATGGGGTCCATTTTGGACCCCAAGCCCCGGGGACCACCACTTCCCGGGGCTTTCTCGATGTGGGGAGGGGGGCCGCGCGGCCCCCCTCCTGGAGCCCTTGATGGCCCTGGGGACCGCCACCCCCCAGGGCCGGCGCCTGCAGTGTCCCGGGGTGCCTACCCCCGGGACACTGCTGTTTGCAATGACAGGACGGGAGCCTCGCGGCTCCCGTCCTGTCATTGCAAACTTGCTTTGGATATTGGAAGAGAGAGCAGGAAACCTGCAATGTGTCATCAGTGATGTCATCAGTGATGTCACTGACCATGTCATGAGTGATGTAATATGTGACGTCATCAGCAGTGCATTGCGGGGGCGCGAGTTATAGTTAGCTGGACTAACTATAACGGGGGAATTTCACGGGTTTTGTACGAGTGCAATGTCCAACTAACTATAACTGTCCCTAAAACCTATGGTTTTTTCAGTGAATTTCAAAGGTTTTTTAAATGCTAATTTGTAACTATAACGTCCCTGAAACCTATGGTTTTTTCAGTGAATATATATATATATATATTTTTTTTTTAATCAATTTCAAACATCACAAAGCATTCGTCTGCACAATTGTCATACTTAGCATAGCACCATGGTTTCATGGTAAAAACATCATACAGTCAGTTGGTTTAACAATCCAAATAGCGGATTATTGCGCCTTGACGTGTCCATTTCGACCGTTGGGGATATACATAAACCGCCTCTGTGTGTGTTCCACCCTCCCCATTTTTATCCCATTTTTTAGGGCACCCTCTAGATTTATACACTTCTTTTTCGGCAACCATACATTTGTCGATTTCCTCTGCCCAGTGCCTGATCGACGGTCGTTCCGCTACCCCCCACTTCATTGCTAACGCTCTCTTGACCAGTGTGTATCCCAGCGTGGCTAATTGCTGTTCTATTTCTGTAAGGTCAGTAGCATCCCAGATATTAAGAAGCCCCAGTGATGGTGTGAGTGTAATTTGTTTCCCTGTGGCATCTCGCAATTGTATTGTCGCCCCTTCCCATATGTGACGCAGGAGGGGACAGTCCCATATAGTGTGAAAAAAGGTTGCCTCTTGATGACAGCCAAGTAAACAGAGAGCATTCTGTCTGGTTCCCATTTTTACTAGGGTCCCTCCCGTGAGGTATGTTCTATGAAGGACTTTTAGTTGGATCAAGCGAAATCGGAGAGTGATAGCTGGTTCCCTCGGAGACATCAGTGCTGTCTGCCAGTCCTCCTCTTCAATTTGGCCTACAGCTCCCTGACACCTGTCCCGCAAAGCCTGAAAGGGATCCGGGAGATTATTACGAAGTTTTCGATATGTTAG
The DNA here is from genome assembly GCA_963921515.1 of Calotriton arnoldi. Lineage (NCBI taxonomy): Eukaryota > Metazoa > Chordata > Amphibia > Caudata > Salamandridae > Calotriton > Calotriton arnoldi. The sequence goes on along the minus strand of CAWUFW010001967.1, from coordinate 28,802 downwards.
TGATACAGCTTTGTTTGGCATGGGCTCAGAGAGTAGCCGGTCCTCCAGAGGGGACGGTTCCAGTAAGGTGTTTAGGTCCGGAAGTGCTGTCATGAGTGCATGGCGAATTTGTAAATAGCGGAATAATTTCCCTTGGGCCAATTTATATTTCTGTTGTAGTTCATTAAATGTGAGGATTTTGCCCTTCTTCACTAGATGGCCAATGTTAGATATACCAATTGTGTCCCACTTATCAAAGCCCGGTTGAGAACACAGGAGCCCGAGTTTCTGAGTAGTCCATAAGGGCGTGGCCTTGGTCAACACCCCGGTCCAACCTAGGCGTTTATTTGCCTGATGCCAGATTTCGACCGTCTGCACAGTAGGGCCCACGTACCTCCCTCTCCGGACCTTGATATATAGAGCTCCTAGACACCCTTCCCTTCCCATTGGATATCTATCTAGCATATACGCTGGGTCTACCGGGGAGCGGTATAGCCAGTGATTTACGGCCACTAACTGTGAGGCCCAATAATACAGTCTGACGTCCAGGAGAGCAATCCCTCCATCATACCACCCTTTAGTCAGTTTGTGTAGCGCTATACGGGGTGCTCCCCCGTCCCATAACAGCAATCGAACCTCACCTTCAATACTTTTGAAATATGAGTCAGGGACTTTGTAGGGACAATTTTGAAGAATATAGAGGAATGGCGGGAGAGCCAGCATTTTAAACGGAGCAGCTCTGCCCAGCAGAGAGAGCGGCAAAGATCTCCAGTATTTGACATCACTACGTAACCTTTCTAGGGGGACGGCCAGATTCTTATCATAGAAGAGTTGGGGGTCCTGTTTAATATAAACCTCTAAGTATCGGAATCCCTCTAGAGCTATTCCAATCTCACATCCCCAAGGGAGCCTGGGGACAGGGCCCCGAAGAACAAAGAGCACCGATTTGGTCCAATTAATGGCGTATCCTGAATATTTGCCAAAGTTGATGAAAATGTCTAACAGTGCATGTATTGAAGCATATGGGGACGCTAGATAGACCAGGATGTCATCCGCATACAACGAAATTCTATCTTCGTGTCCCTCTGCCCATTTCAGCCCTCTAATTGAGACGTTACCCAGGTTGCCAGTGGCTCAAGAACCAAGGAGAAGATCAGGGGGGATACGGGGCAGCCCTGCCTGGTACCTCTACCCAACGGGAACACCCTAGACGTGCGATTATTGACTTTCACCTGGCCTTTTAAGTCCGTATAGAGAAGTTTGATCCACCCCAGAAATCTCGGGCCAAACCCCAGGCGCTTTCGCACCTCGAAAAGAGAGTCGAACGCCATGGAGGCATCCAAAGAGAGTACCACTGCATCTTCCTCAATAAAGGTCTGACGCCCTAGGACATTGTTAACGCGGCGAATGTTGAGAGCTGTGTTCCTCCCCGGTATAAACCCGGATTGGTCCACATGGACCAACGAAGGGATTATTGACACCAGGCGAGAAGCCAGGAGCTTTGCCAGTACTTTTGCCTCAACATTGATTAACAAAATTGGTCGATAGGATCCGCAACTATCAGCGTGCTTTCCCGGTTTCCGAATGACAACAATAGAGGCCAGGCGCTGGTCCTCGGGCAGAATCCCTTTCTCAAGGCTCTCGTTATACATGTTTTTCAGGTGGGGCGCGACTCGTTGGGCCACGGACTAGGGACCCCGTTAGGCCCCATTGCCTTCCCTGACTGGATACTCTATATGGCCTTGAAAATTTCGTCATCATTCAGATCTTCGTCCATGAAGTCCCCATTTACCTCCGATAGGGTGGGTAAGCGTAAGTCAGCCTGCAGCTGCCGGGAGTCCTCAGCTGTATACCGAGTTGAGGGGGTATAAACCTTCTCCAAATGATCCGCGAATGTTTCTGCAATGTCTTGCGGATCCGAGATTTGTCCAGTCCTGCCGACGGTCAGTTGGGGAACCCATCGCTCCCCCTGCTCCCTCTTCTCCAGCCATGCCAACATTTTCCCTGCCCTATCTCCCACTTCATAAACCATATGTTGCGACTGGAGTAATCTGGCCCTTGTCTTTTCCCTCGCCAGGGCTTTGTATTCTAGCTGTTTAACAAGTAATTGATGCGCCGTATCCTCACTGGGTAGGGAAGCAGTTTGTGCCTCTAATCGCTGGAGTTCATTCTCCAGCTGAGAGAGCTGCTGGTTTTGCTGCCTGACATAACCCGTTTTAAGCGCTAGGGCTTGCCCTTTAAGCACCGCCTTATAGGCTTCCCATATTATCTGTGCCAAATCTACGGATCCGACATTCTCATTAAAGTAAAGGTCTGTCTGTCTAATCAGGGTCTCTTTGATGTCTGGAATATCTGAAAGAAACACATAGCGATAGATTCCTTACCTTAGAATATCCCCAGGCGTCAGACTGGATCCGGAAAGTTTTCGTCCGCAGTACCCATGCGCGTCGGTAGGTGGCGTCGTGCGGCTCCGCGTCCGTCGTTGGCGTCGTGGTCACCGAGATGACGTCGCGGGCGCTACTTAGACGCCGCCCACGCGCGCTGACGTCAGTTCTTTCTTTTTCCGCGCCAGCAAGCGCAGATCCGGGAAGAGCAGGAACCCCCAGTCAATTTTTGACTCACTTTTTGAGGCTTTTTGTCTCCTGCGGGGACTGTCACCGTATGATGTCGGTGACGGACCCCCACCGTGTGTGTCTTTTCTGCCTGGGGCGCGACCACGACCCCAAGTCGTGCCCCGACTGCCGGGCCATGGCGCCGAAGACTTTGTGGGAGCGGTCCCGAAAGTTACTGGAAGCCCGGCAGTCGGCTCCGCGCCGTTCGAGGTCCCGGTCCCGTGGGAGGTCGAGGGACCGTGCGCGGAGTCATCACCATCGGTCTTCGGGATCAAAGTCTTCGCACTCGGGGTCAGGTAAGGCGAAGCACAAGAAGTCGAAGAAAGGCCATCGTTCTCCGACTTCCCCTCGCCGGTCGCGCGACGCGGCTGAGGGTGCGGGTGGTGCCTCCCCCGCGGCTCCGGCGGAGCCTATGCAGTCGCCGCCGCACTACCCGCCCTTTCCGGGTTCGTCGGCGACTCCAGCCCAAATACAGAAATTCCTGTCGGCCATGGCTCGCCTCTTTGGGCCGTTGGGTCCCACTGGTGTGCCTTCGGGCCCCGCAGTCCCGACTGGGGTCTTCGCCGGCGGCTCCGGCCCCATCGTCAGCTCTGGCCTCGGCGCCGCAGGACCCCTTTGGATCCAGGCCTGAATCCCGGTCGACGCCGGTTGACCTTATAACACCTCCACCGACGTCGACTCCACCGGCACCACTTTTGACGCCGCCCGCTCCTCGGGACGACGTTGACCCCGGTTTCAGCCCCGAAGTGGACGCGGCATCGATCGATGCCGTTCTCGACGTTGCTCGGGGATTTCTATCCCCATGTCCCTTCTCCTTATTTTACACCTGTTGAACAGCCTGAGGAGCCAGGGGAGGACTGGGAGGGGTCTGAGGACCCTCTTGCAGCTGCTTGCGGGTCTGAACAGGACTGGGCTGAGGAATTGGGGGGGTGCCAGTGGTCTGGATACCTCACCAGACCTTGGCATGATGTCTCCTCCTACCGTGGCTACAGAGGAGGGTGCTAGTTATGCTGTGGTGTTGCGTAGGGCGGCCGAGGCCCTACACCTCAAGCTTCCTACGGTGGCCGTCAGGACTAACCTCCTGACAGAGGTGCTTCAGCCAGCAGCTATTTCTGCGGAACCGCTGCTTCCCTTCAATGAAGCCCTTTCTGACGTTCTTTTGGGCACTCGGTCCAGGCCCACCACAGGGGCTCCTGTGGATAGGAACGTGGCCCGACGCCATCGCCCGGCTCCGGGTGACCCCCTCTTCCTCTCCCAACATCCCACCCCCGAGAGCTTGGTTGTCCAAGCCTCTGCTTCCCCTACCGCCTTCCCTTCCGCACCACCGGTTAGGGAATCCAAGAAACTGGATCAGTTTGCAAAGAAAATCTTTTCTTCCACCAGTTCTGCGCTGCGGTCCGTGAACACCGCATGTCTCTTGGGCCGTTATTCCCACTCTCTGTGGGATACGGTGGCGGACATGCTGCCCCACTGTCCGGAGGAGGCCCGGCCAGCTCTCTCCCAGGCTGTTGCAGAGGGGAGAGACGCAGCTAAGTTCATGATTCGTTGTGGCCTAGACACCGCCGACTCACTGGGCAGATCGATTGCAACGACGGTGACGGTTCGCCGCCACGCCTGGTTGAGGACCACTGGATTTTCGGGGGATGTTCAAAACACACTTATGGACATGCCCTTTGATGGCCGTCGCCTCTTCGGCGACAAAGCAGACAGCGCGTTGGAGCGGTTTAAGGACTCACGGGCTACGGCCAAGTCCTTGGGACTCTCTGCAGTACGCCCTCCTCCGCCTTCTGCTTTTCGCTCCTTTCGTGGTACCGGAAGGGGCGCCCGCAGCGTTCGCAACAGAGCCACAGGCCTGCGCAGCAAGCATCCTAGCGCGGACGCGGGTTCCGCCGTGGCGGACCAAGGGGCCAGCGGGCGGGTCAGTCCACCACCACCACGGCCACCACTGCCTCCAAACCTTCCTAGTCCGAACTTTCAGGCCCATCATACGCCAGTGGGCGGCAGGCTTCACCATCACCTCCCCCACTGCCGCACCATCACTTCGTACAGGTGGGTTTTAGAGATAGTCCGGAGGGGCTACTCCCTCCCCTTCGAGACTACCCCTCCAGCCATGCCACCTCAATACCACCGTATGTCGGGGGATCACTTGGTGCTTCTTCAGCAGGAAGTTGCGGCCCTCTTGGCCAAGGGGGCCATCGAGCGCGTTCCGACGCCAGAAGTAGGTTGTGGTTGCTATTCCTACTACTTTGTTGTACCCAAGAAGGACAAGGGCCTGCGTCCTATCTTAGTCCTCCGGAACGTCAATCGCTTCCTCCGCAAAGAGAAGTTCAAGATGCTCACTCTAGCTCAGGTCTTGTCTGCTCTCGATCCACAAGACTGGATGGTAGCGCTGGACTTGCAGGATGCCTATTTCCACATCCCAGTCCTGCAAGCCCACCGACATTACCTGCGGTTCACGGTAGGCCACGAGCACTTTCAGTTCACCGCGCTTCTTTTTGGCCTTACCAGCGCCCCTCGGGTGTTCACGAAGGTGATGGCGGTGGTCGCAGCTCATCTGCGCAGATCAGGGGTTTCAGTCTTCCCCTATCTGGACGACTGGTTGTTGAAGGCGGGCTCGCCCCAGGCAGTCGTCTCCCACCTCCAGACTATGGCCAACCTCCTGCACTTGCTGGGGTTTTCCATCAACGTGCCGAAGTCACACCTGATTCCCTCTCAGAAGCTCCTCTTTATCGGAGCGGTTCTGGACACGGCGCAGTTTCGGGTCTATCCTCCCGAACAGCGAGTCCGGGATATTCGGGCTCCGATTCCCATCTTTCAACCCTTGTCCCGGGTTTCGGTCAGAGTGACTCTGAGGCTGCTGGGCCTCATGGCCTCCTGCATCCTGCTGATCAATCATGCCAGATGGCATATGCAGGCTCTGCAGTGGGACCTAAAGTTCCAGTGGGCTCAGCATCAGGGGAACCTGTCCGATCACGTCCAGATCTCGGAGGGCACTGCACAACAGTTGCAGTGGTGGCTCACGAACCGGCATTGGGTCGACGGCAGATCAATCTCCCTTCCCCAACCGGAGTTTACAGTGGTGATGGATGCGTCCCTCCTGGGATGGGGTGGCCACATGGGAGAGGCGGAGATCAGAGGCCTCTGGTCTCCGGCGGAGTCCAAGCTCCATATCAACCTTCTGGAGCTTCGGGCGATACGGCTTGCACTGAAGGCATTCCCTCCCTCTGTCAAGGGGAGAGTAGTGCAGGTGTTCACAGACAACACCACCGCCATGTGGTACTGCAATAAGCAAGGCGGGGTGCGGTCGTGGACCCTCTGTCACAAGGCTCTGCATCTTTGGACATGGCTGGAACATCAGGGCATGTCCCTGGTGGTTCAACACCTGGCAGGTTCTCTGAACGCCAGGGCGGACGAACTCAGCCGCAGGTGCATGCTGGATCACGAATGGCCTCTTCACTCGGAGGTGGTGCAAGGTCTCTTTCAGCAGTGGGGAGAGCCTTGGTTAGATCTATTCGCCACCGAAGAGAACGTGCAATGTCATCAGTTCTGCGCGTTGGAATTTCCAAGGCGGCACTCGCTCGGAGACGCTTTTCGTCGCGAGTGGAGTTGCGGTTTGTTGTACGCCTTAACGCCTATACCACTTCTGCCCAGAGTGCTGAAGAAGATCAGGCGTGACCGGGCACAAGTCATTCTTGTGGCCCCGGACTGGGCTCGAAGAGTATGGTATCCCGAGCTACTAAGTATGAGCATCGATCCCCCAATCAGACTGCCTCTTCGGGAGGATCTTCTGTCGCAGCAGCAGGGGACGGTCCTCCACCCGAATCTGTCCAGCCTCCACCTCTTTGCGTGGAGATTGAGCAGTGGCAGTTGATTCCTTTCGACTTGCCTCCTGAAGTTTGTGATGTTATTCTGGCAGCCAGGCGTCCCTCTACTAAAGTGGTATACGCCTGCAGGTGGAACAAGTTTGTGGCATGGTGCACAGCAAAGGCTGTGGATCCCCTTTCTGCCCCTCTTTCTGAAGTTCTACTGTTCCTTCATTCTTTGGCCCAGCAGGGCTCTGCTCTGGGCACTATCAAGGGCTACCTTTCTGCTATTTCGGCCTTTCTCAGGCTCCCTGATCAGCCCTCTCTTTTCAAGTCCCCTGTTGTAAATAGATTTCTCAAAGGCATTACACACCTTTTTCCTCCTATTCCTTTCGTGATGCCTCAGTGGGACTTGAATTTGGTTCTTACATACTTGATGTGTGCTCCCTTTGAGCCCCTTCACAACTGTACTCTTCGTCTCTTGACCTTGAAGACTGCTTTCCTGGTGGCCATCACCTCCGCTAGGCGAGTGAGTGAGCTCCAGGCTCTTTCTTGTAAGCCTCCTTTCCTATCAGTCCATCCGGACAAGGTTGTGCTCAGGCCCCGTCCTTCCTTTTTGCCAAAAGTGGTTTCGGCCTTTCACATTGGGCAGACTATTACCTTGCCAACTTTCTTTCCGCCTCCGCATCCTTCCAGAGAGGAAGAGAGGCTCCACCGTCTGGACCCAAAACGTGCGCTCTCATTTTATCTCAACCGCACACAGCAGTTCCGGGTGGATGACCAGCTCTTTGTTGGCTACGTTGGCACCAAGAAAGGTCGGGCGGTACACAAGAGAACTATCTCCCGCTGGATTGTCTTATGTATCAAAGCCTGTTACTCTTTGGCTAAAAAAGAACCTCCGGTGGGGCTGCGTACTCATTCCACCAGAACTACTGCAGCCACTACTGCATTGGGACGTGGTGTCCCCCTGCAAGACATCTGTCAGGCAGCCACGTGGGCCTCGTTGCACACGTTTACCAAGCATTATTGCCTGGACAGCCAAGTCCGGAGAGACGGCTTCTTTGGCCGTTCTGTTCTCCGTGACTTTCTGGTGTGATCTTAGTTCGCAGACCCACCACTGGGGTATCTATTCTAAAGTGAGGAATCTATCACTGTGTTTCTTTCAGATGAACGAGTTACTTACCTTCGGTAACGATATATCTGTAAGAAACATTGGTAGTGATAGATTCCTTACCGCCCCACCCATCCTCCCCGTTCTGCGAACTGATTTCTAGGGTTAAGGTCATCCCTTTCAGGGCCCTAGTTTCAATGCACCACTGGTCAGTATCTTGCATGGCTCTGCGTTCCTGGCGCGGAAAGTCGTGTACAGAACTGACATCCGCGTGCGTTGGCGGCGTCTAAGTAGCTGCCGCGACGTCATCTCGGCGACCACGACGCCAACGACGGACGCGGAGCCGCACGACGCCACCTACCGACACGCAGGGGTACTGCTGACGAAAACTTTCCGGATCCAGTCTGACGCCTGGGGATATTCTAAGGTAAGGAATCTATCACTACTAATGTTTCTTACAGATATATCGTTACCGAAGGTAAGTAACTTGTTCTTTAAGCGCGTCACACTCTATGCCGGCATGTGTGGCAGTGCCTGCGTTAGTCTGAAGATACGATTTGATAGATTGTGATATGGAGGCGTGGAGGTTGGGGTCCTTAAGTTCCTCCAAGGGTAGACGCCAAGTCGGTATACTGGGTTTATGTGTTCCCCAAGTCAACTGTAATTGTAGGGGGTGTGATCTGACAGTGTTCGGGCTAAATACTTGGAGTTGGAGACCTTAGACATGGCGTGCTCCAAACAGTATGCTGCATCAATTCTTGTGTGCAGGTCGTGGATATTAGAGTAGTGAGAGTATATCCGTCCTGTGGGGTGTTTGCCTTGCCAGTTGTCATTTAACTGCATATGAGTGGCCCAGGCCTTCATGTGTTGTGCGAGGCCTATAGCCTGGGCCCCGTGAACGGTCCAGTGCAAGGTCGGGGATGCAGTTGTAGTCCCCTCCCCAGTACGTAGGTGCCGTCGGGTCTCTGAGTAACGATGGGGCCAGAGATTACAGGAATGTGGATTGCCCCGACTTAGATGCGTAAAGAGAGATCAATGTTAATGGGGTGGCCATCCAGAAGTCCCTCCAAGATCGCGTATCGGCCTTGGGGATCAACAGGTGTGTGTAATGTCGGCAATGGGATCCCTGGATCCACCCATATCAAGGTGCCCCAGGCATAGCCAGAATACGCTATTCCAATTATTGTGCCCCTCCAACGTTTATCTATTGATTTTAGTGTTTGTTGGGTAAGGTGAATCTCTTGCAGAAGAGCCATTGATATCTTATGGCTTCTTAGGTATTGATATAGTTTATGGCTTTTGACACACCCAGCTAGACCTCGCACATTCCAAGTTAGTAGTAAGAAATTACTCCCCTGCATCTATTTAACTGATAGCGGGGCACGGGAAAGTGTGGGGTTGTGTATGTACGAGCTGCAATACCTGCCCCCTTCCCCCGACATCGTGGGCCCGATGTTTGTTTGTTACGACAGCGACACATCTTGTGTATATTATGTGAATGTACTGTATGGACAGGGCCTAGTAAACTATTGATAAACTGAAAGCCCCCTCCCCACAGGCCCCCCCCACCCACCCCAGGCCTGTTTGCCAACGGGTAAAAGGCCATCGGCACTGACATGCAAACATAACGAACTTGTAAAAGCAATAGAGAAAGAGAAAGGAAAACAATGAGCAATATTGCAGAGGAAGAGATGAAAACGAAGGAGTAAAAATAAAAAGAGCCATAATGAGTCTATAATCAGTTACTTATAGTGTGTGGGACGTGGCGATTCTTCTTCTTGCGTAGTCGTGTTCTCCATGGCCGCCTTAGTGATGCTTGCTTGTCTGGTCCATAAAGTGTATGTATGTTCAACTAATCTAGCTTGCTTCTCTCATGCAGGTTGTAGTGGTAGGTCCTACAATTATAACGAGTGTACTGCGTGTGTTTGTAGACGGCTATCCTAGTTCTTCCGCAGTTTGCGGCGTCACTGCTGGGCACCCGCCTAGTATTGCAAGATGCTGCGAGTCAGGAATATGGTATGCCTGCTCTGTAGTATTGTCTGCCTCCGATTCTGACTGTGAGGGAGAGACGATGTTGCTGTGTTTTTCCGCATATTTGAGAGCTTGCTCTCTCTCCTTTGCCGACTGGGCTTTCGTGGGGCGCTGTCCTTGGCCCTTCCCTCGACTTCTGCTTTGAGTTATAGTTTTCCACTGCTGGCGGGGTTCTCCTGTTGATGCCTTCGGTGCATGTGCTAGGCCATTCTGCTTTACCTAGTTCCAGGCTTCTTAAGGGGAGTGACAGAAGATGTTCCTGTGTTTATGTTGTATGCGTAGTGTGGCAGGATATTGCAGCGCATATTTTATTTCATGGTCGCGAAGGCAGCATTTGACTTCCATGAACTATGATCTACGTCGGTGCACTGAGATCGTGTAGTCTGGGCGTATGTGCACCATAGGATTCTCAATTGGCCATGGTCCTCGAGCCCATGTCACCTGCAGAATGTGGTCCCTGTCTCGGTAGTTGAAGAAGTGTGCAACCACCGGCCTGGGAGGATTGCCCGGGTGAGGAGGGCTCCCTGGGACCCTATGTGCGCGCTCAATTGAGAAGAACTTGGAGTGCTTGCCTTTAAGGACACCTTCAAAGAACCAGGTTTCAAGGTATATTTCCATGCTTTGTCCTTCTACTCGTTCTGGTAGTCCCACTATGCGCACGTTGTTCCTACGGGATCTGCCCTCCTGGTCATCCACGCGGTTCTATAGATATTCCACCTCTTCCTGGAACGATTTAATCTGAGCTGCTGAGGAAGTGACCGTGGGTCTTAGAGATGCCATCGCCGATTCAGAGTCCTCCACTCTGTCTTTTAGATTTTTGTGGTCTTCCCGTAAGAAACCCTAATTTGACACACAGAGCACACACAGAGCATCCAGTTTAGGACCCAGAGTGGATTTGATGTCCATGACTGCCGCCATGAGTTCATCAAAACGATGCGAGTGGTCTACTTGTGACGCGGGTTGTGTTGTTGATGGTTGCCCAGCACCCTCTGTACAGGGTGATTGAACTGTTGCGTTGCACGTTTGCGGTTGTTGCTTGTCCGCTTTAGGTTTACCCATTCTGAAAGCTTGGGAGTAAGGTGTTGTGTGTCTGGATACTGAGCGCGGCACCGCCGGCCCACAAAGGGCGCGTTCTCACTTTGCTTGTGATGGCGTCCACGGGCTGCGCTACAGGAGATACCATTCCCCGGTGCAATATGAGCGCGAGCTGAGTTGTAAGGTCCCTGCCAATGTCCAGAATTAGTGGGGTGTGTGCGTCCCGAAGCCTAAGCCCTCACCGATTGTTCGGGGCAGTGGTGAAGCTTTGCCTGGTGTTGTGGTTCGTAGTCAGCTGGGAAAGAGCCGCTAAGGGCGCCAATGTGCGTAAAGACCTGTTGGTCTCGCGCTGTGGTGGGTAGGGACACCGTTGTGACAGTTCAGGGCAGCACAGTGCGCATATGGTAGTGTCTAGGGTTACTGATGCAAGATGCTCCGTGGCGCTAAGGGCTTGCTACCTCCCGATAAACCGAGGTATCCCGGCTCTCCCCAGGTGCCTCCGTTTGCTGAGCTTAGGGTTGTACACCCTGTAGTAGGCCGATTTGGAAGCCTACTCGCTAGTGTAGCACGGTGTCACTGCGGTGTCCCATTCTTCGTGGCCTAAACGCCCACAGCCTCGGTGCGCCGCAGGTTGTGCAAGTTCAGGAGGAGAGAGGGACTCGCCCTGTGAGGCCACCAGATCCATTGTTGGTGGTCGAGAGGGCGCACAATCAATTGGGGAGACAGCACCGGCCGCACCCAGTCATCAGGGGAGTCACGTTTCTGCTCCCTGGGTGTCACTGTGTGTCACGGACAGTCTGCCGGGAGGAACGGGCGCCGATTGCAGTCCACTCCGGCAGGGTCACATTCCCTGCCGGCTAGGTTCTTGCGCGAGTTCGGGGACTCGCTGCCGGCCTCCGAGACCAGGCTGCTGTGCACGCGTCACTTCGTTCCGCGCCTCCATTGTTGTTTGGGGATCCGATACCGGCAACTCGATCGGGCGGAGTAATACAGCAATGCTCCGCCGTCCGCTAGAGGATCAGCAAGCTTATAAGGGCTGGAAGCAGGATAACTGGCGGACCGGTTGCAGAGCTATCTTAAAAAGGCGTCCGCACCCGTCGCCATCTTGGCCACCCCCCCCTCAAGATCCTGATCTTTTAACTTGGGTCCTGAATTTCAGTGAGGTCGACGCTGAGGCTGCTGGGACTGATGCCTCCTGCATCCTGCTGGTCGAGTGTGTCAGGTGGCTTATGCAGGCTTTACAATGGGACTTGAAGTTCCCCTGGGCCCAGCATCAAAGGGACCTCTCCAATCACGGTCTGATTGCGGAGGAGACTTCAAAAGACTTGCAGTGGTGGTTACTGGAACGTGTTTGTATCAGCTGTAGACCCATCTCCCTTCACCACCCATAGCTGACAGTGATGACAGATGCTGCTGGGATGGGGTGGCAATCTGGGAGAGGTAGAGATCAGTGGCCTCTGGTCTCCGGCAGAATCCTGGCTCCATATCAAACTTTTGGAGCTGAGGGACATCCGCTTGGTGCTGAAAGTCTTCCTTCTGTCCATCCAAGCGAGGCTGGTACAGGTGCTCACGGACAACACCACCGCTATGTGGTACTGCAAGAAAGAGGGTGGGATCAGGAACCCTGTACCAGGAGGCCATGCACCTCTGGAAATGGCTGGACCACCAAGGGATCTTTTTGGTGGTGAACCACCTGGCAGGATCGTTGAATGCAGGGCGAACGAGTTCAGCTGTTGGTTCCTAGCGTGTCATGACTGGCAGTTACGTCGGGAAGTGGTGCAAGGTCTCTTCTGAGACTGGAGAGAACCTTGACTCAATTTCTTTGCCACCACTGAGAATGTCAGCATTACTGCGCTGTTGGGTTTCCAAGGTGTCTTTCGCTCCGAAATTCGTTCAGTCTCTGGTGGAGCTCAGGACTCCTGTATGCCTTTCTGCCGATACCTCTCCTACCCAAGTTCTCAATAAGATCCGGTCCAACCGGGCCCAAGTTATCCTAGTGGCTCTGGGTTGGGCATAGAGAGTATGGTATCCAGAACTCCTGGGCTAGAGCATCTGTTCTCCAATCAGGCTGCCCTTCTGGGAGGATCTGCTGTTGCAGCAGAAGGGCCGGGTTCTGCACCCGAGGTTTCGCAGTCTCCACCTTCATGCATGGAGGTTGAGCAGCGACAGCTGAAAACTCTCGACCTTCCTTCAGAGGTGATTGATCTTGGCGTCCCTCTGCTAAAACTGTATATGCCTGTCATTGGGACAAATTTGAGGCATAGTGCAGTTCTCAGCATATTCAGGCCAAGTTATCTGATGTTGTAATGCTTGTTGTTCCTGGCCCGGCAAGGCCTTTTTCCTGGGTACAGTTGAAGGGTACCTTTCAGCTTTTTTACAGTTGCCGGATCAGCCCTCTTTGTTCAAGACTCCTTTTATGAGCCTTTTTTAGGGTTACATTATTTGTTTCCTCCTTCTCCTTTAGTCAATCCACAGTGGGATGTTAACCCTCCCATCTGCCCCATTCTGTGACTATCCATTAATAAGATCCCAAATCTAGAAACCTGAGCACTGGTCATGCAATTTGCTTTTGGGACTATGCGCCTGGAGGCGCTGACTGTCTGAAAAGAAACTGATGTCAGCGCGTTGGAGTGGTGCTTGTATGGGCTTCACGTGTCATTTTCAGATAGAACAGTCAGTGTGGAGCACCACTGCGCCACCTACCGGCGCGCATAGTTACTGCTGAAAAGATTCCATAGCCAGTGTGACTCCTGGGGAATATTCAGGTGGTGAGGAATCTGCGGCTACATAGTCACTCCCAGAAAGAGTGTTACCGAAGGTAAGTAACTTGTTCATTCAGTTGGTAATGGTGAGTTAAAGTTTGCATCTTTATTTAGCTGAGCTCATTGCATACAAGTATTTGTATACTATTTTTCATGCTCCCTCTGGAGGAAAGCTCATTAAAGGATGGTAAAAGTAAATGAACAGCGTTTTAATCTGGTGTATAATCTAAAGAAGGTTGTGTTTTCTTGTGGATAAAGGCAATGAATTTGGACATTGGGTGTTAATATAACTTTTTGTTCCAGTGAATAATATCTTGATTAAGAAAATATTTATATTTAATGATATTTTACAGTAATCCTTTCTGTTTGCAGCCTAAACCTTCTACAACTCCAACGTCTCCCCGTCCCCAAGCCCAGCCCAGCCCATCTATGGTGGGTCATCAACAGCCAACACCTGTGTATACACAACCTGTTTGTTTTGCACCAAATATGATGTACCCAGTTCCTGTAAGTCCAGGAGTGCAGGTAAAACTATACCAGTTTGTTATGCCGTGTGTTTTGAAACCAGTCATTATTTTCAATTCATTTACATATCTCTTTTGTCACCCATATTTTTGTGACATTTGGTTTATTAGAAATGAAGAAAACAGGTTTTGTGTTGCGCAAAAATATTTTAGAGCCAATTCCATTAGTAAATGCGATCTCCTGTATTCGTTTGGAACTTAATCTCATGTTGATTCATCATGCAAGTGTATTTTTATGATAATGCCTAGGATCAATGACGCCATTTGCTATCCTGTAGATTGCTTTTCTTATAGATGAAACCAGGCTCCAACGTTTATCAATGTACTATACATTCATAGTAGAACGCATGTATGTTTATAGTTAATGCATTGCTATTTTTTCAAAACGTACTGCAGTTTGGCAAGTACATGAATGTTACTATCCTTTTTATAAAGTTACCCATTCAGTTGCTCATCAGTGCAGCACAGCATCTGATTTCTAGGGTTAAGGACATCCTTTCAGGTCCCTAGTTTTGTGCACCAGTGGTCAGTGTCTTGCATGGCTCGGCGCTTCTGGCGTGGAAAGTCGTGTACAGAACTGACGTCAGCGCGCGAGGGCGGCGTCTATGTAGCTACCGCGACGTCATCCCGGCGACCACAACGCTGACGACGGATGCGGAGTCGACCGACGCCACCTTCAGACGCGCAGGGGTACTGCTGACGAAAAAGTTTCCGGATCCAGTCTGGCGCCTGGGGGAGATCTAAGGTAAGGAATCTATAATTAACCTATGTTTCTTACAGATATATCGTTACCGAAGGTAAGTAACTTGTTCTTCTTACAGATATATCATTACCGAAGGTAAGTAACTTGTTCATTAGTTATAGGGTGCGTCTCCAGCATCTGTGGTAAACTGCCTTATCTTCACTCTAATGCTCCCAACTCCATTGGGGGTACTTCGCAGCTAAACAGACAATGGATTATTTTGTCTCTGCTCGCCAGAGCCTTAATGCCACTACACACTGCCTCACCCCCAATTGCTTACAGATAGGGAGAATCCAGGATGTCCTGGGTTTTACATAAGCAGAGCAGAAGAAGAAAAAGTGCTGCAAGTTCTCATCTGGGTACTTGCATACTGGACAGTCCATGCTCATGTCCACTTTAGATTTCCGTTTTGCATAGAACGACTGTAAGGGAAGTGTGCCATGTCTAAACCTACTATGCAGTTGCCTAGCTAAAGGAACTGAAATATAGTTTAAAAAAGAATTGCACATACTATGCGATTTTTAAATCTAAAAAAGCGACAGTTACAGCTCCTTGCCTACTATTCCTCACCTCAGTTGCCCATTTATTAGCCAAAAAGGCTTCCTTAAGTACAGTCTTGGAAAGGAGCAAGGGGCAATCCCAGTCGTTCCAGTAATCGTCCAGGCCGATTTGAGAGAGTCTCTCTTTAATGGACCGAATACAATGGATCATATGATTCTTATCTAGTTCGACTATTTCTTTAAAGGCATTATAGTAATCCACTAGAGCAGGTGATAACTTAAGTCTTCTCCAAAACAGTACTGGTCTCAGCTGTACTTTGTGAACAATTTGTTTAAAACCCAGATCCCAACGTAAGGGGAACAGGGGCGTATTCACTTAGACACCAGCAGAGTATCGTCCATGAAACTTTAAGAGGGGGGATCTCTTCCCTGCAATCTTCGGGGCATCCCTATAGAAATTTTGCAGTTAGGCCACCACGTCATTGAGATATAGGGAGAATAAGGTTGGGGCAAGCACGCTACCTTGGTGGGCCCCTTTGAGAGTTATCCATTTTGTTAACTTCCCCTGGGGGTCCCATCTAACCTGTGCATAAGTATCTTCATGTATAATTATAGGTGCAGTATACCACTGTTATTTTATTCTCTCCTTTTTATTCACTAAATGTATTATTTTTAGCAATACTCTTATAGCGCAGGAGCGCCTATGTTAAGCAGTAATCTTCTATGAAATTCTTCGATGTTGCTTTGATATACCTATGTAAAATACACACTCGAAAATGTTTTTTTTAAAAGTCTAGAGGTAGATAAACTACTTTTCCTCTCAGGCCTTTCAATAATTTCACTTTGAGGTAATTTAACACTTTTTGGCTGCAGGTGAACTAGGGGTTGAAAAGGTTGTACAGTTTTGATGAGACTACATTAATAAACATTCAACTTCTGGAGTTCAGCAGGAATTGGACAGATGTGTAAATTATTATGACTGCCTCTCATGGGCAGTCTATTCTCATCCAATTTACTAATACAGTATTCACAAACAAATTTGTTTTCACATATTTCAAAATGATGTTGAGAAATATGGTAAATCCGACCTGCTGGTTGATGGCTTTCTCAAGTACTTTGGCTGGATAGAGTAGCAGGGAGATCAGACGATAATTTATTACATTGTTTGGATCAGCAGAGGCTTTCTTTAGAAGGGGTCTGACGTCTGCTTGTTTCCATCTGTCCGGGAAGATTGCTGTAGAGATGGAGGTATTGAGGATGCTTGTGAGTTGTGTGCTGATAGGGATTGTTGTGAGGTTGTAGAGGTAGCGGGGCATGGGTCGGTGGGTGCCCCAGAGTGGATGGAAGACATGGTGGCTGAGGTGGTCAGGGTAGTGAGCAGTGACCAGGTGGTAATGGTTTGGCTGGTGTTCACTGTTTGCTTGAGGTCGTCTGGGTTGGGGGTGGCAGGTTGTTGAAATTGTTGTAGATGTTGGTGATCATACTATGGAAGCAGTGTGAGAGGGTGTCGCAGAGTTCTTGAGAGGGGTGGATGGTGTTCCCGGAGGCTGTCGGGTTGGAGAATTTTTTGACTATTTTAAAGAGTTCCTTTGTGTGGTTGGCTGCGGAGTCGATGCGGGAGGCGATGGCTGCTTTCTCGGCTTCTTTGATGTGCCGGTAATAGTTGCTATGGGGTGTTTTTTTGAGCTGCTCTGTCGGCAGGGTTCTTGGTGGCGCGCCAGCATTTCTCCAGTTGGTGGCAGTTGCACTTGGTGGTCCTGAGTTCTGAGGTGAACCAGCTGGCACGTTTGGAGGTCTTTTTAGATTTTATAGGTTTCAGTGGGGCGACTCTGTCTGGGATCCAGGTGGCGAAGTTCTGGACAGCCTGGTTGAGGTCTGCTGTGGCCTTGGGTTGGGAGGTGGTGAGGGCCTGTGACCACTGAGTTTTGGTGAGTTTGCTGCAGCTGTCGCGGGAGTAGATCTGACGCCTGGTGGGGATGTACTGTGCGTCGGTGATGGTTAAGTGTATGATGGTGGAATCGGTCCAGGTGAGTTCTGTTGTGTATCTGAAATTGATTTTGTCGCTGGAGGTGAAAATTGTGTAAAGTGTGTGTCCAGCTTTGTGCATGGGTTCGGTAACCAGTTGGGTAAGTCTGGTGTTCAGGTTCTCTAGGAGGGTGGTGGTGCTGGCATTGTTGGGGTAGTCGATGTGCAAGTTGAGGTCTCTTTGTAGTGAAAGTCAATTGCTACGAAGGCGATGAGCTTGGGAATGGCATTGCAGAATGCTGCTCGGGGTCTCAGGGGTTGGTAGGCGCAAGGGTGCCTCTTATGGTGGTCTTCGCATCAGTTTGTAGTAGGAAGTTGAGGTGTTCCATGAGAGTTGTGGGGTCATCCTTGGTGATGGTGAATCTGATGGTTTTCTCGAAGATGATGGCGATGCCTCCACCTTGTTTGTAGGCACAATCTCAGTGTATCATCTAGTAGGCTTCAGGAGAGGCATTGGTGATGTCGAGGTTCGAGGAGGGGTTGAGCCACGTTTCGGTAATGAAGGTAATGTCCGTGGAAAGGGTTGTGATGGTGTCCCAGATTTCCATGCCGTGATTGCAGAGTGAGTGGGCATTGTGCAGGATACAGTGGAGTGGTTGCGGGTTGCTCTTGGTCTCGTGGGCAGGAGTGGAGCGGGATCTTGTCTACCTTGTGTTGCAGGAGAAGTGGCAGTATCGGCAGGTGAAGGGTCCTTTGGTGGATCGTGGGGCGGAGGAGACGCAGCTGTTTCGGCGTTCCTGGTCCAGGAGTTTCTTGGCAGTGTACCGTCGGGTGGTGGTGGTGGTGGGGGGGCAAGGGTCCTGGCACTGGGAATTGTCCAACCGGTGGTACGTTGGTGGCTCGCCCACTGCATGCGTCCTTTGCTTGGCTGAGCGGTGGTTTCCATTGGAGGGCCAGGTGGGTGGTCTTAGCGGTCCTGGGCGCTGCGCAGGGGCAGCAGGCAGCGCAGGGGCAGCAGGCAGCGCAGGGGCAGCAGGCAGCGCAGGGACAGCAGGCAGCGCAGGTCCTGCAAGGCCCCCGGGTTCAATGGGTTCCACTACCCACACTTTTTGGCGAGGTTGGTACTCAACCGAAGTGGCTTTTTAGCTGTACCAGTGTTTTATCCCTTCCTGGCTGGTTCCAAGTTCTGTGTGGCTACTTTACAGTAGTGTTTCATCTGGGAACAGGAGCCAGCATGTAACTCACTGACTTGTGGCGGCTTCCTGGGCGCTTGCTCTGAACCCTCTTTCATAAGACTGAGAAGTCCACGCACAGGATGCCCTAACAGAAGCTCAAAGGGAACCTTCTCCCTTTTCTGGGACCTCCCTGTATACAAAGAGTAGGCATAGCAAGAGGACATCCCACTTATGCCCCAGGGGCCCATGATCAAGCCATTGAGGGACATGTTGAAAGGTTCAACAAGCCTGTTGGTCTGGGGGTGATATGGTATGGAGAAATTGTACATTACCCTGCACTCATTCCACATAGAACAAAGCATACATCAGCAACTAAGACTTCAATCAGGAACTCTATATCATAGAGAGATTCAACAATCAAATTCACCTTACAGGAAAATGCCTAAATAGAATAAAAAAACATGTCAACATTGAATATACTTTTGGTACTTACACATTACAGAAAGTTGCATACATAACCTGAATAGGAAATAAACAGTCTCTGAGCTAACCAGAGTAGGGAGGTGTTTTCTGAAATCTTGGATGGTAATAGTTCTCGCCTCCGTGTCCTTAATATAACCGAAACTTTCTGTTACGTCGGCAGACATTGGTAGCTTGTCAGATGCATCTTACTTGGGGATGGCCCCTCGGGTAAAGATCACCATCAGTACCTGGCCATGGTAGGCACAGTCACTGACCTCAGGGGTATAGCCTCTGGCTACCGGGTGGCATGGTCCTCCAAGACCAGGATAAACCTGTTACTGAGGGAAGTCTTGTTGACCAGGGGCCCACAATATAAATTCTCACCCTTTCAAAGGGTGTTCCTACCATGGGTAAGGGAAGTAGGGGAGCCTTTCTCTTACCTCCTAACTTCCCACTGGCCTGGCAGGTAGCACAGGGTTTGAAGACTGCATCAGACTGCATCCTTATCCAGGGCCATAAAAAGTGGGAGACCAGTCAGTCAAAGGTTTTGACCTGCCCCAGATGTCCTGTCAGGGGAATGTCGTGAACCCAAACCTAGTAGGAAGGCCCTGAAGCACTGGAGTATTACCAGCACGGGGGCTGACCTAGGCTCAGGAACCTTAGGCTCACTCAACAGGAGACTATTCTCCCAATAAAGCAGGTGATCATCAGGGGTGTCACCAGATGCATGGGCCTTGACTTGCTTCCATAGTCCATCCAAAATAGGGTAATCTCTGCAATCTCTCACTCGCATGCCATGCCAACTGGGGCAATCTCCTCCCCAAGCACTACACTCGCCATCCCTGGTGTCCATCCACCTGTAAGGGGCTGCGGACTCTTGGGGCAATCAGTGTCCCGCTTGACGTGCCCGTACATGTAGCTCTTTTAGCATTTAAGGGAAAACAGTCCTGATTATTTCTTCTCAGGATAACCACCTTTCTTCCTTTCAGGTTGCACCTGAGAACCAGTTTAGGGGACTATCGAGAACTCTTTTTTAAATTTTTTATCTCTGTCTCCCCTCTTTCTTCTGGTGGGGACCCTCGCCACCCTTTTGGTGATTTCCCCCCCTCCCCCCTTTCCTACCTTCTTGGAAACTCGGGTGATGACCCAGAGGTCCACCTCCTTCACAAGCCGTCCTTGGGGCAGTGAGCTTTCGGTCAATCAGGTGTTGACACAACTCTTTAAAACAACTATTGAGAATATGTTCTATCATAATCAGATCATACAGCACATTATAATCACTTACTTTGCTGTTTTTCACTCAACCTTTCAGTGCTTACTGGCATAATCAAAGAAATCCTCCCAAGACTGGCTACACAGTTTGTGGCTCTCCTTGAACCTCCGCCTGTATTTCTCAGGGGTGAGGCCGAACTTGGTAATAAGGGCTGCTTTCATGGGTAAGTAGGACATCTGCTTTTATACATCTACGCACCTCCTTCCAGAGACTAGTCTCCCCCCAGTTTCCCTCAGGGATATCTCTTATGCAGTAACCCTCTTGTCTATATCATCCGCGACTACATAGCTGGGCGCCAGGTCTTTAGGGATGTGGACCTTTCTATCTCTAGAGGACACTGATGTGTCGTTATCACAATTCACACTGGATCCAGGGGTCTGTTTTGCCTTTAGTTCCAGCTCCTTTAGACTCACTTCATGTGGTAATAGCTTTTTCTGCCAGTGCTCTGTTTGCCTAAGCCTTCTCCTTGGATAAGACTCCATCTGCCTCAGACTTCCTTTCCTCAGCCTCCAATTTCAATTTGGCCAGCTGCAGACTTTGCTCTCTCTTGGCTTTCCTGTCCTCCAACTCATCAGGGGACAGGCCTTGATTAGACACTGCTTTTTGACCTTACAGAAGTTCCCACTCCTGTAGGCAAGGGGTCTTCCACCTCATGCTGCAGCGCCGGGCTTGTAGCCACCTCATTTGCTTTACCCTCTGTTTCCTCAGGGGGGTCACCCCTTGTCCCGGTGTTGTATTTTGCCACCTACACACTTCCTCAGAAGCACTGAGAGCCACTGGAAGGTCCACCTTGAGGGACTATTTCCTTTCAAACAAGTCCCCTCTTTTTGCGAACAACCTACATTGTAAGTGCAGTGCTGCCATTAAGAGTATATGGTGCTGGGAGTTTGTCATTACGAACTCCACAGCACCATAATGGCTACACTGAAAACTGAGAAGTTTGGTATTAAACTTCTCAGCACATTAAACTCACACTGATGCCAGTGTGGGATTTAATGAAAAATGCGCACAGAGGGCATCTTAGAGATGCCCCCTGAAAACTAACCCACCTCTAGTGTCCAGGCTGAGTGGCTGCTTTCAGCTGCCACCACCAGACATGTTTCTGGACCCCTGGGTCGAGAGCCTGCTGCTCTCTGGGGCCTGAAACAATGCACATCCTGGGACGAGGTGCCAAGCCTCCTCCCCCAGGATGGGCAGGGTTCACGAAGGGGAAGCTTCAAAGGCTTGCCACCTTTGTGAGCTTCCCCAGGCCACTTGCTGCTCTCAGCAACTGGTCCCCACTGGTTCTGACCCCCCACTTTGGGCGGGAGAACCGGCGGGAAAAACAAGTGAGGAAGAGAGGTGTGCCCACCTCTGCCAACTCCACCCCTCAGGTGGGGGAGGCGAGGTGAAGCACAACTCTCAGTCCACGCCATCTTGAAGATGGGGGACTCAGCCAACCAGGGACAGGCTCATGCCCCCTCCCACTGGAGGGTGGCATAATAGGGGTGTACCCACCCCAAGGAAGGGACCCATTGGTCCCTGCCTTTTACCTACCTGTAACGCCCCTAAATCTAGTATTTAGGGGCACCCCTGAACCTTGCTTCCTCAGACAAGAACCTGCAACAAGAAGCAGAAGGACTGAACAGCCGTGCAGCAGCTAACAAGAGGAAGATGCCCACTGACTTGGCCCCAGCTCTACCAGCCTGTCTCCCCCTCGCACCTGCTCCTGGGAAATCCCGGTGTGTCCTGCAGCCAGCAACCTCGAAAACCCCGGAGGACCTGCCTGCCTTCAAGCACAAAGACTTTGTCTCCCGTGAACACCGGATTTGTTCATCTGCAACCTCTGGCCCCGGCCGGACACCGCGGATCCGCCCCACTCTGCACCCCCCACTCTGCACCCGCCGTCCACGGCCCGAGCTCGAGTGGGCAAACACCACGAAGAGGTCCCCCCGGCGATCCTGACCCGAGATCCGGCGACCCCTGACCTGCCTCCAGCCGACGCCTGCAGCCTAAATCCAGAAGGCCCCCCTAACCGCGACCAGGAGCTGGTAAGAAAATCCGACCCCAAAAGGCACCCCTGCACCCGACGCCCCACGGCCTTGTGTGCCCAAATGACGGTGCCTAACCAACCCCTAACTTCCCAACTTACCTTTTGAAGTGGTGGTCGCACCCAGAAGACCTTCATCCCCAAGCCTGCAGTGTCTTTCCAAACCGGAGGTTCTCCATTGAAAACAGGGCGCCCGATGTCGAAATAGCACCCTGCACCCGGCCGCCCTAGTGCCGCTGAGGGTGCACCTTTGGTGCTACTTTGTTTCCCCATTTGCCCTGAGCTAAAGTCCAGGAGCTTTGCTCCCACAACCTAGTGGCCTGCTTGCCAGCAGCCACCAACCGGAGGCCCCCTATCCCCCATTGGATAACATTGGACCTCAGCACTCTGCACCCGGCCGCCCTAGTGCAGCTGAGGGTGTAACTAAAGTGCATCCTTGACCCTGGGGACCCCTGAGTCTACCCCCAGAACCTCAACTCCCACTACCAAATACTTAACTCAAAACCGATAATACTATTTTTCTCCATAGGATAACATTGACTGTTTTTCTCTGAAAAGTTTCGAAGTGTGGAGTTTGAGAAACTAAAGAAATTCCTTAAAGTTGCATAATCTAACAAAAACGATTTTACTTACCTGTTTTCAGGAAATGCCCCAGAGTAGTATCTAGGTATACTACTCTGTGTAAGCCTAGTAATCTCGAAAGTTACTTACCTGCTATTTTACTAAAAAGCCTATTCAAGTCTATGTACTGTATTTACTAAGTATTGTATTTCTCTGCATCCATACTGTAAATCAAATCAAACTGCATATACAATTATCATTCAAACTGTATTTCAATTGCATTACTACTGTAAAGTACTTATTGCTTACATGTGCCAGGCTTGCTTGGTTCTAGAAAATAAAATAACTAAAATAATATTTTTATACAAAAACAATTGGTCTGAAGTTCAGTCTTTGAAAATGTGAATTCATTTGCTGACTGAGTGTGTACAACAAATGCTTAACACTGTCCTCTGATACTGCCTTACTGCTCGACCACACTACCACAAATAGAGAGTGAGGTGCTATCTAACTTTACCTCTGCCTACCTTTGGGGATCCACTGGACTCTGTGCACACTATACCTCACTTTGGTATAGTATATACAGAGCCAGCTTCCTACAAATATCCTTTTCATGGAAGCCTGTGCCTTGTCGAGGGAGGTGAACGTGGAGACAAACTTCCCCAGCTCTTTAATAAAAGGCTCGCCGGGCAGCCCCCCTTGCGCCCCCACCCCCACCCCCACCTCTGTGTAAGCAAAATCCCACAGCTTTGGTTCCACCTTAATAAGGAGAGAAGAACTTTGGGTCCACCTTAATAAGGAGAGAGTGGCGCCTCTCTGTCGATAGGGCGCAGTTGGCATTGCTTAGTGAAATAAGGTCCCAATGGGCCCATCCAGAATGGACATCAGGAGGAATGGGAGCGCTGGATAGCTTCTCCTCCGCCGTATACAGAATCTTTGTGAGGGTGCCAGTAACGTTGAGATTATCCTGACAGGACTTCCAGGATCTGTCTGTGCCTTTTTTAAAGTCAGACATTATTTCCTGTGGATAGCGTCCATTCTACTGTCTATGTCCTGGGTGAGGTCCACCTTACCTGCCGAAGAGGGATGCGGGCATTCAGCTCGAAGATGAGATCACACCTCCTTTTCCAGAGGCTTACGCAGGCGGTTGGCCACATAGCTATCTAGCTTGTCGGAGAGCAACCACTCGGTGGAGCAAGGGTGCACCAGGTCTTCAGGTTCAACATATCAGAGGTCGTAGCCCCTGGTTCCTGAGGATTAGACAGAGGAGTTGCGACCTGAGAACGGCGCCAGGACCTGGAAGGGCCCCTTCATCATTAGACTCTCCATGACAGTCGTCATTCTCGTCCGGGTAAAGGATAGGGAGGCCAACCCTCAAGGGAACCCCCAAGGTCCTCGTCAGTTCATCTTTCCCTGTATTGAGGTATGAGCGAGACAGAAGAGCTTTCTTTAGTCTCTCAAAAGCTCACAGGTTGACTCCTGAGGTCGATTGGCACTTGGTCGTGCTCTGCAGTTGTCAGGGCGTCTTGGCCTTCCAATTTGTGTGGCCCGAGACTGGTTCTGATCAATTCCCAGATTAAGGGATCTTGGGCATGCGTAAGCCGTTTGCATAAGGCGTCTCTCAAGAGGTTCAATAGCTGAGCCCACCGCGTGGTGTATGTAGGTGTCCACAGACTCGCAGAGTTAATCATCCACGGTAAAGTTGGAGACTGACTGCTCCTCCATGTACTCCTCATCAATCCCTTGCATGATGTTGGAGGAGGCATTTGACATAATTCGCCTTGCAACTAAAGGCAGCCTGTATTGTGGTACTAGATCTAACCCAGCTAATATATACGTGTTAAACAAACACAAGGCTGGTCAAGCCTGAGGACCATACACCCTTAAACTGAGAGGGTTTATAATATGAAATGGCCTGGTCCTTGCCACCTAATTATGAGCGTAATCAGTAGATATCAGGAGAGTACCGACCCGACTCTGACGGTCTTCGACGCCGCTTATTGAAAATTAATTCAGACCCCTACAGGGCGTAAAGGCTTCCAGGCAGGCGCATGGATTCGTTGATCCTTTCTAATTAGTACGCCGACCGCGGATCAGCGAGGCGCACAATGCACGCCCATCCATAAGGATTACCCTGGAGCGCCCTTCAAGTGGGCAGAGAGCTTCTCCGCACACGCGCGGCCCCATCAGTCCGTTGCACAGTGAAAGGAGTGATGAGGCGCAGTCCCTCGGTGATCACCAGAAATAAGAGTCGTACTAGCATGAACTTCCCAATTATTAAACAATCACTAGAAAATACTCATCTGATCACCTGCTGGAGCAGGAAAGGAAGAGGGAGCTTGAAGGAAGGACGTGGCTTATGATGGGACACTCTGTATACTGTTTGGCTGAAATTCAGCGACTGTCCCCATTAGGGCAGAGGAGCGTCTCCCCCCTGCTGCCAGTGCAGCATAAGTGAAAAAATGGTAATAAAATGAATTGCCATTTTATTTTTTACTGCTCCCAACCCAAGCAGTGTTGGGGGAGGGGAGGGGGGCTGCTGCTGGTGCTCACTCCACCAGTTTACACTGCGCATTTCTCTTTGACCAGCTGTCTTGCAACGGCCAGCCTGACATGTGCAGTGTAAACCTTTCCACATAGCTGACTTAGAAAGCTGGAGCATTGAGGCAGCCTGCTCCAGCCATTCCTGGCGCTGCTTTTGAGCCACTCATCTGCCATTCAACAAGACTTCCCTAAGATTACTCTCCTTACCAATGATAATCTACTAGATGTAACCTGAAAAGAAAGGACCTCAATTATGACAA
This sequence comes from Calotriton arnoldi, assembly GCA_963921515.1. Taxonomy (NCBI): domain Eukaryota; kingdom Metazoa; phylum Chordata; class Amphibia; order Caudata; family Salamandridae; genus Calotriton; species Calotriton arnoldi. Next base: position 3,434 of record CAWUFW010001967.1, on the reverse strand, counting down.
CCTTTCAAGAAATTACACTCTCAATATCACTGCAAGCTATTCTTCCCTGCAAGTCGGGTTCTCCTAACGATCCCTGTCCTCCTGCCATTCTTCGCAAGGTCGTTGATACAGTATACCCATTTATCAATATTATCCTTAATTCATTATCCACAGCTAATGTTCCCTCAGACTGGAAATTGACGGTGGTAAAACCTTTGCAAATAAAATCTCTGGTAGACCTGGCTACTTTGCCTAATCTGTGTCCTATTTCACTGCTTCAGATTCTCACCAAGATACTTGAAAAATTGGTCAATGACCAATTAACCTCTTTTCTTGCAGATTCGAAAATATTCCTTCCGCAGCAATCTAGTTTCCGCTCTAAACATTCCACTGAATCATTTTTGTTGGAAGTTTCTGAGACCATAAGATTTACCTTGGATGTGGGAAACAAGAGTGCTATTGATCCTATTGGATCTCTCTGCTGCGTTTGATACCATCTCTCACCAGATTCTTTTCAAATGGCTCAAAGACTGGTATTTCCCACAAAGTTATGGCGTGGATTAAATCCTTTCTAACTGGGAGGAGCCAAGTTTTCTCTCTAGAACCATTCTCTTCAGTAGAAAGATCAATAACATCAGGAGTCCCCCAGGGCTCGTCTCTTAGCCTGCGTTATTCAACATATATATGGCCCCTCTTATCTCTTTGATAGCATCTTTTGGAATCACTACATCATTTGCTGATGAGACACAGTTGATTCTTTCCTTGGATAAAGAGTCCTCGCAATCTGAACTTGAAGTCCAGAACTGTTTAACTGAAGTTGTCTTGTGGATGCAAAAATAACATTTAAAATGCAACACAGACAAGACAGAGATTCTGCTATTTGGCAAATCCAACTGCTTTTCACCATCACAATGGTGGCCAATTTCGGTACCCCTCCCCCAGCCACAGTTGAAATGGTCAAAAACCTGGGAGTAAATTTCAATACCCTTCTCTCCTTTTGTCCCCAAGCTCTTGCTGTGGCAGGGACTTGTTTTAATTAAATTAAATCTTTAAGGAAGTTATTTGACTTCTTCCCATTAGCATCCAGGAAGACTGTTGCTTTTGTCTTTATTACATCCAGACTAGATTATTGCAATAGTCTCTTGGCAGGTGCCTCAAAATACATCCTTCATAAACTTCAGGGGGTGCAGCATACTGCAGCTAGACTTGTGCTGAAGTTCCCCAGACGTAGTTCTGCTTCTACAGCTTTAAAAGCCTTACACTGGCTCCCAGTACACAAACAAATTCCCTTTACGGTTCTTATACTGGTTTTCAGCGCTTTCAAAGCCATTAGTCCAAAATATTTGACTGCTAGATTTTCGCTTTCTACAGCCCTCAGATCCTCCCACATGAACCTTGTTAAGCCCCCTCCATCTAGACTTAAGACCTAAGTTGGCAAATCTTTTTCAGTATTGGGAGCTGATGCATGGAATCAATTCCCCAGTCCTCTTTGATTCACAGAATCGCAAGTTCTCTTCAGAAAGCAGTTAACAAACTAGCTTTTTTTGGCCCTCAACGCACTTTGCCACACCCTCATCTAGTTAGCTTTTCTGGGTTATCAGTTCATAACTTGCAGCGCCAGGATGCTCCTAGTGAATGGCAGTGTGCTTTGTAAGTGTCTAATTAATTCATTTATTCATCTGCAGCATGAGAGCAGTATTGTGATCTGGAGAGGGTTGGCTGAGGCTCCAGGAGGATAAGAGGTGACGAGGAAGGGTAGAGAAGTAAGTTTTTAAATTAAAATTTTTGGCTTACAGACAGGCACTGTGAGAAACTCGCATTGCCTTCAGCCTTCATTCCAGAGCTCTCAGTCACGGCCCATTGTAAAATCTGCTAATGAGCCATGATTGAGAGCTTTGGTATATGAGTCTAAAGCCATTGTGATTTATCACAGTGCCTGCTACTGGGTTTGGCACTGGCTCGACGACCCTCCATTTTTGAGGGTCACCGACTGCCACTGCTGAAATTGTTTCGATCCTTTCCCAGTGGTTATTGGGAAAGGTAGTTTATTATTAACTGTTGAAGTCTGCTGGAGTTAAAAATAAAGGAAGAAAGATGAGCATACTCCACGCCTCTGGTCCTGACAGAATTCAACAGTTTCTTTCCTGAAACCATGTATGAAATTTTCTGAAGTGATTGCTTAATTGGCCACCTGTACTTCAATAATATTTTCTTCATTTGTTCTTCCTGGTCCAAAATATCTAGTTTGAATTTCCTCTGAAATTCCTGTTACTCCAGAAACTGTCCCATGTGATAATGATTTATTAATTTCCTCTATATGAAGATCCGGACTTTTCACTTAGTACAACTTCCTGAATAGGTTGCGCATCTCATTGTATTGAACTAACAACATTTTGAATATGATGTAAAGTACTGTCACACATTTTTTGACAGACAAGTCAAAGAATGTCCTTGTACATTTGAAAGTTTTCTAACTCTGCATGAATTAAGTGTTTTATAAAAGTCCCAAGTTTCTGCTCAAATGTTAATTGTCTCTATTAAAGAAAAATCTGTTTATCATTTGGCTATTGTCATATGTCATAATCATTACCACAGTGCCACTCATCAGATGTTCGGGGACGTCTTAGCAAAACCTCATCCATAATTATGTATTCTTTCTTTCTTGGCACTAATTTATCTTTTGGAATTGGTGTACCTTCTTTCACTTCATAATCAGTTTCATCTCTATCAATAGTAAAAACGAAACTGCGTTTCTGATAATAGCTTTCTTCATTCAATAAAGCTTACAGATGTAAGTATATTCCCAGTCTCCCTCAAACATGCCACAAGTGATATATGTTTATATTCTGCTTTTACCTAAAAAAATTTAATGACGACACCAGTCTATCTAAATTTCCATTTTTATTCAGAATGAGCATTTTCCTTTTCAGAGCAAATTACTTTTCATCAAGTTTTTCAACAAACTGCTTCTGTCTATATGTAGCAATTGTCCTCTTCAAGTCTTTTGTTGATTTCATAATGTTCATTATTTCCCTGCACTGATATTTTTTTTATTGAAGGTCTGATTTTCTTCCTCATTACAGTCCTGTTATAATTTTCACCTTTATGAACATTCTTTGATTTTCCTGCTTTATCTTGATGTCTTCCTGATTTGTCACTTTGATAGTTGTTACCATCAGCTTCGTTTCTTGGTCTTTGTTTAGCCACTATTTGTTTAAAAAATGCTCAACTTTCCTAACCAAGTTTTATTTATGAATCAAGACTTCCAATATTTTCTTCATAATGATAAGGTCCATCTGAAAGAAACACATAGTGATAGATTCCTTACCTTAGAATATCCCCAGGCATCAGACTGGATCCGGAAAGTTTTCGTCAGCAGTACCCCTGCGCGTCGGTAGGTGGCGTGGTGCGACTCCGCGTCCGTCGTTGGCGTCGTGGTCGCCGAGATGACGTTG